>OZ026603.1:21235361-21242861 GCA_964020085.1 Micromussa lordhowensis
CTTTGATGAACAACTTTGCTGCAGCAGAAAGATGGTTGAATCAGTAAGAGAATGATTGGGAAAATCTTGACAACATCCAGAGGCCTAACATGAAGTAGGTATTTGTGAAGTTCTTCAACGTTGAAGTGAAGGTGGTGCTTGAGAGGCAGTCGCTGTTAGGCACAGGGCCATTGTTAGCCTGGTAGCACAACCTTGCTCACCGTCGCAAAATGGTGGCGCTGGATACTTTGCTTGACAACTTGTGTCTTTGGTACTGCATAGCTGTTTACTGCAGAACCCGCCCTAAGCGAAGTACACAGTTCACGAGAGAGTTAGCAAAGAGTTGATTGAAAATCAGGACAGCACAAAATGAAGTTCCACGAACTTCACTTGATGAACTGGATAAGGTTGAAAAGCATCTCAATCAGGAGTTCCCGCTATCAACTGGCTTGACGAAATTCTATGGCATCCCAGAAAGAATCCTTCGGACAAGCTGGAGGACATAATTACAATTCAAATTTATGAAGGACACAAACTTTCTATGACAAAGCTCAAATTTCGGCATCATTGATCCGCTGGCTTGAGCACACAAGAACATATTCACCATGCTTTATTTTAGAATTGTAAATTTGAACTTCTATTTTATTTCTAATTTAATATTTATTGTAAGGCGCAGTTGAATATTTTTATAGAAACTGCGGGGTACAAATTAAATTTATTATTATTATTGTTATTACTATTATTATTATTATTATTATTATTATTATTACTACTACTACTACTACTACTACTACTACTACTACTACTACTACGCGGGATGACGTAGTCAGCCAGCGTCTTAAATTCGGGAGCGCATTCCTTTGGATTTCTTGGGAGTCAAAAATTGCCTTGTTTTTTTAAACTTTCCCGTATCCCGAGCCCGTCCCGAAAAAAGTGTGTGATTTTTATTGGCTGCAACTACGAATCACGTGCAAGTCAGGTTGGATTGCACCATTCAAGCAGGAAAAAGTTATTTCGTCAGCAAATAAAGCCAGGTGTCTGTGTAGAGTGATTGTTTGACATTTACATTGGATAATTGGTTTGTTATTTTATTCGTTTCGAAATTGTGTGGTTAAACGTGAATAGCTTCACAGAGTGTGGTTTTTAAAACTGTGGTTAATAATTTGTCACCGAACCAACGAGTTCAAGTCAAACCAACGAGTTCATAAGCGAGTTCACAGTCGTCAAACCAACAGGTTCACCATATCTAATCGAACCAACATTGATAATTAAAGCTGTGAGTAGCCACTTGTAGACTTGTTGAACGAGTACACGTGTTGTGAAAAATTATTCAACACGAAATAAATATTGAAGCAATTTTAACACACTGCAACTGAGAGTACAGATATCGAATAGTTGAGTCAAAGTACCCAGGTGTTAAAACGTTTAAGTACGCACTCTGTTGAAGCTATCACTGTTGAATCGCACAATATTCTACTGCTTTGTCGATCCTCACCATGTTGCTTTTACTGTATGTGATATCCATTTTGACATTATATAACCAGAGTATTGATTTCGCTAATGATAAAATTTCTAATCGATGCGCGTACGATTTCCAATGTTTTCCTACTCACATTGAGAGATACAGGGGAAAGTATTTGTTGAGAAGAATACCTCATGCTTCACATGGAAGCTTTAATCCTTACGTCATTACTAACAAAGAAGCGCACATTATACATGTAAATGGCAACATGTTCGGTAACGTAACTAAAGATAAGACCAGAGCTATCAGTGAACAGTCACAACAGACAACTAAAGATCGAAGACATTTCATGAACTATAATGTTTTACTCGTGTTTTCTTGAACTTACATTTGCCGTTTTTAAAGACTCTTTAAACTGTATTGAGCGTAATGAGTTTTTTCAAAAATTATCAGAGGCTTGTTTTCAATTAGATGTCACGCGTTCTCCCCACGAACGGGGAGGAACGCGTGACAAGCCTAAGAACGTCTGCGTGGGAGGCCAGGTATACAGTAGTTACAAAGAGTTGCACCATATTTTTCCCTCATATCAACGTCAATCTTTCTCAACAGGACAAATACCCGCCGAGCAAAGGCTACATTTTCACACTGTGAGCTACCTTTACGAAAATTAGCCTCTCCCTTACCCTTCAATGCCCGCAATTCCTTAGCAAAATTGATCTTCAGTTCTGTCGTCAAATGGCGCGACTTTTGCATGAATAAAAAAATTGCCACACAATACTCAACCAATGCGGTCAAGGACACGAAAAAATCCTTCGTCCACAGAGGCTACTTTTTCGCACCACAGCTCACCACCAACGCGAGGCCTCTTCTTCCAAGTTTATACCGTGCAAAGAAACCCGTTTAAAAAATGGCGGTTTCATGTTGAAGTAAATGAAAAGCCTCAGTGCCTTTTCTCCCTTACCCATGGATATTTCCCATGGTAAGTTAGTCTCATGAACGGTCCGGACCCACACACCACGCTCATTTCTCCCGGAAAGGGTCATTTACCACAATAATATTCTCCCTGCAACCGTAACTATTATTAAAGGTCTTCACGCTCACTTCATTCTCATCTTCATTCTCATTCTTGTGTAGCAGTTGCTAGGGCTATATACTAAGCTTCACAAGTAGACAATGCTACAATAGATTGCTTCCTAGTCTTCCATGACATCAGTGAACTTTCATTACACAACTTAAATGCATAACCACTGATGCTGCGTCTATCACTAGACATAGCCCAATCTGAGTCACTATATCCCATCAGTTTTGGTTCACTTCCCTTAATAAATCTCAAGGGTCTACATGGGGTACCCTTTAAAGTGCAGCTAACCCCAAAAATTTTTTTTTGCTTAATCGAATCTACTTGTTATTCGAAGCATTTGGGCGAAAAAAATTTTGAATTTGGTTGAATCATCAATTTTCTACAGCTCGCCAAAGTCTTGCTCGAAGTGTTGCACGACCGTGTTTTAGGGAGTCTGGGGCGAGCAAGGCTGTGACGTATACCCAGGAACCGAATAGAACTTCCCTCAGTCATTTCCCTTTATTTTCTTGAGACATCGCACCGTAAAATACTTGCTTTTGTATGTTTTAGCTCTAAAGTGTCCAAATTTTCGCTAGAAGATCAAGATGTCTTCCTCTTCGGAGTCAGAAATGAGTTTTGATTCCAATGACTCCGATATAAACTTTATACCTGAAGTGGAAATTGACAACGCTCGGCAGCGCGCTGCAGTCCGCGAAGAGAGCGATTCTTCAAGCGACGAAGACAACTTATTCGCTGACGAGCTGCTTGCAGATGAAGCGTGGACGGCTAGGTATGAGCAGGAATTGAGGGCAAATGAGGAGCTTGAAATAAAGCTTAATGGCCGGCTCGACGGCTTAGTAGCTGTTAGTGAATGGTAAGCTGTTCTCTCGATTTCTGTTACCTTATAACAATAAGATCATTCCTTTCATTTGACTTTGTTTGACTTAAATACAAATAATTTCTGCGTTCGTCTTGAATGATCTTGTTTGATGTTTTAAAAAGGTGCTCGTGTGGAAACTGTGCGGTTGGCAATATACAAAACATCAGCGAGTGTTACTGCTGTCAAGAGCTGGAAGGTTGCGTATAGAATCTATGAGCAGCGAACTTGTTCTGCAAGATCTTGCTGCGGACGAGCAAAAGTTAAAGTGTATCACGGCGCACCCTGGCTTCAACACAGTTTGCTTACAAAAATGGAGTCTCCGACTAGCAGCAGAAAAATACCGAACTAAAGGCAAACAGAAGTACCGTCAAACAGGATCTGAGGAAAAGTAAGTCGCACTATTTCCCTTCCCTGTCACTTCATTCCCCACATGTACATTGTATATTCTCCGAGTGATTTTCATTGATGACGGAAATACCACATCTCTTTCTCTCTTATTCGCTTTCAGTATGTCTCTTGCTTAGCAATTGTTGTTGTCATCAATTGTAGGTTTTTGCGCGGCATTTCATACCGGGAATTTTCAAGATTGGTTTACGGAATTCTTGGAAACAAGAGGATTCCCTTACCTTACATGACCATCAGAAAGCAGTTTCCGGTCGGCAAAGATGACCATTTCACACGAAAATTAGCCTCTCCCTTACCCTTCAATGCCCGCAATTCCTTAGCAAAATTGATCTTCAGTTCTGTCGTCAAATGGCGCGACTTTTGCATGAATAAAAAAATTGCCACACAATACTCAACCAATGCGGTCAAGGACACGAAAAAATCCTTCGTCCACAGAGGCTACTTTTTCGCACCACAGCTCACCACCAACGCGAGGCCTCTTCTTCCAAGTTTATACCGTGCAAAGAAACCCGTTTAAAAAATGGCGGTTTCATGTTGAAGTAAATGAAAAGCCTCAGTGCCTTTTCTCCCTTACCCATGGATATTTCCCATGGTAAGTTAGTCTCATGAACGGTCCGGACCCACACACCACGCTCATTTCTCCCGGAAAGGGTCATTTACCACAATAATATTCTCCCTGCAACCGTAACTATTATTAAAGGTCTTCACGCTCACTTCATTCTCATCATGTCTTCTTGGCTTTTATATCTTTCACAGTTGGAGTACTCAACATCTCCGTCTCTCCTGCACACATTTGTTGTTGATACACTACTCAACCTTCCAACGCCATTCAACATAATTCTTACTAAACCAATACATCCCGCGTAAACGCCTTAAGGCGTCTTCTTGTTGTTATTATTGTTATTATTATTATGTGGTCACAGTGGTGAGAGGTGGATTGTTGGAACTCCGGTGGATGGTTATGACCGGACATCAAGGACTGTATTCCAATACCACAGCTGCCACTGGCAAGGTTAATTGTCCTCGGTGTTTTCCAAGCAACCAGAACGAAATTATCAAACACGGCCAAACACAAGAAAATCGTTATCTTGCAATACTAGAATGAACAAGAGCACTCCAAGCAGCTGGCTACCGTGTGAACATCAAAAAATGCACGAGGTTCTCCCAAAACAGGAAATGAGAACTTACCGGTACCCCCACATGATCTTCTATGATTTTGAATCGTTTCATGAGAAAAGTCAGCGAAACAAGGTCGCTGCATCGCTTGTGTATGGAAATGCTCATGTCCCGATTTCAGTGAGCCTTGATGACACGCTTGAATGCGAGCCCACACATATCTGCGACTCCGACCCAAAAGAGCTGATCTAGAATTTCATGAGTGAGTTGAACAGGTGCGGGAAAAACAGAGCGGAGTTCATGCCAGGAGGCATTGACCTGATTCTGAGGAAGCAGCGGAGAGGAATAGTGCGATTAGGTGCCTGTTCTCAGTTTCACCTGCGGGCGTTATGACCTGAATCTGATCAAAGAACATTTCGCAGAGCTGTTGGCTGACACAGCCGCCAAAGTCCAAGTAGGAAAAAAGGCAAGCACAACGATGTTCATTAAGGCAAACAACTTCTGCTTCATTGGCATTATCAACTATGTTGGCCTGGTCACCAGCTGCGAAAAGTGGGTAAAAGCGTATGGCTGTTCTGTCCAAAAATTGTGGCTTCCTTACGAGCGGTTCAATAGCCCTGAAAAGCTGAATTATCCCTGGCTTCCAGATTACCTGGCATGGTATTCACATTGGAAGGGTGAATATGTCCTCAGTCTTTCGGAATACCAAGAGTGGGATGCAAACATTTGCAGACTGGCGGCACTACTACAACAATCTTGATGTAGCGCCAAATCAATAAGGGGCTTGACACAGCTATGCTTTTGTTGTTTTATAAACAGTATCCCCAAATATTCAAATGGAAAAAAATATGCAGGGGGGGCGGGGGGCATTCAGTAGAAAGTGAGGGATTCGATAAAAACCAGGTGGGACTACTGAGAGTTGGTGGTGTTTGTCGAATCCCTCACTTACTACTTATTAATAAATACATATATTTAAAAAAAAACTGATTTGTTTCTATTTTGGCTTGTTCTTTTCATTCCCTCTGAGAAAGATGTTTGAGATTAAACCAGGCTATACATTTCTGATAGACTAAATTGTGTCTGAAATAATTTTTTTTTAGCTCTTCCTTATAACATAACTGTCATTAAAGTGTTTTCTTTGAACAATGTTAAAAAATGAACAGTGTGATTGTAAGTGAGTGCAATTGTAAACTGGCGGTGGAATTTAGTTATATATCTGTTAATGTTGTATATTTTGTATGAAATGTTATGAAAAAAAGTTACCGGTATGTTGGCATTGTAAGTTATGTTAGTTAAGGTATCATGGTAGGTGGATTTTAACAAAAAATGGAAAACAATTTTTTGTTTTTGTTCAAATTAAGAAGACTGAGATGAATATTTTGCAAAAAGAATGGGAAAAAAAAGCTTTTCTACTTTTTAAGATAGAAGATAAAAATCGTTTTGAATCCCATTAACCTCCGATGGTGCATTGACAAGTTCCTGTCATCTCTAATTAAAATTTGCCGCCAGTTGTCATGTTTAATGCAAATTGAGACGTGATATTTCATTTGAACAAAAGAGACGTGCATGCGAACTATTCTTGATCCGGTTGTTTTTATGGTTAGTTCGCTTTTGTTCTTGACGAGCTTAGCTTGAGTTCATCTTTATGTCCGGACAAAAACGCAAGCTCCGGTATTGTGTCCTTTGAACAATAACATGGCGACAGGTTTTCATGCCAGAATTGTAGACGTATGTTTATTTCAAGTTGTCATATAAGTCATTGACCCATGCCGAAATCTGTCAGTGCGGAGGGGATTTTAACACCTAATCATAGAAATCTCGTAAAATGTTTTTGAACATTTTTGGTTTGTTTACGCGCGTCTTCAGATGGAATCAGCTGAAAATTGGCAGCCATGTTCAAGGATACTTTCTTCGAAAAAGGGTGTCGGGCTTTGTTTAATTTCGTTTCCGTTTCCAAGTTATGGCCTTCTTTGTAGAAGGGAACATCGCATTGACAATATCAAACTTTAGGAGGCAGTAAAAAAGAAACGAAACCGCATCTGGAAAATCGCAGACACCCTTTTTGAGGGTGATGTGTTCGGAAACATTTCTGATGTTAATGGTGCTGCTCCAATAATTCATGCACGGAAGCCAACCAATTTACAAAGCAGTGTTTCTGCATATTTCTTCTAATATCACTGCAATATTTACTTTTTAGAAAATTTCAAGGATATGATTGTATTCTACAACCATTAAGAGTCTGTCCACAAGAGGACCAGGCAGACGTGACACATGTCATCTCGCCGATTTCTTCCAAACTTTCACAGATGATCAAAGTCATTAAGTTATTCAAGAGTCCAAAGTAGTTTGGGCTCCCGGTCAATCCCTGGGGTATTAGGGCTTTTTGTTGCGAGCATGGCCATGACTTGTTCTGGTGGATCAGTTTAACATCAGTACTAGTAACACAACCATCCTTTTTATTTTCAGTAAAAACGACTTACATGTTTCACTACATAGGATGTTGCAATACGAGCCTCGACTTGGTGTCAGGCTTACTGCTTACGTAATACATGTGTTTGTATCTCAACACCCCCACTCAAACACAAACTGGGGTTTACA
>OZ026603.1:21250361-21262861 GCA_964020085.1 Micromussa lordhowensis
ATAAGCGACGAAAACCGGAAAAAGGAGTGAGCCTGCAGATGAAAAGTTCTTGTTCCCGTCGGTGTAGGTGTGCTTTTGAATTCTTTTTTTTTGGTGAAGCCAAGATAGACAGCCGTGGTATTCCTTGTTTAACCCAACATGACACTGGACTGAAGCTTGCAAATAACAGTCGGTCATCGGACACTTGTCCGGTAAATGTGAGGTTTTGATGGGTAAAATCTTAGTCTTGTCGGATACTTTGACTGGCCATTTCTGTTCAACGAAAAAATTTTAACTGGAAATTTGTGGCTGAATATGGAACAAGTTTTCTTATTATACTGCCACACAATACTATAGTCCAACCCCTATTAAGCGGCCACCTATTAAACAGGCACCCCCTATTTGGCAGCCAGTAATCAAAGTCCCGATGAGGGCTTTTCTGTTGTTTTTATCTCTGGTAAGCGGCCAATTTCCCCACGGGTGGCCATTTAATAGGGGTTGAACTGTACCCAAAAAGCTTTGTTATCAGTTTTGTTGTGTTTCCATTTATGGGAAATAATTTTATCACACTCAATGTATGGTCCCGATGAGGGCTTTTCTGTTGTTTTTATCTCTGGTAAGCAACCAATTTCCCCACGGGTGGCCATTTAATAGGGGTTGAACTGTACCCAAAAAGCTTTGTTATCAGTTTTGTTGTGTTTCCATTTATGGGAAATAATTTTATCACACTCAATGTATGGTCTTCTTCATCTGGAGGTTCTTAATTGTGGTTTTAATGCAGACTGTTAATTTTAAAAGAGTTGTTCTGTTTCTTTTTAACATTTTCTTTATTTTTCCCAATTCATCCTTTTTTCCAGTCCGGCCTTAAAGTGTTTTTTTTTTCCAATAAATCACGGATTTTACACTTTAAAGTTGCCTTGCAATAGTGTGACAGCTGTGCTTATAAACTGCATTACATCCAAACAGAACTCTTTACAAAAGTTTAAGAACGTTTCCTACTTGTGTTCAAGTTTTGTTTCGGCTATTTTAATGGCATAAAATCTGTTCCAAAACAAAAGCTGTAAAATGCTCTTACCTTCCATTTCCAAACGTCTTATTATCCCGCCGATCGGACTGATAAACTTTTGCAATCAGTAGACAATGACACAAGGAAATGGTTAGCAAAGATTTCGAGAAATCAAGATAAGGTAGAAGTTCAATCGACTAAATTAAATCTATTAACTCACATTTTCGAAAAAAAAAGATAGAATCAGTCAGAGAATTGTCGCTCTCAGGTAGATTAAGGGCTGGGTGGTCGATCTTGGAAACGGTTCATACAATGTGGACAAAACTTGGCTGGTGCAGTTTACATTTCCACTTATGTCTTAATAGATAACTTAAAGTTATTATTTTATTTGAAATGTGTCGCGTGACCAAATCACAGGCCACTTCCGGTTCCTTCATCAACATTTTCTGTAGTTTTACTGCCTGCCCAGAACCGTACCCAATGTAATTGGAACAGTTGTCAAACCTTGCTGGAAGTCTCTTCAATTGGTGTGTATAAAGTTACATTAAGTGACAGTTCTTTGGTCACGTGACTTGGACATGGATTCCAATTTCACTGGGTATGGTTCTTGGGTAAGTAGTCAGGCTACGTAATGAAATGTTGAATAAGTACTGTTCTTCCTTGCCTGCAGAGGCCTTAAAATCTAAACCAGAAGTGGGCTGTTATTTGATCACGTGATTGGCTGCCATGACAGCAACATCATTAACTGAACTTGTTTTGGTCAGTCGTTTACCTTAGCTGAGTTAGAAGGTTTTTGTACACATGGTAACTTGTCGACTACGGTACAGTGGGTAGCTGATCTGTGACCATAGAGGCGTTCCACTTATTTTGAAAACACTGGTTTTCGGCAGAGGAAATTTGCTGAGAGGTAAATAACCGCAGTCATTCTATGTGGTAAAAGACGGAGTCTAAATAACTACTGTTACTTGATCAAAGTTTTTCTGTTTTTTGTTTTTAATTTCACTTTTTTCATAACCGGCGTAAAAAAATGTTTCGATCTATAAACTCTCTAGGCCTAATTTCACAACTCGGAATGTAAGAGAACATCGTGAACTTATTTTCCCCTGTCCCTATATCATTCACATTTTGTCATCCGCATTTTTCGATCCGCATTTCTATATCACCCGCATTTTTCCATCCGCATTTTATCACCCTCATTTTTCCACTGGTGTCATCCGACATTTTCCATCCTCCGCCATCCGGTCCATTCTTTCCAGAGACCCGGAATACAGTTTTGGCGGAGGCCCAAATAAAGTTGGCTGCAAAGCCGCGAGAAATACCAGCGGTATTCAAAGTCCTCCTCCCCATTCTCCTTGTAGCTTCGCCCCTCGCCGCCAAAACTTTATTTCTACTTACCCCAACACTTTATTCTGCACATCTACAATAGATCGTTTTCACTGTTTCACTCAATCGAAAACCATTCAGTGGATAAAGTCAGAAATTGTTATCTGATTGGAAATACATAAAGAAGACACTTCTCTGAGTTTTAGGTCTGTGCATTTACCCAAACTGCAGATATTCGCCAAAATGTTTCGCAGAAGTTTACAGAGCTTAGTATGGAAACGCCATGTTGGTGCACATCTATGGTGCACCAACATGGCGGCCAGAAAACAGTGTAAACATCTGGAACTTACTTTGGCTATCAAGGTGATAGCATTTAGTTAATGCTGTTTGCCAATGTGGTTTTTAATGTTTTCAGTGGTGTTTTTGATGTTACGAATTGTGTTTAACGTGTTCTGGAGTTTATCCTCGGGAGAGCAAGACCATGGTTTACCTTTCATGTTTACTTTTCATTGCGACAGTGTTTAAGTTGGCGTGATTGAATGATCTCTATCTCCAAACTATTCTTTACAAAAGTAACAGAAGAGAACTTAATTTGCTGTAGAATGTGGATTGCCTGTCAAAGATAGACTTTATTTTTTCTAGCTCAGTGAATTTCATTTCTGAATTCAAGTAGGTATACTGACATGTGTTACAGAAACAAGTGTCACGCCACACACCTACATTTACAGGAAGGCTGCTGTTTTTCTTGTAAGGGAATTACTTTGAGTGCATTCCAAGTTTGAAAATGAATTTAATAAGAGAGCAAAGTGACAAAATGTGGCAAAAATATACCTGACACACTTTCCTTTCGAGTGTCGACAGCGTAAAACATATCGGTTTTAATAGATTTACTAACAACTGTCAGTAAATTGTGTCAAATTCATTTAACTCCTTAGCTATGCAGATAAACATCTCTTAAGGTTTTTAGAGCTGAAAAAAAAAACACAAATTGGAGTCACTGATACCATTACAGGATTCAAATCGTCTCCCTAACCAGCAGTTTATGGTCACAGAGTGCTCCACTTAACTGGGACAGTCACGTACTCCAGAGGAATGTGATCACGAATATTTCACAGAGGCCAAAAATGTTTTTCGCCAGAAACATAGCACTATGATAGGGTTTTACTGTGACTACATGTTTGTCAACATACAACGTTGCCCATTGGAGATACTTTGCAATTTAAAAAGCCTAATTTGCGGTTTCTTAAAATTGTTGCGTGACATGGTTAATTTTCAAATGTTCTAGATTGGTGAGAATAATTTCAAGTCACTCCAACTTCGGACATTTCATTGCTTAAGCTTCAAATAATTGTTGGATGAAACAAGATTAAAATCTACCGCATCCTGTTACTGTGAGAAATCTTTGTTGGAAGTGCAATTTTATAGCTAATTTCGGGGTTTTATCCCTGAGATTTGAGGTAAAAGCCCTAATACCCCAGGGGTTGACCTGGAGCCTAAACTACTTTGGACTCTTGGATAACTTAATGCCCTTAATCATCTGTGAAAGTTTGAGAGAAATCGGTGAAATGGCATGTGTCACGCCTGCCTGGTCCTCTCGTAGACCGACTCAATGAATGATGAATGTGAATTTATATACCGCACATTATCACATCATGTCTCATGGCGGTTTTCTTAAGCTTTCAGAAAATGTATAGGTTGGAAGGGTTTTCTTTCGAAGCACCCGCATAAGAACACGATTTCCAAACACTGTCAATCCACTTACCATGATCCCTTAACTGCAAGTAGCATTTATATTATATAATTCATGTTATGGTCCTGTAAGCAGGTAATGCACAGCATCGTAAACTTGTAAGTAGTGTGTCAGTATTGTCGGTAGTGTCATAAAAATTGTTGCTGTTGTAAGTATTGTTAGTAATGTAAGGTTAGCAGTGTAAATAAATTTATAAATTAATATATAAATTTATTATAAATTTAAATTAAAAAGAAAATGTCTGAATTGAGTAGCAACCAGTCAAGGTCTACTCTAATGTATATACTAGGAGCTATGTGATGATCAGTATGGAATTCCTTGAGTTGAATCTTGCATAACCTTCTTGTGGGGGATGAATTGAGCTTAAAACTGACTTTTTTACTCATAGGGTACATGTATCTGACAGTGGCTTCCTTTAGCTTGCTACATATAATGAAAATTTAAGATGTTTCTAAGCTAGCCACCATTCTAAAGTCAATTAAAGTCAGTAAGAAAAGAGTCCTTTTTGCTAAGTTGGAATATGAAGTCCTACTTAATAGATATCCAAGGTAAGTATGGTGAATTACTTACATCTCCTTAAATTAAATGTGGAGCTTGGAGATTTTTATTTTCTTTACAGAAATGACTTTAATAAAATATACACATATATTTATTTGGCAGATGATAGTTTCTTGTGGTTTGAATGTTGGCAAATTGCTCAAAGTGCTAAATGAGGGGCTTCTCAAAGAAGAGACACACCTTGCACCTCTTTTGTGCTTGGTTGGAAATGAGGTACAAATGCACCATGAGTGAACATAAATATTTAATAGAGCATATAGCATTTACATCCAGCATAATGGTAGTGTACATGCTGTAGGTCAATATTTGTTCTTTAGGTCAGAATGATTTCAACCTAAGTTAATTTGTGTAAGGGTGAGTTTGGGACTGATAACTTATTAGACCAACAAACATGATCAAATTTGTAACGATAGTTTGATCGTATGGTATAGTGGGGACTACAAACCCAGGGGGTACTGCCCTACGGTTATAGTGGGGGTGTGCTGCAGAACCTTAACACTTGTGCCCTATTTCAGATCTAAATCATTTCAGACCTCTAAAATTAGACAGTACACGGCTCTAAATATGACTGCAGCTAACCAGAAATGGCTTCCATTTGTGTGAACATTTGAGAAGAGCTACCAAGGAAGGCCAATGTTAATGCGGGAAAAAAGTTCCTTGTAAACAAAACACTTAATGCCAAGCTAGGATGAAAACCATACCCTGTTTGTAGCCCATATAAGGAAGTATCCCTCCCCCCTTTCTTGGGCTACAAAGTCAGAGATCTGATATTCGAATCTAAATAACTAATTAACAAAATATTTAACTAATAACAAAAAATTCGAAAAAGATCTGGGGACCGTTTCTTGAAGGTCCCAGAACGTTTTTGCACCTTGAAAGCCATAGCAAAATCTCAAACCTTATGATAACAAAGCTGTTTTATTCACACATTCTTAATATGACCAGAGGTTCTCTTCATACAAGGAGTTTCAGGCATATACACCTCTTGGTTTTTAGATACAGGTTATCTAAAAATGTCTTTGCAGACCCGAAAAATTTGAGGAGCTTTTGAGAAAAGGTTTTTCCAAAGGCCGAGAATGCTATGCACCGGATAAATCACTATCCAGCAGATAGCGTGGTTTGTTTTGTTAACACTTATCCACCGGATAGTATTTTATCTGGTGGATAGCGTTATCCAGCCTTTGAACAGTTGGGGCCTGGGGGGATTAGCATAAGGGTTAGTGTTAGGGTCAGGTGGGTTGATATGAAATCATGGCAGGGTAGGAAAAGGTAATAGCAGCTGAGAGGGGTTGGTGGTGTCCAGGTCATTCTTAAAAGAGCCTCACCAAAAAGTGAAAAAAAAAAACACATAATGCAACCTTCTTAAAATCAGCCAGCCACCAGCAAAACAAGCTGCCTCCTGGAAGTTTGACCGTCTCCTTCCAGTCTGAAAATAGATTACTTTTGTTAGGAACAAGGAGAGAAAACCCCACAGAAAGAATGCTAAAATAGAAATCTCTGAAGGTGATATAAAAGGTTAAAAAAAACATTGTTTCGCATGAATATTCACAATCTGCTATTTTAAAAACATAAACATCCCAATCTTTCTTTGATCAAGAAAGCGAAAACATTCATTGATTGCATTGCAAAACTGTCCTGCGCAAGAATATACTGTAATCACATCAACTAGACCAAGACGAGCTGCTGCTACTGACGCCATGAGCAGAATCTCAGAATGGGTGAGATGCATCTGTGCGCCCCTGGAGGATGTCGAATAGACTGAGCCTGACATTTGGACCTTGTTATCATTGTTTAACTTGGCATGTCATGCGGTCATGTCATAAATGTATGCGCACCCAAGTCACATGAAAAGTATTGTATGATCAGATTGCCATGTTAAAATACAGTTGTGTTCGAATGAGGAAAGAACCAGTAATTGTAGGGGTGACTCCATAAGGGGTGACATTAAGTTGGACACCTAGCTGCTTCAAGGATTCAAATTTCCCTTACAATAGCTTTTCTCAACTCCTGGAATTTCCATGCAGGGTTGTCGTGTTCATGAGCTATGTTCTTTCTCAACTCATGGGGTCATTTTCCCAGGATAATTGGAACAAGGAGATCCCCATAGCTTTTGTGCGATCTTCCAAGCAATTAAAGACCTCTGATGTGATTCTCCATAGTATCATAAAGCAGTTGCAAGCTTGTTAACTGATTGACGGGGCTAGCGATATCTAGGAGAGCTTGCATGTGGGCACTTATTATCTTGCTGGGTTGTCCAAAATGTTCCTTAGGTAGTTTTACAGCCTGTTCATAATTGACGTTGCTCAATGGGAAACTGGCTATAGCCCTTGAGGCATCCCCTGTTGGGCCTTCAGGTAACTAAACTTCTGCACTCCCTGTTAGAATGAACAGCTGCTTCGAATGAATCCCAGAATGTGCACCAGTTGAGAGGATTGCCAGAGAAGGTACATTTAATTTGGGAAGGCGGCTACTGTGGTTAACATTTACCGGTAACTGAGGAGCCAGAGGCGATGACTGTTTGTTCAGGAGAGGTTGAGAATTGTACAGATTGTTAAAAGTTTCCCCAGAGGCTGCTTGACAAGTGGATGGTGCATTTTCTTGAGTGCCTGAAGAGCTGGGATCTGACATGTTGCTTGGCACGAGTGGGATTTCATTGTAAACCATTTGTGGGGATTCCTGATGTGTGGGGGAAGGAGGCTGAGTAGCAGATTTCTTAGGAGAAATGTGAGTGTGAGATGAATAAATTTACTTATCTGGCTGGTGGTATCTAGAATTTCATCATGTATTTCTTCCATCTCAAATATCTCCTGCTCAAGGTCCTTCGGTTCTTCAATGAGCGCTGCAATTTTCTCATCCAGTCCGTTGAGAATAGATTTCTTCCGTGTAAGTTGTTCAAAGATACTGTTAAGCGATACAGCATCTATTTCGGTGGGTGGTTCCTTCTTCATGATATCCTTCACCTTGTTCAAGTGAACACGATAACCTACATGTGAAGAGGTTAGTTTTGGGAGAGTTTCTGCCATACTACGTCGTATTATCATGGTCCCGGCACCAAAATGTTGTGTGGGTCTTTAGGCAACAGTCAGATAGTTCAGGGAATCTGTGAAATGAAGACAAACGGTCAGACAAGGAGCAGAATCTCGACAATCAAACACAACTATGTTTCAACATGGCAATCCGATCATACAGTACTTTCCATGTGACTTGTGCGCGCATGCATTTATGACATAACCGCACAACATGCTAAGTTAAACAATAATAAGGTTCAAATCTCAAGTTCAGTCTATTCGACACGTAGTATCGGACAAAGAAGCATCACTATTGCTTGTCAAGCATGTCTGAAAATCGAAAAGTAATTAATATGGATTTATTGTGTAATTGTAAATAATACAGCTGCAATCTTCCACTATTTTTCTTGTGTCATCTACCATGTGCTTGCTGTGAATAATTGCCATGATTAAATTAGTTATGAAATAGAAATGGTTGTTAACATGGCTCAAAACAATTTCCAGTACAAAAATTTTGACAGAGCCACCTTAAGGTTTTGAAAATTTTAGGTGGCTCTGAACCCTATACACTTACGGAATTTTATTAAACCTTACCAAAAGTTACGTCTTATCCTTCTTATCAAAATTTGATAGTATAAAAAAAGTTCTTGAATAAGAAGCCCTTAAAACTATAATTAAGGGTGTTTTTTTTGCAGGCCATACTGTTGCTATGGTAACCTGTTGTGTCACGAAAATGATAAAAACTTGTTCGCCAATGATCGGGTAGTTTTTTGATACCATGATTGTAGCATTAATTGATAAAGAGTGGTCAAATTAATGACTCAGCAAAATCTATGTCTTGGAAAGTGCTGAAAACTGTTTTGAGCCATCTTAGATAAATATTAATGTTGGCCATGCACACAATGTTGGTGTACAGTCTTACACTAGATTTCTTGAAAATACTAAAATTGCAGTCAGGGATGGACATCAGAATTAAAATTCTGTGCTTGACACTGACTCTTGTTAACGTTAGAAACAACATTAATAAAAATTCAAAGACGTTTCGACCAAACAACTAGATTTCTTATTATTTCTCGTCATTCTTGAAGCCAGTAGTCGTAAAACTTAATAGAATTGAACTTCCATCTACATGCACCCCCCAAAACGAAACTTTCTGTCTGAGTAAGATTTATTAGAAAAATGAGAACAAAATTCTGAAAACATATTAGCCAAAAAGTACCATTTTGCCCCCATTTTTTGACCCAATTGTGAAGCACATTATTATCATTTTTAACTTTTTAGTGTAGACAATTCAATTGAAGGTGTCTCCAAAGTGCACCTAACTTTTGCTTTAAAATGGTGTGACTATTTCATTTCTTGTTGTGTTTTGCAAAAAAAAAATATGATTAAAAAACTAGCGTGAGACCACAATTTGAATTAAAACTTTCTCATTTCATTGCACACTTATTGGTGTGTTTTGATCCCTTTTTCCATTTTTTGCTTTTCATTCAAATTTTGCGTTTTGCCAATTGTGCCTCCAACATCGTTCCCTTTTTTGGCTTTTAGCGCCCGTACTATTTTTGCTAATTTTGCCTTTTGGACGCTTTATACCCGGCTTATGCAACTCAAGCTTTCGCCTTAGCGTGAAGAACGAATTTGAACATCTGCAAAATTTTGAAAATTTTCCCCTTTTAAAAAGTTTTTTTTTTACCTCAGCTTTAACAAAAATTTATTGTTATTGAATTTCCTTTTGCATTTCATTCATTTGGTCCCCTGTATTCGGGAATTTTAAGTTTTAAAAGCGAACAGTTAAAAATGGGGCACTAGATATCTGCATATTTAATTTAGGGATGGGAACCACTATATTTCATTGGTTGATTACATTTGTTGATTAGTTTCAGTGTGGTGAGTGGCGACAAAATTAATAGTTCAATTTCATTTGGTCGAGTATCATTTGGAATCGATGGAAAAGTACTCGGAAGCCAAGATCTATGAGAATAAGTCTCCACCAAGGAACGACAGTGAAAATGTTATTTACAGCAGAAATATTTGAATCAGTCACACAGAGTTTCTTTCCTGTGATTGCAAGTATGTCTTAGCTGATATTCATGCTTCCAGCAGCTTAGAATAATGTATGTAAATATGTAGGCAAATATGTAAATATTCTAGTCCTATTAAAGAGTCAATGGAAATCAGTGCCGCTGTGCAATGTATCAACAATTCGTAATTTTTAGAGGGGACCGCTGCTTGCTAAAATATGAACAACATGCAACTCACAGCAAAGTTTGTGCGCCATTTTTTCAGTTACCAGTACTTTTCTGTTCACAATCAAATTAAAGAAAAATTTAATATTATTGTATGATAATACTAACCTTGTTTCTAAATGTATGGAAAGTGAATGTTATTGCTCAAGAGTAAATTGCTAAGTAATCCTACTAAAGAAAGAGCATGTTTAAAAATAATTTGCTGTTTGCTGTTTCACCAGTGAAATTTTGTCAATAGGTTAACTTCATTGCTCACATTTGGAAACAACTCAGTTTGCAGCACTCAGACAAAAGGCAAAATATGCGTGATTTTTTGCCAGTGTTAAAGGCAAAAGCAACCATAAAAAACGCCAAAAGGAGCAATGGGCACGATTTAGGAAAAAAGCCAAATTAGGCAAAAATGGCAAATTGCACCTCCAATGGGTGCGATAAGAGTAGTGTAAAATACGGCCTGAGTGATGTGTTACACTGCTTTTGACTAGAGAGCAACTTGTGGTTTCACTCCTTACGTTTTCTAAATGTAGCTGAGATCTAAGGAAACTACATAAAACAAGTTACAAGATGGTGCTTGTTTTAAGAGGGAGAAGTGAATAACCTACAAATTACATGTACAGCAATTCTAAAACAAATTTTCTTCCAATTTTTTGCTAATTTTAAATTGTGCACCAACATCATGCATGTGGTGCAAATTATCTGGACTTTGGAAAAGGTCCAGAGAAGAGTTTGTGTTTACTTTTATTTTTTCTCAGAATTCTCACTTTACCAAATTTTCCACCCAATTTCTTGGGCAAGTATTTCACTGCTCAGATTTGATTTTTATATGTTGATTTGTGAATACAAATTAAGTCACTTTTTAAAACCATCAAATCATCCTTTAAAACACTAACACACTGCACGTAGCAAGTTTCAAAAAAATTTCCTCAGAAACTTACAAGTACCAAAAATATCACAAAACAAACACAATATAGATAATACACTGCACATGTAATCTAAATATCTAGATTTAGCCAAGCCTAAAGATAATGTAAGGGAAGCAGCACAACAACCTGCCTAACTGATGTTTTCATCACATGGGAGGATGGGCTGAGATGGAAGCAGGCGCAAGCCAGTTTGGTATTTATACTGGCCCAATACTCCCAGGGGGTTATGCCTAAAAGTGAAAGATAATACATGTTAAGAAGTGGTTTCAATGACAGATGGAGATTTATTTCAAAAAAAGAAAGAACGAAAAAACTCTGTTACATTGTATCTCGCTAACTATTACAGTGGTGTTTCTAATTCCCAAAAACCTTACAAGAGTTTTCACCGGTAAAACAGACAATAGATGTACACATGTTTTTTCACTTTTTAGTTTCCCATCTACAGGTACAAAACTTTTACTAAAAATTTGTGAAAAAAGGTATCCCTTTGAAGGTTTATTGAAAATTATGGCAAATAAAGTTGTAAAAATAAAATCTACTTTAATGACTCATCAGATCAAGTGGCATCCTTGAGCACCTAAATTTTGAAAATTTCTGCCTGGGAAGGATACCCTTGAATCCTCTTACAGCCTTGTGTCTTAAAGGCACTTGTTATGCCTTCGGAACCCAGATCACCTCCAACTTTCATATAACCTGCTTCAGGAAAACCTTTTGAGAAGGCTGATAAGGATCATGATGATAAACTGTTTAAAACAAATTAACCTAGTTTGTTACAAATTATTCTAGGTTGATTCAGTCATTCTGGGATACAGAACAAATTGACCTACAACACACATAATTAGCTATAATTTTCTATATAATTGTCCTTCTAACATATCATGTTGCTTTGTGTTATCATGATTGGATGTGAAAATAGACAGTGAAAGCTTGTGGAGACAAAAAAATTAATAATATACTTTCTTAGTTCCTTGAGTGATTACAAATCAGGGTGATTTCTTGGTGGAGTTACCTCAACACGTTGACAGCAATGGATTTCTACATTAAGAAGAGATGACCTTACTGAGGAAAAACTTTATTATGATTGAGGATGTAGTAATGATTTTGTTTCTGGCATGCTAGTGAAAGAATGGGACAGCTTTAGTGTGGGTTTGGTTCCAATCCAACAAACATTGGTCACATGAAGCAGCAGTCAGTGTAACCTTAAAAACCTTGCGGAACATCGTAATTGTGCTGCCTTGCATAGTAGGCGTCATTGAGAGCTAATCAAAAATGAGGAAATTACTGAAAAGTGAAGATCAGTGGGCCATTGAGATATGACACACTTGGGACGTTTTGCTGTGAATCAAGCAACACTCAAGCTTCTTTTGTGCTCTCACAACTTCCATATGTATCATGACTTGATGATACACTATGCCTTTGAAGTGTCACTGAAAAAAAAATTTTGTATCCTATTTAATTCGTCTATAATCTATAGTTTCAAACATGCTTATACTCATGGTGAAATCAATTTATTTTGGTCAAATCTTAACAGAAAGTGTTGTTTTTAGCTGCTGAAATTGACTTTATGTAGCAAAATCATGTCCGGGCTCTGGACCTGAGTTTGAGGACCTTGTGATGTCACTGATTGTATTCACGCAGGAAGCGCGATAGATTCTCTCTTGTTTTCACTTTATTTACTCATCAAGTTTATTCTTCATATTGTCTTCACCTACT
>OZ026603.1:21267861-21327861 GCA_964020085.1 Micromussa lordhowensis
TTAATGTGATGTTTACAATAATTAGATTCACGCTTTCGATAATCTACACTTTCTGTCGAAAATACACTAGCAACTCTGGTAATATTTCTTCTTTTACCAAAACAGCGTCCCATGCAAACGAAAACACTTGCATTTCGAGCTTCCAGCAATTTTGTAAACTTTATGCGGACTATCTTACGGAACAGGGAAGCCATGTTTGTTTATATTTTTGCGTGGACTTCGCGTGGATTTAAAATCTTGCGCCATACTAGTGCCCAGCTTGCACGCAGCCTTAAAACTCTAGGGAGCCACTTTAACATATGGTTATGTCTATGATTGTTATTTATAGTATCTAGGTTGAAAGCAATTTGTAAGAACGTCCAAGGTTTAAACAGAAGAATTTGGACTAATTTGCATAATTATATGACCTTTCGCTGTCAACAATGTCATATTTCCTCTCATTTCCTGAAAACAAAGGGAGATAGCAGCTTAGTTCAGCCTCCTCCATAAAGAACATAGTTTTTCGAATGGTTGCTGTTGCGAGAACTTGTAGGATGTACATGTAGCAGATATAACTGGATGAAAGGTCAAGACTGATATCTGTAGTACAATCTTGTTGGCAACGAAACCCACAAAGCGTCCAGTTTCCTGTCGATTTGAAGTATCCAATGCCGTCAAGCACTGAGGAGTTAGTAAATAGGGTTTTCTTGACTTTTTAATCAAAATGTTATTGTGAAGCTGCACATGAATGTTACATATGACCAGAACATTTATAAAGCCAAACCTTCCCGTTCAACGTAAGGTAGCTTGTTGCTCGGGACTTGTGGCAATCCTTTCAAGACTCCAAGGGTTGTTACTACGATTTGTGCATCAGTACTCCGGATAATATTTTCAAAAGCCACTTTCCCTTGTATTCATATATTTTTTACTCTATGAGTATACATTGTAGATATTGTTTAATTGAGCACTGGCCATTTGACTAAATGTCCCGATCATTTGGCGATTTAAGAAGTAGAACTGTTAAATCGCATTCGTAAAATATCCTGGAAATATCCAGGACTGGACTGAAAGGCCAGAGGATCGACTCTCCCCCTCATGTGTAAGGCTACTGTTATTAACTGCTTTACAGCTCTGACATGTCCTGAAATAATATGGCTTTTTGGGCATTGGAACACTGGCCTCTTCTTCCTTAATCGCTTTTAAATTTCATTGCGGCATGGGAGTAATACAACCACTGACATCACAAGGCTGTTTTGGCCGCGTCAAGATAGTCACCAATAATTTTGGGCTCAACCAGCCAACGAACAGCTAAAAAAAACAGTTTTGCTTACTGTACGCGGAAAAAAAGTTGGCAGTGTTTCCAAATAAGGTTCAAACTTTATTATTGAGCAAAAATCTCAAAATCACAAAAAATTTTGTTTCACTGGCACTTTAGTTAGTATGAATTAATTGATTTTGTTTACTTAGATGTATCTGAAAGAAGTCTTCTTCAACAGTATTTAAACTCTTTAGGAGGTTGTATGATCTATTATTTCAGAGAGTTTAATTATTTTATCATAATTTCACAGATATAAAAAAAAAACAAAGGCTGCTTAACTAATAAAAGTTCCTGCATAACTGAAAAGGTCTTACTTTGTTGCTGTAAGTCAGTTTATAATATATGGTTTATGTGATCTGTCAAAATAATGCTGTCAGTATGAAGTTCATTATCAAATGTTTAAGGAGAAATATACAGGCCTAACAATAAGGTTGTTTTCTTCTTTTAGGATTCAGATGGAATCAGTCTTTCAAATCGAGACAATAGCACAATGTTTATGCTGAACCTAAGCAGACATTGTGGGTTTCACTCAGAAACATACTCCCTTTCTGTAAACTTGCTTGATCGTTTCTTGTCTGTGGTAAAGGTAAGCTTCCTAAATTAAACTCAAGACTTTTAAAGTTTTTGGTACATGGGTACTGTTTTTTTTTTTCACCATACCTGTTGATTAACTCATTAATTTTTTCCACATCGCAGGCCAACCCAAAGTACCTTCCTTGTATCAGTATATGCTGTCTGTTCCTAGCTGTTAAGATGTGTGAGGAAGATGAGGTATTAGCTGCTTCACCTCTATGCGAAACAATAAGTTCTGTTACTTTTTCAAATAATTATTGTGTAGGTATAATGTTTGCAGAAATCGTTGAACTTTGCTCTTATATGAATTCATCAGTGCAATTGGATACTGGATTTGTTTGTATAGCATTCTTGTTTGAACTGGTTTTGATCACATGAATTTTGTAATAGGGTAAGTTAAGTGCTTTATATTCAAGGAGATTGTAGAATATTTGGCAAATAATGTACCAAATGTAACAAGTTCGAAGTGATTTGAAATTCAATTATTTGAGTTCGAATTAGGATTATTAAAATGTTGTTCCAGAAAATATCCATACTTCTAGAGACAATTGGTCAGATCAATATTTTGGAAGGATGGTGGTGGGGGCTCAAAGATCTAAGAAATTCAGTTGAGCAGGGGGGTATACAGTTGACATAGTTTCCAGGACTCTATATTCAGATGTCCTTTCAATTCAATACAAATTCATGTACCATGTAAACTGGATTTTGGTTAATAAAATTTGAGAACCCGTAGTCACTGGGCTAGTTATGTTAGAAGAGGTTTTGGAAAGAAAAATGAAAACAGTCTCATTTGATTGTCATTGACAAAGATAACGAGGCCCCATATTGTAATTGGGTCAGTGTCATCTTGGATTTTGATCATTGCTTGACCTTTTTGCACCTGATTGTCATGAAAAGGATGGACTGATTTTTCAAGAAGGTTGCACGCAAATGCAATACCCCCAAAAAGGAGCCTGAGGGAGATGAATTGCAACCAACGAAGCATCTCAGAACCAAAATATCCCTTTGAGTGTAGAAAGGATCAATGAGTCCTGATTAACCCATTGATGCCTGTGCCAGCCTCAACCAGCTGTGACAAACATTGGCCTTTGTTCCACTTCTGATGTCATCACCTTTGACCAAAATTGGCATCATCTATATGACTCAAGTTGTGCAGGAACTTTCCAACGATACCCAGATCAGAGTAATCAGCTCAATGGAGCCTGAAATATGCTCTTTCTTGAGTAGATTGGAGCTAGTTTGGCTCATGTCCAGGCTGAAAATGCTGGTTCTGATAGTCAGTGGGTTAAAAGCATTCATTGTGCCCAACATTTAAGACAAAGTAATTTAATGTAACTAGTACTAGGCAACTACTGTTATGCACTACATTTAAGTTCTTGCATGTATGTCTACAGATCAGGCTGAAGATTCCAAGCAATTTCTTTGATTCTTACAACTGGATTTTTCGTTCACAATTGACCCTGCTGCTGTGATTCCTAACGCCATAATTATTAATCTATATGTAGCCAGTAGGATTTGGAGTATTTAGATTACTTTAACTAGTCTGAGACTATGATAAATGATCCTGAGGTTTCTTTAGGTCAAACAATGTTTTCTGATATACATGTACTGTGTCTGTGACCTTTTCCTGAGAGCTCAGGGTTGTCGCTAAGCGCCAGCTGCCGGCAAAATTCGCCGGCTGAGAAAGAGGTGATCGCCAGCTGGATTTTGGCGAGCGATAACTCGGTAAAGAACAACGAACTGTTTTTAGATTACGCACGTACAATCGTTTGATATCTGAACCACATCGAACCGTCTAAATCAACTAAATGAAAAGTTTGGACTGACTACCTTGAGTATCGGCGCCACTCTAATGAGTAAAGTAATTGAAAAACAATCATGATCTTGTTTTAAGCACTTGTCTATCGTGTCCTCTTTCACGTGTACTGCGTCTGCCATCTTGTACAAACGCGAAGCTTGGTAGCCCCGCATTCCAGGCGTTGCAAAAGATTCAGGACGAAGTTTGTTCCAGGTCTCTCACGAAAAATGGTGACCGGTTTAATGAAAATCTTAGCCGGGAGACTATTTTCTTAGCTACAACCCTGAGAGCTTGCTTAAGGTGGTTCGAAGTAGTTTTCATTTTCCCAAGACAAGTTCACAAATTCTTTTCTAATTTATGTATGGTTCATCGTATTACTACCAAATTTGGCACAGAAATCAAAGAAACATCATAGATTCATTACATGACATTCATTTCAGAAAACCTGTTACCATAGCAACCATATGACGCATTCAGTTGAGCCCCTAAAATCGAAATCTATTGTCTTTTTTAAAAAATTGGTCGGTGAAATCTTCTCAAACTGCAATATTATATGTCACCAGAAATGACCTTCAACATATTTCAGTTTAAAAAAAATCTGTAGGGTAGATTAAGAAAAAATCCTCTTTTTGACTATTGTTCTCTTATTTTTTTTCCTGCCTACAGAATTTTTTAAAAATCGGACTATGTATGCAACCAATTGATTCTGGTTATCACCGAAAAAATGAAAAAAATCCACCGAGCGGAAGCGGAAATATGAGCGATTAAAGTTATAAAAACTCCAAAATTTCGACACGACAAGATCAGCATTTGCGCATGTGCGTCAACTGCACGCGTGAGATTAGGCTTGTTGATTAGAACCCAGTTTGCGCGCGCCATAAAACTGTTTCGAACCACCTTAACCCACTGACTCCCATGCCACCCATAACAGGCCATGATCAGCATTGGTCTAATTGTTCCACTTCTGACATCATCATCTTTGACCAAAGTTGGCATCATCTATAGTCCAGTTTTGCAGGAGGAAAAGATCTTTCCAATGATACCCAGATTAGAGTGATCAGCTCAAATGGAGCCTGAGATATGCACGAAAATGCTCAGAAATTTGAGTTACTCCATGGTAAAAATTGCCTGTCTCAATGATGTCAATATTTTTTAAGGCTCCGATACCCATTAACAGTCCAAGACTGTGTGGCACCAAGTTAAAGTGCAATTTAATTCAATCAGACTTTTCTCTTTCTTTCTATTTTCGGTGAAGTAGTGTTGTTGTGTTGTGTTGTGTAAAAAGGGTAAACTTGCAACTCATATAAAATGCAAAAAGTTCTCTTAACTTGAGTATTTTTGAGAGTGAGGGAGTTATACATGTGCATGTGTCACACCAATCACAGTGTGGGTTGTATCAAAGAACAAATCAAATTCCCTGTTAGAAAATAAGATGGTGTCTATATTAATCTGGAGATGTGTCAGATCACTGTAGTTTGTTCAGTCAAACATTTTATGGCTTATAATTAGTTATCTTACCATGTATATTATAAATTCCCAGTTTCTCTCTTGCTGTACTTCACAACCAAAAAGACTTGTCAAATTAACCAAATCATTACTGTAAACAGCTCCATGAATGCTCCTATCTCTGAGACTTCATAAAAAAATAACTCATGCACGCCTTGCATGCCTATGTTTTTCTTTGTTAGGATGTCCCAACAGCAGCGGATTTGGTCAAAGTTAGTGGGCTACGTTTTTCTTCTTCAGACCTCTTAAGGATGGAGCGAATCATTCTTGATAAACTTAAATGGAATCTGTCAGTGAATGCTTCAACTCCATTGTATTTCCTGCAAGTAGTAAGTACATGTGTAGAGTGACAGCCTTAGTATGCAGATTTATCTTACGTCTGAATAATTGAAAGAAAGCTGAAGGTGCAAATTAAAGCTTACAATTTCATAATTTTCTTGCAGTTCCATGCACTGTGCGTTTCCAAAGGATTTCTTGACCACTGCCCAGTGAGCCAACATTTACAACACATCACTGCTTCTTTAGAAGATCTCCTTTGTTGCCACAAATTTATGTTCTTCAAGGTGAAAAAAGTAACAAATCAATTACAGATGGATGACTGAGTGATCAATGAATGAACATAATTAAAACAAATATACTAATAGCAATATGTGTATATAGCGTCTATGTCTTTGCATCCAAACAACTTTTAGTTTCCAAAAATGTTTGAAGAAAACTAGAAAACAAATCAAAAATCTTTTGGCCAGACATAGTAACATTCACCTCCACTTGTGATTGTGAAGTAGCGTCTATCTCTTTTTGTTTCAGCCATCAACTTTATCATTGGCTTTGCTGAGTTGTGAGTTGGTGTATGTTAGCAGTAATTGGCTCCTGGCAACGCACTACTTGCAGCAAGAAGCGAAGGTAATGATGCCATTATCATTGTTTGAATATATAATGTAATGTAGAAAATCATGCAATTTAACAGTAGATCTGTCTTGTTATCGACTTGGGCTATGATTCAGTTTCTTTTTCTGGAGGATGTGCTAATGTCTGACTTATGTGACTGGAAGCAAGGTGGTTATCAGGCAGGCTGAAGGCCGGCTGGGTGGCTTTTCAAGCTATGCAAAATGTTCTGTTGAGGAGAACTGAGGTAGGTAGTTGGGAGAAAAAATTCATCAAAGCTGCTTTTGCACGCTGGGGCCAAACGGCCTTAAAAACAGTCATTTAAGATGTCGGTTTTTGGTTATTTACATACATACAAGTCATACATACATACATTTTCTTTATTTTCTAATAACTATTTTAACAAATTGGACATGCCCACAGGTAGCTAGCTAATCTAGGTGGGTCATGTCTTAACCAAAAAAAAAAGGTAAGTATACAAGTTTACAGAAAATTAAGAGTAGGTATACAAGTTTATAGAAATCAGGAAGTTAGCTAAAAAGAGTAGATATAGAAACAAACATACTACAAAAAAATACAACAATAATACAGTTAAGGGTATACTTGTTATTCTGAAAATACACTAAAACCTTAAGAAAATTTGAGCTTTTGAATAACGTTTCGTATGTCAAGAGAGAAGTCTTCCGAAGACAGAATATTGAAAAGTACTCTTGTAATTTTTCTTTTAAAATCCTGTTTTGAAAGAATTATTGTTCCAATACTAGAAAACGAGTTCAGTTGAATAGAGAGCCTAGAGCTTTGTGTGTAAAAGTTGTGTGAAGCAGAGGATTGGGTATTATAGGGGTGAATATTAGAAATGTCTTGAAACACATCTCGAATATTTCTAGGTGCATTTCTGTGTCTAATATCAAACATCAGGTTAGCTGTAAGTTCATAATAAGAAAATTGTAGCGGTAAAATACCAGCATCGGAAAATAGAGGAATTACATGCTTATTGCGGTCAGAAAAATAAACGTAGAGCTCGTTTTTGCAGCTTGAGAAGCTTATCAAGATATGATTTGCATTCCTGGCCCCAAACTATCAGCCCATAGCTCAAATAAGGTGCAACAAGAGATCTATAGATATTTATAAGAGTGTGTTTTGGAACAAAATGCCGTAGTTTAGATATTAGGCCTATGGTACGAATAATTTTAATTGTTATATGTGACCTTCCACGGGAAAACATACATTAACGCTTTTCCGTTTAACGGTTCAAAGCGTTTGTCAGTCGTTTGTTTACCGTTAAAACAGTTTAGACAATTGTTAGAAGCGTTTGAACGGCCGTTAAAATTTTCACTCTAGCCGTTTACAGCGTTCGAAAAGTCGTTAAAAGCGTTTTAGCCGTCCGTTAAAAGCGTTAGTAGAAACCGTTCAAATTTCCCTTCAATGGCGTTAAAAGATCTTGAAAGCGTTCGAAAAGTCGTTAATCGAAACGTTGACTGTGTAAGTTTTAACGCTCAACTGGTTGAGTGCTGAATTAAACGTAAAGCGATTGTGAGCAAGCTATGGTTTTCATTCAAGCAGCGTACGATGCGAGACGTGAAATATCGGATCTTTCAAAAGAAAAGTTTATATAAAATTAATAACATGCAATTCCGAGGTTCAACGTACTCCGAGCAAGCAAATAAGCAGACAGCACTTCATGAATTGTTTTAAGCTTACAGATTCAGTTTATTTTTGATGAATAATTACAAAGATACCTTGCTTCTCGCACGTTTGTACTCGAGCCATTCGCACATGGAAAATCATTCATAAGAATCATCCTAGTAGCTAGGTTGTAAATCACATTGTGTAATTACTTTTTGTGCATTTTATCAGCCTTTCAGTAAAGAAACATATTTTTCGTCTCAGCATTTGAGAATTTTGTTCAAATGTAGAAATTATGTCTTAGCGTGAACGTCCGAATGAAAATCTCGATCCATGGCAGCGAAACACTCATCCCCAGGTCTAGCCGCGTGATATGTCGTTATAGCAACGGCTGCCTGTTGTTGCATTTCACTATAACCTCAACAAGAATGGCGGAAGAAGTAGAAATCGAGCAGTGCAAAAGAAGTAGAAATCGAGCAGTGCAAAAGAGAAACACAAATGATGGAGGGCGTAAAAGAGTTCTTAAAAATGATGTTTCCAAGTTAAATGACTATCAGTTAGTATCCCAAGATATTTTATAAATTCCTTACATTCTAACGCTACAAATTAATTTTGCTCGTTATCAAAGATCATAATTTTAGGTTGATAGGTAAATTTTCTTTGAGCAGGAGAAAATATGACCAAGTTTGATTTTTTTATATTCAGGGTCAATTTATTTGCCATTAGCCAATCATACAATTTGCAGGGCTCCTGGTTTACAGTTAACTCCAATGACCTAAGATTTTTGTCAGCATATAGGATATTCGTGTTGTCAGCAAACAAAAAGAACTTAAGCTTTTCAGAGCATTCTTGAATATCGTTAATATAGATTAGGAAAAGTAGTGGGTCTAAGACGGAGCCTTGCGGTACTCCATAAGTAATATAATTTGTAGCAGATATATGAGAATCAATTTGAGTTGTTTGAGTTCGGTGTTGTAGATAAGAAGAAAACCATTTACTGATGACACCACGGAAACCATAGTGATCTAGCTTGTGTAGTAGAATTTTATGATCTAGAGTGTCAAAAGCTTTCGTTAGGTCAATAAACACTCCACACGAAAATAAGTGGTTGTCCATATGCATGTTTGTCTGTATGGTGCTCACAATATCCAGGATTACATGCTGAGTTGAAAGTGTTTTACGGAAGCTATATTGACATGGGGAAAGTATATTATGTTGTGCAATAAGAGATTCTATTCTCTTGAAAATCAATTTTTCAAAGATTCTGTTAAAATTAGATAGCAGAGAGATTGGCCTGTAATTTCTAGGATCAGTATTATCATCTGTTTTAAAAATAGGAACAATCTTTGCCATCTTTAGCTTATTCGGGTATACTCCGGTCGAAATAGATAGATTCATGATTTCTGCAAGAGTATTGCTGATTACATACGACAAGCACTTCAAAATCTGGGTTGGACATGAATATAAGTCATGAGATTATTTTGTTGTTTGGTATGCGAGAAATTTCTAGTTTCACTTCAGATGGGGTTACTAAGTTGAAAGCAAATGACGTATCTGGAGAATTAGATCTGCTAAGAAAATCAAAATAGTTGCGCTTGCTGGATGGTAACTTTTTTGCTAGTTTAGGCCTTACCGAAGCAAAATGTTTATTGAGAATACCGGTATTAGCAATTCTATTGGGGTTGCTTGAAATTGAATTATATTCATCAGGATCTTTAATATAACTAATAGGCTTGGAATTGTTTGATTTACGTGCAAGGATACTATTTGTTCCTTCCCATGTTTTTTTTTTATATTTGTCAAATTATCATTAAAGAATTTGGTATAATATTGCTGTTTGTTTATGCGTGTTAACGTACAAATTTTATGTCTATACACTTTGTATTTAACTCTATCACCCGACACATAAAGCTTATTCTTGACTCTTATCGATTTTCGCAAACCTTTAGTGATCCATGGTTTGGAGAACTGATTTGCTTTGCAATTAGAAATTGTTTTCATCGGTGCATGCTTGTTCACCAGTTTGTTAAATTCATTGTAAAAGGAGGAAAATATGCTGTTAATGTCATTCGGTTCATTTGCAAAGAGAGCATTCCAGTCCACATTAGAAAGATCAGCATTTCATCTGTCACTAGAAAAACATGAAAAGTCTCGCATTTTAGATTTCTCAACCCGAGCTTTTGCCTTCATAGATTTTAAAATGCAAAATTGCAAAAAATGATCACTTAGGTCAGTGATTAAGTTTCCACAGGCCATCACTTTATCAGGATTATTAATAAAGACATTGTCAATAAGGGTAGCAGAGGTAGGGCGAACAAGTGTTGGTTTGACAATTGCAGGAGTGAGATAACAACCTTAATTGTAGGGACGATAAAAAGTTGTGACTATAATAATTATTGGATGACTCGCACTTTAGAAGGTCAATGTTGAAATCACCCATAATTACTGTCTTTCCCTGAAGACGTGAATTTTTCAACACACTTGTCAAAATACAATTGAAAGCATTCAGGCGAGTTATGCTGTCTATACAAAATTCCACAGATAACATTTTTCTTTTTCTTAAAGGTTATCTCAGCCCACAATGCCTGAAAGGCTTCATTAGAGATCTTTTCTAAAATGCGATAGTTTAGCGACTCATCAATGAACAATCCTACGCACCCTGAGGACAGAGGCATTGGAACGTATTCAAATGAATATCCTGGTATTTTTGCTGTACACATTTCTGAATTAGCATTAGTAATTTTTGTTTCCGAAACTCCGATAATTTTGAAAAGAAAATTTAATTCGTACAGAATATGAGTTTGAAGATTTTCAAGATTACGATTTAAACTAACTACGTTGTTGTGAAAAACAGAAAAACTTGTGTCAGTTTCAACTTTGGTTTTCATTTGCCTAAAACTATGGGGTGAATAATACCGACTGGGTATTCTAACAAAGGATTGATTATCAGGGTTCAAATTACAGTCTAGAACTGTGATAAGGGTAAATAAATCTAGGTCATATAAACAAGTGAGCTTGTCCAAGTCTCGTTTAGTTTTGCAAAAGGTCGATGGTGAGTTATTAAATTGGCCATGGATTTGAATTAAGTTTCCTGTATAGTTGAAAAACGGTAGTTCCTTTAAAGTCAATCTGACAAGTTTCTCTGCTACAGCTTTAGTTCCTTTCATAATAATGTTTAATATAAATAAATAAAATAGAAGGATATCAAAGTCAAATTCCACTTAGCTGGCAGGGTCCATGTGATCTGATTGTCATTCACGCTCTCTTAGTTTCACCAAGTGACTCCAGACGAATCGCCGTTGATGTATCTGTTTTGCAGGGGAAGATTGTGACCCCTTTCGTCCAGCACCACTTTTAACTGTGCATGTTTTGGTGAGCCTTGGTAGCATGTAATAGCTCTTGTAAGCTTGGCGTAAGGTGACTGTAAATCCTGATTCGATTAACGAATAGGAGTAGGAGAGAGTCCCAAGGCCTCTGAGGTTAATTGAGAGGCGTTGCGTCTCGAAGCCAGCACTTTGTCCCGAGCCATTCTTCTTGTAAATTTAGAGATAATCGCGATAGGTTGTTTTCGGCGGCCATTATCTATCGTTGCATTATGTTGTGGAACCCTATGTGCAATGTCAATGTCATAAACAGAGATATTATTTCCAAGGGCAGAAAAGAGCCGTATCTTCTGCTGATTCATTCTCGTTAACTAGTGGAACACCTACAATCTTTAAGTTGTACTGGTAACTGTAATGATGGCTTTATCGATCCTGTCAACATTTTTTCCTAGTAAATCCAAACTTAGAGAGAATCTGCCAAGATCTTCTTCTATACTGGTTTTAGATTGTACCAGTTATTTCAACATAACTTCAAATGCAGCAAATTATGTTGTTGTGAAACTTGACAGCAAATATCAAATTGTGATGTCACAGTTAATGATGTCATGCCATAACCTTGATTAAAAGTTTTAAAATTTTTTTGTACATATAAACTTTTTTGTACATCTTTAGAACAAGGACAGCAAGAGTAGTAATTAAAAAAAAAATCAAATCAACGTTTTTCCTGCCCTTCTAAGCACCTCAAAACGTATTTGTGACATCATCAATTATTCGAACAGCAAAATCTTGTTTAAGAGGCCAAGACTAAAAACCTAAAATGATACGATTTTTAGCAACACTAAGTACTCCATATTACCAAATTCTCAGAGTTCCTTAAAGAAAACTGAAGGGAAAAAATCAAGGGGGTTGATTTTAGATCGAGGAACGGTATGGTTCTGGGGTACACTGAAATTCCTTTAAATTGTTATAACTCGAGAAATATTTCTCATAGTGAGGAACGGTTTTCAGTATAATAGTCCCCTAGTTGTGCTCTTTTAAATGATAGAAGAAAATTTGTATGACACATTTTTGTGATGTCATCAAACATGACATCACAATATGACATTTTCTTTCACTTGAAATGATCAAGACAACAATCCAAGGCAGTGTGCAAAGTTTGGTTAAAAAATGTGCGAAGGGTGCAACAGCCAATGAAGCAAGTGATGACTACTGTAGATGACTTTTAAAAATAATAATAACAATTAAATAAATAAATGCATGCGTACATGGTTTATTTGACCTGCCCTGCAGAAGCTAAAGAAGTTACAATGAATGAACTACAGTATGAATAAAAGTGTTTAAATCTAGAAATGTACATCAACAATGACATAAAAGAAACACTACAGGAGGCTTTGGTGAAACTTATAATTTTTATGAAGCTCTCACAATAGAAACAAGTTAAAACAACTGTTGGCTCACAAACCTTTCGACAAATAATTATTTCACAGAGGTGCAAATACCCTAGAACGTCAAAATTAAGAGTTTATTCGCCGCACAAGTCAAGTTCGAGTCATAAGTCAAGTTCAAGTCACGATTCAGGTTCGAGCCAAGTTCCAAGTTTTTTTTCTGTTTTTTTTTTTGTTTATGTCTTGATGGCTGTCACTGTGATTAGTGCTTCCACAGTGACGTATGTTTGACATATTACAAACATTTTTTTCCTGTCCGACGCGATCGCAAGATGACCTAGTAGCAGTATTTTGAATGAAATTATTTAAATTCTTTTTTCATTCTCGCTATTTATGATTTTTGTGAATGGTTTACCCTGATGCTATTGAGGAATGAAGTTGAAGCTATGGTCAGGTGTTTTTTTGCACCATTTTACATCCGAAGCACAGGGGGAAAAGTACAGGGCATCCAGCCGGTTGTCTAGCTTTTCGCTCCACTATGGCTGCACGTGGTAAGCACTTTGTTTTCCATGTCTTCTGTTGAATCCATGCTGGGAATTGATCATATGAGCAATTCTAACTTGAATGTTTTGTCCGGTCTTACAAAATACTTTTTGTGTTTCCTTCATAGCAAAAGACTACCTGAGAATTCTTGAGGTATGCATACACATAGAAATGACTTGTAAGGGACAAATAAAGCATCCGACACCTTGTTGAGGAAATCAAGAACAGACAAAGATGTTAAAGTGCCTATGAAGTAAAAAATTATTGTTGCTTATTTGAAAGGCTTTTCAAAGTAAAGAAGAATAACGTTTTCCTTTTTGAAATATCTTTTTTTCGTTCTAGAGATATTTACGTTTTTGTATTATGCAAATGAGGAAAGTGATGACGTCATAAATCGTTTCACTTGAAAAGTAAAACACTGAATCATTAATATCTCCAGAAATATTGGAGCAGTGTTCTTCAAACTTGGCACCAGAAATATACATCACAAAAGGAACAGAATGACACCTACCATTTTGTTACCATGGCAACACTCTTGGCTCCAGTCTCTCTCTGTGAAAAACCAAATCTGCCCATTTGCAACCCTTTGAAAAGGGACAGAGGGTCTTGCTCGGAACACACATGGTTCCCATATTGTCTTAACTCTCCCCATTAGATTGTTGAGAGTGGATGATCGTTGTTTAAGATAAAATCTGAGAATTGTAGTTTTAATTAAAACACGACCAGCAGCATAACCGTTGTCATGGCAATGGCACAATGGGTCTCGTTTTGTTTCTTTTATGATGTACATGTCTGGTGCCAAGTTTGAAGGCCACCGCTTTAATATTTCTAGAGATACGCTTGATTGAGTGTTGGACTGTTTTAGTGGAACCACGTATGACGTCATCACTCATAATACAAAAACGTGAATATCTCTAAAACGAAAAAAGGTATTCCAAAAAGGAAAACGCCATTCTACTTTACACTGAAAATCCTTTCAAATCAGCAGCAATTATTTTTTACTTCATAGGCACTTTAAGTTAAAACAGTTGAGTTGTAAGTATTCAACACAAACAAAAATAAACTAGACATCCGCGGATAAAATTTGTTACTCCAGTAGAGCCATACAGATTCTACCGACCTGATTTAGCTATAATTATCCATTCTAAACCTTAAAGGCAGAGTTTAACTGTCCAGTTATTCATTTCAGTTTTGGAATAAAAATGTCATGAACAAATCAGTTTTCTAGGTGTCCGTGTATTTTCTGGAAGTCGTGAGTAACTGGGGATCTCTCCAGATCGAACTAAATGTGAAAGTGTTGGCATGCAACTGAACTTACATTGAGAAGTGGCTATTGTTGATTTTGTGAAGTTGTGCAGCCCTTTCCGTTGTTAGAAATGAACAGCTCAGTTTATACATTCACACATAAGGGCCAAAGCACACAAAATCATTCCGAGATCCTTAAAGTAGAGCAAATTTTTGTTTAAAGGCCCAAGGAGAAAGAGAAAAATATGAAATGAGGTATTATCTGGCTACAACATTTTTGAGTCGATTTGAAAATCAAACATGGCCTCCACATTTTGCCCGCGAGGGAATAGAATCTATTGTGTTTATCTTTGGTTCCCTGTGGATGCAACAAGATGGCTCTGGTGCGAAAGTTAAATATTCCTGGCTTCGACTCCCTTCACCGTCTGTTTTTCCGGTATATCAGGTAAATGGGACATGTTCTTCAGGTATGTGCAAATTTAAGGCCTCAATATTCTTAGAAAATGTATTAATATTGAAAGTTGTTGTGTATCTTGGTGAAGCAACGGCAATACGCAGTGGTAATGGCTCTTTTGATCGTAAATGAAAAATGTCGCCAACTGGGAAGTTAATATTTCTGGTTACTGCTCTCACATCATTAGTGTAATCGAAAAAAAAAACTAAAAAAAATTGGAACCTGACTCATGACTCGAACTTGACTAGCGACTCGAAACTGACTTGTGCAACAAGTAAACTCCAAAATTAAACAAGAAATCACGGAGACCTGTTACCTCTAAACATTTCCTGGTCACAGTCAAACGGATTGAACTTAAAATTCTCTGTAATACTAATGCAGTGCCATTTAGGACTTCTTAAATGGACAATGCCATGAATTGTGCATGTTCAGCGTTTCCTTCAAAATTTTTGGCAAATTCAAAATGGCTTCAACTAGTGGAGCCTAGTGTGAATAAGGAGAAACTTATGGTAATTTTACTTGAAAGATAGAGTTAACAACTTAAAGCGTTGTATAGATATCACACATATGTATCATTCCTAAGCCACACTGTACTGCACTCATATTTTTCGAGGTTTAACAACTGTCAACACTCGTGTTTAAATCACGAAAGACATTAAAGCAGACATTGCTCATTGATGTGTGTGAGCTAAACATTAGTTTGTCCTTGGAACTTCAATAACAATTTCATTTTAGAAGAATAATTGTGATCTGTTCATTTCTTCGCCCTATATGCTTGATCCTGGTTTGCGTATCAAGATGTAGGCAGCCTAAACAAGACTCTGTTATTATGTGTAATGGCACAAGATAAACGATATCAAGTTATCATTTATTATTACTGCTCACCTGTTCTCATACCAAACAACGCCTTGTGTTGTCTTGAGTTTCACTAGTGCAATCTAGTTTGCGATTTGTTTTATTTTCCGAGCCTCGAAAAATTCTCGTTATTTCCATCATGCATCGCCACTCCAATCACCGCAATCGTCCGAAAAGCTTCAACCCAAAGGCCATGTCATTTCAGGACTTGCAAGCCTTGCCCAAGAAGTTGTTACTGTTGTTGGCATCGGCTCGCAATCTCGTAACAACCGTCACCAAGGCTCAGTTGGCCCAACGGATTTTCGAACACGACAACAACAGTCTGCCTCATCAACCCGCGGCAACAGTTGATCAGGAAACATCCCCTTCCAGCCACAGAATGTCGCCAACGTAGAAGTAGCTAACAGCAGTCAATCATTCACAAGCCGCCAACTCAATGTGGAGTCCTGGGACTAGTAGAGTTGTCACGTGACAAGAAGGTAGTGTACGATCGAGTCGAGTTGAGTTCTTGCTATGCGTGTGTGTTTACTCGGAGTTTGTGCACGGTTTATGTATTAAATACACCACATTTTTGGCGACGAGGAACGTGATCGAACGACCACGATCAGGTAGACTAGAGTGAAGCGAAGTCTGCACGGAAAATGCCTACATTTGGGAACTTAGACGAATACAACGAAACGGAAGATTGGTGCCATTACATTGAGCGTGTAAACCACTTTTTTGGAGCCAACGAGATTACGGATCCCGACAAGAGAAGATCCATTTTCCTGGTTAGTGTGGGAGCCAAAACCTACAAGCTTATACGAAGTCTGGTCGCTCCGGAAGATCCGTAGGATAAAAGCTATGAGGACTTAGCGAAACTCGCCCAGGAACATTTCATGCCCAAACCTTCCGCTATTGTTCAACGATTCAAGTTTAACACTCGCACTCAACAACCAGGTGAGACCATTGCCATGTTTTTAGCTGAGTTGAGGCACCTGACCGAACACTGTGAATTTGGGGCAACATTAGATGAAATGCTACGTGATCGGCTTGTGTGTGGTGTTCACAACATCAGAATACAGCGTCGTTTACTAGCCGAACCGAAATTAACCCTGAAGCGAGCTCTCGATCTGGCTCTCGCAATTGAGGCCGCCGATAAGGATGCCTCGGAGATCCAAAAGGGGGAATCTCAGCAAGGGGATACTCCGCTCAACAAAGTCGATTTCAAAGTGGAAAAGGGTGGCGAAATTAATTGTTACCACTGTGGCGGTAATCACTATCCCAAAAGCTGTCATTTTAAGGATGCGAAATGCTATGCTTGTGGAAAGTTAGGTCACCTATCTCGAGTGTGCCAGGCCAAAAAGAAAGGGAAACTACCACCCCCCAGTAATAATAAGAAGTCGGACACCCCACAGGATACCCATCTCCTTGAGGGAGGAGAGGAGGCAATGGGGAGAGAACAGGGCAAACACTAGAAATGGAAGTTGACACAGGGGCTCTATTATCAGTGATTAGTGAGGGCACCTACAAAAACCTTGTCTCGGAAAATAGGGCACCCCCATTGGAGAAATCAGGAATTGTCCTTTGTACATACACTGGGGAAGAGGTCAAGCCCGAAGGGGCGTGTACAGTCCACGTAGATTATGAAGGGGGCAAATACTCCCTGTCATTGTTAGTTGTAAGTGGAAAAGGCCCAGCTCTGTTAGGAAGGAACTGGCTGGAAGAAATTAAGTTAAATTGGCCAAGGATTAAGCAACTCACTACACATGACAAGCGACTCGGAGAAATTTTGCAGAAACATGCACAGCTATTTGGGGAGGGTCTGGGTACCCTACAGGGGACAGAGGCCAAAATCCATGTGGATCCCACAGCCACCCCCATTTTCCATAAAGCCAGACCAGTGCCATATGCTCTCAGGGAGAAAATTGAGCAAGACCTGGAGAGACTTGAGAAGGCAGGGACCATTCAACCTGTCCAATATTCAGAGTGGGCCACACCCATTGTCCCAGTCATGAAGAGTGATGGCACAGTGAGAGTCTGTGGAGATTACAAGCTTACCGTCAATAAGGTCTCAAAATTGGATGGCTACCCTATCCCCAAGCTTGATGATCTATACACAAAGTTGGCAGGAGGTCAAACGTTTACTGAGTTAGACTTAAGCCATGCTTATGAGCAGATGCTTGTGGATGAGAATTCAAGGGAATTTTTGACAATTAACACCCATAAAGGCCTTTTCAGGTATAACCGCCTTCCGTATGGGGTCTCTTCAGCTCCCGGCATCTTCCAGAGAACCATGGAGGGTTTGCTGCAAGGAAAACCTTCGACAGGAGTCTTGCTAGATAATATCCTCATCACAGGACCCAGCACGGAAGAGCACCTAGACAACATCGAGAAAGTTTTAGGACGCCTTTCTGATGCCGGCTTGCGGCTCAAAGCTGAAAAGTGCCAATTTATGAAGCCCATTTTGGAGTGCCTGGGGCACCGCATTGATGCAGAAGGGTTCCATCCAGTTGACGCAAAGGTAAAGGCCATCAAGGAGGCCCCAACCCCAACTAATGCCTCTGAGCTGAAGTCCTTTCTAGGGATGCTTAACTTCTATGGCAAGTTCATGCCCGACCTATCGTCCACCCTGGAGCCACTACATGAGCTTCTGAGGAAAGATATCTGTTGGAAATGGGGTACAGAGCAACAAGAAGCGTTTGATAAGGCCAAGAATCAACTTCAATCATCAGATGTGCTGGTGCATTATGATCCTGAGAAAGAGTTGGTGGTATCTTGTGATGCTTCACCCTATGGTATTGGGGCAGTCCTGGCCCATGTTATGAAAGATGGCTCAGAGAAACCAGTTGCATATGCCTCACGAACACTCTCCACAGCAGAGAGGAACTATGGCCACCTAGATAAAGAGGCACTAGCTGTAGTTTTTGCCGTGAAGAAGTTCCATCAATTTCTTTTTGGACGTCATTTCAAGATCTACACAGATCACAAACCACTTTTGGGGCTGCTTAACCCTGAACAGCCCGCGCCTCTAATGGCCTCAAGTAGGATGCAACAATGGGCATTGACTTTGCTTGCGTATGAGTATGAACTTATTTATCGCCCTGGTGAACAGAATGGCAATGCAGACGCCCTCAGTCGTCTACCCCTTCCCGTTGTTCCAGAGACCACGCCCATCCCAGGGGACATTGTTCACCTTCTAGAGACCATCAATACCAGCCCAGTGGATGCCACTAAAGTGAAGTTGTGGACAACCCGTGATCCAGTACTTTCTCAAGTTCTACAGTTCGTCCTTCACGGATGACCCATGACAGTAGACAAAGAAGGCCTGAAGCCTTATTTTGCTAGAAGAGAGGAACTGAGTGTACATGCTGGCTGTCTACTTTGGGGATCCCGGGTCGTGATACCCCCACAGGGGAGAGAGGAAGTGTTAAACATACTACATGAGTCCCACCCCGGAATTGTCAGGATGAAAAGCCTAGCTAGGAGCTATGTGTGGTGGCCGAAAATGGACTCGCGTTTGGAAGAAAAGGTGAAATGCTGTGTTACCTGCCAAAGCCACCAAAAGAAGCCACCCAGTTCGCCGTTGCACCCTTGGGAATGGCCAGGCCGCCCTTGGTCTCGAGTACATGTAGATTATGCCGGTCCTTTTATGGGCAAGATGTTTCTCCTAATTATTGATGCGCATTCTAAGTGGATGGATATCCATTGTGTGAATTCTACCACTTCCAGCCCAACCATTGAAAAGCTGAGGACAACCTTTGCTTCACACGGCCTACCAGAGATTGTAGTGTCAGACAATGGGTCCAATTTTGTGAGCAGCGAGTTCAAGTCATTTCTACAGAAAAATGGCATCAAGCACATTACTTCTGCTCCTTACCATCCCTCATCAAATGGTCTCGTGGAACGAGCCGTGCAGACTTTTAAGCAAGGTGATGGTACTGTCGAGACCAAGTTAGCTCGGTTCCTATTAAGTTATCGTATTACCCCCAAAGCACCACGGGTGAGTCTCCTGCTCAGTTACGCTGGGGACGGAGTCTGAGGTCACATCTCGATCTGCTGCGACCAGATGTAGCGGCGAAGGTACATGCAGCGCAGTCAAGACAGAAGATACAGCATGATCAGCATAGCCGAATGCGTCAAGTGGAAGTCGGTGATTCGGTGAGTGTTCAAAACTACTCCAGAGGCCCTAAGTGGATTCCAGGAACTATCGTCCAGGAAACTGGTCCTGTGTCTGCGAGAATTGAGTTGGAAGATGGAACTGTGGTTCGAAGACACCACGATCAACTAGTTGCCCGACCCGCAGAAAGTTCCAACCCCGGTGTCGCATTACCCGTTACTAGCCCAATGCAGCAGGAAGGTATGGATCCAGAGATAATCATGCCAGGTGTAAATGACCCCGAAGTTGCCCATGGAGACAGAGAGCCACCCAGTGCAACAATGGTTCGAGACTCAGGGCCAACTACCCCTGTCAGGCTATACCCAGCGAGGAATAGAAACCCCCCACAGCGTTTTTACTAATGGACTCATTCCCTCCCTCGTGAACAGTTTTAACATTTAGGGCAGAGATGTTAACTTTTTTTTTTCTCGTTGTCGTTTGTTTTCTTGCTTGTTTAAGAACTTGAGGGGGAGAAATGTGGAGTCCTGGGACTAGTAGAGTCGTCATGTGACAAGAAGGTAGTGTACGATCGAGTCGAGTTGAGTTCTTGCTATGCCTGTGTGTTTACTCGGAGTTTGTGCACGGTTTATGTATTAAATACACCACACTCAACCAGCTTTGTGTTCTTATAGCTAAAGCCGTATCCCACGAGTCCCATCAACCCGACGTATGCCACAAGTCCCATCGACCTGCTGGGGAAAATACTGCTGAACTCCTCTCTCCAGTCAGCGTCTCAAGCCAACCAGGAGCACAAAATGCTCTTCAACAAGATGGCGTCCTATCTTCCTGCAATCCATTAGTTACCAGGCCCCTTGAAGTGAGCACTGTCATGCCTGGCTTACTTCCATCAAGTTTACTTCCGGTAGCACATCCGCAAAGTAATCCATTGGATCCACACTTGCCGCCTCTTCCACAGAAGCTTAAAAACAAGATCCTAAAACACGGTGCAGTTCCAGCAGCTCGCCCCAGCAGCAGACCACGCCAACACCTATCCCTCCATAAGCCAGGACCCTCTGGAGCGTCATCTAGCGTTCCTCCAGTCTCAGGCCATTGCTGACTCCACTCGTCGCACTTACTCAGCTGGAGTGCAGAGGTACATCAGTTTCTGCAACTCTCGGCAATGGCAGAGATTCCCAGCTACAGAATCTACACTACGTTATTTTGCTGCCTTCTTGGCTGACCAAGTTTCTTCCAGAACTGTCAAGTTGTACATGGCCAGCATTCTTTGACATTGAGAACAACCTCCCTGACCCATTCCAGGATGCCCCATTACTCCATCTACTTCTGCGGGGCACCAAACGCAGTGTAGGCCTTTCCTCCAAACGCCGACTACCGATCACCATGTCCCTCCTTCAGAAACTCAAGATTGAGCTGGCACAAGTACCTGACATCCTTCCACGTGACAAACTTATGCTTTGGTCTGCCTTCACATTGGCCTTCTTCGCTTTCCTACGCTCAAGTGAGTTTACATCACCATCCACCTCTCACTTCAATGCACTGTCAAACCTCTGTTGCAATGATATATCCTTTTGCTCTGATGGCTCCCTAAGTCTACACCTCAAGTCCTCCAAAACAGACCCGTATCACCAGGGTTGCTCCCTCCTGATTGCCCCATCAGGCCGCTCTGTCTGTGCTGTTCGTGCTACTAAAAAATACCTGGCTAATCATCCCTCCAATTTGGATGGCCCCTTCTACATATTCCAGTCTGGCCTCAACCTCACCAGAGCCCAAGTCACCTCCACACTTCGTCCTCTTCTCAAACATCTACACATTCCAACAGAGCTTTACGCCTCCCACAGCTTTCGAATTGGGGCAGCTACAACAGCAGTCAAGGCTGGCTTACCTCCCTGGCTCATTCAGACTCTTGGTAGATGGTCCAGCAATTGCTTTGCTCTCTACATCCGGACTCCTTTGTCTATTCTTCAGAAAGTACCAGGCCTGTTAGCCAATGCTGCTGCAGGAACACAGTCCGTCATGAACCCTCAACAAGGACGTTGTATTCATTTAACATAATAGTATTAGTTACATGTATTGTCTTCTAAGCAGTAGTTGGGAATTAATTTGGGTGCACACCTGCTACTTAGCTTCACACGTAGCAGGCCGGGTGGGACCCTGACCCCCACCTCAGGCTTATATCAACCTGGGTGTGGCATGCGTCACACTCGTCGGCTCATCTCTTATTTCCAGGTGTGGCACGCGCCACACTTGTTGGCTTATCCATCACTTGTAGAGTGTGTTGCTACCACCCCTATTATCATGTACCTATTTACAGGGTGTGTTGCTGTCACCCTTAGATTTGCCAGGGTGCACCCAACAAACTTAGTCCCATTTACTGCGAGATGGTTGTGTAATTATGTAAGCGTCTGAAGTTGTTAACTGTGATTAATAGCCCATGGTACTAACACACAGAGATAAAGCTGTCATAGAGGGATAATTTGGAAGGAAAAATATCACGTATTTGTTTTGGCAAGTTTAGTAACCACCTGTCAGCCCTGATGATGGTGCTTCCATGCAATAAATACCAATTCTTGACCAGTTGGGGTACTCAGCGCATTTTGACCACCTTATTATAATTGTCTTAGGAATCTGTTTTCACTTAGCTTTTAACTGACATGTTGAATGTAGAATTCTGTAGAGATATGCTATTAAAAACACTTATTGAATAACAACACATGAGATGGTTAACAGCCAATTTCACAGTCAATTTGACGGTTATTTAGTGAAATACAGCGTGATATTTTTGCTCTTTGTCGCATCGTGGCCTTAAAATCGTAACATACAGTAATACAAAATCTACAGCCACTTTGGTTTTTTTTTTTACAGCCATTTGGTTTTATCAACTGAGTTGATAATGTGAATTGACTACCATAAAGGGATTTGAAAGCTGGTGGACAATTCACATTACCAACTCAGTTGATAATAGTCAATTCACATTATCAATTTGGTTAATAAAACCAAATTATCTTGTAATACACAACACTGATGCAGCAACTCAGTTTCTTTAGAAACCTACCCCCTTTAATATTAAATTTTGAAATCTGTTGTGATGTACTGAAAAAAAAATATTTACCTGACATGGTAAGCATTGTAAAGTTGAAAGATACATGGACTGTGTTGCAATTTGAGAGTAACTAGAGTGAAGTATGGCATGAGTTTTTGGCTTTTGGCTGAGCGAATGAGAGAGAATGTTTTCACTGATGTGTACAAAAATAAGCTTTGATTTGGTCAAGGATCTGTTTATCATTGATTGTTGTGGATTCATCTTCTAGGTGAAGTTTCCTAATGGTCTTTTTGTTATAATTTCTTTTTTCCAAATTGAAAAAAAATATTTTGTTGGGCATTCGTTCTGTTCCACTCCACGACATTTCACTCTGAACATCACTTGCTTTCCTTTATTTTCATATAGAGACTGAAGTTCGGATTTAAGGGTTGATTAATATCCGGTGAGGGAAAGTTATTACAAATGGTGTCGTCTAACTGTTCGAGCTGAGGTCTTATTTCCTCTGCCCGATCTCTGGATACTTTTGCGTTATATTTCGTACATGAGATAGTCGCAGTCCTAATTTCCATTTTGATTAGCTCTCACAGTAGGCCCTTGTTTGCTGTTGCCATGACAACATTTTTGTACCAAAGACCATCTACTACAGCCAATCTAATGATGAGAGTTAAGACAATATGGGAACCACATATGTTTACCCTTTGTCCCCCTTTAAAGAGTTGAAAATGAGGATATTTGATTTTTGACAGAAAGACTGGGGCCAAGAGAGTTTCCATGGCAGTGACACTATGGTTGTCAATTGGTTTCTTTTGTGATGTACATTTCTGGTGCCAAGTTTGAAGAACAGTCAGCTTCAATCTTTCCAGAGATATTCTTTATTCAGTAGTTTACCATTTTTAGTTGCAAACAACATGATGTGATCACTTTCCTATATTGCATAATACAAAAGCCTCAATATCTCTAAAATGAAAAAAGATATTCCTAAAAGGAAAACACCATTCTTCTTTATTTTAAAACTCCTTTCAAATATACAGCAATTATTTTTCATGTCGTATACACTTTAACTGAAATTGCTTTTATTCCTTGTCTCTTTTTTTGTTTGTCACTAGTGCAAATTTGTATGATGAATTTAGCTGCCAATAATGGTCAAATGAGTCTCCTCTTTGTAACTTTCATTGTTTCTCTCTTGGCAGATTCCAGATGCACAACTCTGGCAGTGTTCCAAACTGCTGAATGAACACTTCAACTCTGTTTCAAACAATCACTTTTCCAGATTCAAGACTTTGTCAATAACTGATAGAGAAGATCAACCCTTCACAGTGATAGAAAACTGAGTAAGAGGTATGGTTTCTTTATGTTTAGTGTAAGGTAGTTTTAAGTTAAAGGTACATGTCATCAATGATATTAATAATTTCTTCCTGAAATGAAAATAAAACTTAGGCTTTTTTTAATACTTGTAATATTCCACCATGTGCAATGCCAAAATATCAGAATTTGAGTGCTGAAAACAATGTCAAAAAGCTTTTTTTTTTTCTTGTTAGAGTTTTGTTTGTGACACTAAAGAGTGACTCCATTAATTTGCTCTACTGATTTTAAGTGCAAAGTCCTTAGGACAGAGGACTATTGGGGTTAGAAAATGCTAGTTCCTGATCACAAACGTGGCCCTCAGATGTCAATAGTTTTGTCAAGTCTGGACACAATGTGACAACATGCCAACCATGACAGAGATCTGCTAACTTCTCGTAAGGGTGGGTGAGGGAGCAAATGATTCACTCACTTGGTAGGTGAGGCAAGTGGCCCTTTGGAAATATTAAGAAATTGCCTCTTTCCCACTCCCCAGAGATTTCTTTGATAGTTTTTGTGTTTGTGTGAAAGTTATTTCCAAAACAAATGTGGGGTTGCATGTTGTGGGTTTCTCCAAGGAAAATTCAGTGCTTAGAACCAAAACAAAGCTTTAAAGACTTTGAAATTGCATAGGGAACCCACACACGTATTTGTGAACTGTATATGCTCATATTATATAATCTAAAAACAGAATTAAAGAGTAGAATAAGCTTGCCTGTTTTTGTCTTGTTAGCATTGTGTGATGTGATGTACATTCTGTTGATCTCTGTTTAAAAATGTGGTTGTCGCGATGTTGCTTTGATTGTTACTACTGTATGCCTCTGTGTGGCTATCACGTTGCACCATTGCCTGGGTGCTGTCACGCCAACAGTGAAATGCGAGACACAAAAACCAAGAACTGCATGAAAGCACACAGACAATGGTAAACAGAGATCAACAAAAGTGCATCACATCACACAATGCTAAAAAGATGACAATGGCCAAGTTTATTCTACTCTTAGATTACATAATATGAGTGGAGTGGAAATCCCAGAAACAGCAAAGAAACCACGGAATCCCAATCGTATAATGTTTTAATGATTAATATTCGATCCGGAATTGAATCACCAAGTACACAACAGTAATTGACAAAAAGACAGCTATGCAAACCAAAGGCAAAAGTACAACACAATCTTGCATAATATACATGATCAGTAATACTTGCTTTTAATCGAGTAAACAACATTCGCTACCAAGAATACAAATACCAAAACGGAAAGATCAAACAAAACTTCATGAAAGGATTCCATGTTTCATTTAAACACCAAAAAGGGTTGCGTGCAAACCAAACCTCATGAACCTTCTGAAAGCAACAAGACTAAATTTAAGCTAATCTGATCTGCTGAAACTCTAGATTTTTAAAAACAAATTCAAAATAGGCTAGTTTGCTGACTACACCTCACTTTTATGTGGCAACTGCGAATCTGTTAAAAGTGCCATTCAAGTGTTAAGTGACTTTGGTGCTGTCTCGGTTGTGAGATTAAACCTGTCCAAAACTAGAGCTTTGTGGCTAATATTAAAGATTCCATTGTTTGTTCTTGTTGTAAGCAGAGCATAAGTCATTCTAGAGGAAAGCCTTGTGTTGTAATTATGGGTTTCTTTTATCGAAGTGAAAAAAAAAACATTAAAATTAGTAGGAAGAAGTTGGTTTTTAAATTTGTACATAAAAACAGCAATGTTAATGGTTACTTAATGGTTACGCAAAAAAGAACTCGGCCAATATCCTGCCATCTTGACCTCACACTTGGTCAGTAACCCATATTTCTTGACATCTGGCAATCCTGCAGCCTTACTCTGTTTGGGAGAGTTCTTATAACTGCCTTAGAATTTCATAATGTTATACTCGATGTAGCAGACGGAGGTCTTCAAACATTACGGCTAACATTCCATTGTGGCTCCGAACAGGTATTGTTGGATGGAATTTACTGAAAACCAAGCCAGTCTTTCTATCTACCAATTTCTTTAATAACTTGCTTGATTTATGTAAAAACTGAAAAGATAATTACAGCAAAGCGCCTATTACTATTTAATTCGTGCATTACATCGATCGTACAATAACAATACAAAAGAGGGGGTGCATCACGATTCTAGAAAATTACTAAATACTCTGAATCACTAAAAATACAAGGAATAATATCGAACTCAAAGTAACATAACTAAATCGAGCATGCAAATAAACTAAAAATCATACCTCTTTGTCCAATCTTAACTCTTAGTCTTTCGATCTTGATCTGGAAAATCTATCTTACGTTCTGTTCTTTCCGATGGCACGTGTCTACTGTTACTGTCTAACTTATAATCCTTGCGTAACACAATGGAAGTTACGTAATCAATGCTAACTATTACGTGTTAATCAGTTACAATCAGTGTCGATTCTTGACAAAACTTCCAAATATATCAAAGCCACGAAATCCCTTCTTTGTAAGTTATAGTGACATCATTATAGTGACGGAGGTTTGCGTGTTCCAAACATTGAGTTGATGTCCAAGTCACTAAAACTTGCTTGGATCGCAAGACTGTTGAAGAAAGAGCAATCTTGAGAGGAATTCTGGAAGACAATTCCCAACTACTTCCTGAATAAATATGGTGGCCTGGAGTTTTTGTTAAAATGCAATTACAATAAGACTTCTGAAACAACCAACTTACCACAATTCTACTAGTCAATGGTACAACATTTTTTAGAGCTAAAGGTAGCCTACAGTTGTGCCATTGGCCTAGAATTGGTACTATTTAATAACAAAGAAATCTTAATTAGAAATCAAACTATATTTTATAAAGAATGGTTTCAGAAAGGAATCTTCCTTGTACAAGATCTTTTTACAGGAAAACGGCAAATTTCTTACATTTCCAGAGGTCATCCAAAAGTACAAGGTTGACTGCAATTTTCTAAATTATATGCAGGTTGTTTCGGCGATTCCTAAGCACCAGAAAAAAAAAAACAAGTAGACAAATGCACCTTTCTTGCAGAAAATGAATTCCAACTCTCTCCAAATACTGTCAGTCTTACACAAAATGAAAAGTAGCGATACTAATGGCTTCTAATAAACTAAGACAATGTAGAGATAAAGGCATGCCCTATCTGGGCACGCAATCTACAAGCTGCAGACCTGCAACTAGACACCTTTTTCGATCCTGTTAAAAATGTTTCCAAAAGTAACAAGCCTAGAGAATTCTACTTCAAACTGGTCAACAGAATAGTGGTAATTAATAAAGAGCTTTCCTTCTCGGGTAAAGAATCAGACATGCTGTGTTTATTATGCCAAGAACCTGACTCAATAAGCCACACAAAACAATTCTTTCCTGAGGTGATCAAATAGTCCAACAAAGAAAGTGGCACCTCCTTCTTGCCATCTCCGATAGAAATACTGTTTGGTTTGGAGCCAAAGAATTATCCTCAAGTTGCCAACAAGTTGTTAATAAAATTTAGTTTCGCACTGTTATTTGCCAAGTATTATTTAGGTACTCAAAAACTCCTTAAAAAGGAAATAAACATGAAAGAATGCTCTATGACCCTGCCCCACCCCCCTTGAAATCTACACAGGGTCAGGTCTTATGGTATGCGGTAAACAAACTAGAGCATGTTTCTCTACATTCATCTGTTTCTGTTTTGTGTTGCCCATATTAAGAATATTAAGGAATAAGTGAAACGATATAATACAGCTACAGAAAGCATAATAATTATTATATCAAAATATGGTTTAAAGCTAACATTTACAAGAACTGTTTTAATCTAAAGTACAAGTAGTTTTTTTTTTTTTCTCTTAAAATTAGATTAGTACCATATTATTATAAGTGTAAACACTGTTTATTTGTATTCTCGGTTTTCATCAGTCACATGATCAAAACTAAAAATCGTAACCGTTCAATAAATAAAATCAAGAATCTGGGATATGATAGATGATTGCAATATAAACAACCTCGCCAAGAATCAGGTCTCTGCTGTTTTTAATTTGCGCGCTATTCGCAGAAGTGTGTCATCCAAATTTATAGAGATTTGTATGGGACGCCATGTTGGTGCCCTTCTAGATGGGCACCAACATGGCGGCCGGAAACCAACAGAAACATCTGTCACTGGGTTTTATTACAAAAGCGTAAATTTATCTCTTGAGAAACTCAAAAACATTAAAATAATACTTTTCCTAATACAAGAACCCATTCAGATAGCCAAATTTCCCGAAATAAGTCACGAAATAAGTCACCTTTTAAACAACCCGGCCGTCATGTAAATGCCGCGTCACGCAAAAGCTTAGAAATTCAAGCATAACCTATCGCAAAACCAAGAACCCATTCAGGACAAAAAATCGTCTAAATAGTAGTTTTCAGCTGCTCTTATACCTCATAAAAGTAAAATATCAATAGGATCAATAGTTTTGTAGTTTGAATTTTAGTGACGTCATGTGAAAACCGGCAATAGTTTAGTAGGGGCACTATTGTTGTTAGTGTAAGTGTAGGTTAATGTAATTTTCTTATTGTATATATAAAGGTGGTAAACTTATAAAGTACTATACAGGTTGGTATTTCAGAATGTGGTAGTTGGCCATATTTTAGGGGGTGGCCACATGAACAGGATTTTCTCATAAGAAAATGTATGGGCTATATTAATGAGGTGATCGCAAGGCAGGGTTCCACTGTACATGTTTACATGTACTTTTGAAATGTTATTTTCATCGTGGGTTAATTACCATGGGCATTTGAAAAGTATGGATATCTCTCATCATCCTTTTCAGATTATGCAGCCAATTTGTCTGAAAAATGTTGGAACATTCTACCAATGATATTGTATGGGTTGTTACAGGCACTGCAACAAAGTTACAATGTACAGTCCTCTTACATGAATGACATGCAAGCCTGGATCATAACACCAGCAGACCAACAAGCCTGAATATTAAAAATGTATCACTGAAAAGTTCCAGGCAAGAATCTTTATTCTCACTCTAGAATGTTAAACATGTATTCCTTTTTATAAGAATCTGCAGGCCTAAGTTATATATCAGATGTTTCTGGGTTATCAGAGGATTATTGTTTGTGGTAGTTCAGACAAGTTATTAGTTTCATTGTAGGTTAAAATGCAAATTTGAAATATCTGTTTTTATGGTAGAAATAAAAGAAGAGAATAATTTACAATGTAGGCATTTTGTTATAATAATGTGTAAATAATTTGGTATGGATTAGGAAATAAAGGAATTTTTATTGAACATTTGACTGATATGTTCATGATTGTGTATAAATATCATGATTGCATCATTAAATCACAGAGCTGTCAGTAAGGGCCACAACCTGTAACGCCTGTTACCGCTGAGTATGCTTGATCTTGATGTTGAGGTGTTGATACAATTCACCCACAATGCAACAAGTTAGTTGTGGGTGTGAAGATTAGGGAAACAGATGACTCAAAACTTCACAACAACCCTAAATCTGATTCTGAAATGTTGTCTTTACACATACTCCCTCCTTCCCTCAGAGTAATAACCTCTCTTGAGCCTGTGATCCAATCAAAAACCAGTACCTGGGCAGCAGTCATCTTAAAAAACCATGCAGCCTCAATAGACCTGAGCCTGCAATGTGGTCGTATGATACTGTTCAGCAGATACCTTGTTTTGACAGCTGACAATTAACCATAACATGGATGTCCAATATCAATGATGTTGCTACTCTCTTATTTTATTTTTCAAGGTACGGCCTAGGGGCTTGGTGGACAGTCACATGACAACCAAAATTTTTTAGATCAGTGGTTTACCAAATTTTCTAAGGTATGGGACTCCACTTGCATGTGGACTGTTGCTGCCGAAAACAAATTTCTAGCGAAAAGGTTACTGGAAATGAAAAAAAAAAACAATTGAAGTGAACATGGGGAAAAAAAGAAGAGGGCCTTATTCTGTAAATTACTCTTACTAGGGATTTTGGGTTTCTAAAGACCAAAAAGAACCTGAATACTAGAAAATTATGATTGCTAGTCATGGTTCAAATCCCAACTTAATAGTTGCAATTTACGTTTTCAATGGTGATTTTCTCAATGATGGTTTTCTAACATGATTCATGATTTGAAGGAAAGAGAAGCTTGTGATTTATGATCCAAATGACCAAATCCCCCTCCCACCTTTACTACCCTACCTAGAAGAAAAAAACAATGGAAGAGCATTTATGAACAGGTTAAAGTTTATTTTGATTTCATTTACAAAATATCAATATAAAGTCACATTCCTTGGCCTGTAGGGTGGCCGATCTTTTTGTCTGCTAATGGCCCAACTTCCATGAAGACTGCCATCTGTCGCTGATTAAGATTCATCCACTTTGTACTACAAGTGTCAATACATGATTCCTGGTCAAAATAAAAATGAGGAAAATGTAAATCACAACATAACAGGAAAACCTAAACACAATGCCTGTTGGCTAAGATTGATACATTTGTGGCCATTGGAAGTGAACATACTTTTACATTACACCACACAAGAAAACAATATGTCAAGCAGTAAACATTCAAATTAATATTTTTAATTCTCAAACTCATTAATAATTCATCAAGTTAAAACAAAGAAAATCACAACCGTCAAGGAGGTTTGGATATCTGGTCATAATTAGCATAGATTTTGACGATTTAACTTCTCCATTTACTCCTTAGTAAACACCTCGAATTTCGTCAAAAAACTACTCTACTACTCTAGCAAATTTCCACTGATAATTTTCATATTAAGTCAGGGCTCGAAAAAAGTGCCGTCCGGTTGTCCAGGACAAGTAGATTCTCCTTCTGGGCAAGTACCTTTTCATTCTCACTTGCCCAATAGGCAAGGGATCAGCAAGCTATCTGCCAACTAAATCCTTAAAAGAACAAACGAAGACTTGCCCAGGGCAACTAAATTTTAGAGCTACTTGTCCCAAGGGCAAGCTGGAATTCAAGTTTCTTTCGAACCCTGTAAGTGTGCACAAAAATGTGTTCCTCTCCTTGTGTGCAGTTTCAGGAGCCTGAAAATGGTTTATGTCTACAGGAAAGCAATCGATATATGCTCTCTTGCCCAAAAATAAAGTAAACCTATGAGAATTATCATTGATGAAGTTCAATCCACCGATTGCCTGAAATTGCTTGGGGTATCAACAGCCAAAGATCTCGCATTTAAGAACCATATTAACACTATTTGCAGGAAGGGCAGCCAATGTGTAGGAGAAACTTAATTAATGAGACTGAGGAACTTAATTCCCACTAGCACTGAGCTGAACCTGTGACTGTGCTGGTGACAGAAGAAAAGGGCATTCAACTGCACTTTTTGTGCTTCTTAATGTCTTGTATGTATTTTTATCTTATATATCTTACACATTTTTATCTTATTTATATTTTTATATTGTAAATATTTTTGAATAGCTTTTTAAACATAATATTGGATGTTGTTCTTTTCATATTTTTAATGTTTAAGTGTCCCCAATTATTTTAAAAGTTACTGAAAAACTCTAAAAAGTGTCAATGAACATTAAAAAATGTACAAACGTTTTGGGCAGAGCCCTTTCTCTGTGTAAAAAAGCCCATTGTGGCAAGTTGGCATACGCCATACAAAACATCTAACGGTGAATGTATGCGTGAAACACAGCTATGAAATAGGAATGTGTAAAGCATCGTACACATTCAAATAAAACTAAAGTTAATGTTGAGGCCATTTGGCTAATGTTGGCCCATTTATTTTAGCCCGACACTTAATCCATTCACTCCCAGAGCTTTTTGCAAAAAACACATTTTCTTGGACATTTTGGAGATTTTCAGCCTGGATATGAGCCAAATTACCTCCACTCCTCTCAAAAAGACATTTGCAACATGATAACATGCCTTTCTTTCCACTAGCACCATGTTTCACAACATTTTTGCTCGGGCATGCACAGTTTTCAGATGAGAAAGTGACCTACGGCTTTTTGTTTGTTTTTTGTTTTTTGCCTTTCCTTTTTCTCCTTTTCTTATCTTTTTGCGGCAGTGATTGACCTTCTACTTGGGCTTGCTTCCAGTTGTGTAGATGACGCCAACTTTGGTCAAAGGTGATGGCATCAGAAGTCAAAGGTCAATGCTCTCACTAACCTCTTCTCTGTCTGTACTGTAAGTTACAGAGCAAGTTTTTTCCCTTCAATTTATGGCCTGTGCAAAGCACAGTAACAAGTGAAATTGATTTGAACTACATCCAGTGAGATTTATGTTTATACACGTTAGGGTGCTGAGACTGCAGTACGGACTGGAAATCATCTTTAAGTCATTCATGGGTTTTAATACACAATTTAAAGTGAAAGAAAGTTTCAAAAATTTGGTGATAAATTAGGAGACATTTTGGCACCAAAAACAGCTTTATATTTTAGCGGGCCGCAATAGAGTATGGCCTGCTAAATTGACCAATCACAGCGCATAGTAACTGAGAGGTATAATAAATACATCTTATTAGACGTTTTGGTGTGTAGTATCGCTGTATGTTTTTACGAGTTGTGCAGTATTTTGACGAGCCCGTAGGGCGAGTTAAAATACAAACAACGAGTAAAAATATACAGCTATACTACACACCAAAACGTCTAATAAGAGATTTATTATCCAACGATTTCTTTTCCCAAAATTCTGACTTGCCAAGGTTTTGAACTTCACACGGCCGGGAGGAATAAGACGAGTACAAATATCTGTTATTTGTACTCGTTTTGCGCGATATTTGTACTCTAGGAAGCAAAGTTGGATAATAAAGTTACTTACTTAGTACTTCACTTGAATAAAATCAAATGAATCGGATGTGTTTCTCATTGACAGTAGTTGTTGATGACAAGAAAGTACTTCTAACCCTTCAAAAATATTTGTAATTTTGGGTGTTCTAGCCTCCTGGCCCAGGTTGTTTGAAAGGTGGATAACACTAGCCAGTGGATAAATCACTTTATTATATGGAGGAGAGTGTTTTACTGGGAACTAAACCACTCGTAGATTCCATACACCACTTCATCCGGGACCCGAGTGGCATATTTTCCGTATGTCACCTTTGTGAGTGTCGTATCGTTAAATGACGTCACGATTCCCGCCTTTTGTTTTATATTTATGCTTTTGTTTTATGTTTTATATTTAGTCTCCATATAATAAAAAGAACATTACACATTGGCTCGAAGATATGAATTTTATGTTCTCGTGTGCAAGAACAATATCTCACTCGTTCGCTTCGCTCACTCGTGAGATATTGTTCTTGCCACTCGAACATAAAATTCATATCTTCTCGCCACCGTGTAATATCCTCTATATCCAGCGGATAGCGTGGTTTGTTTTGTTAACACTTATTCACCGGATAGCAATGTTTCCAGTGGATAGTATTATCCAGCATTCGAATAACTGGCCGAACTGAGGAGAGATGCTTACCAGACATGAATTTCACTGGGCAAAATTTCAGCAGTTCCCAAGATTTTTCAAAAATTTCAGCAGTTTCACCTTTTTCATATCAGTTTCATGCTACATTCACATTATCAAAACAACTGCCCAATCATCAGCACAACAGACTGCCATAGCAACCATATGACCTGCTAAAAACACCCTTAATGTTAGCTTTAACTGCTGTAATTAATAAATTTTCTGTAATTCAAAAAGTTTATCTCTAAGGCAAGTATACACAACCACTCTCATGTGGCTTTGATAGCTCAATTGGGAGAGCATTGCACTATTATCATGTTTAAATTTAATTGATACTGTTGGACATCTATTACCATGAATGCGGCATGGAATTCATATACTTGTATTATGTCCACTGAACATAAAGGGCCAACCAACACATGACCACTCTAATGTGGCGTTGATAGCTCCATTGGGGGAGCATTGCACTGGTAACCCAAAGGTCAAATGTTTTCACATCATTTTTCCAGTAGTGTTTTGGCTGCATTTGCATCGTCGTCATGTTTACGTTTAAGTTAAGTATACTTTTTTTAACAAATATAGAAGCCGAAGTCGTGTATTACACTGTGATAAAACACAGCGGGCATTTGAGAACAGAAGGAAAATGTACATGTTTTTTTCTACATTTCTTGAGTGTTCTCAAATGTCCGGAACATTCAACTAAAATAATCATATTAAATGGAAAAGCCAATGAAATTTAACTGTCTCCACAGTAAAGATTGCAGTTGTTCGCCTTCTAAAGGGCTTGCTTTCAGTGGAAGATTCTTCAACTGAAAAATGTCAATATCCAACCCAAGGAGAGTTATTGCACATTTAATGGGGGAGGGGTCTCAAAAGCCAAAATTTTTAACAGAAATTAAGAAACAAAACTGAAAATTTCAGGGGTATGGGAGGGGGTAAAAACCTCCCTGTGTGAGGGTTTGGGATATTTTCTAGAGAGCAGCACATTTGAATTTTTCAAGGACAAATTTATTAGCAACATCTTTCGATGCCCCAGGGAGAGAGGTACTTTCTTCTATTCCCAGAAATATTTCTTCGGAATTAGTGGGGCATTTTTTTAGTTTTTGTGCACTTCTCAGAACCAATCCCCACTTATATCCTGGGATCTCCTGGAGATAGAGAAGTACAGGTTTACTTTGACAGTACACTCTCACCTCCTCTGTAGTTACTTTGCGATAGTTCAGATTGGATACGCAGGCAATAAAACAGTTCTGAGTAAGCTTGTTGTATAACTGCAAGAATTCTTTGTACTGAAAGAAAAGGCAACCCCAACCTGTTGTTCAGTTAATAATTATTACACAAATCAAAGTCGATATAAGCACTGATTTACTGGGCAGGGGACTAGCTATGCATTTAAGCTTTCACACTACTTGGCAATGATAATGTCATCTCGCCAAGACAGTGAATAAATTGAGACCTAAAACTGTGCGCAGAGTATGAAACAAGAAGAATGAAAGCAATGCTTACAGTATTATAATTCCTATCTATTATCTGTGGTTACATTTTTTAAATTCATGGAAGTCAGCAATCAGATCAGAAGATAACGACTTCAACTATTAAACCTATTCGACTGAGATGTTGTTAGAAAATCGCAATTTCGGAGTGTGAAAAAATACCCTAAGCGAAAATGCGAGGCGCAAGGAAAAAACTCACATTTCGAGCTGCTAAGTCCTCCGCTATAAACCTATCCATAAAACACCACGCTCGCGCTGATCCTAAAAAAAGATGGCACCACGTGCACGTGTGGCCTTCTGGGTAGATCGACATCACGGCAATCTCGAGCCCAGAGTTCTCAGGCTCCTCGGTCAGCGGTGGGTCGCCGGGGAGAACTCTGGGGACACGAAAAAATATGATTTTTTTGATTGGCTCTCAGTAAAACAATCGTTGGGCGGAAGCCGGTCGTACCGGAAATCTTCCAAAAAAAGATATTTATTTTCATTGGCTGTGGCTTATAAGCGGAAGTCAACAGAAACGAAAGGAGAAAGGTGAAATGTTTTGGAGGTAGATTTGAATCTTTTTCCGTCTGCACCTCTGTCATGTATAAATATATTACTCCAAACTAACACAGTTTCAAACATACGAATGAAACATATTCCTTAGCTAAGCTTTCAGCCATTTTAAAAAAAAACTTTCGTTGCCACACGTTGCCGCTGCGAACGTAGCTTCGAGACGGCTTACGTAATGGCAGCCGCATCCTTGGATGATTTTGCCGTTCTTGTAGAAACTGTAGAAAATTGATTGAAAAAAGGAGAAGTTCTACTTGAAGCTGTTTGGTGAAAAATCGTCAAGCGAAGGAATAGCCGAGGCCGTTAGAAAGTACAGCTAAGTACGGAGACATAAATGTACGGGAAGAAGACATTGGAGCTGTTTCAACTTCAATTTGTCGATCGTGTTATCTTTTGATATAGTGTATAATAGAGAAGACAGAGAAGTTTTACAGCGTTTATCACAACGCCGACGAAAAGCATTTTGCTCCAGAGTTAAAGAGATCTATCGCAGAGAGAAGTCCCTCACAAACAGCTGTCTCTCCCTCCGTTTTACCCGATTTGAAACGAAGGCATCTGGAAAGAAAAAGCAGTAGTACAAACTCTAGAGTTTGCCTGTTTAAAACAATACTTCCAAAGCCTGCGGATTCTCTGGATACCGAGGTATTTCAAAATAGATTCTAGTCAATCTAAAAGTAGATATACTAATTAATGTCGTGCATCAGGAGAAATACCTAGATATGCTTAGGAATTAAATCCCATTTATCCTTGGAATTTCATTATCGATGTTGTACACAATACATTTATTAAAGGGGTAAACAAATCACCCAAACTCGAGGAAACCTGACAATAAAGACCTCAAAGTGGGTCGCTGATCAACTGCACCCACATCTCGTCTCTGTCTTTGTTTTTGGGCCCCTTAGCTGGGCCCATAATGTACTCCGTTTTCAATAATGTACAAACTGCATTACTCAAACTGTAGCTTACGTCATTTCCATAACAAGAGCAGAGTCAGATGCAAGGAAATGAAACATTTGACACTGTGCTAGCACATCCTGAAATTTTGGAGAATGACAGGCTTCCAAATTCAGAGGAGACAATGCATTCTAAATTAAGCTTTAATCATTTATAAAGTACATTTCGTCTTAACATTGAAATCAGAGAATATAATTAACCTGGGTTGTCATCAGTTAACAGCCATGTTCTTCTGTATGGAAGGAAAACAGAATTTGTGACACTGGGGTCAAGACACCACCCAACCCTGGGTCAACCCTATGGAAGATGCAAGTGTGGAAATTATGGGGAGAGATGCCCAGCTCCAAAACCCTGACGTGAATATGTGGTATTTATTTAAAATACATTTATTAAATACTTTTTCATGTACATGGACAAAATACACCCTGTACATATTGTTTAAATTTCTTTATGAACCAGGTCATTGTTAAAAAAATTGTTGAATTAATGCAGAAAAAACAAACCTGAACAACCAAGTTTTCTAGAATCAGGTTAAGGATTTGGAAATCACAATTAGAATGTATTAATCCTCCATAGGAAAAAAGATGGCGACTGGTACCTTTACCCACAGTTCTTAGCGCACAAAAACTTTAAAAATGTTCATAAAAAGGCACAGAAGGGTTGTAAAATCTTCAAACCTACGATACACAATGTGCTTAGTACAGGGACAAATATTGTAAAAATTTGGCTTTCCTGGTGTCTTATACGTTGTGTTAGGTTCGCAAGGTATTGTGGTAAAATGTACAGCCACCATCTTTTTTCCTACGGTGGATTCCTGATTGCTGTTTTTCATAATAGCCATGTTCTTCCATTATGCAAGATGGAAATGAAGCAATTCATAATTCCACTGTGAATGAGACACCACCCAACCCCGTGACAGAGGCATTGCCAAGTGCAAAAATTCTTGAGAAAGTTGGCCTTCGAAATCATTCTTGAAAGGTCTTAAAAGAGTTTAATTTTCGGCATTCTACATATTCTTCAGTTTGATACTTAATTGGAGACATTAAAAATCTGCTATATCATACTTTACAAGGTATCACAAATTACTTGTCATACTGCTTAACCACTGGAGCCACTGGAAGCCTGGCTAGATTGTTCCAGTTTCTGGAGATCTCTGGAGCATAAGCCAACTTGCATGAGGTGATATAATTTCACTGCTTCCCTCTGGATAAGATATCACTTCATTGGAAGGGTATAGGCCATATTCTCACCCCAGCAGTTTTTCTCTGATTCCCATTTATCTCCTGAGTGGAGACAGGCAATGTGACATAATGTATCTTTGAATGTCTCATTCATAATAACGCAAGGAGTATGATTCAAAACAATATTTCAGTTTTTTTTAAATTTGTGTTTAGCTTTTAGATTAGTTTTACCTTGCTACTATGGGATTCCACCCCTCACCTTTGCTTCTATCAACACACTAATTACACTGTAACTATAGTCAAATTATTGATCCCAGTAAAGGTCATACCAAACTATATTCCATGACCATACTATATATGGGTTACTAAATGAGCATGCATGAGTTCAGGCTAGATAGATATATTTAGATACAGATTATATAATATATGTAAAGTGTGAAAACTGATTTTCGCAAAACAGTGCTCAATACACAGAAGTAGCGCAAAGTATATATGGTAGAAAAAGCAAATAAGTTCCCTACAAGCCTGTTTCATGGTCACCCACTCATCAGGCCAAGACCTTTCTTTCCATGTTCATGGTCTGAGATGCATTTGAGGTCAATGAACACACCAAAAATAATGTCCAGCAGTCTTGACAAAACAAGCTTGGTAGATGAAAAAAATCTTTACCATTTGTAGAGTAGCTAATAACTGAGTCCAAGCTAATATTGGTTTATATTCTTGCTCACTCACAGGGGTAGCCATATAATAACACTATGATTTGCTTTATTTTAGCATTAACTGTTCTTGTCTGTTGGTCAGATCTGAATTCAAACTTTTGTTTTGTTTCTATCAGCTGACAGATAATGGCAATCAACCTTTGCAGAGGGAAGAAATCCATAAGCTGTTGTGTGGCTTAGAAACAATTTACCAACGGAAATTCCTAAGGCTGTGATGCTTTTACCAAGCGTAAAATCATCCATGAAATATCACTTCCTGGAAGAGATTGATCAACAGTGCCGTGATTTGTGTGTGTGGAAACATCTCCGTCCGTTTTGCATGTCTGCAGAAAAGAAACAAAGTCAAGAGCTTCACTTGGAGTAGTGTCCCGGGGGAGTAGTGTACTTCAAGAGATGAAAGAGAGAGCTCCAGATGTGCTTGATTTCATAGCAAGACTCGAAAAGGCGCCAGACATCTCTCAGTTTCGTAGTAGAAATCGAAATACCCAACCAGCTCCAATTCCAAAAACAGCTTAAGTCCGCTTAACAGAAATACCGCCTTTCTCGATCATATAATGGCTGAAATAGGCTGAAGTTGACTTCGTGATGACTTCCGTTTTTCCATCTTATTACATCAAACCCAAGCATGCGCACAAGAACCGGAACCGCACGATTTCTGCGGTAAAAATTCCGTGTCCCCAGAGTTCTCCCCGGCGACCCACCGCTGACCGAGGAGCCTGAGAACTCTGGGCTCGAGATTGACATCACGGCGGCCGGCAACCTCGTTCCCAGGGTCCTCTCTCTACCTCACCTCGAGAAAGTACTTTAGAGAGAGAACCCTGGGTTGTCTCGAAAACTGCAACACTTACGTCGCTGCTATAAACATAAAGCATTCCAGACAGTAAAATTCAAAACCAGATTTAATAGAACAACCGAAACTTGACAAAATACATTCTCGCTGAGGACATATGTAAACGGGCTATAACTTGTGTTCACCGTCCAACTCAACCTCGTTCCCAGGGTCCTCTCTCTAACCTCGAGGTAGAGAGAGGACCCTGGGAACGAGGTTGCGTCCAACTGACTCAAAGCAGTCCTTGAGTTTTCTTTTCTGCTTTTCGTCTTCCCGCTACTCCACTTCGCATCGGCTAGGTTTCCATTCCTAAGCAGCTCGTCCGCAACTGAAATTTCCCCGTTGTCTTGAATACAGTATTGCAAATTGCTCTCAAAGTTCCAAGCAGTGAGTTCACAGTTGTCAAGCGTGCTCGATCGAAACTTAACTCTGACTCCAGTGACGAAAAAGAAATGATTTTGAAACAAAACTTGCTCGTTTTAGTCCCAAAACATACTGGAACTATTAGATTTGCTTTCCATTTTCTCGAGCAAATACAGAGAGCTGACTGAGGCGCTATTGTATTTGGTTCCTGGGTTGACGCATTCTCGTTCCCATAGCCCTTTTCTCATCTCTTAGCTGGTGGAGCCTTGGCACGAGAATCGAAGGGCTCTGGAGACATAGGATTTCCAGTCCTAGAATCTAGGACTTCCGGTCTTCATGTATGCAGTCGTGATGTTTCTATATAATGTATTATGTACAACATAATTGTATATATTAATCAGTAAGGATTCAAAATAGTAAAGTTCTAAGGGATCTATATATAAGCAAAACTGCTCTAAGTGCATGTATGTAGTATGTATTCCTTTCAATGCTCAATTTAGCTTATATTACTTAAGGTTGAATGGTTGTTTTAAAATTTTAGTTAGGAGAATTGTTTTCAAGTATATAGCATGTAGATGTTAAAAAGTTGTCAAATTGTTTGATTTCAAGACAGTAGCTCTGACGTCTTGGAATACTTTGCATTCCCATTCCCATATATATTAACAGATGTGAATAATTACTGACTGACTAAAACATCTTGGCTTGGAGACCTTAGAGGTTGTTACCTGTAGCTTACTTTCATGCATTGACTTAATACAGTAATAGTATGATTTAATGCTGTAATATTTATTCCATTTCTCTGCAAACAACATTGAAGAAACTTGTGGGTAGTTTTGCTTTGAGTAAAAAATGCTGCAGGTACGCAAACAAAGTGTCACCATTAATGTGTAACCTGTGTACATCTGCATGCTAGCTCCCTTTAAAGTGCCTATGAAGTAAAAAATAATTGCTGCTGATTTGAAAGGATTTTAAGCGTAAAGTAGAATGGCGTTTTCCTTTTTGGAATACCTTTTTTCGTTTTAGAGATACTCACATGTTTGTATTATGAGTGATGACGTCATAGGTGGTTCCACTAAAACAGTACAACACTCAATCAAGCATATCTCTAGAAATATTAAAGCGGTGGCCTTCAAACTTGGCACCAGAAATGCACATCGTAAAAGAAACAAAACGAGACCCGTTGTGCCATTGCCATGACAACAGTTATGCCGCTGGTCGTGTTTTAATTAAAACTAAAATTCTCAGATTTTATCTTAAACAACGATCATCCACTCTCAACAATCTAATGGGGAGAGTTAAGACAATATGGGAACCATGTGTGTTCCAAGCAAGACCCTATGTCTCTTTTCAAAGGGTTGCAAATGGGCATATTTGTTTTTTCACAGAGAGAGACTGGAGCCAAGAGTGTTGCCATGGTAACAAAATGGAAGGTGTCATTCTGTTCCTTTTGGGATGTATATTTCTGGTGCCAAGTTTGAAGAACACTGCTCCAATATTTCTGGAGATATTAATGATTCAGTGTTTTACTTTTCAAATGAAACGATTTATAACGTCATCACTTCCCTCATTTGCATAATACAAAAACGTAAATATCTCTAGAACGAAAAAAGATATTTCAAAAAGGAAAACACCATTCTTCTTTACTTTGAAAAGCCTTTCAAATAAGCAACAATAATTTTTTACTTCATAGGCACTTTAAAATACATTTAAGGTGGCTCAAAACAGTTTCCAGCACTTATATTTGCATGGGTCGTTATAACCATTCTTTATCACTTGATGCTACAATCATGGTATCAAAAAACTGCCCGATCATTGGTGAAGACGTTGGTACCCTTTTCGTGACACAATTTGTTACCATAGCAACAGTATAACCTCCTAAAAACACCCTTAATTACGGCTTTAGGCAGCCTCGTTCCCAGTCGTCCTCGGCGATTTCTTTCGCCTAGGACGCCTGGCAAATAATGGCAAATCCAAAATGGCGGCGCCGAGCCACGGCTTCAGTCAAATTCTTCAAGAAATGGAAAAAGCAACGGAAACAGGTTGGGATAGTTTAGTTAACGTTTGCTATGAAATCCGTAAAGTCGTTGGAGAATTTTCGTTCAAGGAAACTATGGTTGATGAAATAAACGTGGATTTTTATGCTCAACAAATCGTCCCATCTCAGGAGCTCGAGGAGTACGTTCCGTTGAATTCAACTGGCGATGGAAGCTGCCTTTATAGATCTATTTCTTTGTTGGTTGCTGGGAATGAGTTAAAGCACGTTGAGCTCCGTGCAAGATGTGTAATCGAGCTAGCCCTTCACTCGACATATTATTTAGCTGACGAAGAACTCGTTGAGCGAATCGCAGCACAAGAGAGACTTCTAGGTGTCGAAGGAAATGATAGTGGACTCGAAGATGTTGATTTTGTCCACGAAATTTACAAGACGGAGGTAATGAAGACCTGTCAGCTTTTTGAGTACGCGTCAATGTTCCAGATCCAAGCTTTAGGTGCTGTTTTAAGGAGGAAGATCAGGAGCGTTTATCCTGAAACGACACCAGAGGTAATGTATCGGTCAAATCGAAGCTTCAACATCCCCCACCCTCCCCCCCCCCCCCGGACATACATGAAGGCCATGTTTTCTCATCTCTTACTTAGGTTTAGGAATATATAAGTTAACAGCTGAGTTTCTTAGGTTATCACTTATCGAGCACTTAATGGTAACACCCCTGTATATATTAAGAATTTACTCAACGTCAAAGATATTACTTATAACGTACGAGGCCAACATCTTCTCATTGTCCCCAGGGTTAATACCACAACCTATGGCCTACACTCTTTCCGTTATTTTGCTTCAAAATTCTGGAACTTGTTACCTAACTCACTTAGAACCGCTCCTACGACCAATGCATTTAAACTAGCTGTTAATCAAATTAAATTTGATCGTGATTGTTGTCCTTTTTGTAATTTAGCTTAACCCTATATCTTATTTATTGTAGATTATTATATACATAAGAATGTGTACTTATTTATTATGTACATTAATTTTTTTTAGTCTATTTAGTTTATTTCATATATTATTTTATTTCTTCGAAGATATTAGCATAATTGGTTGCTACCTGTAATTCGAAGTCAAATAAAGGTTCTTACTTACTTTAGTTTATAAGACAGAACGTCAGAGACATACTTATTGTTTCTCGCTAGTGGTTTGATAGCTTTACATTGGTCTGTAAATTTGTGATTCTTCCAAATGTACTTTTAATTCTGAATTTTATGTTAAGGTTATTTAAATGTCTTACAGGTACGACAGTATTTTCATATTACAATAACACCACGTGTCTTTGAGGAGAAACCCCCCCTGGCTGTACTGTGGAGCAGAGTGGGTCCCGTGGAAAACTTGAGGGATTTTGTTCCTAATCATTTTGTTCCACTTCTCTCTAGAAATATGATATACTTATCAGGTACTGTTAACTAGTTTTTGGTTTAAAGAAAGTTGATCATGTGACCAACAATTGCAAAAGGACTATTGTTATCAGATACCCAACATTCTATAAGAAGTTTAAACACAGGAAGGTCAGATGGGTGATGATGATGATGATGGTTCCTCTCAATCTCAAATTTCTGTTATCCACTCTGCCTCTTCGTTTTAGCCCTAATCATTTTACACATTAGTAACTTTTAATATTTGATTGAAATTTTTTGCAGCACTACAAGAAAACAAATTCCCCTGTCCTCACCCAACGTGCCAGCATACAAAAGAATGGTTTGTGGACATTGGTACCCATTACAGTAGAACCCATAGATGTGAGGTCAATATGGATGAAGTAAGAGAGGAGAGCAGGATAAGGAATGAGAATGCTGCCTTTCTCAGAGTGCTCCTCAACTCAAGTAAAGTGGTAAGATGAAATTAATTTTATATCTCGCAGTCCAGTGTGATCACCTTGCAGTAAGGAATTGCTAGAAACAGTCTTATGGACACAGAAGATAGCTGTACACATTATATTAGACACTGAAAGAACAGCATGCATATTATTTATGTTTAATGAACTGGATTCCAATTGTTATGGTGGCATATATAAGCAAATGTTCTAAAGCTGATAATAGACTAGAGGGTACAACTCCAGATTGTATTAATTCTATATTAAAGACAACTTCTCATATTCATAACATATCCATTTGTTTTTCAAATCTAAATCTCATTGTCCTTTTTAAAGAAAAATACAGTTGGATGCCGGACTTTTAGCGTGAGGAGGATTTTACATTGGCACAAACTATCTGCTGATGTTAAGAAAGTTAAAAATGTTAAATTCTTTAAAAAGAAATTAATTGTTTATGACTTAAATTACTAAGCAAAGAGCAACAGGTAATTTTGAATATCGTTAAAATGGTTAAGTAGCCTTTTATATTAAGTCCGTAAAATAGTAAACTAAGTATATTTTTATTTTACTTTTACTTGTTTTAAATAATTAATAGTTTTTAAAGAGTTACAATTTTTAAATTGAGACTGTAGGTAGTTTTTAAATTCTTTTTTGGCTTGTTTTTAATTGTGTCTATTACAGCTTTTGTGTATGATAATATAGAATATTTGCAAGTCCCATTGTTATACCACATTACCAATTCAAATTCATTTCAAACCAACTCGAGGTATGTTTTTCCAACTCAACTTCAGTTCTGACTGACGAGGGCCCTTTGGGCTGAAAAGATCTTTTTGATAAACTTGTACTCTAACTGCTCAAAAGCTGAAAATATTAGAAAAATAGAGTATTCAATATGATAATTTTGATCTTTTTATAATGACATTGTAGAATGACTTTATGATTTTGTTAATTTTGTTTATAGAGGGCCAAAAGTTTATCATTAATTTTTAGATAATAACTGTCATGTGTTTAACCTCATTAAATAAAGACGTCACTTCGCATTGTTGCATAAGCTTCACTCCCCATGTATGTTATCCCTTGCAATGGCTGTTGTACATGTAGTTATCTCAAATTGTTTTGAATTTGTTCTTTATCTATTTAGATTGGTGGGCAGTTGTTTGCAGTAAAATACTCATTGGGAAATGTGACATTTAGAGACATTTCTTTCTTCAATGCTGCCCTGAAGGTGGCATTTGTGTTGCTGGCTGGGGAAAAATTGACAAACTTCTCAAGTGAACGGTACCAGAATATTACCGTGTCATCCAGTAATACAACCAGAGTGTATCAAGCTTGGAAAGTGAAGTCACCTTCTGGTCCTGACTTACCAGAAATTGAATGTCTAAGATCGACTGTTGAACCTGTGGAGGAAGTTACATCAAGTTCTCTAAATAATTTATCCACATATACAACTTCAGTCTTACCTGATTTAGAAGGACTACATTTGTCAAACACACTGACATCACAGCATGATACATGTGATATTGACTCCATCATTGAACAGCTCGAGGTAATTTTAGAGAAGGAGTGGGGTTACAGTGAACTCCGAACTGAGCAAAGAGAAACAATAACTCATCTACTTCAAGGTAGAGACTGCTTTGTCACCCTTCCAACAGGGGGAGGAAAATCACTTATTTACATGCTTCCTGCTCATAAATTTCATGGTATGACAATAGTTGTGTCACCCTTGAAATCACTTATTGATGACCAGTTGAAGGTGTGTATGACTCACAACATTGGTGCGTCAGCCTTACATGGCGATTTGTCTGAATCAGAAAGGCAAGGAATTTACATGTGCCTTAAACAACAAGTTTGTCCATTTAAAATTCTCTATGTACTTCCAGAGATCATTGAGAAGGACAAAACATTCTTCAATATTCTGACCACTCTTTACTCAAGGAACAAACTTAGTCTCTTTGTTGTTGATGAGGCCCATTGTTTAAGCTTGTGGGGACATGAGTTCAGAGATTCGTACGTGAAATTGTCAGATCTGAGAAAGAGCTTTCCAAACGTTTCCCTTCTGATGTTGACTGCTACAGCTAGCAAGGTCACTAGGGATGATATTATTTCTATGTTAGGAGCTAGGAACACACAGTTAGTTTTGTCACCAATGGACAGGGAGAACATCTTTTATGAAGTGAGACAAAAGAATGCCAACTCGGTGGATGATTTGGCAGCCCTAGTAAAAGCTGAAGGTAGCTCTTTAGTCTTCTGTTCGACAAGAAAAGAATGTGAAGACCTTTCCCCTAAGCTTGAGGCCAAAGGAATAAAGAGCAAGTGTTACCATGGGGGCATGGAAGATGGCATTCGAAAACACAGACAAACCTTATGGATGAAAAATGAATTGCAATGTCTCGTATGTACTTGTGCGTTTGGCATGGGCATTGACAAGAAAGATGTGCGCCTTGTAGTTCATTATGATATACCACAGTCTATGGAGGACTTCTACCAGGAATCTGGTAGAGCAGGGAGAGATCGGCAACCTTCCAAATCTGTTGTTTATTTTGTTCCACATAATCAAGTTTTCCACGTAAGAAATATATTTGGAAAGATGAATGTTAATCGACCTTATGCCACTCAGAGACTTGCCAGTTTTCAGAAGGTCATGTACTACTGCTTTCAAAGAGGCGATTGTCGGAGGAAAGTAATGCTGGAATACTTCAACGAGCAATGTGATTGCCAAAGTAAGTGTGACGTATGCGCATCAGAAAAAAGGTACCTTACAAAAAATGTTGGGGAGTTTGCAAGAAATGCAATAACATGTGTGCAGAGAGTTTCAGATTGCCCAGGAAGAGCTAAATATCCATTAACTTACTTTGCCCGGATACTGACAGGGAAGAAAGTGAAGGAGGAGCACCAGAGGCTACAAGAGTATGGCTGTTTGAAGACAACAACTGATGAAGGGGAGTATTTACTTCGTGTTTTAGTTACTTCTGATGTTCTCCGAGAAATTCCCCCGGAAGAAACAGCACGGAACAAAAACGCGGTTTACCTAACACTGGGAACAAAGTTTGCAGATTGCTTGAATGGTTCCTGTATTCTTACATATAGAAAAAGTGTTTAACGTTTATACAGAGACGTGGGTGAATTAAAAACTGCATCAGTGTAAGTACGTTGTTGACTATTCCACGAACGTTGTTCCATTACCCATCTGTACTTTCTTCCAACCATCTTACACATTTTTGCAAAATCAACAAAATTTTCCCAAAATATCCCACCGAAATGAAGCTTACTTCATACACAGCAAAAGAAAAGAAAGGCAAACAAAGCAGGGCTGACGGATGGCGAGGGAAAAAGTTGACGGGCAATGTCACTCTTAACCCTAAAAAGATTTCTTATAGGTGTAAGCCTGGTCGTCTGACAGTTCTGCCTCTTTGTATCCTATCATTTACCAGAAAACCTCTCAAATACACTGTAGCCTTAAACGGGGTGTTTATTTAGAACCGTTTTCAATGAAAAATAGGTCAAACTGAAACAAAAACATCGAAGGCAGCAGTGTTCATGCATTGATGAAGGGGCATTTTACCTTTTAGTGAAAATTTCCTGGAATGACGTATCACGTAGCTCACTTGAATTTATGCCTGTTAATTACTAAGTTAACCCTTTTTGTTTAAACTGTATGTAGACATGCTTATAACCAAACTTATTTTAACATTTTCAATAGACGTAGAGTTAATAGTAGCCATTGATCATTGGCAGAAATTTTTACGGGAATAACATGCTTGCTAAAATCTATGCGAGATGCGCAGCAAGCATATTTCTTCCGCTTTTTTATCCACAGACCTACCAAAAATTAGACATTTTACAGTCCATGATATTTACAAAGATATGTAGTCTGAGTTAGGAAAAAGACGACATCTCATTTCAGTAAAACTTTTTACGATCATTTCCTTTCCCCTCTTAATTGGGTCCAAAAGTTTCTTTGGAATTGGTTCTTTGTGGTTTGGCAGAACTTTGTTTCCATAAGGGTAACTGTAAATGTTGTCTCTTCCTTTATCTTCAAACCATTCCTGTGTAGTTGCAAACCAGGCAACCTTTACTATGTCAGGAGTGGAGTCTTGCTTTGTATGTTTGCTTGTGGGGTGAATATCAAATGATTTCTTGAACACTCTCTGTACATGTTGTAGTAACTCTAAGTTCATGTTAATCTTTTGTAACATTGATACTGTTGTTTGTTTTCTGGCATACACTTTAAGGGGTCTTACTAGCATTGTCTCCACAAACTCATCAAGAGCCAAATTATGATGTAATCTTTTAAGCTTGATTGAACAATTTCTTCTTAAAAGTTTCCTAAGAGCAATTGGCCAGTTGCAAGTGAAATTGAGTACATGAACAAAGGCCTCGTCTCTGTAATTCTTCTTATTTAGTACCGCGAAAAGGGGTAACAATTTCATCCAACAAGCCTCTCGCACAATTCCCTGCCCATTACGTATGGCACTTTGATAGATCAGCAAAAGGGGACCAAATTCTAGGACAAATTCAGAAAAAAACTGAAATGTCCTATCTATTTTCAGAGGCCCAGTCTTTAAATCTGTTCAGCAATCGCATACTGAAATCTTCCCTTTCTTTACCGATCCTTTGCCTTGCTACGTCACCATTAGGAAAATACACAGAATCCTCAAATGACTTTACCATGGCCAATGCAAGACCCCAGTAAAAATCGTTTAGTGATTCAAAGCATCGTTCATAGTGTTCCTCTTTGAAGATTTTATCAAACGCCTCTGTTGTTATCGTGCTCCTGTTCAAGATATGTCTAATAACATAAAAGAAACCACCTGATCCATATAGACGTGAGATGATTTCCATGCAATAGCCGATAGTGTGGAAGTCTCCGGGTGTCTCACTGAAACTTCCAAACTCATCAGGGCATCTATTTCTAAGGCCACGCGTTGTTGTTGTGGTTTTCACATCTCCCACAGCAACAACTCTGTCTCTTGCACCCACCAAATTGCGGACACTGTGATTAGTTTCTTGATTGGGGTTGCCAATTTCAGAGTTGTGATTTAATTGATTATTTGTGTCAGCATTCACGCCTTCAGTTCCTGTAAGGATTTCATGGGCGAGAAGTGCAGTTTGCGCCTTAATTTCAGTTGACTTGTCTTGTAGAAGCTTGACAATTTCCCAAGGCGTGTCTTGTTGTAGGGCAGCTTGTAAAGGTGATGGTATATTTCCAGGAAAAGTTCCTGAAGGTTTTGCATCATATCGAAGTAAAGTCCTCACATATGCCCGTGAAAAATTGCCAAATGTAAGGGTGTAACTCCACACTCTTCTCTACTATTCACCTCTGCACCACACGCCAGTAGACATTCAACCAATGTTCCCAGGTTTCTTTCAACAGCAACATGCAACACAGTAGCACAATAGCTTCCTTTAAGGGCATGCCTTCAATCCCTGTTACTAATTCTTTGATGATCTCAGCCATTTTGTGTGATTTTTGTTTCATAATTGTCTTGAAATTACTTGCAGTTGAATGGTCTGGGGTAATAATTACTGGTTCAGTTTCACTGTATTGTCCTTCATGGTCTGCAAAAGCCTTTCTCATTGATTCTAAATGTTCAAAGTGAATGTCTAGTTCTCTATAGACCTTGTATCGTTCTCTGGCAGAGGCAACATCATACTTCTTATTTGAAAGATGAAAGGGTATGTAGTCATCACTTTTCTTAATGCCTAGGCCTAGCTCACTTTCATACTCACGGTAAATCACTGCTTCACCACAGGTGAACGCTTCATCTGCCAATGAGAAAGGCAAAATCATAACATTTGACGCAGTTGGGGTGTCCTCTTCTGCCTTTGCTACAGGAACATTGACTAAGTATTTTCCCTTTGATTTTGATAGGAATGCATCACTTTTCAGGTTATCCATTAAGTCTGTCTCAGCAATTTTAAGCAGTTCTTTTCTCTCTAGTGAAACGGTGTTTAGACCAAAGTCCAATACTTTCAGCAGTAAGGTATCTACCTCATTTGAGTATCCCTTTTCAACTTCTGGTGATGACTCTACAATGAAAAAAAAATGATCACACTAAAAATGCAGCAATAACTTTAAGGTTCATCATTATAATTCTAAAACTTTATGTGCAACTACTATTCTACTTAATCCTTTACTTTCTTAAAAGATAAAAAACGATTATCATTTTCAGCTTGTTTCTACTTTTAAGCAGATGCTTACAATTACCATATTTGGAAAGCAAGGAATAATTAACAATTATTCACCGAAGTGGAGGTAAATATCCACCACTTTCACCGACACTGAGGTGAATAATTGTTTTAGTATATACCACACAAGCTGAATAACTAGCAACCCAAAGAGTAACTTCATTAGTTAAAATATAGCGACAAAAGCCACTTTGTTTTTCTTCGGCTGCTCGGAGGTGAATAGTACTTGGCTAATCACCTCCGAGCTAGCCAATCGGCGCGCGCGAAAAGTACTATTCACTAGTGTGGTATATACTAATGACTCATATACCATGATGGCTAAGCCAACCAGAGCTCTAGAACTGCATTATCCAATGATTCAGTTTTTAATAATATTTATTGTTAGTATATATTAAAACAGTGGATAGTGTTAAACGTGCGCGTTGATTGGCTCGTCAAACTCCGAATATCCTGTGCTATTTACCTCCAAGCAACTCAGGAAAAAATGGCGTCACAGTTTGCATCCATGACAAGTGAAGAAATAATCCAAATTAATTTTTTGTGGTGTATATTATCTCACTGTTTTAGTATATACTAAAACAACTATTCACCTCAGTGTCGGTGGCTAGCGTTGGATATTTACCTCGCCGTTTCGCGGCTCGGTAAATATCCACCGCTAGCCACCTCCACCTCGGTGAATAGTTGTTAATTATACATTCAAAATATTTTCCCGATTCTGATTGGCTAAAAGCACTCGTTTAATTCACCATAACCAGTTACTGATGACCAAATTTGGAAGAATTTGAGTTTAACGAGGAAATGACGTCAAAAATGCAGTGTTTTCGCAGGTTAAGGCACTGTTAACCGAGAAGACCTGGGGATGAGGTTGAGTTGATCGTGAACTTGAAAAATGGCGGACATTTCACTCGTTTCAGTAGTAAGAACTAGGCAAAAACATAGCTAAAAACATGGCAAGAACAGCAAGAAGACAACTCAAAGGGCGACATCTGCTATTAAGAGAATATTTGCGGAGCAGGACAAACCTAAACGTGTACTATCGAAGATGAACTTAACATCGATGGATCGATGGTTACATGTTTTAGCCATATGAAGTAGGAATTATTTTGAATGAATAATAAAACAATTATTGAATTCGGCTTTCATATCATATGAAGAATTATGGAGATCTCGGAGGGTGTTACCCGCCCTGGCCTAGAGCCTCGACGGATAACACCCTTCGTGATCTCCATAATTCTTCATAAGATACTCAGCCTCATTCATTAATTGTTAATTATACTAACCAATAAACAGCTGTTCACTCTTAACTTCTTTCAGCTTTCCTTGGGGTTTGGTTGCTGTGTCAGGGTCTCTCCAAAGGTATTCCATTCCACATATATTTGGTTTCAAAACTGCTCTAACTGTGATGTTCCACATGGATGGTGCTGTACTCTTCTTTAATCTAATGTGACGTGAATGTCCCTTGTAGATGTTAATGTTGTCAAAGATCAACATAACTGGCCACTCTAAAGGAATTTTCTTCCTAAGTAGTTCAGCATAATTGTTGAGGCGAGCATCAAGCAAGCCACGACTGCAATAGAAAAATAAGCCTCAATAAATGAAACGAGCAGTAATAGGCCATTTTCAAGTTACTCCAACCCTCTGTCCTAAAGCAAGGCTACACTGTATGTACTACAAAGCTATTGAAATGAAATAAGTTTTTGTTTTCATGTAAATATAATTTATTCTTACAAGAAAGGTTTTGCACTTAGCCTTGTTTTGAAAGTGAAAGTTTTTGGAAATGGCCTATTTAATTTATTATTAAGTAACAATTTCTTTTTTCTCCAGTAAGTTTTAAAATTTAAAGCCTGTTTGGGTTAATCTTGGGTTAATCTTGGGTTCATGTAAGGGTAAAAAATGCAAGAAGAATCTATAGATCAAGCTAGGTCAAGCAGATCGACTGGCTGATTTGTGACAGTGATTCAACATGTTCTTTCATTTTTTTATTAAATTACTTGTTTACTTATATAGTAAGTCTGGTCCAGGGACACTACTTTGTCAGTCTAGCTGTAAAATGTTTAATAATCACTAGATATAAAATTACAGTTAATGAGTTTAGACAATGATGGCATGCATGTTATTATATGTCCCTGAATTCAAGAAAAAGTTTATTTTGGAAAATACATGATAAAGTAAAGTAGTACTTACAAGAAGTTGTAGGACTTGCACAATCCAAATGGTTCAAGTGCATCCAGCATCGTTTTTCCAGCACCATCAAGAGTACGCCAAACAAAGTAGAAAAGTCACTTTTTGTTTTCTGTGATCTTATGTCATCAAGAGCAAGAAGCACCTGCACTGCTGACTTGAATTTAAACTCTGGTGCCTTTTTTCCAGTGTTTCTCTCATCTCGCTTTCCAGTCACAAGAAGTTTTACAATTTCTGTTATCATTGGACATTGCCTTTCAACATCTGTTGCCAAATTATCAAAGTACATTTCTCCAATCATTAGCTCCAGGTCATCCTCATCTTTCAAATTACATATTCCAATGTTTTGAAGCTGCTGTAAAGTAGTTAGCTCTTTTTGGAGTTTGAGTCTTTGTTCTTCTTTTAAGCTGACTCTACCCCTTACAGAATCCAGGTCATTTAAGGCACCACAAATGACACGAGATCTCTCTGCTTCGTTGCTATTGTCATTCAAAGCGTTTTCCAGCAACTCTATTTTCTTCTCCGCAGATATAAGTTTCTTTTTTAGGACTTCATTTTCGGATGTAAGTATCCCAAAACACTCTGCAATGCAATTTTTCACATTTGAAACCACATTGCTTTTTCCATCAGAACAAATGCTCTTGTCAAGTTGGTCACATAATTTGTTCAACAGGGTATCTAATGTGTCTTCTTTCTTTTGTTCCATAGAACATAAAATATCCTAATAAAAATTAATTCGTCAAGGAAAACAATTTTATTGAAATAAATTGATTTGAAATAAAAACATAGAGTGTTTTGGGATACTTACATCCGTATCATTTTTGTGACATAATAGGTTACCATAGCAACACTATGACCTACTAAAAACACCCTTAATCAGAGTTAGGCCCTTATATTTCAAAGACGGCGCAGTGAAATTTTTTCTTAATATCGAATTTTGATAAGGAGGAGAAGATGCAACTTTTGGCAAAGTTTAAAAAAATTCTGTACATGGGGTTCAGAGCCACCTTAAATTTTCGAAAATTTGAGGTGGCTCTGAACCCCATGTACAGAATTGTTTATCTTTGCCAAAAGTTGTGTCTTGTCATGCTTATCAAATATTAGTAATATAAAAAAATTTCACCGTGCCGTTTTTGAAATATAAGCTCTGAAAGCTGAAATTAAGAGTGTTTTAGCAGGTCATAGTGTTGCTATGGTAACCTATTGTGTCACGAAATTGATACCAACGTGTTCACCGGTGATTGGGCAGTTTTTTGATACCATGATTGTAGCATCAAGTGATAAAGACTGGAAATGAAGAACCATCAAAATCTACGTCTTGGAAAGTACAAGAAACTGTTATGAGCCACCTTAATATATTTCCTTGAAGGAGAATGTGCTGTGACAGTAGTTAAAGGTCTTGGAGCTGCGACACATTGGTTAACCATGCATACTAAATGCTAGCGAAAGGATACCGCTTCTGTCTTTGATCTTTTTGTCCTCCATCTTTGTGCGGTTCCTTTTTAGCAATTTTCATTGGTTTCTTTACCACACCAGGGAACAGTAACTTGATAGCATGATCAATTTCTCTCCTGGAGTAAACACGACCAGATTTGTCTTTTATGATGTTAAAAACATCAGCCTGTTTAATTGCAGACCCTTCCTTAAATGTGAATGACAAGTCAACAACTTTGCTAAGAGATTCTGTTGAAAGGAAAAAAAAGTCCTTACTCTTCAGTAAGAGGTTGATAATAAGTATCTGATAAGTAGTGATTTTGGAGGCGGAGAAGAAAGCTTTCAAAAGCTAGCTTGCCTTCGCATGAACTTGTAGCGAAAATGTGATATTTAGCTAGGAGGAGAGTGACATTCAGTGCCTGCTTGTTTTTGATGTTGTTATGATATCCATAGAGGACGACACATTCCGTCAAGGTGATAGTTTGGTTAAATTTTAGGAGCCACCAGCTGGTGAATTCTAGCCAAAAAGCGCTAGATTCAGTACAATGGAAAAGCAAGTGAATGATTGTTTGTTTTTCAGTTTTGCACAATGTACAGGTGTCACTTTCAGTGATTCCAGCTCGAAAAAGGCTTGACTTAGTTGGTAAAATATGGTGAGTAATGTTGTACTGAAAGGCAATTAATTTAGAATCTTTGGTTATTGAGAATGGGAATGTATACACTTTGTGAATATTTTCTTTGATGAAACCGAAATTTAGGATTCTGTTCTCTGATGTAGGTGAACTTATTACTTTGTCTAGAAGAAAAGAATAGGCGGTTCGTGTTGATGGAGGGTCGAGGCGTGGGACAAGGGTTGACGTTGGAGGACAGTTGTTTGGATTTGTTAATAGCTTTTTCCATTCCGTTGGAATGGACATGATAAGGCCATAGTAAAGTGTGAACGGGATGTTAATGTTCGCTTTTTGTTTGAGTTCGTCAAAAGATAGAAACGTGCGATTCTCATTAAGTAGGTGTTTAATTGAAATGATCTGAGCTTGGAATAAAGGCATGTGGAATATTGGTTTTCCACCAATTAGGATATGACTATTATTCCAGATTATTTTGTTTTGGATATCAGAGTTTTCTGAAACTTTTTCGTGGTTGTATTCTTGCCAGTACTTAAGTATCTTTTACTTCAAATGCATTTAGTTGAAATTTTCAACTTTGCATTGTAGTGCGGCTGTCCTAATGGACACTACTGCATATCTATTTGAAAACGCAAAACAAATTGAAAAGAGGGTTCTCTCCCCACCACTATCAACTGACACTGGGATGTCTTAACACCGGGTTTGCTATAGATCTCATTAATTACACAAATCAAGACCTTAAGTGATCTACTGTACCTAATGTTCCATTTTTTTCAAACTTTGTCCTCTTGCATGTCTTTTTAAGTGGACTTGGAGAAAATGTCATCTGCCTTTTTGCAGCACTTGATACAACCTTTCTGGGAGAGGTTTGCACTAAAATAATTAATTTAAAACAATAGATATTATTCACAGTGTAATATTACAAACTATTATCTATCTGCTAGTTTTTTAGTAATGCAAAAACTGGGCATGTGTGAATACATGTTCACTTTTGTGTTAGCTTACATATTTAAGATCTCTGTAAGTGTATAGTCAACGAAGACAATAATATAATTCAAATTTTGGAGAGGATAAAATTTATCCACTGAATGTACCAATGCTTGGAGAAGTATGTAATAGTTCACATGGCTTTCATGCACTTGGGAAGGGCTTAAAAGTAAATAAAACGTGAATCATCTGCAAAAATTTCTAGTGATCAGACCTGCTAATGGCTTCTCCAAACGTGCATATTTAATGTGCTGTGTTAGGGTTTTTGTGAATGCAAGTGACTGTCAAAGAGAACGACACAACCATAATTGTAGAATTAATGATATTTAAAACTGAGTTATACCTTGTTTAAATGGGGAACCCCTATACTTCTGTTTCTTTATGGAGCAAAAAACATCCTGTGACTTCCTCAAAGCTTCACCTAAATTGACAGCAAATGACACGTTTGAATGCTTACTATGTAACTAAGGGAAATATACCAAATAATGCATACCTTGTAGACTAACGGGACCACTACACAATGGGTCTGTTAGCAATTCATTCTCAGAATCTAAAAGTCAAGAGCAGCATGCAAATTGATATAATATAATCATCTTAACTAAGCAATGAAAAAAAAAGATTAACATCAAGGTAAAGCATATTTTCTCTACCTGAATTTGGACCAGGATTAGGGTGAATATCCCCTGCTAACACCAAGCATATTAGCAGGATGCAATTACAAGCCAGGCTATAACAAAATAGATTAAGTGTAGGTTAATGAAAGGCGAACGAGAAGTGCAATTTACTTGAAGTCTGACAGAAAACAAAATTAGCCTTAAATCCGAAATAAACTATTTCATACAAACTTGCATGCATCTAGGGATTATTCTGGTTTTTCCGAGAAACCGTTTACTAGATTGCGATTTTGTCCTAGTCGAGCAGCCAAGGCAAAATAAGCCCACTCTAACTCTATACACTAAAAGATCCACGCCCATTTTCTTTTTTTCTCCAATGAAAATGAAGCGAACTACTGTACATACAGTGTATAGTGATAATAAACTCGTCCCATGGCCAGTTCCAACGGAACTCAACTGGGCCGACTGGCCGACTTTTCTGGACTGGGCCGATATAGACTGTAAATAATATATTATGGAAAGCCACAGTGGACAAAAGTGGTCGAGATTATTTTTAAGATCCAGACTTTAGGATGACAAGCCAAGATGTCATTCCATCAAGTGAGATGCAAATCGACCCTTTAAACACGGAGCGAGCCTATAAAAGGTCAGCGGTTTGCACTTTGTTTGCTAAAACACGGCATTTGCGTTGAGTAAACAACTCGAAAACAATCGATATGCTTTCACAATTGAAACAACAAAAATAAGAAGTTAAAATGCATGTATATGAAGTACGATACCTGTCTAAATTCTTCTTCTGTAGATGCCATTCTTTTTGTTTTCGCTGACCTTTGTACAAAGAAAGCAAACAAACGAAAAACCTTCCCTCGTGCGGTCGCCTGAAAGATTACTTCATGCAAATTTCGCGGGAGTACGACACGCCTGGGTGAATAAGCCAATCAAAGCAGAGTATTCCAATTTGTGATGGACAGGCTGAGCCGCTCAGCCTCCATTTATAGATCGTTTTCACGTGACGTCATCGCTTTCTAAAATCCGAAACTAAAGAGCCACCAAAGCTTTTATCCTCATCGGGCATAAGAGACCGTATATTTATATCTGTTTACAATTTTACAGCTCAATAGCGTGCTTCGTCTGGAAATCAGAGCATTTTGAATTTCAGAGTTATGGCGGTGCGTGACACAAAGCTGCGATCGCATTTGTCGAAAAATATACACCTATCTCATGATTTGTACCCTTTTTAGAAGTTAGAGCATTAGGAAAAGTGCTTATGTAAATGCTTGTTTGTTAAGTCCAAATAATCAGTCGCCTAGATGGCCAAAGTAAGTTCCAGATGTTTACACTATTTTCCGGCCGCCATGTTGGTGCACATCTGATGTGCACCAACATGGCGTTTCCATACTAAGCTCTGTAAATTTCTGCGAAACATTTCGACAAATATCTGCGGTTTGGGTAAACAAACAGACCTTAACCTCGGAGAAGTGTCTTCTTTACGTATTTCCAATAAGATCACAATTTCTTGACTTTATCCACTGAATGGTTTTCGATTTATTTTTTTATTGCGTGACAGTGAAAACGATCTATAGGCTCGCTCCGTGTTTGAGAATTGATATTGATCTCGCGAGATTTCTTCTCATGGGTCGAGAATTTTTGGTCAGTCGAGAACTTCTGGCCGGTCGAGAATTTTTTGTCGGTCGAGAATTTTTTTGTCGATCGAGAATTTTTTTGTCCGTCGAGAATTTTCTGGGTAGCTGAGAATTCTTTTCTCAGTTGAGAATTTTTTTGCTAGTCGAGAATTTTGTTGTCGGTCGATTGTCGGTCGATTGTCGGTCGAGAATAATACACTGGTCAGCGGTCTCTACGAGTCAAATTTTGTCACGTGGTACTAAACAAGGAAAATGGCGGATATTTTGGTTCTCATAGTTTGTATGGCACTCTTGCCACTGTTAAAATTTAAAGAGGCTGAAGCGCACGAAGATTTGGAGAATTTCTTCTTATCTTTGCAAGGCTGCGTAACGCGAGTAGAGAGTGCAGGTTGTGAAAATCCTCGGTTTGTGGAGTATCTACACTATCGTTTGGAGGGGCACGTTCAAATCGTGTTCCCCATTTCTTTGGTTCTGGATAGTTTGCAAAGCCAGGAGGCGTTGAAAGACATGCTTCAAAATCTCCTTGAATATCTTTGGAGACTGCCTCAAGATTTAAAGAACAAAATCGCAAGTTCAAGTGTGGACTCATGCACTGTGTTTCGGCGGGAGCCGTCTCAAACCCTAAGTTCTGATGGACGCCCTAGGTACGTGATCACAAGGGAACACATCGAGACTCTTAGAAACACAGGCATGCAGTGGACGGCCATAGCAAGATGTCTTGGTGTAAGTTCAAAAACCCTTTACAGAAGAAGGCTTGAATATGGATTACAAGACTCATTTAGTGACATCACAAGCGAAGAGTTAGAGTGGAATATAAGAGATATTCTAAAGTTGACGCCCTTTTCAGGAGAGTCCTACATACGGGAAGCCTTGCGTGGTCGTGGCATTTTCATTCAAAGATGGAGGATTAGAGAAGTTTTACAAACTGTTGACCCTGTTGGGCGCGCTATAAGGAGAAGATCATCCATTCAGCGTCGGCTTTATAACGTCAAAAAACCCAACCACTTGTGGCACCTGGACTCCAACCACAAGCTCATTCACTGGAGATTTGTTTTCCATGGCTGTATTGATTGATTTAGTAGAGCTATTGTGTATTTGAAATGCTTTACTAATAATCTTGCAAATACAGTTTTGCAATGCTATATTTATGGTACACAGAAATTTGGGCTTCCTTTTTGTGTTAGAGGTGACAGGGGTGTAGAAAATGTGGACGTTGCTCGCTTTATGATTCAGAGCAGAGGGCTTAACAGAGGAAGTTTCATTGCTGGACGTAGTGTCCATAACCAGAGAATTGAAAGTCTATGGGCAGAAGTAAACAGAGTGGTATCTGCCTTTTATGGCGACCTCTTTGTTTTTATGGAAGAGGATGGCATTCTTGATTCACACAGTGAGCAGCATATATTTGCTCTTCATTATGTTTATCTGCCAGCCATACGGGCTTCTTTAGACGAATTTATCTTGCAATGGAACCACCATGGTTTGCGAACAATGCATAGTGCTTCTCCTCTGGCACTCTGGCATTCGGAAATTGTTCACACTGGTGTTGATGATTTCGATGTAGGTGATGTGTCCTTGTTTGGCATTGATCCTGATGGTCCAGTTGGTGAACTTGAAACAGATAACAATGTTGTTGTACCAGAAAGTACCATTCAGTTAACAGAATACCAGCTCAATGAGATCAGCCAACTTGTCCCAGATCCTCTTGTTGATGATGGTAATTACAAAATATGGCATTATCTTACCATATGCAATTATCTGAGAGAACATTATTCTCCCTAATGAGTCTTGTTGGAACTAACAGATGGCTTCTTATAGACAGTGTTATATAGAGGTGAGATGTAAGGGACCCAAAACTTCCTTGAATAGTAGTTGTGATACATAGTTGTAATTTAGTGTGTACAACACACTAAATTACAACTTGAACTCAACTTCTAACTTAGACTTTTAAGCACAAAACTCAAAATGTAACATCCCCTGCTAGATTCTAAATTGTTGGCATTAGGTAGGTTGTAATTTTTGCGTTAGGAGTTACAAAAAAAGACTGCATTGTTGCCTGACTGCTTTCTGTTTTACTTTTAAGACAATCACCGAGGATGTATGCCATCTTGTCTGTTAAATATTTAATATTTAAAACATTGGGTTGTAAAAGAGAGTTGTTGTTGGGATTAAGAAGATTGAACTCATATAAAGCTTCCTACACCACTTTTCCCATTTTCTGAGTGTCATTCTGTCACTTGATATCCTGAGAGCATCACTATCAATAGCCTGTGTTGCAGACAAAACTAAACCCCGGTATAGTATACGGACTATACCGGGGTTTAGTTTCGTCTGCAATGCAGGCTACACTATCAATGGCAAATTTATAATTATAATTTCCTTGTGGTGCAAATAATGTCCCTTGTGACCAATGCATCGCAAAAGCTCATTAATGATGTGTTGTTTCACAAAATATCCATACCAACCTCAAGTTCACTGGAAATTTCTCTGTTAGGTGGGGCTGGGGTTATTGAAGGCCAAAGATGATGCTATGGTGGAACTTCAAGAGAAGTTGGAGATCAAATAGAAAGACCTTCTCTTCAGGGAGGTCTGAGTGTTCTGTAAACACACAATGTTCTTGTGATCTCTACTGTGCTTTCTATGCCAAAAAGATATAAAACATGTCATTGTTCCAAGGACATGTGATTTTGCAACCTTGCTCCCATCCTCTGGGGAGTCAGCCACAAAATTTTAAGTACCTTGAGTATTTTGCCGAGTTATTGCATGTTAACTTTCCAAAGGTTTCTGTTAGAATGCACAGATAGTAATAACAGACTGTTATATGAAGCAATGAATAGAGATAATTCCCATGATCAAAGGATGATACTGAAGGACTGAAAGTACTGGCTGTTCATGCTCTTGTGGTATGCATTGATGAACTCACATAGCCATCAGTTTAGAGAAGCCACTCATGTGGTTGGTGTCCTATTCTTCCATTGCCTTGGTCTACTTCATCAAAATAATAGTGTAATCAATTTTGATGAACAAACAAAAAA
>OZ026603.1:21332861-21340361 GCA_964020085.1 Micromussa lordhowensis
TCCTCCAGACCCAAAAGGAGGTGATTTTATGAACGGGGTGGTCATTAGGATGTGTTGCACTGCAATTCTTCATTTTTCCTGGGGTTCAACTGTGGTTTTGGTCCATCATAGCAAAAGGTTGCTATTTAAATAGTGGTCAGACAGTGAAGAATAAGTCTAAAGAGAGCGCTGTTTACACCCCTTATTTCTTGTCATTTTGATGCCATTACTTGATAACTTGAACCTGTTTTTGAGCTATGAGGAATCATTTGCCAAATAAAAAAAATCATCATGATGTAGATAATATTGATGCTGCACCTTTTTAGTTGCCAGTGATAAGTGTCGATGCAACTGCAGCTGTTTTACATGCATATTATCTTTCATTGTCTGTATTTTTGGTAATCCTTAAAAGATATGTACAAATACTTGTGGTTTAAACATAAGAAGAACAGAAACAAAAGAAAAGAAGAACAATACCAAGATTCTGTACTGAAGTATCTGCAATGGACATTTTATTCTTTGTAGCGCTGCCCATCCTGTAGAACAGAGTGTCCTGTGGCAGTAAAAAAGTGCCGTACTAGTGGGTGTGATTTTACTTTCACTAAAAAGAAAAAGGACTGGGACAAGGTAGCGAGGAGGGGGCAAACAAGCTCTACACATGAATGCGAAAAACTTCAATACCGAGTATGCACAGGTTGTTTAACTACTAGTAGTTTAAAGTAGGGGTAAAGGTAGGTAATGTAAGGGTAAGTAATGTAAAGAAGCGTTTAAAATATTCTGTATGGCACTGATTATATACAGTGGAACCTCAATTTAATGAAGGCAAGGGAATTCGTAAAACATGTTCGCTATAACGAGGTTTTGTTGTATCAAGGTTCTTTTCCATACATCTCTCTGTTACAGGGGAGAAGAATATTGTTCGTTTCACCAAGGACTTTGTTATATAGAGGTTCGTTAAATCGAGGTTCCACTGTATATTGTATATCCGCAAATGTGCTTGATTTATTTCTATTTATTTTTTACTGTTTTTTTTTTTAATTAGTTCTTTTAAGTTATAAGTAGCTCATTTAAATTTGTTTGAATTATAACGGCCAGTTTGGATTTACATGCTTGTTTGAAAGGTTTTGTTCGACTTATCATTTTTGTTTGTTTTTCCCACATACCGGTATATGTACTAGAAACTAATGAAGTCAGTATAATTGTTAATGTTCACTATTTTAGTGTTTTTCTTCAATTTTGCCCTAACAAGAGTATTATGTTTGATTTCAGGCTGATGTACTTTACTTACATCATAATTACAACGTTGTGGTCCTCATGCATCGACATAAGCATGGTAGTGGCCACAACATTCACAGATATGGCACCCCTGGAATTGCATATGATTTCCTTGGGGACAACTCCAGCGAACAACCACCCACCAAGGAGGGCCAACTTTTTTTAAATTTGTTTGCTGCATTTTGTGATGGTAAAATTACTTTGTTGTAATTAAGAAATAAAAGTTCACTATCCTTACTCAAGGAAATTGTTCATATAATACTATCCTATCGCACAATGCCAAATTCAAGTTTGATAGCTATTTCAGTCATAATTTAATAGCAAGGGTTTGGGAAAATCATTTAATGTGACTCCTTTTTTTATTAAGACTATAGGAGTGTAAAGCGTACATAGTTGTGACAGTAAATACAACAGCGCCTTTATTTATGTACCAAGATAGTCACTTTTGTTTTGTGTTGTACTCGTGCCCAATTTAACTGTTTTGCAGTTATATGTAGAAAAGAAGTAATAAACAATTATTGGATGAGGTTTTTGTGATATCCAGAATAATCAAGGTCAAGGTAAGGGTTATCAGCCAAAGCCGAAGGCTGAGCCTGATAACCCTTACCGAGACATTGAACGAAAAAAAAATGTTTTTGCTTCTTCACTGACAGCAAGCAACACAAAGCGCACGAACTTGACATGATTACCCTTAGAAATCATGCACTGCGGTCATACATGACATGATAACCCGTGACCTTGACTGACATGATTATTGTGTAATCTGCAATTATGACGTCATGAGCGCTGATTTCGAAAATTCACTGTGGGCTTTTGGCCAATCAGAAAAGAGTTAGAGAGTTGAATGTATAATAATAAACAATTATTGGATGAGGTTGAGCATGATATCATGAATTATCAAAACCGAGGTCTGTGTTATCTGCCGAAGCCGAAGGCTGAGGCAGATAACACAGACACGAGGTTTTGATAGTTCATGATATCATGCGAAAACCGAATTCAATAATAATTATTGAATTCGGTTTTTCACATAATTCATAATTCATTCATTTTTCACATAATTCATACTCAGAAACAGAAGCGAAGCGTTCAGCCATTTTGTTTCTGAGGAGAACACTCCAAGAGGCTTAGTAACCAGGCACACGTTGAACTTGACATGATAAATGCATTATCTGCAGCAGATATTGCATTTATCATGTCAAGTTCACTAGCTATTGTGAATTGATTGAATGCTCTCGACCAATCAGATTTTTCATAGTCAGTCTGATGTATAATAATAAGTAATAACAACAGCCAGTTTTTGATTCACAAGTAATAAAAGAAAACACCATACTGCAGGCATCAGCTATTCAGTTATTCCCATTTGAGCCTGATTACTTAACCTGATTGATAGCTACTTTGTGTATACTAGGTAGATTTGCCATTAAAATGAACTTGCCTTTCTATTTTTTTTTAATTTGTATAATTTCAGCCATTTTTAAAGCCAGGTAAAATATGGCTAATTGCTCAATAGGTACATTGTATAATAGGTCACAAATGAATGGAATTTATCTCAATTATATAGCCAAACAAAGGCAGCTAGAGAAAAAAGTGGAAGAGCCGCATACTGCTAGGCAGGGGAAAGAAGTGCCAGTAGTAGATAACACATGTAAGTATGCAAACACAACGATGTATAATCTAGTCTTCCGATTATATACATGTCACGTAACTCACAGAACTGAATACAAGCAAGTATTTAAGAATTAACTTGCTTCCTGGAGGTTCATGTTCTGATACTTGGCTACTGATAAACGAATCTATCTTTACAGCCAAACAGAGCATCAGTGGTGAAGAGCCTACATGTACCTCTGAACAGCAGCCACAAGTGCCAGAATTGGATAATACATGTATGTATTCAAACACATAATTTACAATATATAGGCTTCAGCTACAATACATATCTACTACTAAAACATATACATACATACATGCACATACATGTACAAACTGTATATAACATGATGCATAGTATTAAAGCGAGTGAAAGAATTAACTGGCTTCACTTAAGATTCCTACATGGTCTGATATTACTGACATATGAAGTGTATTTTTACAGCCCAACAAAGCAACATTGTTGAAGAGCCAAATACGTGTATATGACATTGTGCATAGTATTATAAGAAAGTATAAGAAGTAGCTGTCTTCACTTAAGGTTCCTGGTCTGATGTTACTGACATATGAAATGTATCTTTACAGCCAAACAAAGCAATCGTGGTGAAACCATAACGTACAGGATATGATTAAAATCCTGTGTAACGTCGAAAACGTGCAATGTTTAATTTTGGGGCTCACGGATTTAACGTTAAATCCGTGAGCCCCAAAATTAAACATTGCATGTTTTCGACGTTACACAGGATTTTAATCATATCCTGTACGTTATGTTTTTCTATGTTTTTTTGTGGGTGTTTTTGCAGTTCGCACCCTCGTTGGAACGTGATTTGTACTATAACCATTAGCTATAAAATAAGTTCCAACACTATCTTGTTCAAACTCCCTGACGAAGTCTGTATGTTCAGACGAAACCGGTAGGAGATAATAAAGAAGTTAGCAAGATCTACAGTTGCTGTGTGCTGCTCACTAGTCCTTGTTTAAAAAATACAGCTAAAGGATTAAATGTTAAAGAAATCAATTTAATATTGATTTTGGAAATGACTAGTGAGCGCGTCCTTAAAACCACTGGTGGGTTCACTATTCAAATAATCAATTCATTAATGTAATCTTGAGGGGTACGCTTCACTTAGTTTGACTGTAAGCTTAAACACCAATAATATAAAAATAAGGAACAAATTACCAGCACCATGCAATTATAGAGATTTAACTTTTCCAACGTAATTTTGAACAGTTTTCATTATTTTTTTTAACAAAAGAAAGTGTGCGACATTTGCCGACTTCAGACCGCAGACAGTACCAGTTTTAACTAATTATATCGTTTTTCCATTAATTAATAATTTCCATTACCGAGAGCTAACCGTCAATTGCAGACTAACCTGAGCGCCATTAACCGGAGTGCTGTTTAATTAATTTAGGTCTACATGTAGTCTAGTCAGCAGTCTGCATTTTGCAAATGTCATAGACAGACCTGAAACTGTAGGAGTACTGCGCCTTTTCCTTGGTCGGTATTTACAATGCGAAGATCTAACGCCTGTAACAGGGTTCTTGCTGAAAAAGGAAACATACAGTTTCCTTTTCTTTTTCTGCAAAACAAGGAGAGTCTCTGCCTCAGCCACGACACTTTCCAAATCAAGTTTCTTCCTCTTTTTCTTTCTACGAGATTGGAAATTACCAGTTTCACTCATTTTGAAGGTAAAACAGAAAAGCCAATCAAGACCCGACCGCCATTTTGATGCGCAGAACGGTTACAAAATATTGGCGCCGCGAGTCCGGCGGGGCTAAAGTACAGGTCACAGGTCACAGGTCACAGGTCACAGGTCACAGGTCACAATGAAAAATACTTTTAAATTTGCGGGGAGTTCGTATTTGGTTGGTATCTGTTTATTTCGTCCTTTTTTAACTCAATATTCTCCATTCATCCCTACTAACCCGATGATGTCGTCCCATTTCTCTAAGATTCCTAGTTTAAGATTTCAATGACCTTGAAATCCGCATTTATCCAAAGTTTCTTTAGCCCTACTTGTTCTAGTAATAATGCTTTGTTAATAGTTTACTGGGACGTTACTAATGGTCTCCAGTAGCAATGATATCCACCTACCCCGGAAGGGACAAAGCTACTGGAGACCATTAGTAACGTCCCAGTAAACTATTAACAAAGCATTATTACTAGAACAAGTAGGGCTAAAGAAACTTTGGATAAATGCGGATTTCAAGGTCATTGAAATCTTAAACTAGGAATCTTAGAGAAATGGGACGACATCATCGGGTTAGTAGGGATGAATGGAGAATGTTAAGTTAAAAAAGGACGAAATAAACAGATACCAACCAAATACGAACTCCCCGCAAATTTACAAGTATTTTTCATTGTGACCTGTGACCTGTGACCTGTAACCTGTGACCTGGACCTGTGACCTGTCCTGTGACCTGTGACCTGTACTTTAGCCCCGCCGCCACGAGTCGACCCCAGAAGGTTACCGGTCACCTCGCCACCAGGGAATTTCGCCACCAACCAACTCGCCACCAGGAAACCACCTCGACACCAACCAACTCGCCACCAAGTGAAGTCTCCTCGCCACCAAACACAAACAAAAAGATAAACTATAGCAAAGTAGTTGAGGTGAATTAGCTGTTCGTGCGAAGTTTATTTGCTTGTCTGTATACGAATTACGATGTCAACATGTTTTCGGTGACGTGGTACAAATTACGATGTCAACATGTTGGGATTTTACTGTTTCCCAACCGTCCCGGATTTTGCCGACTAATGAAAACTCGAAATCGTAGATATCCCCGATCGTCCGAAAAAAAAAAGAATCTAAATCTGGAAACATTTTCCCGACGCGTCCCAGATCTCTGCGATGGTCGGCGATCATTCCCGACAATTGAAAACTCAAGATTTCGCTCATTACCAATCCCCTCTGGGACAGACCTCTCGCGAATATCACATGTATCGGCGAAATCTGAGATGGTCGGCAAAAAGTTAAATCTTCGATCGTCTGGGATTTTCCCGACATATGAGCCAGGCCGAGGTTAAACGTCGCATTTTACATGCGCCGAATCGAATTGCCAAATGAACTGCATGTAAAATGCGGCGTCTAAATCAATTAAATGCGACACATTTCGATGCGAGTTCAGTCGAATATACGACTGAAGTTCGACAGTTGATTTTCATGTGCCGAATCGAATTCGTAAATTATATAAGAAGAAAAGAAAAAGAAAACCACACTAAATTCTTATTGAAAACCACACCCTGCAACAAGCGGTACTTTCTCCTCTGGATGCGAGAAAGTTTGCCATCAGACACCAGTTGGATCTGGATTGATACGAGCCTGGCTTCCTGGTGCAGCAGCTCCACTAGCAGGTAGAAGGGCAGGTGGACACGGTTATTTGCTCTTCGATTGAGGCTTAGTAACAAGAAAACATATAATTATACAATTACGCCATTTAGCAATTAGTACATTTTCACACGTATTGTTTTCGATGTTTCATTGAGAATTGCACCGCTTGTAAAAGTCTGTTCTAAAAAAATATATATCTCAGGATATAATGACTCTACGAAATCGCTTGAAACTGGAAAATAATCACAAAATTTAGGCAGCACTAGAGAAGAATATTTCACTTATGCGCCGTATATTCTGGTAGTTTACATTTTTCGCTGTGAATGTTTGTTTACAGTCGTGCCGACAATCATCTTTTTATGTCGCTCGATTAACTATGCGGCGCCATGAAATGAACACGGCCTTTCTGCCAATATCTTAGTCACGTTTCAAGCGACACTAAATCTCTCTGCTTATCTCATTAACTACTGTTTGGCGGTTTTGTGTAAATTTTTGGGTGATTTTTGGGCATTTTGGGAAAGAGATATTTTTTCTCAAAGGATAGGTTAAATTGAGGAAAATATGAAATGTTGAAGATTTGATGGATTTGGAAAATTGAAATTTGAAGGGAAGAATTAGTAGACGGATACCAAACAGTCCCCTAGCAACCTGGGGCTCTCTTTTGCGGGGGTCAACTGTCTGGTAGTGTTTCCAACCCATCTTAATCCTAACAATTTCCTTTTTTATATTACTTCAAATTTCACACCTATTCATGTTTACCCCCGCCTTAACAACGAAAATGCCACCTCCTTAGGCTTCTCGCAGACCGAAATAATGTTAAAATAAAGCAAATCCAAAAAACGTAGAACTATATTTTGAAAGAAAACTCAACTTCACATTATTATTCGCCAAGTATTATTTATACAACACAAAATTAACACATGGGGAAATCTCCATGTCTGATTTCATAGAAAAAGTACGTCATAAATATTCATTGGAAGGTTTAAAACGTGTAGCAGTGAAATGTAAAACTTACTTTTTTTTTCTAAGTAGGATGTAGATTGGGTAAGTGTGGTGTAAGTTGGCATCTTTTTTTATAATAATATCTTGCATACAAAGCTTATAACATAAATAGTATAATAATATCCATGTCAATAATAGTAGAAACATAAACCATCCCTGTACAAATAGGTAACTTTTAGTGCTATGCATTGTAAAAACACTAACGTAGATAGTGTAATTGTACTGTAATATATGTATTGTTCAGTAGTACAAGTACACGTAG
>OZ026603.1:21352861-21357861 GCA_964020085.1 Micromussa lordhowensis
ATGGAATCTCTCCTAAGATTCTAAAGCTGACAGGCAAAGGAATAGCACCATCGCTCACAAGGTTGTTTAACACCATAATTGAGAAGGGACAATGGCCATGCACTTGGAAGATGGGGGAATGGACTCCAGTTTTTAAAAAGGGAGATAGAACTGACCGATGTAACTATCGACCTATCACTGTTCTGAACTCAATTGACAAGGTATTTGAGTCACTTCTTTGTAAGCAAGTTACGTCAACCATGGATCCACACTTGTACCAAAAACTGTCCACGTACAGAGAACAACACAGCTGCGAAACAACTGTATTGAGGTTAATTGAGGACTGGAAGGCAGCAGCTGATAGGAAAAACTGTGTGACTGTGCTGTCAACGGACATGAGCAAGGCGTTTGACTCGCTACATCCTATTTTGATGAATGAGAAACTCAAGGCATACGGCTTCTCAGACAAATCCGTTAATCTTATGCAATCTTTCCTAGGGTCCAGAAAAAATCGAGTAAAGCTACAAGATCTTAAAAGTGTATGGAAAGAACAAACAAGAGGGTGTCCTCAGGGTTCATCTTTTGGACCTCTCTTGTGGAACCTATTCCAAAACGACCTCCCATCATATACAGAGTCAGAGAATCTCTTTATGTACGCAGACGACCACCAAATATACACGATTGGCGACTCCATAGAGACTGCCGCCCAAGAGCTTAAGGAAGAAACTGAGAAGATCACGCAGTGGTACAAAGAAAACCTCTTAAAAGCCAATCCTAGCAAATTTCAGATTATTGTCATCGACCCAAAGTCTTCAAAAACCGAAGAGTGCGTAGATGAAGTATCACTTGAAATTGACTCAAGAACCGTTAAGTCTTCCGACAAAATTACAATTTTGGGAGTAAACATTGATGACAAACTAACATTTAGCGCACATATTAAAGACATTAGCAAGAGAGCAAGTAAAAAAGTTGGCGTGTTACTGAGGTTGCGAAATCTCATACCTTGCTCTGCTAAACTACAATTGTACAAATCTGGTATTCTACCTTACTTGACGTACTGTGACGTAGTATGGCATTTTTGTAAATCGTCCGATAAACGCAAACTGGAACGAGTTCAAGAGCGTGGATTGAGGGCTGTTTTTAAGTCAAAATCTGAATCTTATGGTGAACTATTGGAAAGAGCCTCTCTCCCCACTTTGTATGAAGGAAGATTACGAAACATAGCCATCTTGATGTACAAAGTTAAAAACGGCCTTGTACCTCAGTACATTTCCGAACTTTTCGACGTGCCCCATAAGGGATACAACCTAAGAAATGCGGACTTTAATATCCCACGTTTTAGAACAGTACGCTACGGCAAACACTCGCTACGCTATCTTGGACCGCTCTTATGGAGCAAACTAATTCCATCAGATAGAGAGAGTCCAACACTGAACTGCTTTAAGCATAACATTAAGAAAAAAGAGTTAACTCTCCTCTTAGAAGACTGCAGAAATTGCGATTTATGTTTCTAATTTCATTTGAAGTTGGTTTAAACTTAGGCTGAATTATAATTGTGGCAAATTAGTTTTAATATATTTTAAGATTTTACTTGTTAGTGCTCTCAATTAGTATATACCTGTGTAAGTACCTACCTACCTGTGTAAGTACCCTAATTTTAAGGTATCTATTTAAGATTTTACTAGTGTCCCCAATTAGTTTGTTAAAAGCTAAATACCTCGACACTGAAATAAAGTCCTACTACCACTACCACTACCACTACCACTACCACTACCACTACCACTACCACTACCACTACCACTACCACTACCACTACCACTACCACTACCACTACCACTACCACTACCACTACCACTACCACTACCACTACCACTACCACTACCACTACCACTACCACTACCACTACCACTACCACTACCACTACCACTACCACTACCACTACCACTACCACTACCACTACCACTACCACTACCACTACCACTACCACTACCACTACCACTACCACTACCACTACCACTACCACTACTACTACTACTACTACTACTACTACTACTACTACTACTACTACTACTACTACTACTACTACGCTATTTCGATTCATGAACACGCTCGTTCACTTCTGTGGTGAACACGCTGGTTCGGTTTCGTGTCGATTTTGTGTCTTGGATTTGCTCTTGTCTAACAGTTTTCCTCAATATTCGAATTAGAAGAAGAGTTTTGTAAAGGGTACGCTCCTCAATTGAAGTTTCATTTCGATAAAGTGAGAGAGGAAACACGCTGGTTCGATATGTTCTGAGACTATGAAATTGTTCACAACAGCAAAGAAAACAATGATATTCCACGAGACAAGTCTAGATGTAACGCGCCTTCTGATTGGCTAAAAACTACAATGGCTCGAATAGTTCCGTCCTTGCAATTGGCTCAAACTGAGCCATTGTTACATCTTACACTTACACTTTCAAAGGCCGATCGAGAATTTTTTGCATAAGCAATTCTTCGCGCGGCACTATTCTCTGCCGCCTCTCTTCGCTCGGCTGGCTCGTTGGCAATAACCAAAGTTATTCTCGCATTTTGATTGGTTCTCGCCTTTGATCTATTAGAGGACAGATGCACGATTGACGTCATCATTACAAAGCTCTCCCCTCTGTGTTTTAAAATGGCGGAAAATTTTGAGAATTTAGATAGTATTTTACATGACTGAGCAAAAGATATGTACAAAAAAGTATTGTAGAGGCATTGAACAGGTACGAGAAGCATAGTCTAGCAGGAAGAAGAAAGATAAAGCCGTTTCTCTTTTAGAAAATGGCTCGGAAATAATACTCGAGCAGTCGGCAGTCGAGCGAGACCAAAGGTCCGGATACACGGTGCAATATTGCAACAGTAGAATCTCGTCCTACTTCTGCATGCAACATTGCGCGCAACAAATTTCTTCGTGTATCCACCATCTGCAATAGTGTGACGCAAATTTCAAATTTGGACTGCAGAGGAGGAAAGTTCATTAATTGACTATTACAGAGGTAAGTAATCTTTTTTTCCTAAGCCTCACCTGTGGTTCGGTATCCAAACGTTTTGTTCTGAATATTTTCATTCACTTCTTTTATCAGCTTTTATATTACTCGCGTTGGCGGCAGGGATCAAGTATTGCGCGTAATGTTGCACGAAATGTTGCGACCGCGGTGTAGCCACGTCGAGTGACGGAATTTTGCGCGCAATGTTGCACCGTGTATCCGGGCCTTAAAGCCAAACACAAAATTGGTCTTGGTAAGCCGAAAACCTTTGCTTTATCTCGAATTTAACAAACCCAATAAACAAAACGTTTATGAGATTGATTCATTTAATAAATTAAACTTTGCTCTGACAGTCTCAAAATAATTGTTGACACACTGATTGATGTCGGGAATTGAGAAACATCAAACATCAAAATAAACACATGACCTTGCTTTCCGATGCGAATCTTCCAGTCCGTTTCAGAGGCCCGTTTCTCGAAGGTCCCGAAAAGATTTCGCACCCGGAAAGCCGTAGCAAAATCTCGAAGGTTATGATTACAGAACTGTTTTATTCACGTATTCTTAAATATAAACAGTTTCTCTTCACACAAGAAGTTTCAGGTGTACACACTTCTCCATTTTCAGATACAGATAAACTGAAAATGGCTTTACGGGCCCGAACAGTTTCCGGGGCTTTCGAGAAACGGGTCCCTGGGCACAGCGGCGAGCAAAGTACAGCTCCCTACAGCTCACGGCCAACTGTATCGCAGCTAAAAGGTGTCTCCGACACTATTTCAAACTGATTTGAGAATCGCCAACCACAGAGGACACAAATTCCACCGTCACTGACGCTCCTTTCCGTTCAAAACTTGAATCGAATGGCCTCCGGGTTGACCGCAATCGCAAGTTTTCCGAGCGTATTTTTTCAACTCCTGCAATATTCAAGGCAACATCCAAGCTCTTCGGCTCACTGGGCTGCTCTGATGACCGGCGGGTCTAAAATACTGGTCACTGGTAGCTGGTCACTGGTCACTGGTCACTGGTCACTGGTCACTGGTCACTGGTCACTGGTCACTGGTCACTGGTCACTGGTCACTGGTCACTGGTCACTGGTCGCTGGTCGCTGGTCGCTGGTCGCTGGTCACTGGTCACTGGTCACTGGTGAAATGTCCCTTACTGGTCCTTACTACCGATGCAGAACACGAAGCATAGATGCAGTGCCCCAAGTTACAGATTAGTTGTGCACACACGCTCTTTTTTCTTTCGGCTCCTTTTTATATCTTGCTGTAATTTTTGCTGCATTTCTGTCGTCACTCTTTGCAGTTATTCATTCAACAAGAAACTTTAATATCCAATGACAAATAGCAGTGGGAGCTTATATTTCAGCAGATCGCACGAAGATCGCACGGAGAACATCGTACGAAGATCGGAGATAATCGCACGCGTTAAATATTTCTGTGCACCTACGCGTCAAGATCACATTGAAAGGACTGTCGCTGACTGCGCCCTCTCTGATATGAGTTTGGACTACGAGGTAAGTTTTATAGCACATTTCCATTTAAAGGCAGATAAGTATCGGATTAATTTCAGATTTACCTGTCTACGTATTGAATTTTTTCCTTACATTCAATTATGCTATTCCTTTGGGAGCACGTGTGCGTGTGCACAACATCTGTATCACCTGTAAGACAACAAATTAACATTTAAGGGTCGATCTAGTTAGCTACTGGTCGAGATTACAATGCCGACAGGTCCAAGACCGAAGAATATGTATATCGTTAGACTATGAATCCCATACGGAGTCGCCGGCCCGGGGTCGCCGGGTTAGAAAAGGCCGCTACCACGCGTTAATTGAAATTGTCTGTCATCTGACTTCTTTTTTACGGCAAATGCCCTTAGACAAGGCCAGCCAATATATAGCCACAAAATGTAGCTCGAGTGGCGGAGAGAAAGAGAGAGAGGGGATAAATGACCAATGCGATGCACGATCGTGGGAAAAGTATTCCGCCACCTGAACTGGGCCTTAGTTATCGT
>OZ026603.1:21360361-21470361 GCA_964020085.1 Micromussa lordhowensis
TATCATCTGATTTTAGCTGACTCGGCCTACGGCCTCGTCGGCTAAGTATCAGACGATATTCCGTGCGATTTCGCAGGATAATTGTTAATTATTTACCCTTTTCCAGTCTCACCTGGCACACTGTATAAGGGCGATTCCTTATGGGGTTGCTGTATGCGTTAGACGCAATTGTTCCACCGGTGAGTTTCTCAATAATAGATGTGTCGAATTCGAAGGGTATCTTAAATCCCAGGGCTATAGAGCAGATTTAGTAGACAATCAATTTGATAGGGCGCTTAGCATTGAAAGATCAGTACTCCTGAAGAAAAATGTCAAGCCTGACAGAAAAGTATACAATCCTATCCTCCCTGATATTCAGAGGGTTATCCAAAAGCATGCTCATTTTTTAAGATCATCACCCGAGTTATTAGAAATTTTTCCATCTAAATCTATAGTTCCAGCATATCATCATACCAAAACCTCAAAGACATTTTGGCACCATCTAAGTTTTGCGGGGATAGGGGAGTAAATCAGGCAGAGAGGGAAACAGGAGGGTGTTTTAAATGTTCTTCTAGATGTGATCTTTGTAAGAATTTTTTAATTCAAGATTCTAAGTTTAATGTTTTTACACAGGCCAAACCTATAAGATTAATCAAAAGTGTTGTTTACTTGGCCCTGTGTAATAAATGCAATCTACAGTACGTAGGTTCTAGGTCCACAGAATTTAAAGTGTGTTTTTGCAATCACAAGTTGTCTATGCTCACAAACAAAAAAATGTGCGAGCTAGCAGTCCATTTTAATTGTACCAAACATGAGATTTCTGAAATTAGTTTTGTTGTTATTGAGAAAGTCACCAGCCAGGGGGACGCAGCTCATATTGATAGATTGCTACTCACCCAAGAAGCCTACTGGACTACACAACTATGCACATTTAATCCTCACAGTCTTAACAAAAGACACAAATTCAGATCCAAAAATCACATCTGCTATAATACTTAATTAGCGCATCACTATATACCGTGTAATTGGGTACTTTGCAAATGATCGTTGTAATTTCGCCGTATGCGCATTCTTGCCTGTTACCTTTATCTTATGACTTAATCTTATTGTTTAGGTTTGTATTACGTAACTTCATTTACATTTTTACATTTAGTATAAATTGTTGCAAATTTGTGAGCCTACTAGGATTTTTAGCTTTTTATTATTTTATCTGAAGGCCGAAACATCGTATTAAAGGCGGAACAGTTAGAAGTTTGCTCTAAGTTTCATTGTTCTACACTTATCTAAAAATTCACATTGAAGCACTGTATCCTTCTTGGATCCTTCTACTGGGAGCTCATTTAGATGCTTTAGAAAGATCGACAGTAAGTAGAAAGGCTCATTTTTCGGCCTCTCTGGGTCATCCAGTCTTAATTCGTTGAAATATATGTCTGGATTTGTCAAAACAGTGTTAATGAACTGTAGCAGTTTTGATTGATTTTTCTTTATTATCTATTTGTTTATTTAACTTTTTGCTTTCCTTATGGCAGCAGCTTGTAAATCTTACCTAGTGTAAAATTTAGAGGACTTCTTGCTGCATGTTTCGTTTATTCATCTAGTTTTTCATTATTCATTGGTACCCCCCTCCCTCCCCTTGTCAGTGGGTGTTAAGTATAGCCCAGCTCGCGCGGTGACTCTGAGAGGGAGCCAACCGATCAGCGTTCTATAACTGCTGTCTAAAGGAGGTCTGCCCGAGGACATCAGTAAGTCCAATGAAGGTGCAAGTCCAACGATTTGCTAGCAAGCGTTGTCCATTATCGTACATGAAAGGGCCCACTGAAAACGGGACGTCATTTAGCCCCGTATTGTATGTGAGCCGTTAGTACTGTGGCGATAATGTTGTGCTTGCTTTAGACAGCAAAAAGCTGAAATTAGTCTTCCTGGCCTCAAAAGCCATACAGGAGAGTTATTGCCTTTTATTTGAGCTACGATATGCCTTGTGGAAAGGTAGCTCTAGGACAGAATTGTATCAAGATTATCAGTGACAAATTCTGAAGTCAAATTCTGTAGCCATGATTTTGCGAATCCAGACAGATATTGAAATGAAATGTCACGCAAGGGCTACTTTTTCGCTGAAATATAGAAACAAATAACCGATTTGACTGCTTACCATGCTCTTGTCACATTGATTGGCTAATTTAACCCACCGTAAAGACACAGTGAGGTCTTTTAGGTGAAATCGTAGAGGTTAAGCATGTCAGTCTAAATTAGTGCCGCAAATCAAATGATCAATTTAAGCTCTAATTAAAATAGATAAATTACTTCAATTCACACAATTCATCAACTCACTTTATCCCACTATTAAAGTCACCCTTGTTAACTCGCCTACTTCGCTCCATGTTTTGGATCTTACACTTAGTCTTGTTGACGGTTTTTATTCAAACTGATATATACTCCAAGCCTACAGATAACCATATATATTTGTTACACCCATCCTGTCCATTGCTCCAAAGCTATCCCCTATGGTGTAGCCACCAGAGTTAGAAGAAACTGCTCTTCCTCTGAAACTTTTGAGAAACGAAGTATTGAATACCAAAGTTACTTAATTAACAGAGGATACGATCCCTCTCAAGTCAAACAACAATTTGAGAAAGTCAAATCCATTCCCAGGGAGAATTTGCTTGTTCCCAATATAAAGCAATCCAAAAAGGTTTTTATGTTAGTTTTAGATTACAATCCTTCTTTGCCAAGCATCGGGAAAATTCTATATTTCCATCGGCATCTCATTGACAATTCACCTTCCTTAGCCAAAATTTTCCCAAAGGGATCTATCATTCCCTCTTTTAGAAGAGCCAAAAACATTAAAGAAATCCTGACACGACCTCGCCGCACCATATTTAACAATTATTCCATGAGCGCACGTTGGATATGAGATGATAGATAGTCAACGAGGTGCGTAGCGCCGAGTTGGCTATAATCATCTCATATCCAACAAGCATGGGTGGAATAATTGTTTTATTAAAAAGCCTCCCAAAAATAGAAAACTAGGCTACAATAAAAACAAAAAGGCCCAAAATATCACGCATACGTTCGCCATCTTTGTAGATCATGGTATAATGGCTCATATACCATGATGGCTAAGTCAATGAAAACTCTCAAATTGCATTATCCAATGATCCAGTTTTTAATAAACACAGATATACAAGGTTGTTGAAATGGGACCTCTGTAAGATATTTTTTAGTAGAATCGGATCATTTCTCTAGCACTAGTACAAGGAGGGAATACTTCATCAAACAACACCTTCATTGTAAATCTAAAAATGTCGTTTACTTGATCACTTGTAACAAATGTGATGTTCAGTATGTAGGATCAACAACCAACGAGTTTAAAGTTAGGTTTCGAAACCACAAATCAGCCATGAGTACAAAGAAGAACACTTGTGAAGTGGCGATACACTTTATTAGCCTATTTAAACCTTAGCCATAGAGAAATTTTTATTCCAAGTATTTTTAATCCTGTACACTTTATACTGAGGAAGCCGGAAGGGCAAAACGTCTATTAAAGTGTTTTGGCCATCGAAGAAGTTCGCTGTTTGCTCTTTCTACACAAACTACAATTTTCGAGTGTAAGCGTGTAAAAAAGCTAAAAAGGTAAAAACTTTAATAAAAAGACGTTTCGGTTAGTGACCTTCATCAGTTGCAGTGCAAGTGAACAATGAATATATACAATATCCTTAAAAAGGTTTACAATATAAAAATGACATATCAGTATAAAGACGATTACATAACAGGGCGCGATAACACATATTAGCAATGAATCAACAAGTGATGAACAATCGGAAATTACAATGCTTGAAACTATAACAATACGATACAAATCTACAAGAAAAACAAAACAAAAAATAAAATGAACAAATCCAAGCATACAGATAAAATGAAGAAAGGAAAGAGGAAAAGAAAAAATGGTTGAGTCCACTGAAAGTGTCAAGGATCCAGCGTTAAAAATAAAAGGGTGAGATTTGTAACAAAATTCCCAATCAAAGCCCCTGAAACCATGCCGTGACAGGGCACAAAAGGCGCCCCAAACAGGGCCCTTAAACAACAACATTGCAAGATTACCAAGCGCTAACAAAGCTAACAAAATCCTAGACTGGGACCTTTGATGACCTTAGGCTTGGCTAAATCTATATATTACTCAGCACTCAAAGCTCTTTATATTTTTTTGCACCAATAAGGGTGCATGGCTCATTGATAATTATTTGACTTTTAAAGCTTGGCATGTTATAACAAGTGGAAAAGGAAGTGCATTGGATGCTATAGAATCTGGTTGTTCAGTGTGTGAAACAGAGCAATGTGATGGCACTGTAGGATATGGTGGAAGGTTGGTATTGTGTTAATGTAATATTGATCATTGCCAGTATCTTGTATTTAATAGAGTTTTACAACAGCATTGTAAAACGCAGTTAATGGAGCATGACCTGTTAAGCCTCTAGTTCTACTGTCATGTTTGTTTGTTTACATTGCGTACTCTCGTATTATTTCTCAGGTATTCACCAAATTTTTACAAAGTCTGAGAATTAATTAATAATTAATTAACTCAATTCCAAGCTGGCCCATCCCCCAGGCCACGTGCATGATGTTGGTGTACATTTTACCTTACAAAAACGGTCTCATGCTAGATTTCTTATTACTTCTCACATTGTAAAACTACACAGAATTAAACTTTCATCTATGTACACCACAAAAAGCAAAAGTTTCTGTCTGAGTAAGATTACTTTTTTAAGAAGAATGATAAAATTGTGAAAACATGTTAGCCAAAAAGTACTGTTTTGCCCCCATTTTTTGTCCCATTGTGCAGCACAATATTGTCATTTTTGCATGCTTTAGATCTACAAATCCTCATAAACCACTCAGAATCCATTTCCACTCGAACAAGAATATTTTAAAAGATGGCCGTTGTGTTGGCCAGTGTAGTCGAATTTCAAAGCCAAAGTTTCGCATCATTGGAGTACATAACATACATTTAAAAGATTGAAAATGGAAAGAAACAGTTTTAAAGAATACATAGTTCTTGCTATGATGTCAAAAGAAGAGTAGCAAGCAATGAAAACTTGTTTCGATGAACTTAATTTGAGATTCAATGCAAACCAACAGTGGAACTGAACAAGACCAAAGTAGACGCATACTAGTAATAATCAAAGATCGGAGCAGTGGGTTTATGCGCATACTTTGCATGTTTGGTCTGCTTTGGTGGCGTTCGAAACTAAGTTTGCTTGGGTGACAGATAATGATCTGCACATAAAGTTCAACTAGCAATGAATAAATTATTATCTTTCCGGTAAAAGTGTCTTTAATTAATAAGTATTTACTTGCACTAGGCAAAATATTTTCCAGGAAAAGCATTTGAACTGTTGGGGATTTCAGATCGCCAACACTTGTTACAAATATTTCTTCAGAAAATAAAGTTTTCACCAGCGACCCTGCAAGACAGTGTGTTGCAAAATTGTATTTTGTGTTTGTGTTTACATTGCTCAAATTTACATCTTGTTTGCACAAATGAAAAGGTGAATTAACCATTCTGACCACAAAACACAGCCTTTTGGTGAGTTAGACAACACGGAAAGTTTGTTTTTTGACAACCAATTATGATCACAATGAATTTGCTGAGCTGCAAATCAGAATTTTTTTTTCTGTTTTCTTACCACAACTCATAGCCATTTGCCGTCACTGACCTACAAAACAGTCTTTCCTGATGTGTGTCCTTTTCCCATAAACAGCCACAGAAAAGGGGGGGATTGTTATTCCTGACGTGTTCTGATTGATCAAAAATATGTCGCCACAGTTGTGGTCTTAAGAGCCGCTGCCTGTAAATATGAAACATCGCCCGACAGTTAAAAAAAATTGACCTCCATTTTAATTCATAAAAAGAATCCCTATATAGAACTATTTTCGAAAATGGGGTTTAAAAGGTTCAGCGACTTTCATTTTTTGAGAAATTGAGAAATGTCCGATTTCGCCCAGATGGGGCTTGGCGCTAACACCAAAATAGGCAAATTTTGCGAATGTTGAGCAGCCTCGCAAAGCAAGACGAGAAAAAAATTGAGACTGTAGCGAACACGATTTTCTTTATTTACTAACACAACGACTCAGTTAACATGGAGGAAAAGATTTTCCCTTCGAGCACATGTTCTGCAGGAGAGGCTACTAAGCCTATAGTCTCGTGGAGTGGTCACTAGGCCCTCCGCGACACTCCCCAGCCAAGAAGGTTCTAACTGTCAATGGTCGGGATGAAAGGAAATTTCAACAGAACGAAATGGAGTTATTACAGAGAAAAATAAATAAAATGATAACAATTTGCGATCATGATGAAATGTTCAACAGTTTGTTTAGGGCTTCTCTTGCTTTAACAGCCACCTTCCGGATTTGGCGCTCATTCGCAAGTTTCTGTCCACTTCTCTTGTGACTTGCATAAGGCTGGTCACCCTCACTTCGGCTGGGCTGGACTGGGGTTTCGCTTTGTTCGGCACATTCCAGGGGGAACAGAAAGTTGAGCGTACAGTTCAACAACTTCCCTGACGCTGTCCGGACTGTAGCTGCTCTGACTTCCCTGTCTGTACTTGAAATGAGTTCTTCTACAATGGCTAACTTCCAGGTACCTCGTGGCGAACTTTCCTTTAGAATTACAACGTCTCCTTTAGTAGGTTGAGTTGAGGATTGTGTCCTGGGAGCTTTTAAGTGTGTCTGGGTCAGTTCACGCAAACTCAGTACATACTCATCAAACCATAGCTTCCAAAACATGTCAAGATGTTTCTGACCTTTACGCCACATGTCAAGGAGTTTTTGTGAAGAACTCAAGTCGCTAAGGAAATCGGGTCTTGTTGTTGATCTTCTTTTGCTAAGGATGGTACGCCTGTTTTGGGGTTAAGGCTGAGGAAATCTCCTGGGGTGAGTGTGAATCCAGAGCTGAAGTCAGCTCCTACATAGACTAATGGCTGGAAATTGATGACTGCTTCAATCTCTTTGACAACGGTTTCCAGTTGAACCATAGTAAGACAAAGCTTCCAATACTCTTTCGAAGAGACTGCTTTACAAGTCCAATAAGTCTTTCATGAAAACCACCCATCCAGGGGGCCAGTTCAATGATGAAGCTCCATTTTATGCCTTCGTTGGCCAGGTGACTTTATGTGTCAGGATTTGTTGTAGAGAGTTGCCATGCTTCCTCAACAGTCGACTTTACTCCTAACTGGGAAGCATTGTCGGAAATTATCTGTTTCGGTTTTCCACGTGTGGCAATGAATCTTCTTAGGCATAACAGGAATTGTTTGGCACTCATGTCATGAACCACTTCTAAGTGAATAGCCCTAACAGCTAAACAGGTAAACAGACAGAACCAGACTTTTTGGGTTGCTGATGGCTGACTGACTTTCACATACAAGGGTCCAAGATAGTCAAGACCAGTGTAGGTAAAGGGTGAAGATTCTTCTATTCTTGATCGTCGATAAGGAGCCATTGCGGGCATTATGTATGGTCCTCCTTGATGTCGTCTGCATCTCAAGCAGTTGAGTAGAACTCTTCTTACAGATGATCTTCCTTGTGGAATCCAGAATTTTCTTCTGATAGCTGCTAATGTGTGAGATACACCTGCATGCATCGACTTTTCATGGAAGCTCTGAATCACTAAGCTTGTAAAGACATGGTTCCTTGGAAGGAGTTTTGGGAACACGGCATGTTGTGGGAGGTTTTCACTGATCAATCTACCATGGCACCTTAGTACTCCGTTTTCATCCAACTGCAGGCCTAATTGGTTCTTCAGATTGTTTCTTGAATTTTCTTTGACTGCATTGATTTGTGGTGTGAACGCACTCTTTTGGACATACTTCTCCCATATGACCTTTGCTTGGCTTATTTCGTCTGATGTAAGCTGACCTTTGATTGTACTCTTCTTCTGTAGTTTTCGGGTAAATCGCAAAGCCCAAGTACTCACTCTGGCCAGTTTGGTTAAGGAGGAGTAATGTCTTTCACTGATGCCAATGGGGGCAACTCGCTTGTAAAAGGACATTTTGCTGCTCTCTTTCGGTATTCCATCCAGTGTTGTGGTCTCCTACATAACACCCGGTCAGGAGGCTGTTTGGTATTCTGTTCAGACATCTTGCTTGACTTCCATGTGGGCCATTGTGATGGATGATCAGTTAACCACGATGGGCCATGCCACCACAAGTTATTGTGGATAAGGTCTTCTGTTGGAACACCTCTGGTGGCCAGATCAGCGGATTTTGTGAAGTGGACACATAGTCAAACTTGATGTCCATGTGTGAGGTAATCTCTCTAAGCCGGTTCTGAAAAAACACAGGTAATGGCTAACAGGTTTTCATCCAGTGAAGAACACACTGCAGGTCCGTCCACAGAAATCTATCTACTATGGACATCTGGAGCTGTTGAGTTACATTGTTATGGCATTGTTCCAATAAGAACACCTAGCAGTTCCAACCTTGGAATGTTGAGAGGTTTGGCTGAAGCAATGCGTGCTTTGGAAAACACCAGGTTAACAGTTGCCTTTCCATTTACTGAAGAGTAGAGGTATGCTGCAGCTGAATAGGCTTTGGCAGAGACATCTGTAAAGCAGAACAGTTTGTGTTCATCTCCTCCAGTATATCTGGGTAATGGCTGAGAGGACGATGGAGTAAGGCTGTCACATATCTTGCTCCATTCTTGTTGCTGTAACTGACGGAATGTCTCGTCCCAATCTTTTTCTTGTTTCCACAGTTCCTGAATGAACATCTTTGCGTTCAGAGTGGCTGGAGAAAAGAGACCCAATGGGTCGTAAATTCTGCTGACAGACTGCAATGTTTCTCTTTTTGTGGTCACTTCGGAGACGAAAATGGTATCTGTGGTCAAATTCCAGGAGGTTCCTGGGACTTTCATGGTTTCTGCACTGGTTTGATCACCATCTGGGATATTCTGGAGAAATTCAGAGGTATTCAAAGCCCACTCACAAAGATTCATTGATGTGGATTGGAAGAGGGTCTTGGCTTCTTTGTACATCTCATCTGCTTGTGTTGATGTTCCAACGTCCGTAATCATGTTTTCTACATACATGTTATCCACTATCTGGTGAGCGATTGGGGTAGCAGCCTTGGTTAAATGATTCTTGATTGTTGCAATCAACAGAAATGGACTGGATATCATACCAAATGGGACTATGGTGAATCTCAGTACTTGAACATTGTTCTCAAGTGTAGGCTTAGAAGGATCTCTTAACCAGAGGAACCTTGTTACGTCTCAGTCATCAGGTTGAAGACCCACTTGAAGGAAGGCTTTCTCTACATCTGCAACTAGCGCCACTTTGTGAAGCCTGAACCTCAAGAGGAGGCCACATAGATACTTCAATATGACAGGGCCATGGTGAAGGCTTTCGTTTAGGCTTCGGTTCTTCTTTCTGGTCTTTGCAGAGGTGCCAAACAAAATTCTAAGATTTGTTGTTGTCTTCTCGGGTGTCAGTACTTCATGGTGTGGAATGTAGTGTTTTAAGGTGTACTTGTACAATCTTCATCTGGGACGAGTTCCACAATTCCCTTCTGCAGTTGGTCCTGGATTACGGCATCATATTTCTGGAGATGTTCGTCATTTCATGACAGTCTATTGACTTGGGATCTCAAGCTTCCCATTGCCAGTTCTTAATTGGTTGGTAATGATGGAGACTCTTCTTTCCAAGACCAGATTACTTGGTAACGTCTGTCTTCAAAGTGGATTGTTTCATTAAATTTTTGCAGAGCCTTGTCATCGTCATTTTCTTGTACAGGCTCTCTTATGCCCAGGGTCTCAAGTTTCCAGAACTCTTCAAGGTGTGTCTTTTGTTCAGCTAATGGTTGCTGGTCATCGGACTGAGTACTCAGATGTATACTGATAGGACTGGATGTGTAGGTCAGCATTGAGATGGAGCTGTCTGGTTTGTCATCATGACACTTCACTCTGCCTGTTAGAATCCATCCTAACTTGGATTCCATGAGGTTTAATCATGGACTGACTACTTTCATTGAAATGTCACCAGAGAAAATATCACAGTAATAATCATTTCCCAGCAACAGTTCTTTGCTGGCAGTTTCTTTAGTTGAGGGTACTGAATCAGCAAGAGGAATGTCCTTAAGTAAGTGACTGAATTTATCTGGGTTGAAGTATGCTCGTCGTAGGTTACCAGTTATCTTGGGTACAACATTGACTCTTAAATGCAGTGATGATCCATCCTTTGTTAACAGCCTGAGTTCAGTGACAGGAGTGTGAAGCTCTCTGGGTTTTGATGCACTAAATGTGTACACTGTCAGTGTTTCTGATCCTGTGATTGGCAAATGGAGTTTTTCTGCTAGCTCATTGGTGATGTAGGTCCTTTGGCTGCCTGTGTCTAGAGGCAATCTGGTGGTCACTTTTCTTAATTTTTGAAAAATTTCTACTTCAACGGTGGCAGTTTGCATCAGTATTTGTTACAGAAGACAGCAAGGTATGTTTTGTAGCAACAGTAGCATATAAGGGTTCAGTAACAGAATGTGCCATTTCAGAGGGCTTCTCAACTGGAAACTTCTTGATGCAGAGACTTCTGTGGTGACAATTTCCTTGTTTGCAATAAACACACGCCTTCTTCGCTGTACAATTTTTCTGGTGGTGACCTTGTTTGAGACAAATAAAACAGTGTCCCTTGATCTTTTCTTTCCTAGCTATCACAGTAGGAAACTTGTGACACTCATCACTCCAGTGTTGTCCACTGCAATAAATACAAATCATGTTCTTTCTTCCATTGAGATTCTGTGGTAGTTTGGTTTCAGACAGTAATGCACCAGTAGTAGTGTTAGAATCAAACTGGGTAACCTGTGATGTAGACCACATGTTTCCAAACAAGCCTTTGCAATCAACTTTGTCAGAACTTTGCCTATCTGCCTTTTCCCTGTTACTAATGTACCTATGCAACTGATCTCTGAGTAGCTGCACTGTCCAGTCGTCACCATCATTTTTCTGGTCAGTCAGGTGGATGAGAACATCTTTAGGTAACTTAGCCATTATCAGGGACACTAGCATTTTATCCTCAATATCCTCTCCAAGAGCTTCTGATGATCTAAGGTGTTTTTCAATAAGATCATAGTTCTTATGCAGGGCTAATGTTTGACTTGAGGAGGCAGGTAAATCCATAAGAACATTGGTGATGACCTCATTTTGTCCATAATGTTCCTCCAACAATTTTTTGGACTGTTTGTAATTTGCATTTGTCAAGGATAGTCCTGAGATGACATCTGCAGCATCTCCTAGCTGAGCTCTGAGGTAATTCATTTTTTCTACTGGACTGAGAGATGGATTAGAATGTATGGCTGAGTTAAAGGAATCCCAGAATTCCTGCCAATTTAAGAGCCCTCCACTAAATTTAAGCTTAGGTAATTTTACAGTGTTAGGTTTCCAATTTTTCAAGTAACCCCATTCTGTTTCTTTTTTGTTCTTATATATAAAAAGGGTCTTACAAGATCAACTGATCATTTAAACTGTCAAATCAATCAACTTTTATCGTGCACTACTTACAGAAGTCTGCCTCGAAAATATGAAATCTGCCTCGGTATGATGCCAAGATGTCTGTCATGTTTTTTTGGCCGGATTTCTGTCACGTAGTGTTTCGGACACTTTTTTCTTGAGCCGGAAACCGGCGTGTGGTGGCGAAAGGGTTAATTTACATTGGTATTATAAAATAAATATAAGAAGAGAAATGTATGTCGCATATGGCTATGGAAAGAATAAAAAAATATACATGTGGTAACCAGGAGTAGCCATTGGCTTTTGAGCTGGTTACCACCATGCTAGGGTAAATGCGGAGAACAAAAGTACATTATGCAAGCCAGTATACATTACAGAGACACAAGCGACTATTATTAACGATATTTTAAGAATTTAAGAGGTGTTGCTTATACTGCTTCTCAAAGGAATTATATCACCCAAACAGGTGTTTATTTATTTCTGGAGTGAAATTTTCACTTTTATTAATTGTACGATGCACACATTTGACTTACTTACTTGTAAAAGGTGATACTTTTTGATTATTAATCGTAAAATGCGTCTGTTACGATTAATAATCGGGAATCTTACAGTTATTAATTGTAACATTGTGTCTCTTACAATAATCGGAAATCTTACGATAATTATAAAATCCACTATTAATAATTGTGTCTTATAGAAAATGTATGAAACAAATTAATGGCAGTTTTTTATGCGTCTGTCCTGTTATTGAACATGAATTTTGTCATAACATTGTCAAAGCAGTCGGCGGATCCACTCAGTTCAGGGGTGAACTATTAACATAGTGGAGGTAATATCCAATCAGAGTAAAGTTCGTAATTGTTGATGTAAATACAGTGGCAAAATTTCTGCCAAAAGTACGTTGTATCGCAACGAAATGTGGCATTTACAACATTTGAGTTGTTGCCTTGTAGGAAAATGGGGGATTACGATTGAAACTCTTGTTTCTCGTCATTATATTAGGCAAGAAACTACAAACTGGACTTCTAATGGCTGGTGACAATGAAAAGGAAATATATTTTCGAGGTAGAGACACACATGTGATTTGTCTACCACTGTGTTATTTTTAACCAATGGAAACAGTTTTGTTTACTTCAACAAAGAAATGGTACTGTTTTCTGTTTCAGAGTGATTTATTGACATAGTAAGTATGAATGTTATCAGCTGAGGGTAATGCTTGTAATTCACAAGGTTAACATGTTCAGCAAAAATAACTTGTTGAGACCAAATTTTAATTTTGTGACACGGAGACAAAAGGAACTTAAAATGTCATACTTATTAGAAATAATTGGTGACTTAAATGGTTCTAAGTCAGACTGAAACGATATATTCTAGAGAAATGAAAATATCTGATTCTGTGCTTAGATTAAATAACAACAACAACAATATGTTATTTTTCATAATCAAGGGTTGATTCCCTGGCTCTGCACTGTAGTGTTGCTAAACAAGGCTGGGCCAGAACAAACAGTGAAAGAAAAAGAGACTACACACTAAGAAAAAAAATGTACACACTAAAAACTACAGATAAATAAAATTCAGTAAATACGAAAACAGAATAAGTCTACAGAAACAGTTTTGTAATTAGTTGAGGTTGGCAATGTAATAGATCATTAGAGGTGGATAAATAGGACAAAAATGAATAACATCAGATAGGCCAAACAAAGATGATAGCTACTGAGAGTATTGTCTAACTTTTGATATAATGGATTCTAAGTCTTGGTACGAGTCTTTAGATTCTAATATTTCTTTTTAAAGATTAGTTTTGGTAGTGTTTGGAGCTTGGTTGGTATCTCATTCCACAGTCTTGCACCAATTCTTAAAAACGACTTTCATTCAATTTCAAGTTTTGATTGTTTAATACAAAAGTTGTTGGAAACTGAAGATCGCGTATTATATGAATGAATTTTTATGGTAGGGATGAACAAACCTTTTAATTGTGAAGGAATAACATCATTGCTTACATCATGCATTGTTTCAGCTACCAATTTATAATACAAAAAGTGAATAGGTTAAGTCTGTGCACGAGGGAACAAAGGAATGGCGTGATCATGCCTGTCAGTGAAGCACATGAAACGGAGAGCACGTTTTTGGAGGATCAAAAGCTTATTTAACTGAGTTTTGCCAGCAAAAGCAATTAAGCAATTAAGCAGTATCGTAAATAAGGAACAACAAGGCAGTTATATATATTAACAAGAATATGGAAGGGAACAAAATGCCTTATCTTTGACAGTAGTCCAATGGTTTTTCAGTGTTATAGAATATAGATACTGGTATATATTTTCAGTGTTATAGGATCAATGTGGTTTTTCCATGAAAGTTTGTAATTGATAAGGACATTGAGATATTTCACATAATCTTTACATTCCAGGGAAGTCAATGTATTTGTTCGGCGATCGTTAATGTATATTGTAGGAAGAAAGGGAAGGCGTTTCTGGTAAGGATGAAAAATGACAAAATTTGTTTTATTGAGATTAAGGGTTAGTTTGTCAGATACTAGCCACTGGTACACATTCTGTAGTTCAACATTCATTTCTTTTTCAAGAGATTTAGGGTTTTTGTGGCTATGAATAATATTTGTGTCGTCAGCAAATAAATAGAATTTAAATTTCTTAGAGCTGCAATGAATATCGTTGACGTACAAAAGAAAGAGCAATGGTCCCAAAACTGAGCCTTGAGGAATTCCACAGGTAATGAGTGACTTATTAGACAACCTATTTCCAATTACCGTCACTTGTGTTCTCTCTTGTAAATAAGGACTAAACCAATCATTAATTAATTCCCGGAATCCATAATCAGCTAATTTTTGAAGCAAAATATCATGATCAACGGTATCAAAAGCTTTTTTTAAGTCAACAAAGACACCACAAGAGAACTTGCCTGCATCCATATTTGATTGGATGGCATTAACAATGTCAAGAATTGCATGTTACATTTGCATATTTAAGTATGCTGACAGGAAACGAGTAAAAACCGTATGATTTGAAGAATTTCCCATTTAATTTCTTTAGGGCGTATTGGGGTAAAGAAAAATGAAGTAACGGGTGACTTCCCTTTGTCTAGATATTCAGTGAAGTGTTTCTCAAAAGGAGGGATCTTATTAGCTAGGTCAGGACCAATGCTTGTGAAGTGCTCATTCAAAATGTTGGGAATACGTGATTTTATGTTAGTAGCAATGTCACTAGGAGGTTGTTTTAGGCTATCAATTGTCATGTAGATTTTCTTTTTACGGCGTAATAATCCATTAATTCCTCCCCATGTCTTTTTTCGGGTTGTTCAGATTGTTATTAAAAAATTCATGATAGTAGAGCTTTTTACTAATTTGCATTAATTTACTGATTTTGTTACGGTAGTATTTATATTGGGCACAATTGCCGCTCATGTGTACTTTAATGTTATGCAAAATAAAAGGAAAAATATACTGTGTCACTGACAACAAAACATAGAATGCCACATCCATTCAAATCAAGCCCTGCTTCTCAGTTTCAGGAAAGCACTGGCCAAGTTTTTGTTCCTTAGTGATTCATTTGTGCCTCTAGGTAATCCACAGGCAGCCCAAGTTCTCTCTATAAATCACACAAGCAACACAATATGGTTTTGAATTATAAGGGTTTATATGGGATTTTCTACAAGATATCCACGGAAGTAGTTAAAAGTGAAAATTCTCAATAAAAAAATTAATGGGTTACCTTATTCCATGTGTGTTGTTTGTTCCTGGTGTGGTTATTTTATTGATTAACTTGATTTAAGTGAATTTTTTGATCCTGGGTTTTCCCTTCATAAAGAGAGGACAGCCATGTGTACATTTTAGCCTGGGATTTTTGACTTCGTTCGGCAGGCTATCTCGACTGAGGTGTTTCGCCTTGGGAAGAATATAGAGCTCATTTGAAGGCTTCCTCATCGCATTCTCTTCGACTGGGTTGATATTGCTAAAGAGAGATATCCCTCGTAAACACCGGCTCTTGCGAATTTGCCTTTGGTAGGGTTTTTCTTAGTTCGTCAAATTTTGAAAGAAAGGAACTTTTTGATATAGCTCTTAAATTACAAAAACCATTTGTACATAATTTGAGTGCTGTTCACAAAGCTTTATAGTCACGTCTAAAACAGTTCAAAATTAAGCTTATTAGCAAATTTAAGCTCTGAATTCTTTTAAGGGATTCGAGTGTTGGAAAACATTGGCTGTGTTAGTAGTATAGTAGGCACCGGTTAGTCCTATTTTTTGGGCAGGAATCTCATTAAAAAGGGCAGGAACACATTGACATCATGAATAGACCGGGAGGTTGGTGATATTTAGGTTTTGCGAAACAGTTAGAATTGACCCAAGAGGAATGGGAGCTAAATGCTTCCCAGACTTGTCCAACACAGACTGGTCAGACTGGTTTTATTCCAGATTAATGAGCATATTCCTGCTGCATTACTAATAAGGTGTCTTCCTCCATAATAATCAGTTTTGAAAACTGGTTTCTCACACAAAAGAAACAATGCGCTCTCCCAGACTTGCTCAACACAGGCTGGTTTGACTGGTTCATTCAAGAATCTATTATAGTTTTAAAATAAAGGCATGCTTGCCGTTGAGCATTTCATTCTTGCAAGTCAGTTTGCTTTGAATATTTGCCTCAAGTTTGTTTTATTCGAAAACTTTCCAGCGTGGCACGGTAAGGGTATCAGTTGAGGGTGAGATCAAGTGCTTGTATAGGGATACGTCTACTTGTAAAAACAAGGAATGTAAAAACAGGTTCACAGGTCCCACTTGCGCATTATGATCCAAGTCAGCACCCTTTGGTTTAATAACTTTTGCTTTGATGTACAGCTGTGTGCATGCCAAGTACAGGTATTCTTCTCTAGATCCTGAGGCATTGAGCTCGATGGGGTCATTGTCGGTGATGTTACTCAAGGGTTGTACTCTATCGACTCTCCTTTAGTGATGGATGTTTGTGTGCTGGGAATGGTGAAAAGGTCAAGCTCTGATTTCGTACATTCAAGAGAGTCATGATGTACTAAAGCCATCTTTAGTCAGTTTAAAACAAAAGTTTGAACATTTTTTCCTGTTTGCTAGGAGGAGAACCCTTGAAAATATTGTCAAAGCTCCTGATAGAAAGTAGGTAAACCATTATTTATCGAGGCCGCGTTATAGTTGCATTTAAGAAGGAATTTCAAGCCACCATAGCTATTGAAATAATAATTTGGAATTGCTTTCCACGAGTCAGTGGTGCTACTTAATAGCCGACTTATCCATGCTAGGCGGAGTGATTTTACTACTGCAAAAAAGTTTTCAAAATTAAGACCTCCCTCTGCTAGAGGTTGGTACATGACCGTTCTTTTTATTTTGTCGTTTTGGTTTTTCCACAAGAATGAAAAAAAGCTTTGTTTGAACATTTATTCAAGCTGGAGGTTTAAGTTTGTGCTTTCCTTTTTTATAACTTTCTGACCCTCACCTGACTGTGATGAATTCTGGGAAGACACATCAACGAGGGCTTGTTTAACTCTTTTGCTGACCGCTGTGTTCACATTATCTCCTTCAAGGACATCTTGTGCAACTTGCACACCTCTTTGTAAAGCTTTTTGGCCTTGTACCTTAGCACTCTTTTGAAGATGGAGCACCACCCAACGAAATAGACTTTTAAACATGTAACCTAACCCATAACTCCACTGAAATCGAGCACCATGAAAAGCTGGTTAATTTCCACCTTTTTGTTTGGCTTGATCTAAATAATATTGTTAGTACAATGTGTGATTAGGAGTGTGAATCTTCTTCATATCACTTTTTAAAAGGTCTACTCTGTTGAAAATGAAGTGTAAGCAACACTCTCCCAAACTCAAATGGCACAGACTCTCCTGTGTCCCACCTTATATTGACTTTGATGCTCTTGAACTGCTTTCTGCTAACAGGTATGTACTGTGGGCTGATGAACGACTTGTTTTTCCATTGATCTTCAATTCCTTCTGTATCCTGTCACCAAAGAAGAGTGACCTTTCTACTTAGCGTATCGTAAGAAACTTTTACATCATCGTTGTAACAATTTTCGTTGTCGACCAACTCATTCATTTTAGCAATAACATCATCAATAGAAGAATAATGACCCAGTGGAAAAATAAGTGCCTCCCAGACCCCAGCATCGTCTTGGTTCCGTAGGTAGAATCAATTATGGATATTTCCTTGAACGTTATTCCAGCTGTGAGGATAATGTATCTCTGTCAAAGCCACTTCCCATTCCCCTGTCAAGCTAATGGTCTGAGTTAAACCAACCTGGGTACTCTGTTAATGTATTATCTGGGAATTTATCCAGGCTGCTATTGTTTGGGATTGTAAATAAAACTGTGTTACCTCCACGGATTCTGGTGGTTAAATGATTTTTCTGTATAGGGGGATTCTTACTTTGTAATAAATCACGCAACAACCACTTTATCATTTCATTTTCCTTTATTAATTACACACAAAGAAGCCTACATTACAATTTTGAGATATCCCTTTCAGCGACCCAGCTATTAAACTTGTCTGGGTATCCTTTCCATTTTACAAAATATTCCACTACTCCATTTCGTTTTCGCTCATGGCAAAACTTTTTCAACACAAGAAACATCATCATTCATAATGACTTTTTGTAATTCTTCCTCATAAAATGTTGCATCCAAAATTTCTCCAGAATCATCTTTCAGTTTATGAACAGGTACTTGACGTGCAAATTGTTTGTAGATCATAACATTTCTTCCGTGAAATTTTGGAAGTTAAGACTTTTCAAGCATTCGCTTCACTTTGCTGGTCCTTACACAATCTCCCACTTATTTAAATTGCACATGCTTTTCAACATCATTGCCGCACAAAGTCTTCCATACTTCAGCTTTGTTGGCCTTGTTTACTAAGGCTTGGTTTCATCTTGATGCTATGATGTTAAGTGTTAATGTAAGACTTAACCAATTGGGGCACTACATCGATATAAGTGAGTGTTTTTGGCCATAAAATACTTATAATCTTGTTCTTGAATGTGTGGTTGAAACGCTCCACTACTGATGCCTTAAGACCAGAGTCAATAGTAGAAAATTCAATGTTTTTCTCACAAAGGAATTTTTAAAACTGACAATTGAGGAATTCAGTGCCCTTATCTTTTTGAAGCTTGATAGGTTTTCAACCAGACAATAAAGTCGTCTGGAATGCTTTGACTAGTTCTTGACCTTGTTTTGTCTTTAAAGGTACCACCAGAGCGTACTTGCTTAAGATGTCGTTTCACGCAAAAGTTCTTTGAATTTCATCAAAATTTGCTTGCATTACTTTTGCACAATACTGTAAATGCTCAATTCCAAGCCGATCTCGTAAATGTTCAAAGTTTAAGTCAATACAACAAGGGATATAAATACTTATTGATGTGTATACACATCAATAGGCAAAACTATGAGTGAAATACATAAATGACCTCTCTGAAGATCAAGCGTGAAAGCAGCCATAATCCACCAAAAAAAAAACGTCACAACTCCACAAGCTGTTAGCTATGAAACTCACCTGGTTATTTCACTAAGAACACTTGATTGTCGACTTAATTAATCCACCCTAAAACACCACAGTTCTGATAAATAAATGTTCTTGATGACATTGACAACACGTGAAGCAGGTGCCACTGGTTTTCGTCATAATGTCCGGCAAAAATTGGCGAGACTACAAAGCGGTCCTTAATGCGGTAACATCCATCCTCCCTCGTCCACTGAGAGTCACTAAGGTAGTGCTGGATTTCGAAAAAGCTGTTTGGAGTGCTCTCAGCCAGACCCTCCCAGATGTGCAGCTTAAAGGGTGTTCATTCCACTGGACAACAAGCTCTATGGAGAAAGGTAGGATCATATCTCAAGCTGTTAAGTAATTATAAATTCTTTATACAGGCTAAAATCTAAATAATTGGTTTTCATGAACTTTTGTGAAACCACGAACCACAGATAAGGCAAATCCAAATTCGGGCAGTCAGGTTCGGAACGAAACTAGCTGTTTAGCATTTAACCAACAGAATATTAAATTTTCCTTTCCAGTTTGGGTACAAGGGCTTGGACTTCAAGATGCCTACAGAAATGACCGTGGCACCCACCAACTCATAAAGCAACTTATGGCTTTACCGTACTTCCCTGCTGGAAAGATTGAAAGAAGATTCCATTGACTCCAGCAGCAAGCAACTGTCTGACCCTTGCAGGATTTCTGCAGCTACATCCATTTTTTTTATTCAATACTTGTCTGTTACATATACAATTTACATTACATTGACTAATACAAAAGATGCATCACAGCTGGGAGAAAAGAACAATACTAACTGAATAAAGGAAAAGAACAAGTAAAAAAATGAATTAAAAAGAGAAAATAAATTATAAGATATAGATTGAAAGGCGCCTGAGAATTACTTGCAATCTACCTTCAATACAATAGTGCTTACATGTAGTGATAAATAGATCTAAGTATAATTGTAAATGTATTGCTTCGAGTCTTTACCTCCTTTTTGAAGAATTAATTTTACAGAGGAGAGAAACCAGCAAAGAGATTTGTAAAGAGCACATTTCTCTATTTGCCATTGCATCAACATTTTTGTTTGGAATCTTTCTGGATCGGTTTTTCCTCAGAGCACTTACAGCTGTAGACATATTGTCTCAAAAGAATAACAAATAAGTGTAGTCTGTGTCTTGGGTATTTGGATAATTGATGAAAGTCGGGTATTTCTTCAAAAGTAATTTGCTTGTTAGAGAGATTAATTTTGGTATTGTTTACGGGGTTAAACCACACTAACACTTCAGAATAGAATGGTTTTATCTCGGAGCAATCTAGGAAAGTATGCTCTATTGAGTCTGAGTTTGGGCAAAAGATACAGGTTGCGTCATCTGTAAATCGAAATTTGAGCAGTTCTCTTTTGGTTACTATAATTCTATGCAATAATCTACATGTAAAAGAGAACTGTCTTAACTTGTTGTCTCTTGTTGATTGATATATAAAAGAAAATTTATTTTTCCATTCTGTGTAAGTATCGGCATAATTTTTTTTTTGTATTTTAATAATATTTATTGATTATCAGTTTTACATACAATTCACTACACTCACTTACTACCTACTACACTCACTCACACAAACTTACATACAAGCACACACACACCCAAATGACAAAAGTACTAAGATACTAAAATTGTAATTATCATTATCATCATCATCACGCACATTTCAATAACTTATTTATCTTCGAAGCCGCACTTACTCCATTTCGAAAGGTGAAATTGCCACTTATTTTTCCATTTAGTAATCTTGCATTCTAATTGATAGACTGACTTGATTCTTAGTAATAGAACATTAAGGAGGGGTTTTAAATTATTGGTCCTGCAATAATATACGTACTGCTTTGCGATAAGAATAATATGATTAAATAACAAAAAACAATCTTTTCTTTGCCAGTCACCAAATAATATATCTACCGCAGATAGGGTTCCAATGTTGATATCTCTACCGTTACACCAGACTAAAAGCTCTTTCCACAGCGTTGCAGTGAAGTGGCAAGTCACAAGAAGATGTTCGAGGGACTCCATCACACCACAAAAAGAACAGGCTGCCGAATCTGTTTTACCTATTTTCTTTAGAAAAGTGTTTGTCACTAGATACCTATTCAGAATCTTATATTGGAATTCTCGTGTTTGTGTCCAAAGCAACTTTGAAGGGCAAACTATAAATTTCCTTCCAATCCAAACAGACATCATCAAAGGTTTCATTATACTTCAATTGAGCTGTCGGTTGAGCCACAAGCCCAGAAATTAATTCCCAATAGACCCTTTTAGAGGTCACCTCACTTATCAAGACGTTCTGGTTATCTAAGACTAGTTGAATGTGGTCCTGAAGGACAAACGAGATTTTGTCTACATAACCATTTGTTTTAAGGGATTTCCGCCACGGTGCAGGGATAGCATCCATTAAGGACATCACATCAAAGACGTCTTTTGGAGAAAAGTCCAACTGACGCAAATTGCCTTGAGAGATAAATTGATTATTTTCTGTGACCAAGTCACCTATTCTAAATAATCCTTTACTAACCAAGCTTTGATTGAACACAGATTTACCATTGATGCAAATGAATTTGTTGTTCCAGATAACAGTGTTGAGTATTTCTTCGTGTGATAGCTCCGGAACACTATTACATGTGGATGCGGAGCATTGCGCAAAACACTCAAAACATTCTCTGTAGAACTTTGGAAGATTAATTGGAAGCTTTTTAATATCAAAATTACAGCATAGAATGAACTTATTCCCAACTGGTTTCAGATAGTGTAATAAAATAGTTTTCCAGTGACAAGGTTCATTTTCCACTAATCTCTTACAAGACATTATTCTTTGAGTTTTGATTATAGATTCCAGGTGCGGGGCTTTCAGTCCCCCATCTTTTGTATCACTAATTAGGGATATACGTTTAACTTTGTCTTTACCTTTCCATATAAAATCAAAAATGATTCTATTGGCTTCAATTATAACTTCCTTATCTATACAAATTGAACTAGCACGATACATTAGCATTGGGATCACGAAGGTTTTAACAATCTGAATTCTTCCAATAATTATCAGGTTCCTCCACCTCCAAAGCTGTAGTTTTGTTTTGATAGCGTCTATTATTCCTTCAAAGTTTAATTTATTCCTCAAACGGCGGTTATAAGAGAAATAAACTCCTAATATTTTAACCGCTTCCTTGATCTCAATATTGATAAAACCTTGATCTTGGGCTGGAGTAACGCCCGTATTTCCCAAGATCAACATTTCTGTTTTGGCTAAATTGATGCTAAGACCCGCGCAATTTCCGAACTTTAAAATGACATCTAAAAAGTATTTGAGAGATCTATCGTTCCGCAGGAAAGCAGTTAGATCATCTGCAAAAACTTCAATTTTGATTTCCACTCCATCAACAACAATTCCTTGAATATCATCATTTTCACGTATACTAATAGCTAGTACTTCAAGGATAATTATAAACAAATACGGGGAAAGTGGATCTCCTTGTCTCACACCTCTTTGTATCTCAAAAGGTCCAGTAGAGAAACCATTATTCAGAACACTGCTTGTAATATTTTGATAAAAAGTATGTATCCATTGGATGAATGTAGGGCCAAAGTTAAAAGCAGCTAATGCACTATACAAAAATTTCCTATTCACAGAATCAAAAGCTTTCTGGAAATCCACTGCTAACATCTTGCCCTTGATTCCATATCTTTCTGTATATTCAAGTATATCATCAATCGTCCTTACTGCATCCTTAATTGTTCTACCTTTGACGTACGCATGCTGATTATGATGAATTATTTTAGGTAGGACCGTCTGCAGTCTCATGGCAATAGCCTTAGATCCGATCTTGACATCTACATTGATCAGAGAAATCGGTCTCCAATTCGAAATTTTCCGTTTATCTTTATCTTTCTTTTCTATTAAAGTTATTATTGCTTGTTTTTGTGAGTTGGATAATTCACCATGATCAATTGAGTAATTGAGACAATCCACAAGGAGTTCACCGAGACTTTCCCAAAACGCAGTATAAAACTCGACTGTAAGGCCATCATTGCCAGGGGATTTATTGTTTTGAAAAGATCGTAGACTGTGAAGACATTCTGTAGGTGTCAATCTCCCCTCACACCCAATAACATCTTCCCCAGATAACTTGGGGAATTCTCGAGACTGTACAAATGAATTAAAGACATCATCATCATCTGACCCTTTTAAATTGACCTTCTTATAAAGACCTGAATAAAAATCTTCCACTTCCTTCATAATTCTTTTGGGGTCAGAAATAAGGAAACCATCTTTGGTATATGCTTTTCGAATAGAACTCTTGGATTTTTTATGGGTTTCTAGGTTTAAAAAAAACTTATTACTTTTTTCTCCTTGCTCGTACCAATTAGCTCTAGAACGTATTATCGCTCCTCTTGCTAAATGCTCGTAAAACAATTCATACTCACTTCGAATAATTTCCAATTTTTCTATATTTTCAGGGGAGGGGTGCCTGCTGCAATCATCCTCCCACTGTTTTAACGAGTCTTCTATCGTTTTCAATCTTTGTCTTCTTGCATTAGCTTTCACTTTACTAAACTTAATCGACACTTGCCTTATTTGATATTTGATTAAATCCCAAAGAACTCTTTTGTCATTAACTTCTATGAACTCCTCACGCCATACTGGCACACTTTCGGTTATTAGCGTACAAAAATCAGGATCATCTAATAAACTCGCATTAAATTTCCAATATGATGGGCCATGCCTTTGTTCTTCTATACTATTAAAATGAAGTACGATAGCCGAATGGTCGGAGTTTATGGAGGAAATTATATCGACACCTTCTACCTCCTCCTGGTACGAATCACTCAACAGCCAATAATCTAATCTACGTTGAATAAAAGGATTCTTCTGTCTCCACGTAAAGCGTTTGCATTCTGGGTTTCTAACGCGCCATATATCCACTAAATCAAAATGTAAACAAACATCTTGAACGTGCTTTACAGAATCTTTCTTTGTGGGGTTACCCCCGGAGCAGTCCAACTCAGGATCGAGAGTAACATTGAAATCCCCGCCAAGTATTATTTTTTTCTCAGCGCTATCAAGAAACTTCTCTATCAGTGTGTCTAGGGCGCTAAAGAATTCACATTGATCTTGAACCTTATTAGGTGCGTAAATATTGACAAATAAGAAGTCCGATCCCTGCACAGTGGCATCCATCAAAATATAACGACCTTCGGCATCTAAAACGGACGATTTAAGATTGAATTCTAGATCATCTTTTATTAAAATCATCACTCCACAACTGTGATTGGTGCCATGAGAATAAATCATCTTACCTTTAAATTGCGTTTTCCAGATAGCCTCTATCTCTTCCGTGCTATAGGTTTCCTGGAGAAAAATGTTGTCTGCATTTTGCTTTTTCAACCACAGAAACAGAGCCTTCCTCTTTGCAGATGAACGAATCCCTCGAACATGTAGAGACAATAATTTAAAATCAACATTATCTTTGCTGAAGGCAAAGCGTCATTCTTATCCATACTTGTTAAAGCGTGCGTGATAAATACACTAGAGTTAACGGTTTTACATAAAGACAATAAACATAAAAACAATAAATAACAAAACACACCTAAAAACATCAAGAAGAGCCGCAGATATTCTATCTATGTGCTGCCCTTGGGATTTAAGGGCCGTAGTTGCTTCTACCGTATCGGCATAATTGACTTTCCAGGCTTTGATGCCAGTTGGTTTTACTGTGGGGTTTTTATTAAGTATTTTATAGTAGTGTTTGCAGCGCATGTTTGGAAAATCTACAAGACTGCTTCCACGAAACAAAGATACCATAGTAGTATTTAGTAGCTCGTGAGAGGGAGCTTCACATTCCCTTGCTTTTTTCTTTAAGTCGGTTGGAATAGCTGCTATGAGTTGAAAGTAGTGGAAATAATTTGTTTTTATGTTGAACTTATCTTGAAATTCTTGGAAGGTTAGGAAGTTTCCATCAGCATTTAGGATATCTTGTACAGAGAGGATGTTCTGTTTTATCAATAGTAAATTATTACGTCATTGTTCCATAGCAGGAATTTACCATTTGAAAATATATTAGTTTTATCTTTAAACCCTTGAAAATATTGTCAAAGCTCCTGATAGAAAGTAGGTAAACCATTATTTATCGAGGCCGCGTTATAGTTGCATTTAAGAAGGAATTTCAAGCCACCATAGCTATTGAAATAATAATTTGGAATTGCTTTCCACGAGTCAGTGGTGCTACTTAATAGCCGACTTATCCATGCTAGGCGGAGTGATTTTACTACTGCAAAAAAGTTTTCAAAATTAAGACCTCCCTCTGCTAGAGGTTGGTACATAACCGTTCTTTTTATTTTGTCGTTTGGTTTTTCCACAAGAATGAAAAAAGCTTTGTTTGAACATTTATTATAACTAAAGATGGAACCGTCAGCATGGACACTGCATAGACTAACTGAGATACTCCTAATGATTTAGCTAATAAAGATTTTCCGTATAGCATCAAATCCCTGGAAAGCCACAGATTCAATTTGGTTTTCATTTTTTGAATCCTGCTAACAAAGTTCTCTTCGATGTTCTCATTTTGATTGTATGATAGAAACGTGCCCAGAACTTTAATAGGGTTCTTTAATTGTGCTTTTAAATTCTAGTATATTCGAGTTACTGTGTTTCATTGTACCTAACCACATTGCCTTAGTCTTTTTTATTTAACTTTAAGCCTGAGACAGTGCCAAACCATTCAATAGTTTGAAGATGCGATTTAAGAGAGTCTGTGTTGTTAGTTATTATAGTTGTATTGTCTGCAAATTGTGAAATTTTTACTTCTTGGTTGTTTGGTAAATGGTATATTGGTATCTGCCCTCGCAGTTCTTGTTTTGACGTATCTTAAGGGCTAACAACTGGACTGCAAGAATAAATAAGGAGGGGCTAAGTGGACAGCCTTGGCGAACTCCCCTCTTAATTTCAAAATAGTTTGTCATAAACCCGCCATTTACGACGGAGCTTTGAACACTGTTGTTAAAAACATTAACCATTTTTTGAACTTATTTCCAAAATTAAAAACTTCTAAGGTTTTTTATATGAAACCCCATTCCAAGGTGTTGAATGCCTTTTCGAAGTCTACGAACAGAAGTATTCCCTGGCATTTTTTGCTGTCTGAAAACTCCATTAATGTCACTGAGTAGTCTTAAATTTTGGCCTATATATCGTTCGTTGACAAACCCTGTTTGATCAGAATGAATTAGTTTAGGTAAGTGTTGCTCCATTCGTTTGGCCAATGCTTTTGAAAGAATCTTGTAGTGGATATTGAGTAAAGATATAGGGTGCCAATTCTTTAAATCAGACAGATTTTTATCACCTTTTAGAATAAGCGTTATATTGTTCCTCTTTTCTGGGAAACTGACAATAATTCTTTGTTAAATGCCTCGTTATAAGAAGTTAAAAGGTCTTTCCCAATGAGATCAAAGAATGCTTCATAGAATTCGTTTGTGAATCCATCTTCTCCTGGCGATTTATTGTCTGCAAAGGATGTTGGAGCATTTTTTAGTTCCTTGAATGTCAGATCCTTTTCTATAGATTCTTGCTCTTCTACATTTAATTGTGGGATGCTAAGATCTTCGATAAATTTGTGACTGTGGTTTTGTTTAGATAGATTGCTGGTGTTGTTGCCAGACATTTTAGAGGTATACATTTTGCCATAAAAGTTCTCAATTTTTTTTTTAACTTGCACAAAGTTGGAAATTACCTCACCATTTTCTAATTTTATTTCTCAATTTAATTTTTTCTCGTAGTTGTTTTTTTCTAGATTGAAAAAGTATTTGTTGGCCTGTCTCCTTGTTTGGGCCATTTTGTCTTGGACCTAATTATAGCCTCTTTCCACCTAATGTCGTGTATCCTTTTTACAATGTAATTTACCCTTGGCAGATTCATATTTTTCCGCGGTTTCCTGATCGAAGACATCGTTGTTACAGATTTTTCGATCCAGTTCTTGTTGAAGAGCTTTTTCTTCATTTCTTAACTTGAATCTTTTCTCTTTCGAGTACTTGATCGTTTGCATGTGTAACTCCATTTTTATCAGCTACATCCATGAAAATTGGATCAGCAGCCAGACCTTCCCGCCACAGAGATAGAGCGTTTTCCTGGAAGCCGTCAGGACCAACAATGACTTAGAGGATTGGCACCGCCTGAACCGGCGTGCTAAAGGATGTTCGCAGTTGCCCCTTTACATCTTCATCCAGCTATTACACCGGGAAGCAATCTTGGTTAATATGCAGATCCGTCTGGTTTCAGACAAAACGGTCAAGAGACATCAGCAGTCTACCTACAGAACCATGCAGAGAAGACTCTTTGACCTCTGGAAGCAATATGAGGATGGCTAAAACAACTCGAAAGAGCTTCTGGAGACCTGTTCTCACCTTGTTCAACCACTCTATAAAGTCAATGACCAACAGATGTACTTCTCTTCACATTTACTAAGACTGGGGGCTAATTGTCCGGGGTTAATTATCTTTTGGGCAAGTTGTCTGACATTCCATGGTGGTTGAGGTACAAATGTACATGCGTGGGGTTGTCTATTCATGACATCAATGTGTTCCTTCCCTTTTCAATGACATTCCTGGCCAAAAAAAGGACTAACCGGTGCCTACTATACTATTTGTGTTTTTTTTTCTTCATTGCTCATTAATTTTATGTCTCAAGGTAACCAAGAACGCTTTCGCATCAACGAAAGAATGCATGTACATGTAAGATCGAAAATATATTGGTCTAAAAAATAAGCTAGCATCGAGGGAGGTGCTGTTGTTCAAGCACAGCCACGATATATTTTCCCACTCGCGTTGCTTTGTCTCAAAGACTCAAAGAGGGAGAAAATATGGTTCGTAAACACACTTAGTTGTTGGTTTATTTGCCTGTTTCCTTTTACTTTGGGTACGGTTTGAATATTAAATCAGTGGCTTTCAAATCACTTGAATTATCTTAGTCAAGTTGTTTATCTCACATTGAATGCGGTGCTGTTGTTTTACGGTTCGCACTCGCATTGCTTTTCATTGAAGAGTAAAAGACGGAGAAAATGTTGTTCGTAAACACATTCGGTTCTCTACAAAAGGTTTGTCACGTTAACACTTCGGCTGAATTACATTTATTTCACAGCAAGTCTCGTGAGATGTAGTTCGTAAGTTTGAAAATTTTTTCGTAATGGCAGCCGGTCAAATGAAAATTTGGTTTGAGTCATCCTTTTGACAGAAAATCAGCATTTACATTTGCTGTAAGAGAAATAAAAAAGACTCCAGAAATAAATAAACACCTGTGATTCGTAAGTTTTTTAGGCTAAGAGGAAGTGATTCCCAAGTTTTTGATTTACAAAATTGGAATGTTGAAGTTTATGTTTTTGGCCTATAGGAGTTTTGATTTGATGCAGACTTGGTGTTGTGGTGATAGATTTCTGATACTGGTGTAGGAGCTCTAGATACTATTTTTTTTTTTTCATTTTGAATTCTACGAGTAGAGTGCAATCAAGTTCATCTTAGACATTATTTAGATCTACGCTTTCAAGTAAAGTATAGTATATTGCGGCAATTTCCCTATGAGCAAAGAATACTAAAAATAGCAGGGGCCTAATGTAGAGCCTTGATTCATAATTTGATTTGGCATCATCAATAAATTTTAACATATTGAGTATGTTGATACAAATAATTTTCAAACCAACTGTATGGGATTCCATGGACACCATAGGCATATAGCTTAGAGAGTAGCATGTTATGGTTAACAGTATCAAATGCCTTAAAGAGGTCAAGAAAGATGCCACATGTAATTTGCTTATTATCAGAAACTGTCAGTGATTTCCAAGTCAGCTTGTTCAGTCAAGAAACCCTTTCTAAAGTCAAATTGATATTTGTAAAGGTTATTATACTTATCTAGGAATACATAGAGTTGCGCATAATTTAAAACGCTGTAGTACTCTGGTAAATGGTGATAAGGTTGATATTTAAGAAATAGAAAACACATGCCGTGTTTCTATCGAGTTATAGAAACACGAGTGAAAGTTTGGGAGAACGAGAAATGCTGTGTTTCCACAGCTTTTTCGAGTTCTCCCAAACTTTCACGAGTGTCTCTATAACTCGATAAGAACACGGAGAACATGTTTTCTATTTCTTTTAGAAAATACAGCAACGAAGAAAAAGAAAAACAACTTGTTTACTTCGATCATCAAAATGTAAATTCTTTTTGTTCGCGCCATCATTACGTCAACAGCTCGTGCTAGTTCTGTGTTTCTATTGAGTTATAGAAACACGATTTTTAACCAATCAGCGTGCGTATTTGCTTTGGGTTATTTTCTAAAGGTCTATAGTTCCCTGTATTAGTTACATCACCACTTTTATATATTGGTGTAACTTGTGAAAGTTTGAAAGCATCAGGTACTTTGCCAGTTGTTATGGGGGGTGGTTATACATGTGTACTAGGGGCTTCAATAAGGGCTTTGCAGCAATTTTAATTAGCTTATTTCGAACATCTAATGATGATTTTTGTACATTCAGGCTTGAGAAGAGCCTGCTCACTTGAACTTCTGTGATTGCAAAACTAGAGAAAGGGCTATTCCCACTCTCTTGCCCCACAAGATTCTCTTTCTCCTTTTGTTGATATAATTTTTTGGTTCATTTTATACCTTTCAACCAGCTTTTGAGTATGTTTATGCAAAATACTCCAATTTTGGCCCTGACAGCTTGTGTAAAAGCTTGCCATGAGAAGGAAATGGAGACTAGGTGTACAGCATGTTACTGACGTGAAAGCCAACCCAAAAAGGGATAATACCTTCTCTAGAGTTTTACCAAGGGGACAAGAGGGAGGATAGGACGTTAATATTGTTATGAAGATCTTAATCTGCAATATTAACTAAAAAAAGTTGATTTCTTGACAATTTTCAAAAGCAACTTGGAAACCTGGTGAGTTATTTTTGTTACTTCAAGCAAGAACATTGCAAACAGTAGTTCTATCCATTTGGGTCTCCTACAAATTTCAGCAAACATCTTTATGCCAAATATCATGTGCAGTACGCAGCTGAGAGTGTGAGGCACGGTGGCCTCATGGTTTATGCACTGCTTTAGTTATGTGGAAACTTTTATGATTCCTTTGGATCAATTGGGAATGACCTCCATTTGTTTTGCTTTTTTTTCGTAAAGCGCCAGTGATGGGGCTGCCATCTGGGCCGGAAGTAAAATATAATGTGTAGAGCTTTGTAATTTTCATTTCAGCTGCGCATTCATATTTTGTCAGCCAATTCAAATTTGTTGGCGTGTCCAGAGCTACTCGTCAATGACATTTTAAGACAAGTAGCACTGGGGAAGAAAATGGCGCTGTCCTTAAATAGGTTTTTTTCACCTCAGCTTGACTGAAAATTTGTCATTGAACTTTACTTTTTAAATGTGAACAGTTGTTTAACTTGCACACATTTTGGCATATTTAATTTAGGTGTGGGAACAGCTATTTTTCATTGGTTGATTACATTAATTTTGTTGATTAGTTCCATTGTGGCAAGTGACGACAAATAGTTCGGCTGTTCCTAAAACGCAGAGTGTGGAGTGTAAAAAAAATGATAATAAAAAATTTAAGAAAGAATAATAATGTCTAAAAATTCACACCACCTGCAGTGGACTGTTCATGTTACATATTTGTTAACACAGGTTGGTAAAAGTCAGCCAATGGCTGATGTGGACCTGCTTATCTAATTACATTGTAAAATATGCAAAGGTATAAAATACAAATAAAGCCTTCCAGCCTAGAAATAAAGCCTTCCCATTGTTTATTCAGTACCTCCACAACTTTGTCTCTCGCTCAGGCACTTTGCAACCTTAAACACAGCCACTTCGAACATATTTTACCCTGAAATTTATGAGGTTGACTTTTGGCAAGTCTATAGAAGGCATTGTATAGAATACGCAACGACAACACAAAAAATTTATGATGATATACAGGGCTCAAAATAATTTTTGAACGGTGGCCGGTCATGTTGACCGGGCAAACCAATTTTAGCTCGCTCATGTCTCATTTTTGACCGGTCAAAATATTGAAAATGCTCATTTTGAAGAATTTCCCTATTGAGCCAAAAATATCGCCTTGTATGCACAAAAATGTGTTGTTAAAGAGGATAAAAGTTTTAATCGCTAAAAGTATCACTTAAATTTGTTTGATTTTCATTTCCACAGACTGCATTAATTCTACTCGACATGAAACTTGCCTGGGTTAGCAACAATAAAAACTTGCTGTATTATTTTATTAGAAATGCTCATTTTATCGTAGTTACCCTGCACATAATTGTATATTAACTTACCACTTACGCTGAATGCGATTTTGGTTGTAAACACTTCGAGTTTCTACCAAACACTAATAGGGCTGCATAGGCTCGTGCTACAAGTGAAAGATCGCTGCCTTCCACCACTCAGCATGCTCGGTTAGCATATAGGACATAAACTGAAGAAACGCTAACAAGGACAATTAGATCTGTAACTGCGACGTTGATTGATGCGATGTTCATTGTTGTCTAATCTGTTTAGCGTATTTACAGAGGTTGATGTTTCCTGTGTTATTTTAGCAAGCCACTAAGACGCCACAGCATTCACGAAGCCGACGATCATAACTGTCTCATCTGTATTCTCCTATTTTGTAACTACAAGCCGCTGAGATATTTTATTATTTCACTGTTTATATTTTCCAGAAATAAAGGATAATTTATTTTCTAGTGAATTATTTGGAAACCGCGTACTTGACCGGTCAAAATGACCACCAAACCCAAATTTTGGCTGACAAATAGTCATCTTGGCCGGACATTGTCCGGTGACCGGCCGTTATTTTGAGCCCTGATATAGTATGGGCAGGTAACTCCGCAACAGCATACAACAATTACTGCAGGCCCAGAACACATAAGATTAAGATAAAGAAGTACAATAAAAATAAGTAATTAGTAGCAGCAGACTATTTTCCTAGAGAACTTGCAGGCTGTGTTTCAACTTGTGTAAATCAGTAGACTTAAATGAGTGAGGATCTTCAGGGTCATATGATTTACAGAGGAATTGCTTACAATGACTGGGTAGGCGTGCCTTGAATGAACGTAGAGCTAGGGTTACAGATTTCACATTTACAAGCGTGATTAACTCATTAGATGGACCGTTTTCCACTGTGAACATACGGCCACACAAAATATCAGGTTTTTGGTTGTTTAGAATTGTAGAATAATAGATTTTGGTTCCTTTTTAAAAAAATAAATTGAAAGCTTTGGAACCAGAGCATATCAAAGCATTGGAATAGCATCTTGCAGACCATTGCATTCTTGCATTTATATTTATCAAGTGTTTTGTTTGGCAAATGGCAAGTTTGGCAAATCTTTTCACCTTAAACCTGAATGCAGGTGTGTTAGTGATTTTGCCACTCAATATGTAAATATGAATTGACTTAGCATGGCCTTTCTGTCGTCCATTTGAAAGATTGAACTGGACATTTACTTGAAACTTTCTGCTGCTATCGGCAAACATGTCACCGCAGTTGGATGGTCTTCTATGTCAATTACATAAATAAAGTGAGTTCAATAACTTTGCAATAACTTTCAAATTTCAGACGCAGCAAAAAAATTGTTACAAGTTGCCTCCTTTTCTGTTTTCTTTTCAAAACTCCTTTAACAATTTCACTTAGGCCTGGTTCAAATGTGAAACTAATTTTCATGAGCTGAACCTAATAGCTCCAATTAAGTACATGACGAAATCGATGTTTGAATCAATTAAGTTCGACAGATGTTATTTGGGTCGACCTGAGAATTAACAGAGTGACTCTGATTCAAACATCAAACATTCCATGCTCCGAACCCAATGCATATGCATACTGTGTATGCATTAGGTTCTTGTCCAAAGTGGTGCAATGGTTCAATAATTGTGATCAGTCTTCTTTTAAACCATCAAATCAAGAATATTTGTTTGGGATTTTTTACACCTATTTATCTATATACAAATAAGTTACACAATAATTCTCTTCTCGTCACAGATTTTGTCAGCAGTCTCCTCCAAGCACAAGCTAGAGAATTTAGATTAAAATTTACATGCAGCGATGCTCCTATTTTAGTCTACTCTTGTTAAATCACTTGTTATTACCAAATTTCGTTTTATGTCTATTTACTATATGCTTATAATATTGATATCAATGTATCAATAAAGCATATATTTTCAAAAAAAGAACCTAATGCATACATTACAAATACATTAAATGAATTAATTTTTACCCAGAGTTCTGCATGTTTGCTATTTTTGTCATGCTTACACAGCTTGTTTTGATTTTTTGGAACAAAATGGTGGGAAGAGGAGGATGATTGTTTTCCTCTTGCTTCAAGAGCACTAAATATACTTGCTTGATGTGAATAAACCACTTCTGTATGTGGTGTTCCACATGTGAAAAAGATGAGAGTGTAGCAGATTGGAAAGCAGGCAGTTCAGTGGTGAACTGCGAAACATGTTTTTGAGAGAAAATGACAAAATAATCAATCTTGAAGAAACACAGGAACGAACTGGAAAATGAACTGTGATGTTCCTTTGGGAATAAGCAATAGTGGAGGACAAACCAGATTCAAAAATCGTCTTTGGTTGTTGCTGCGGCAGCGAGTGAGCCTGAAGCAAACAAGCGAGGCAGCTCTCTAATCGGCACAGGATTACATTGCAGGGGCTTGCAATCACTTTTTCTTACTAAACGCAAGGAATTGTAGTTATGCTTGAATGGAAGATTTAGGATGTGCAGTGGTATGGCGCAAGAAATTATGGTTGTGCATGAATGGAAGATTTAGGATGCACAGAGGTATGGTACAAGGAATTGTGGTTATGCGCAAATGGCAGATTCAGGATGCGCAGTGATATGGGCAAGGAATTGTGATTATGCGTGAATGGAAGATTTAGGATGCGCAGTGCTATGGCTGTTTTGGGGAAGCAAGAAGAAGATGAGTTCTTTGGTGTGTAAATTGCTCTTTTTTCTCTTCTTTCTGTTTTTTTACGCTTGTTTTATCCTTCAGATCCTTATTAACTTTACTTATGTAAAATTTGCCAAATTGCTGCTTGCAGAACGTCTAAGTTCAAGGTATTAAACTTGCATCTCCTGGTACTGCGCACCTCACCGGGGTGTCAAGTTCTTTGTTGTCTTCTTTGGTGCGTAAATTGCTCTTTTCTTTCATGTGTTGCTGTCTTCTACTCTTTTGTTACAAAAATAACACTGCGTGATAAACAAGTGTGTCTAATTTTAATTTATATCCGTGTCAATAGGGATATGAACTTTGAAAAGCTGTTAGGCTGAAGGGTAATTAAAAAAAAAAACATTGCAATCCCTTTTAAAAATCTTCTTCAATTTTGCCCATCCTTGCTTTTTTTTATTTAATTAGTTATTTAGGCCGTCCTTTGATGTTTTAAGTGGTTATTATTTTTTTGGTTTCGCAGGTCTCCCTGACAATTTTCGACAATAAACTTACATGTATAACATTGCACAACATTTATAAACCAAATGCCAAGGTTGAAGATTCCAGTAATTTCAATGAAGAAAACGTAACAGAACTCCTGTTATCTGTAGAAGCAACCATATTCTACAGCAAGAAATTCAACGTCACTTTAGTAAAACAAAAGGACTAATCATGAACATTGTTTAGCACAAAAGAAATATGGTTCATTTTATACTGTACCCTACACTGCACAATATTGCTCAATGGACCTTTACAGTAACTGCTAAACAGTTAACTGTTTTGCAGTGTATCTGATGACACAGCAATGTCCAATTCATAACATTAAGAATTTGTATTAAAGAGAAATTGCTTAAGTTTGTACTTAACACTCTACCCTGCACTGCGCAATATACATGTACATGTACCTTAACAAACATTGCCAGTTGGTGAAAAACTGTTTTGCCGGGTACATGATGTCACTGCAATGTTAACTTCATAATAGATAGTTTATACTAGACTTCACAACATACTTTATAGTTGCTGTTGAAGAGGAATCTGATTTTTATAGTCTATATTTTGTCTAAAACAAAATGTTGCCGTTAGAATGTATAAAGTTTGTGATAACATTGATAGAACTTTGCTGTTCAAGAGGCATCTGATTTTTCAGCAGCAAAATGCTGAGGTTTACAAAGTTTATAGTTTTTAACAAAATGTTTATTTTATAGTTTAATAATAATTAAAGAGATTTTTCAGAAGAGTCCATTGCACAATGTTGATACTTAGGGATTGTTCATTTTCTGAAGGAGACAGGGGTAGACTGATGTATTAGAGTGAGGGCTTGCCGATAAATTTGCCTTCGAAGGGGGGATCATGTAAAAAACTTTGCAGTGAAGGTGTGGCACACAAAATAACTTGTTTACAAAATGTCTGTTTGTCTCTCAGAGGAAAGCGGGGACTGGCAAGGGACCGTGCCAAACAGTTGGCTTTAAAGGGGGACCCATCCAAAAACAATTGCAGTGTAATGGGGAAGGGGTTACTAAAATATCCCCCTCCTTATGTATCAAACATTATCAAGTTTGGCTAAATGAGTTTTTTGTAATTGCTATTATTATTATTTTTTGTTCCTCTTTTTTTGGAGGTGGGGGGGAGAGGGGGCATAATATCAATTATTTATGAATAATTATTGTATAGTTCTTGTATTTTGTATGTACTATCTATTAAATTCCACCAAACACCCTATGCCATAAAAATTTAAATTGATTTCCCTTCATAATGATTCAAATATGGCTTCTTGTAGACATCAATTCTTCACCGTTCCAAGGAGACGATGTAGTACAGTTCAGAAGGTTACTGTTAGCATACTTAATATCATCCTCTCCTTTGGCAGCATTATTACCATTTAGGTATACTAGTTTAATGCTAACTGCATCTGGAATCACTTTCTTCTACTCACCTTGATGGCACTTGCAAGAAAAGCAAGGTTTAATTCCACAATTTGTCTTTCCCACATTTTTTCCGCCATTTTGGTCAGCAATAACTGCATTTGCAATAGTGTATCTTTTATTTTATTTAGTTCAACTAAATTAGGTTTGACTTTTGAATCAACCATCAAACCTAATCATTTGGGTTGAGTCATTGGTATTAGGTTGGGCACATGCTAAGTTTGACGTTTGAACCGGGCCTTAACGACCACCATAATGAAGATATACTTCTCATGGCATGGTTTTGCCTCGCTACTTGGAGAGAAGAGCGATTTTATTCCCGGGCTTATATTCAACAGGCATAATGAGAGGACGTTAAGATAAGAAATCCTATTGAATATGTAAGCTGCCTTAGTCCCCTTCACAGCATCTTTGTAACTATTGCATGATGTACAACTAACACTTTCACCGACCAAGAAATGAACTGGAAGTTTTGACAACCGTTTCATTTGAGTTATGATGTTTGAAATAACAGTTCCATTTTTAGCCCAACACTTGCAGTTACGTTACGGAACTCCATCAAACCCAATCATGTGATTGGTTTTGATGGAGTTCCATAACTGTTGGTTTTGAAACGTGATGTTAATTCAGTTCCCGTTGCTGGAACTTACTACACTATACCGTAGATATTATCAAGTAATTGTCACTCTCAAACAAGGCCTTACTTACTTATTTAATCTACTGTGGTTGACCAGTCCTCGGCTGTTATGTCCGTTAAGGGAAATTGTCATAACCGCTAGGTTTTGCGTACGTGTTCTTTGGTTAGATATAACCACGAGGTTTGCTCGGTTAGTTCAGTTCAAGTGTAGATTTCATGGCGTCAACTTCTACTTGGCATTGGGCCATAGTTTCTCTCTACACTGTTACTCATCTGTTCTATCAAGTCAAGTTCAGTACGTGTGCAAACCAAAGTGAGTAATCTATTCCTTGTTTTTTAGGCTTAGTTCTTAGGTTTTCTGCATGTTTTTATTCGTTCTAGTTGAGTTTCTCTTTATCGCCTATCAAATGGCCTGTATCGTTACTAAATCAGTTAGTTAAGTTTTGTATGCTCGGAATCGCATCTGATTAAGTCCATATCTCCAATATAGGGTTATTTGCCATAACTACCGTTCAAGTTACACACCATATGGCTTATAATCATTTTTCTAGTCTTTCCTACGATCAGTATAAGTATCGATTTTGTTACACTTCCATGTTACGGACGTTATTGCGAATATTAGCGTTAGTTTCTTCATTTATATTATTTGTATTTTATGCTTCGTTATGTTAGTTACGTTAGCTACTATTTTTTGTTATTGTATTTCAGTTCGAACCGGCATTTGGCATTCAGCATACAGCATACATCTTACAATTTACGGATAAGCTTACAGCACGTGGTTAATTCTACCTTCGTTTTGGCACGTGCTATTCGTCTATGGAACTTTGATCTCTGTCAATTAAACTCTCTGTCTACATCGTAGTCAGAAGTTCTTGTCGAGTTCGTTTTAATGCTACGCACTGTTCTACGCATGTGATGACTTGGATTTTTTTGGTCCGTTATATTCCGTCCTTGTAACTCACAGTAACGTGTTACATAACTGTTCCATAACGTGTTAACCAACAATCAACCGATATATCAATCGTCATAGCGGTCGAGACTACCTATAGTAAACATGTTCCAATAACTTCACAGTTCACAAGTATCAGCCCCAGCACTACTGAACTCCAAACAGACTTCAGGAGTAGAATTATAAATAAAAATGTCAAAATTAATGTACTATACCCATAAAGAAAACAAAACAATCATTTAAGTGTAACAATCGCAGTCACATAATACCTTGACTCTGAGAAATGTAAAATGATATTTGTGCCTGCAATGTTGACTAATACAGTGATTTCAAAAGTTTTAACTACTAGTCAGCGGAATTAATAACTCCATGATGGATGGACATCATTTTACTCTCATTTGCATAATCTGCACCACAACTAAAGCCCCTAGATTGCTTACACAATACCCCGGGGTTAAAAAATGTGCCTTTTGGTAGTCAAGAAGTTAAAACTGTAGACTGCTGGCAGTCTGTTTTTCTCTCAAATCAGTAGAGGTTATGAGGCGAGCAGCGAGACGTTTTGGCTAAAGGGGAATGGGACGAGACATGGGCGCGGCACGCGCGAGAAGAAAAACAGACTGCATCCTCTTCTCATGTTTTTGAGGACATCCACACTTGTCAATCACTTGTCAAAAATAATCTAATTAACCAATTAAAATCAATTAGTTTTTGGCGGGAGTAACATGAACCGAGGACTGAAGATTTTTTGTCGGCCGACAAAAAAAATCGGCGTGTGTGGCAGCGTTTATGTTTACGATTTACCAAATGGTGTTGGCGGGCGAATTTTACCAGCGGAGGTCATTCGTCGATGTCGTCTGCAAAAGAGACACCTAAGAAGCTTGCTGCCGTTCTTGAACAGAAAAACTCGTCGTGCTCTGGGGATTGCTGTCGACTTTGTGAGTGTTTATTCAAAATGCAAAAAGCCGACAAATTTCAGCACATATCCACGGAGAACTAATTTAAACTTCCCGGGAAGAAAGGTGTTGAGAAACGGCCTCTGGAAAAACTTTTATCAGAAGATCTGGGACTTCACCTTTCCAACAATCCGAATTATTCCTCGTGCATTTTCACCAGAGCAAACAGCTCGAAGATCACCGATTTTCCAAATCCTGTAGGCAATATTGCCATGACATCTTTCCCGTTAAGGATACCGACGACAGCTTGTTTCTGTTCAGCCTTTAAATAACTGATTTTCAACAGTTTAAGCTTCTCGAGATGATCGCGTCTTGATCGGTATGATCCGCCATTTTCGCTTGAGACTCTTTGTTATAGTGCGCGGGAAACTTATCATGGGTTATTTACCTTTCTGTCAACTATCTGTCATCGGGCACATATTGACCAATCAGGTACTCCGTTGCTGGGCTGACGGAGGGTTTGAAAATTCTATAAAGAGGTTGCAGACGGTTTTTTCTCGTCTCGCCTTCTTCCCCACTCGGCCATACCACCCCGTCTCGCCTTCTTCTCCACATGGCCAACACCATTTGCGTTCGCGATGACTAAACGCTCGTCCTAGTGACCCTTAGAGAAAAAACCGGCTGCCAGCAGACTATTAAAACTGCTGCTCACACTCAAAGTAGAGAATGTAAAGGAAAAAGTATATAAGAGATTGAACATGATTACGTGTTGCTTCAGAAGTAGGCTTAAAGTGTTCTTTGGTTTCTCTAATTTTAGCTCTTTAATCGAAAAATGAACATTTTATTGTCAGGTCTAATACTTTTGTTTTCTTACACTTAAAAATAAGTGCTAATGGTAAGTTAAGAGAATCTTTGCTTCTTTAATAGTCCTAATGAAGATGGAGAAACAACATTGGATGCTATGATCATGGATGGGTAAGTACTTTTATTGTTTATTTTCATGTAAATTTAGTGAGCTCGTGACAAGTTATTTAGTATAAACATTTTCCTTTGCAGTATTTGTTTTGCCAATTCACTGAATGTTCTCAGAGGCTACTACTAACTGAAGCTGCATGACATTAACAAATGCTTTTAATAGTTACTCAGAACAGCACTGGACACCATGGGTGATAGTAAGAACAATTGACTGATTTCAGAAAATATCCATACCCTATCTACAGTGGAATCTTTGTTTAACCCCCCTGGCTTTAAAAATTCCAATATGCTCAACCCCCCTCCCCCCTTGCCTTTTTAATTCCATAATCAGTCAAATCCACCTCCCGATTTCTTCTTTTTTACAATATTTATTTGAGAAGCCCTCTAACTTCCAGACACATTTATTAAACAAAACAAAAAAATTCATCCTTCACTCACTCCCTAAAGATGTATGTTGATTATCACTACCAAATGTAGTTTCATAAAAATCCCATGAAATACTCGTGAAAGACCCATGAATCGGTTTTCAGGGGCCATGAATATTGCAATTTCCTATTTTCATGGCCTCACTGAAACTCATGAATTTTTCATGAAAATTCTTTCATGGCTCATGAAATTCTTTTTATGGCCATGAAAATTTGTCATTCATCCAGAACTAAAATTAATGGGTCATTAAAATCTGTTTTCATGGCCATGAAAATTCATCAAAAAATAAAAGTTAAATTTAATGGGTCATGAAACATACACCACTAGATTTCAGGGCCCATGAAATTGAAATGGTAGTCAGAAACTGGCCAGAGCGGAATTTAATGGGTCATGAATGTATGTGTTCATGGCCATGAAAAGTCAGAAACATGAACCAAAATATAATTTAAAATATAAAATATATACCAATTTCACAACACACAAGTCTACAATGAACATATGAAAGGTTGTATATTTGAGCTGCAGAGAAGGATACAAAGACATTGTTGATCATCATAGTTCATTACACACAACTAAGGAAGTTGTGAAAAAAATTCAGGCCTGAACAGGATTTGAACCTGTGAACTTTGTGATACCACTGCAGTGTTCTACCAACTGAGCTATCAAGCCATCTGGGAACTAGTCAGTACGTGAATTCCGAACGCCGACCGGTTAGAGGGCAGAGTACAATATTTTGCAAGTGTCGAAACATCAAGATTTCTGGAGATGAGCTCATAGAGAGTGGACGTAATTTTTGAGTCTCCTGAAGAAGGTCGAGCCAAATGCAAGCTTACTTGTGAATTTGTTTAACGTAAACGTTCTTTATAAGCTCAAAAAGTTGTCCGGAGCATAAATATGAGTGGAAAAGCAAAGAACAAAGAGAAACGAGCACGACCAAGTAGTTCAACAAGTGACGAACATGAAGAAGGTGGCCGCCATTATGAAGAACTTTTGAAACTTTACAAGACACTCGAACAAAAGGACGCGGAGAAAAGCGTAGCGACTGCTGGCTTACAAGCCCTCCTCGAAGCAGCAAAAGATGAAATAAAAGCCCTCAATGATAAAGTGGCTGCTCTTGAAACATCTTTGCAATTCACGCAAGCAGAACATGACGAGGTCAAAGAACGCGTGGCGACGTGCGAGAACGAGCAAATAAGACAAGAAAGCGAGCTGACCCGCCAAAGTATCTATAGCCGAAGATGGAATTTACTCTTCTTTAAGATTAATGAAACCGAAGGGGAGAGTTGCAATCATCTTGTAAGGGGAATACTGAAAAGCGATCTTAAAATCGAAGAAAGCCGTGTCAACAACATGCCACTGTGCGGCGTCCATCGCCTGGGCAAGAAACGCCTAAACGCAAATCAGCCAAGACCAATAATTGTGCGGTTCACCTGCCGAGCCGACAGAGATTATGTCTGGCGACAACGTCGTCACCTGGAAGGTTCAAACATTAGGATAGCCGAGGACCTACCGTTCCATATCCGAGAAATTCGAAAGAATTTTCTAGTCCCAGCTCTAAAGAAAGCAAAACAAGTCACCAATGTAAAGGCATCAATTGTCGGTGACAAGCTTGTGGTAAACGGGCATCGTTACACTTTCAACAACATCCCCATGCAGTGGAGAAATACCCAATTTCAAGACCAACATGCTCAAGCTCAAGAAACCGAAGATCCGGATGAGCCCAACACGACTGAAATGGAACCACTTCAAGAAACACCAGAGATCACATAGAACGTTTTCCTACAAATGACTGTTAATTACAAGTAAGTAGTTTTCATGGTATTACCTCCTATCTTTGGTCGTCTAATAAGATACAAATTCTAGATCTGTATTATTACCATTTAGTATTTGAAGAGACCTTTATAGGATGCTCAACACGCTCGTTTTCGCTAAACTAGAAACCTCACCAGACTGAAACGCGAATTACCTACGTTTCCTTCGTGTTTTGGTCTTCTTAGACCTCTTAATTTTAATTATTTTTGTTTTCGGTTTATTTTGTATACTAATTTCGTAACTAAATCTTCTGTTTTGTTTTAATCGTTTGTTTTTGTTCAGTTTAAATGTTCATTTATTTCAAAACAGCAATTTCCAGCTTCAATTTTCAACAGCGTTTCGTTTGTTTGTTGGTATTCAATTTCTTGTTATCACCAAAAAGTAAAATGCAAATTCATTCTTTTCATATTATTGTATATATCGCAGTCAAACGCAAAGAAAGTTGTCCAAACGCACGTACGTAGCTACAGTCACCAAGGGATTTCAATAATTCTAACACTTTTTTTTTTTTTTTTTTTGTATTTTTTTTTATTTGCACTGTAATGGTAGTTACAAACACGGTACATAACTCTACTTACATACATCTACTTACAATACGGCACGTTACTGAGTTTACATTCATTGCTTACTTACAATACACTATGTTACTTACTTGTAAACATCACTTATACGACATTAACTGCCTACATTACGTTACTTTAGCTTACACGATATTTCATTACAATACACTGCATTACTTGCTTACATACATCACTTACAATACATTACATAACCTGACAATACGTTGCATTACTTACTTACTGTATGTTGTTATTGTTTAGGCCTGTGACTCCTTCCGTTTTTATGAAACTGGACCACTTCTTTAAAAAAATATTTTGTTTGTTTGATATAGAGGCAATGTTACGTTCGATTTCAATTTTGTCATATACAAGATTTACGAAATCTGCGAACTGAAATTTAACGCTGTTTAATGATTTGTAGTAGAGGAAGTATTTACCTATGAGAATTAGGTGGTTTAGGGTTGAACAAGAAGACCAATTCGTGAGAACTCCGTAAATAATTTCGTTCTTGGATAGGCTAAGGGTGTTTTTAGAAACAGACTGATACCATTTAATAAAATGCGACCAGAAAGAATTAGAAATGGGGCACGATACGAATAAGTGACCGACTGTTTGGTCTACGTTTGTACAAAAGGGACAATGAGGGTTTTGAACCTTTTTCATTTTGTACAAAATGCAATTGGTGTAGAGAATGTTATGAATAATCTTGTATTGGAATATTGAAAGTTTAATTTCTTTAGTCACGAGAAAGGGTAAGGAGTATATTTTCTGACGCTCGTGGATATCGAAACCACATTCTATAAGTCTTTTCTCAGCCGTAGGAGGAGGGAAATTCTGACAATCAATTAGCGATTTGTAAATTGTTTTGCACGTAAGCATATCGATTTCAGGTAAATTAACTGTGGCGGCTTGCTGTTCCTGTTTAAGATATTTTTTCCATTGACTTGGTATTGCTGAAAGGAGGCCGTGATACTGTAAAAAGTTACTTTTCACCTTAAATTTTCGTGAAAATTCGTTGAAAGACAGAAATTGATTATTGTAATCATCGAGGAGACAGGAAAGTTTATGAATACCGGCATGATGCCAGTTTCGAAAGTACACGGAGGCTTTGTTGATTGTTATGAATCGATTATTCCAAACAATTTGGTCCAGGACGTCTTTCTTTGTTGTAGGAACAACTTTATTCAATTCTTGCCAGTGCGAGATTATGTCTTTGTAGAAAGTTGGTAGTTTTGTACTTAAGTTCAAATATTTCAGGTCGTAATTACAACGAAAAACAAGTGTTCCACCGACACCAGATAGAAAGTGTAGTGGGATGAATTTCCATGGTTGATTGCCTTCAGAGCAGAGACGTCTCACCCAAGATATTTTTAGTGCTTTATCAAAAAGTATGAAATCAACCATGTTTAGACCACCGTTCTCTTTGCTTTTAATCAAGGTAGATTTTTTAATCTTTGAATTTTTGTACTTCCATACATAGTCAAAAATCAGTTTATTGACTTCAGTAGCGAAAGTGTCTGGCGTATTCAGCACACTGCACACGAAAGTAAGTTTAGAGATCGCTATTGTCTTCACTATATTGATTCTGCCATATATTGACATATCTCTTGACGACCAAATGTTTAGTATTTTCCTTAACGGGTCAAGTCGATCAAAAAAGTTCTTTTTGGCTGCAAGTTGTTCATCGTACGAAAAAAACACTCCAAGGGCATAAATGGGTTCCTCACTTAATCTTAGATTTAGAAGTGTATCTTTGCGATATCGTAATGATCCTAACCACAGCAACTCTGATTTAGTTGGATTTATTCGTAATCCAGAACAATTTTCGAATTGGGCAAGTAAACTAAATAAATTTTTTAGTGACTGGACATCTTTAAGAAAAACAGTAGTATCATCTGCATACTGCGTAAGTTTTAAAGTGTTCCTTTCATCGATTTCAATGCCTTTTATTTCATTTGAACGCCTTATAGCATTACCCAGAATTTCTATCCCAATAGTAAACAAGATGCCAGAGAGAGGGCAGCCTTGTCTGACACCTCTTTCCAAATTAAATTGCCTAGTAGCAAAGCCGTTGTTAAGGATGCAACTTGAAATGTCACTATACATTACATTTATCCACTGCCGTAATTGTGGACCAAAGTTGAAAGTTTCCAGGCATTTCTGAAGATAATTCCATTCAATTGAGTCAAAAGCTTTTTCGAAATCGAGAAAAATGGCTAACCCGGGGATATTTTGCGTCTTTGTGAAGGACATGATATCCGAAATAGTTCTAATACTTTCTCCGATATATCTCCCTTTGACGTAACCTGTTTGGCTTGAATGAATAATTTTAGGCAAGACTTTTTCCATTCTGATTGCAATGACTTTTGTGGCAATTTTATAATCATTGTTCAAAAGGGAGATTGGCCTCCAGTTTGATAAATATTCTAAATTTTTGTTCTTTTTTGGTATCAAGGAAATAATTCTGAGCCGTTGGGAGATGGATAAGTGACCGTACTCATATGCGTAATTAAAGCTATCCACCATAAAATGTCCAAGCACCTCCCAGAAGCATCTATAAAATTCAATTGTAAGCCCGTCAGAACCAGGTGTTTTGTTATTTTGGAACTTGTTAAGCGCATCTGCACATTCTTTCATTGTTATCAAGCCTTCGCAGCGTTCTGCTTCTTCGTTGTCAAGCGTTTTAAGGTCAGCTGACTCAAAAAAGTGTTTAGAGTTATCTGTTTCAAGAGAAATATTTTTCGATTTATAGATATTCCTAAAAAAATTCTCTTCTTCCTCCAGTATTTGTTTAGCGTTACGTTGAACAGAGCCGTCTTCTTTTTTTAATGAAGTTATGTGTTTTTTTCTGTGGTTTCTTTTCTCCAAGTTGAGAAAATATTTATTGTTCTTTTCACCAAATTCATACCATCGCGTTCTGCTTCGGACTATTGTACCTTGGGTTTTTTTGGCAACTATTTTCGCAAGTTTGTTTTTTACGCGGTCTATTTCAGCTTTTGTTACTTCGTTGAAGTTTGCACGGATTTGGTCTTGAAGACAATTGAATTTTTCTAATAACTTTTTCTCTTCATCGCGCTTTTGTCTAGCTTTTCTTTTCGAGAAAAGGATGGTAGCTGCTCTTATCTCCATTTTAATCATTTCCCATAGGAGCCCTTTATCTGTTACCTCACGATATTTTGATGCAAATTCAGGTACTTTTTGAGAAATCATTTCAGTATAATCTTTGTCAGTTAACAATGAGTTGTTGAATTTCCAGAAGCCAGGACCGCGCTTAACTTCTTTTTCTTCAGAGATAATGGATAAACTTATTGCGGAATGATCAGAAAAAATATTGGGAATTATTTTGACATATTTTAGTGACGATTGCATATCTTTTGAGACTACAAAATAATCCAATCTGCACTGAATCTTCATCGACGGATTGCTCCAAGTAAAACCTTGCAGACTGGGATATATTTCTCTCCAAGTATCTATAAGATCATGAGTAATTATCATCTTATTCATTTCCTGGATGACCGCTTTCTTGAGTTCAACTGATCGGCCTCCTCGCTTATCAAGCTCAGTTAAGGCACAATTGAAATCGCCACCTAGTACTAATGTTTCATTTGCATAATTATTGAGCACAGAATTGGACAAATCTCTAAGGAAATGTATTTGTTGCGTCTGATCATTCGGTGCATAAATATTCACAAAAATAAACTTTACGTCGTCCAGAAATACTTCGCTTAAAACATATCTGCCGTTTTTATCGCGGATGATTTTATCAATAGACACATTGATCTTCGGCTTAAAAAGGATCATTACACCACGGCTGTGGCTAGAACCATGACTTTCAACAACTTTTCCCCCCCATTCAGTTTCCCAGAGCTTGATAGTTTGCGGGGATGAGTACGTTTCTTGAAGGAAAATAACATCCGCGTTTTGTTGATGCAACCATCTAAACAGCTGCCGTCGTTTGGTACTCTTGTTCAACCCTCTGACATTCAAAGACAAAATTCTATGCTCCATGTGGTAAAACTAATTTACAGTAAATGTGCTTTATCCTTTCAGTTCGCAGATTTGAATTCGTGAGATAGAAACATATGTAACGCCGCATTTAAGAAATTATAGCAGGTGAACGCATGAGTGAGTAAGTAACGCTGTCTTTCACTTAATGGTGTTGTCAAAAAAAGGTTAGCATAGAACAACAAGGACGAAACAACGAAAACTGACATGCGGATATCACATGCAGATTTACTGTATTCTACAATAAACATTACCTGTCAAAGTCGGTATTTCTTGTCCGAGACGAGATCGAAGTCCCTAAAAGTTTCAACAAAGGCAGTACTGAAAGCTTGACTCTTGATTGTTTAGCCATTGTCCATAATCCGTCCATAATGTGGAAAGGTTTTCGTTTCTGGTCCGTGATATACTATTCCTTCTATAACCAGCTTCTCGACGTTGAAAAAAGCCATCTTCTTCTCTCCTCTTGCTTGTTTTAGCTTCGGCTGTAAGGCCTTTCTTATTGCATCAACTTCTTTTGGGAAGTCATCCGCAACTCCGTATTTTGCACCTTTTGGTAGATTCTTGATGTGAGACTTTATAAATTCTTTATCCTGAAAGAACGTTACCTTTGCGATAATGGGTCTTGGCTGTACTTGCTTTGAGGTCTTGGGGCGTGTAGGTATTCTGTGCACTCTCTCAAATTGGATATTTTCAAGTTCATCGTTGGTTATTTGCATCTCCTTCTTCAAGAATTTTCTAAGCGTTGTCTCAGTATCACGTGGAGATTCATCGTCGGCATCTTTGACGCCGAAAAACTTGATGTTGTTACGCCGGTTGAAGCACTCTTGCTTAATAATTCGCCGCTCTAGCTCATTTGTTTTAACAATCTCTTTGTTCGCAGCAATCAGTTCTTCGGTCGCTGCTTTGACCTGAGATTTCATGAATAGCATTTTATGAATAGCCCTATTGATTTTAAATGCCTGTCGGTAAACATTAGAGGGCTAAATAAAGCATTAAAACGCCGTACCGTCTTCAGATGGCTACATCACCAAAATTGTCCTTTTGTCTTTCTACAAGAGACCTATATTTTCTCAAAAGAATGTGAAAATGTATGGAGAGCGGAATGGGGCGGTGAAATTTTTTTCAGTCACAGCACAACTCATAGCAAAGGCACCTTGATTCTAATAAATTCAAAAACTATATGTAAAGTTGAAAAACAAATTTGTGACAAAAACGGCAGATACATTATATTAGATCTGGAGCTAGCGGATTTGCAGCGAATTGTACTTGTCAACATCTATGCTCCAAACGATGTAAATCAACAAGTCTCTTTCTTCAAAGAGCTACAAGAACAGCTTCAAGAATTTTCTGAAGAAACAATCATAATAGGAGGCGATTTCAACTGCACGCTATCAGAAATTGATAAAAAAGGTGGCAATCCTAATTCACGAAAACAAAGGGTGGTCGAAGAAATTAATAAACTGTGTAATCTTTATGATTTAAACGACATTTGGCGTTTTTTGAATCCAAGTGTAGAACAATTTACGTGGAGAAACAAGTCGTTTAAAATACAATGCCGCCTTGACTTTTTTCTGATCTCTACAAAGCTGAATGTTTTAACAGATAAATGCAAAATTGTATACACACCTGAAACGGACCATTCGGCAATAATGCTACATATAAAGTCCGATGAACTCAAACATAAGAGAGGCCCTGGCTTCTGGAAGTTTAACCAGTCGCTCCTACAAGATGAAATTTATGTTTTTAATCTACGTACAGAAATACCTAATTTTAAACAAAAATATGATGACGTCGAGGACTTAAGGCTCAAATGGGACTTAATTAAAATGGAGATAAGAGGTTTTACAATTAAATATTCCAAGAATAAAGCAAAAAAAAGAAAATCTGCGGAAATCAATCTTCAGAATCAAATCAACGAGCTTTACAAAAAAGCTGAAACACTACCCAATAACAAGCAAATTATCAATGAAATCTATGATGCCAGATTGCGATTAAAAAACATTATGCAGTATAGGACTAAAGGTACGATTCTTAGAAGTAAAGTCAGATGGCACGAGCATGGGGAACGAAACACCAGGTACTTTTATGGCCTAGAAAAAAGGAACTATGAAAATAAAACAACCACTAAATTGAAACTTTCAAACGGTGATTTTACCAGTGACCAATCTGAAATTCTTCGAGAACAAATGCACTTCTACAAAACACTTTACAGTTCAGATAAAAACAGATCTCCGATCTAAACGATTTAGCTCTTTCTGCCTTCTCAGATAATATCATTTCTTTAGAAAATGACGATAAGCTCTCGTGTGAAGGGAAAGTCACACAGGTGGAATGTCTTAAAGCGTTAAAAGAATTTAAAAACGAGAAATCACCCGGAACAGATGGATTACAAGCAGAATTTTACAAGCACTTTTGGAAGGAACTACATGTTGATATGATACACAGTTTTAATTTTGCCTTTGATAACGGATCACTATCGATATCTCAAAGACGGGGAATTATAACGCTTATTCCAAAACCGAATAAAGATACTACCCTACTCGACAACCTCAGACCAATATCCCTTCTTAACATTGATAACAAGATTTTAACTAAAGTTATCGCGAAACGGCTAGAAAAAGTTCTACCGAAAATAATTAACCCGGACCAAACTGGATACGTTAAAAACCGGTTCATTGGTGAAAATATCCGTTTAATTTCCTACATCATGTCATACACTGAAGAAAACAGCATACCTGGAATTGCTCTTTTCTTAGATTTTAAGAAAGCTTTTGATACTATTGAATGGGATTTCATTGATAACTGCCTAAAAAAGTTTAACTTCGGCCCGGACATTCAAAATTGGTTCAAAGTTATATACAATAATGTAAACAGTTGCGTTCTAAACAATGGTTATGCGTCTGAGTTTTTCTCTTTAGAACGAGGTGTTAGGCAAGGTTGTCCCTTGTCCGGTCTGTTATTCGTGATCGGTATAGAAATACTAGCGAGAACTATTAAGAATGATGCCGGCATTAAAGGCATTAAAGTAGGTGAAAAAGAAATTAAAGTCTCCTTATATGCAGATGACACCACTGTTTTTGTTCGTGACCTTGATTCTATTGCCCATCTACTATCTCTGCTCGATAAGTTCAAAAATCTCTCCGGTCTAGAAATTAACACTAAAAAGACCGAAGGAATGTGGCTCGGTTGCTGGAAAAATAACACCGAAACGCCGTTTGGGTTCCGCTGGCCACGGGACCCAATAAAAACTCTTGGCATCTTCTTTTCCTACGACTTGAACAAAATAAACGAGTTGAATTTTGTAGAAAAAATCAAAAATTTAGAAAAGACACTAAATTGTTGGAAAAGACGAAATCTCACACTTTATGGGAAAATAAACATTGTTAAAACGTTCGGACTTTCTAAGCTTATTTACAATTCGTCTGTCCTTGTTGTACCAGAAAATTTAATCAAAGAAATTGAGAAATTAATTTTTAGTTTTATTTGGGATGGAAAACCTGCAAAGATAAAAAAGTCAACCATCATTGGTGAGAGAAAACACGGCGGTCTCAAAATGACTGACTTTAACACTATGATCAAAGCCTTAAAAGTTGCGTGGATACCACGTTTGCAATCCAGAACCGATGCATCCTGGAAAATTATCCCTGAGGCTGCTATGCAGAATCTCGGAGGACTGTCATTTATGACATACTGCAACTACGATGTTAACTCTCTCCAAATTAACAACCTCCCAGTTTTCTATCGCGAAGTGTTGCAACAGTGGCAAAGTTCAAAACACGCCTTTCGAAATGATACTCTCCCCCACAAAGAAATAATTTGGAATAATCGCAACATTATGATTGATGGTAAACCACTCTTTTTTAAGTGTTGGTTTGAAAACAATATTACACGTGTCGAAGACCTCCTTGACAATAACGGTAACTTTTTATCCTTTAATCAATTTTCCGAACAATATCAACTGAAAACCCCTTTCACTCTCTATCTTGGATTAATCAGCTCTATCCCTACCCAATGGAAGTCAGAAATAGCAAAACAAAAAATGTATTCGCAAACTTCAAACGACAAAAACAAAAATAGCGCAAACACAATCTCCACCAAAACTGTATACTCTGCTTTGTTAAAAAACGTCTTTTCAGCCCCTACCGCGGAAAGCAAAATCTTAAGATACGGTTTTACTCAGGAAAACATTCACAGAGTTTATGAACTGCCGTTTAAAATAAAGAATGACATAAAAATAACAATGTTTCAATACAAGATAATTCACAATATTCTTGCAACTAATGTTAGTCTCTTTAGAGCCAAAATACGTGACTATGATATATGCCCTCAATGTTTGACTGACAGGCACACTATAGATCACATGTTTTTACATTGCTCTCTAACTTCATCCTTTTGGAGCTCATTTCAAAACTGGTGGGTTAGTAAAACTAAGGAAACTGTCACTTTGTCAAATAGTATGATCTTATACGGAATTTTTGAGAAGATGGAATACATATATTCTCTGAATTATGCTCTCTTCATCGCAAAGTACTCTATATATAATAGCTGCTTGCACGAAAAAGAGCTTTGTTTTGACAGCTTTCTAGCACTCTTAAAGGAAAAAATTAATATACAGCGAGAAATTGCTATAGCCAACAACAAAATTACAATATTTAATAAAACATATGGAAAGATCTTGTAATTTTTTTTTTCTCTGCTTTTCTTCAACTTTCTTTAGTTCTTTTTTTATTATTATTATTATTTTTTTTGTTAACTTACATTTAGTGTGTTCATTCTTGTACTAATCCGTAGTGTCTTCTCTTCGTTTCTTTATTACCATTTTTTTTTTTACCGAAATGAAAAAAATGTAAGATGTAAATTTAAGGATAAGGATAAAATAAAAAACATGTAATTTCGTTAAAAAAGGTAATCACATTGTATTGTAAGTAGTGCGTAAGTAATTGAGTTGTTATATATTTTTGTTGGTAATGTATTGGACTTTAGAAGTTGTAAATTTTGTAACCGTTGTAAACTATGTAAGTAGATCTAGTAGTGTATTTGTGTTGTAAGTATTGTAACTCTAATAAATTATTTTGCAAGGGAAAAAAAAAAAAAAAAAAAAAAAAAAAGATTTCATAGTGTGACCAAGTTCGAAAATTTCCTCAACTACAATGCCAAAATAATACTTGAAATCGCTTGACATTTCTAAACAAACCATCTGCTATTTTAAGAAGAATGGAATGAGTTATTCCCTGGAAATTCTATTAACAATAATTTTAGTTTGCCGGGTATCTAGTCGTATGGAAAACAATTCCCGGCTGCCAGATATCTTGACACTCTTGAAAATATTGTCTATTCACTGATTCCTATTAAAAACTTGATTGTACAATTATAAATACCAGAATTGTAGACACGATAGGGCCACAACGTTTATCCCCAGACTTCAGTTTTGTTTCTTGACCATGTCTACTGCATACTTCATCCTTCTCACAAAAAGGGTCAAATATTTTCCACCTCCATAAGAAGAAAATTCTTTGGGATAACTATGCGCTCCTACAAATGACTTCTAAATACTTTCCAGCCTGTGGCAGGTCTCTAAATTGTGTAAAGATCTGTAAAAAAGGCCGATTTCTGTTGTGGAATTCGAACATGCCAGACACGAGCCGCCATCTTGGATTTTAATGTTGATAGGATCCTGGGACCAAGTTTGTTATAACCCATGATGCAATGCTCTGAGCAACGCGCGGTTACCTTCAACGGTCAAAAACGAAGTGTGATCATGGCGGGACATGACGATATTCTGAGATATTTTACTACGAAATGCCTGTGGAATGATGTTTAGAAGCAACAAAATCTGGATCAATTGTAAGTATAAAGAATCGCAAGTCTTCTGGACTTAGACTTTATACAGTGTTTTTGATGATCAGTACTGTAATGATATAATTTTATCGCCAATAAAATCGATCTCGCAAATACTAGTATGCTAGCTGCGGCCAATTTTGGATCTTTGTCTTAGCTTTCTTCTAGTCCATTTCAGGTTTTACATCGTATATATTACAATCATAACTTAAACCAAAAAGAATTAAACGCTTCTCATAGAACTTGATCTCAAATCATGTTCTGTTATAGCAATAAATCGCTTTTATTTAAGGTCTTGATTTAGCCTTCAGTGGTGAAACTGAACAAACCTTGTCTGCCGTTTTAAATCACATGTTGCTGTGTTTTTGTTCTAGTTATTGAGGCACAAAAGCTTGAAGTATGCATTCAGAAACAGAACTACATCATCTACATGGTTGATAAGCTAAGTGAAATTCACAAACATGAGTGATGATACTGTCAGCATTCTATCGTAATCTGAGAGATCTGACAGGAAATACACAGTGGTCTTCTTCAGTTTGAAGCTTGAAAAAATGTCGGTAAGCTTACATATGTATGCCATATTAGAAAAACCTTCAAATTTACCAAATAAAATAAAATTTAAACAGAAAGAAGATGTTCCAGGTGGTCTTTAATTGCTGTGAGCTTCTTCTGTAGATACTGGACAAAAATCGTATGATATATATTGCTAGAAATTAACCCAAAGCAAATATGCACACTGATTGGTTTAAAATTGGTTTCTATAACTCGATAGAAACACAGAACTAGCACGACTTGTTACATTTTGATGATCACAGTAAACAAGTTGTTTTTCTTTTTCTTCGTCACGGTATTTTCTAAACGAAACAGAAAACATGTTCTCCATGTTCCTATCGAGTTATAGAAACACTCGTGAAAGTTTGGGAGAACTCGAAAAAGCTGTGGAAACACTCACCTGCAGCTTGTGTTCCCACAGCATTTCTCGTTCTCCCAAATGTCACTCGTGTTTCTATTACTCGATAGAGACACAGCACATGTTTTCTATTTCTTAATTATAAGCGTAATAGAAGGTTAATGTTGACAAGTCCAGTGTTGGAAATTTGCACTCGCCTGTTCGTCAATACGAGTGTGAAAAGCGTCAAGTGAGTACAAATCATTGATCACTCCCCCGTTTGGCGAGTATGATTTTCTGTTTGGAGAATTTAAGCTTAAATATTGAGAACACTCCTTTTTATTTTCCATTTTGGCAAGAATATCTCTAAATGAAAACTTACCATTGCTTTTATTTTACTTTTTTAACTTTCAAGATGCCCAGATAATTTGAAAATAATACTCAACACAGTGTTTCATAAAGAGACAAAATGAAATATGGCTTCCTCCAGTGATAATTTACATAACGGTTGCACATCAATGAAGGGATACTGCTAGTCTAACATGTACTACCAATGCAATATTCTCATAGATTTTTGTTAGCAATAACAGAAGTTCAATTGAAAAACAAAAAATGACACAATATTTTTTGATCAGTAGTAAGTTCGTTTTCGGTCTTTGTAAGCTGTATATATATAGTGATCTACACAGTAGAAAAAATGTTTATGTTTAGAATTCACTACATACAGCATATATAGTTATTATTACAACTAATATATAATTATGTCAAAATCGGTCAGAATCCTAGAAGGTTATTTTCAGATAGAATTTTATGATCATGGCAAAATTTATTTAATTACATGTATATGACTGAAAAAGAAATCAGTGATAGAATAATATTTAACAATTTTTTAATATTCAAAATTTCTTTATTTAAGGACGTTCGCGCCCAAAAACTTCCCACACACAGAATTTTTTAAAACTTTGACTGACGGTAGAAAATGATAAGATTAGATAGAAAACGTAAAAAAAATCGGGGGTCACCGAACTCGTTTTCAAGATAAAGCGTAGCTCAGACCATAGCACATCTACGATTCTCAGTCATTCGAGGCGATTCTGGCCGGATTCATTACTATCGGCATATATTTAAGTTGAAGAATCATCTCTAAGCTATGAGTGTTTAACACGGCTTATATAGGCCTAATTGATAGATCTTTGCTACATATGTCATTAAATCTGCTAGAATTAGCCTTAAAAAAAGACAACTTGTAAGTCACGCACACCTGTCTCCATGCACCGATTCGACCCCTTTTTAATAGTATATGACAAATAATTGCAACTTCCCACACACAGATTTTTTTGGTTTTTTAGTATAATGTAGATAGTTAAAAAAGGAAGTGATCTGCCGAAAAAAAGTGGGGGTCACCGAGCTTCCAACAAAAATAATCGCACACCAAGTTAACGCAAAGGTTATCAGCTCTATATTTTGTTAAGTTTTCGACTCGGTGCGCGCGCTTGAAAATGACGTGGCACGCGCGTGACCAATGAATAGCGTGCGCACTAGAGATGCGCAGTAGCAATGGGCGCGAACGTCCTTAAAAAGAAAATGATATAAAGATATCCAGTATTCATGCTGGAAATAAGATGCAAGAATTTTCTGATCATATGACACCAAAATGGTTACAATAAAAATATTTGAACAGTACGTGCAGCAGATTGATGTTTACGTTAGTCATACATTACATCAATATCTTTGCCTGGACAGATGGGTGACAAATGACTGTAGGATTTGGGTAAGTTTTTCCTATAATATTGTTCAGTGTCTTATGGTACATGCACAGGTAAAAATGTGGACTGCACTTATAGCTTACAGTAGCTTGCGATTTTTGGCACTTATCAAAGATCCTGTTGCCAAGGTGTCATTATATGAACATGGCAGTCATTTACAAAGTGTTTTAGTGAGTACATGTATAAAGCTTTTTAAAAAACACTAGGCTTACATTTAGCTGACAGCAATTTACAGAATTCAATACAAGTTACATTGCTTTTGCTAAAATGAAATACAACGAAGCAAGTGTCATGTGTGTTGTTAGAAGTCACTGAACCAGCAGCTAAGTCTGTTTACCACTGTCTGTCATTACTTATCAACAAGTCAGACTTTTTATGTCCAGGCCATACAAACCTGTCATTGTTTTTTTTGCAAATAAGATTGATGAAACAAATTGTAATGATATCAAAATGGCTGGAATAAAATTATTTAGTTGTTTTGTAGTTAATGGACTATTAATGGGATTTTCATGGGTGGCAGGAGTAATCATTTGCCCCATGAAATTAACAGGGAGTCAAATTTCATGGACCATAAAAATTCTGTGAAAAGGCAATTAAAGTAGAGTGAAAATTTTCATGGGCCATTAAAATTTCCTCGTTCAGGGGTTTTTCATGAGCCATGAATTTTTCATGTCATTAAAATCCCATGAAATTAACACCATGAAAATCTGGTGGTAATTTTCATGGTGCATTTTCCAATAACATGAAAATCCCATTAAATTACATTTCATTACCCCAGATAATTTAATGGCATTTTCATGGACTTTTAATGTTTTTGATTTCAGAATAAAAATTTCATGGGCCATTAATTGGGAAGTTTTAAGAGGATTTTCATGGTAATTTTATGGCTTTTTTCATGGGATTTTCCCCATGAAAACCCATGAATTAACACCATGAAAAACATGTTAAAATGGCATAAAAATGTTATGATTTTCCCATTAAAATTTTCACAAGATTTTAATGGGTTTTGGTTTCATAGTGTATGTTCAGTCCAGTAAATTTACTTGTGTGGTGAGACCTGTAGCAAATCATTATTTACATAATACAACATACTGCTTGAATTGTTGCATCAGTTTAATTAAGGTGGGAATTGAAAGCTGACAAGTCGGCATCCCACTGATGTCCTACTGTAGACAGTTTGGCTGAAGTTAGTATGTAGACTAGAAGGTTGTTATCAGCATTTAAACAATAAGAAGTATAAATACCTGTAATGCCAAAAGAGTCGGACATAGTCCGAGAAAGAGCCAGAGTGTTAATATTAATTGTACAGCTCTTCATAAGGAAAAATGTTAAAAAAGTTTTTAAAAAAATGTTAAAAAAGTGGGGTATTAATAACAATACGAACATGCAATAAAAATAAAACTATTTAAAACCTTTCGCATGAATTGAGTCACATTGTACATTGAGACTTGGTCTCAGTTCGTTAATGAAGAACATCTCATAGATGAGGCAGTCAAACTTGCTGTGGCATTTTTTGAGGATGGTAAAATTCGTAGTGAGATCTTTTGGTGTCGAAGAGTGTTTGTCATGGAAATGCTTGCCAATTTAGAAGAAGAGGTGTGTCTATGTTTGTCCATCCATTGATGTTAACACAACTCAATAATCTGAGTCAGAAAATTCACAAAACGATCCAGCCTGTGTTTGTCAGCCACAAGATCAATCAACACCTGAAATTACGCGAAGCTAAACCGCCGCTTGTAAACCATCAATCCCTTGTTTACCAATTTAAATGTGACCTGTGCGATGCAGGTTATGTTGGCTTTACACGACGGCACTTACATCAACATTTTCCTGCTTTTTACATTTGTCACTTCTTTTTTCTACTATATAATTAGTACTTATGTAAATTTTTATCTTCACTTTGCTTGATAATGACTGTTGAACGGTCAAAACGTCGCTTTCTTATCCCGTTAGTTTTTACTACAAAATGTTTTAAAAAACCTCTTCTTTTTTCCAATTGCTTAAATTGGAAAATATACTGCGATGATCATTCTTCACTTTCAATGGCTATATTGTAACTAATTTGGTTAAAAGCCTTTGTAAAGTCAAGAAAACAAAGATAGAGTTACTATAGAGTCCAGGTTGATACTGGTCTAGTAGCACCCTCACTTGTAGCATCCTGGGTTGTGTGGCTGGGATAATATCATGTATCAACGGAAAGATGCTGGCAATGTAGCCCTGTCAAGTTTTTGGACATCTGTGTTAACTGAGACACTGAATTCATTCAAAATGTTGGACACACTTTCTCCGACAGGCCACAAATTTTGTTAACAGTGTTTCACCACTTGCAGCTTTGTTCTTTTTGAAAATTTCTTCTCAATGGTAATCTTCCAAGATAATTTAAAGACTCTTTAGGTTCCTGTAAGGGTCTTGCAATGACCCTCAGAATCTTGCAGTATCTGGCAAAGAATTGTTTAAAATCCTAGTAAAATCCTTATTGCATCTTTGAGAATATTGGTACATGTAAGTTACAATACAAAAGCGCAAAGTGGTGTTTAGAGTTTTAGTACTAACTTGTGTTTTTTTTTGTTAGTGTTACCCATGATGTTGGAGCTGTTGGTTGCCTGAAAAGGGTGAAAAGTGCTATTTCAGTAGCACGAAGTATTATGGACCACACATCTGAAACATTCTTAGTAGGAGATGATGGTATGGTACTGTTCTTGAGCTATTGTAATCTTAGGAAAAGTTCCTCATAAAAATAAGGTCTTTAGTGTAAATTAGCTTTGTGTGGAGAAATACAATCTTAACATGGGTTGTTGGAATCCTAAACAAAAAATGGCAGTATAGTCGCGCATTTTGAAATACAATTATCATTGAATCTGACATTTAAATGCTGACGTCATTTCTAGGGAAAACAAAAAAATATTTCTTCCCATATCATTGTGTGGAAAACAGGCAGATTTTCAAGCAACAAGTTTAAATTCTTATTATTGCCTCTTGGTATATTATTTAGTCCATGTTTGAATTACATGTGTAAGTGGTACTCCCCATCACTTTTTAAACTTGTGGCTATGCGAAGCGTAGAAATGTGTTTGTTGCAGGGACTTCAATATGCAAATGTGTCACTCACTCACTCGCTCAGGTGTAGACACTGTTTGTAATTAGTCAGCCCAAACGAGAGTGCCCGAGACCAACGCCATGGAATAGTAGCCACGCATTCCGAGCCCAATGCCATATTGGGATAGTAACCATGCAGTCAGTGGGAGTTTTGCTATTGTGTTTGAGCAGTTGCTATTCAAAGCATGCATCATGCAGTTGCATTGTGGTGATTTTGACCATTAATATTAGGTGTCTTGCTAAATTGAAGTGGAGTTCACTTTGAATACCATGGCCAACTTAAAGGCTGAATTTCATTTACCTTTGACTTGATATCCAGGCATTAAATATGATCAAGCTCACGGGGGTTATATAAATTGCAGCTTGCTTGAAAGTGACCTGAAATTGAGTTTCAAGTTTATTAAGTCTTCCAAAATAATTTACTTAAAATGAACACTGCATGCAAATGGCGAGATAATCCAGGCAGGCGGTTGTTAAGGGCATACAAACATGAATTACTAATTGAAGGCGTTAAAAAAGTCGAGTTTGAATACATTATTTGTCAAGAGTGATAAAAAGTGGAGAAAAATATTATGAATTATGATTGAATTATAATTAAGATGCCTTTTTTATTTTAGAAGTAAGAGTGCTAGTGTCAGCATAACTGTCCAGAGTTTCTAAAGTTACAAATAGTAATGCTTGAATTTTCTTTTTGAATATGTGCTTTAGTAGTCTTTGATAGCTTTCGGGAATGCTGTTCCAGATTTTAGCCCCAACGATGGAGAAAGAGTTTTTATGATGATTGAGCCTACAATGATTAATATACTAGTTACATGTACCAGAAGATGCTGAGCGGGTATTATACTAATGTATGTCTTGTGTATTGATCAATCATTTGTGCTTGAGCAGCTTTTGTCATTGAAAGCAAACAAAGCGATTGGTCTTGACAAAATTGGCGCGAGACTTCTTAAAATCTCAGCTCATACAATTGCACCATCTGTTGTTAAACTTTTGAATCTTTCAATTCGCACTAGTCAATTTCCCAAATTGTGGAAATACGCGAAAATCACAGCATTGTTTAAGTCAGGTGACAGGACTAACGTTTCCAACTACCACCCCATTTCAATCCTTCCTACCTTAAGCAAGATATTGGAGAGAGCAGTACACTTGCAGTTGTATCAGTACTTGATTACCAATAATTTTTGTCCAGCAAGCAGTTTGGTTTCCAGAAGGGTTTCTCAACTACAACAGCTTTGACCTCATTTGCTGATGAAGTGCTTTTAAACATGGAACAACAAGGAAAGCGTTGCAGGGCCGTGTTCATCGATCTAACCAAGGCATTTGACATGGTAGACCATCAAATAATGTTATGCAAGCTATCCGAGATCGATCTTTCTGAAACAGCTCTTCACTGGTTCTGTTCTTACTTAACTGGTAGACAACAGCGCACTTCATGTAGAAATGAGTTATCTGACGAACTTCCAGTTACGCAAGGGGTGCCACAGAGTAGCATTCTAGGGCCTCTGTTGTTTGTGATTTACACAAATAACTTGCCAAATGTGCTTAACTCCTGCTATGCGTCATGTTATGCAGACTACACTGTGATTTATTGCTATGTCCTCAAAGAAGTTGAGTGATAAGTTAAATCACGATCTGCTAGGTGTGGCGAAATGGCTTCATGATCACAAACTAACTTTAAATTTGGACAAAACTAAATGCATGCTTATTGGTGGTAATAGGAAACGTGAAAGCAAAGCAGATTTGACTGTTTCAATTTTAGATCATAGTCTAAATAATGTTTGTAACTTTAAATACTTCGGTATACATTTATCCTCGGATTTCACATGGACTGATAATAAACAATTATTGGATGAGGTTGAGCATGATATCATGAATTATCAAAACCGAGGTCTGTGTTATCTGCCGAAGCCGAAGGCTGAGGCAGATAACACAGACACGAGGTTTTGATAATTCATGATATCATGCGAAAACCGAATTCAATAATTGTTTTATTATACATTTTTCACATAATTCATACTCAGAGACAGAAGCGAAGCGTTCAGCCATTTTGTTGGCTTAGTAACCAGGCAGACGTTGAACTTGACATGATAAATGCAATATCTGCAGCAGATATTGCATTTATCATGTCAAGTTCACAAGCTATTGTGAATTGATTGAATGCTCTCGACCAATCGGATTTTTCACAGTGAGTGTGATGTATAATAATATTGAACATCTAACTGGGAAAGTCAATCAGAGGCTTGGGCTTCTCAAGCATATAAAGCATTTATTGCCTTTCAGGGCGCATCTACTTTTCTATAAAAGTCTTGTTATGCCCCTTTTTGAATATGCTGATCTAGCCTAGGGCGATAAACATAATATTACTCTTATGTCTAGTTTGCAAGTTTTGCAAAATAAGGCCGCTTAAGTTATTATAAATAGACCATTGTACTCATCCTCCACTGAGGCATTAGCCGCTCTCAAGTGGCTGCTTCTAGAGAAAAAGCGATTTCAAAGAAGGTGTGTACATTTGTACAAATGCATCAATGGCCTAATTAATCACGATATGGACTTGATTAGAGAAGACGTACTTCATAGGCATGATACACGTAACAAAGGTATTTTCGATTACCATGAGTCAAAAGAAATTGGGGGATGCAAAGAACACAATATCATGCCGTTTCCGATTTTAACTCCCCCAGTCAGATGATCAAAGACTGAAGGAATGTAAATAGTTTCGAACGTAATGTTTTTAAATTTTTAATATAGTCACGTTTCGCAGACAGTGTAAGTAACCGCGTTTTTTTAACCGCGTTTTTTTTAAGCGCGTTTTTTTTAAGCGCGGTTTTCAACCGCATACTGCGGTTCTTGTTCTTCCTGATTCGTGACCTGAAGGTTTTGCGTGATCCGTGAAGAACCTGAAATATTAACCGATATTCGTGATTTTACCACACAACTCTGCGTGATTTTGAGACACAAGTTCTCCGAATAGTTACAGTGGTCTATCGAGAGTGCCTTAGCCATGCAATATGCAATACGGAGCCTTGATTTAGCCATTCGCGATTTTGCTTCCTACAAACACTGTTTTTAATGTAAGAACAGGTCCTTACTTTCTTATTTTCGTAATTCGGGAAAACAAAATTTTTTTATCCGTGAACCTCTGTATTTTAGGTTCGTGAACCGTGCCAGAGACTTCCCTGTACGACCCTCTTGATATCTAAAGCTTTTTAATCGGACATTGTAAACAGACCACGAGAAGATGGTAAATTGTTTTTTTGTTAGATTATTTTTGATCAGTGCTGGCCTGATGGGCCGCTTGGCACATATGTGACCCTCCACACGATTTTGGGTGAAAAGGTGAATGCACGGGCACGCGTGTCATGACGACACGCTTTTCGTGTCACAATGTCACGGATATGTGCATATTTATTAGGTAAAACAAAGACTGTCACAGTAGGCTTTGTTTGACACGCTGAGGCTTTTGTTTCGAGCAGTGTGCTGTAAGTCACGCCTTGCGTGTGATACGACACGGCACTCATGTCATAAGGCACGCGTGCTTTATGACACGACAAGCGTGCGATGTTCATACACAACAAGAGAATGACACACCAGCGCACGCGAGGCTTAAGATCGGACTGGAGTTTAACCAACAAAAAACTTTATAAACAGTCTAGTTTTCTCCGGTTGTTCTTTACTTTCCTTTAAAAGATGGTACACATGCAGAGATTCAAAAAGGGAGGAATGCGAACGAATAATTCCAAAAAGAGTACCGACTTTCATTTTGTGCTGCATTACATACCCACAAAGAGTGAAATGTATTGGGGCGAATAAACTGCTACCTCCAGCGGAAAGGCTAAGCCCGAAAACTCTTGTTTTTTCAAAATTTAACACCCGATTAATATTCATTTTCGATTTTTTATAGAAATTATGTTTATTTGTCATTTTTTGTAGAGAATAAACGGTCATGTAGTCCTGCTTCGTAGTGGAACAATTCTCGGAAAGCTATTCGAGCTAAGCACCAGTCTCCCCACGGCATTGCACACTGTTGCTATAGCTACATAAGCAAACTGTCATACTTTGTTCATAGTAAAGAAACAGCCATCATGGAGCGCGATCACGATGAATATCGGTGTTTAAGTTTAAGCTCAGGTTGATTCAGACTCTGAAAGTAGCAGTTCGAACAGCTGTGATGACCTCGAGGACACACAAGACTTGGATTTTGATTTTCTAGAAATACACGCTTCCGAGAAAATGAGAGTAGAGAAGTTCTACGAAGAAACGTGCAGATGCAAGTTAGCTGCAGATGAGACTCCCTGTAGCACAACGCTGAAAATTGATGATTTTGTGGACTGTAGAAATAACTGCAGTGAACTCTCGTCCACTGAACTTGACTTGGTTATATTGGGAGCTATTAAATGCTCGTTGAACTGTAGCAAAATCAGCACTTCTGGGAGAACAGAAACAAATCGACAGTATACAAGAATGGGATGCTACTACCACGGCCAAAGAATCTGCATGAGAACATTTCTCTTTCTACACTGCCTCCACAGAAATCGTTTCTACAGCCTAGTGAAACATTATCGTAAAAATGGTTTGAGTCTGCTAGTGCATGGGAACAAGAATCAACTGCCAAGTAGTACATCTTCTGCTGATACAGTCAAGCAAGTTGTAAAGTTCATTTTGAATACTGCCGAAGAACAAGCCCTCCTTTTGCCGGGACGTGTACCTGGCTTTAAAAGAATCGACGTCAAGCTCCTGCCATCGAATCTTACAAAACATGGACTCTGGAGAACATATACGGATATCTGCGTAAGCACGGGCAAACCATCAGTGGGATATTCTAAATTCTGTGATCTTTGGAATCAGCTATGCCCTTTCATTGTCATTATGCGACCTGCTACCGATTTGTGCTGGACTTGCCAGAAAAATAATAATCGTATTCGAAACAGTGTAAACCTACCAGAAAGCGACAAGGCCGAAACAGTGAGAGCACAAGAACAGCACTTACTTCTTGCAACCGGAGAAAGGAACTTTTACAAGAACTCTTGTCGAGAAACAACAGACGGAATTCAGCAGGAATATTTAAAAGTTGTTGATTTTACAGTCGAACGCGAGCCCTGCTCATACGATGGAATCGTTCACTATTCATATGACTATGCACAGCAGCTGCACTTTCCTGCCGACCCAAATCAACCTGGCCCAATTTATTTCAAAACACCGCGAAAATGTGCTCTTTTTGGTGTTTGCTGCGAAGCAATTCCGCGACAAGTAAACTTTCTCATCGATGAAAGTGTACTAACCGGTAAAGGCGCAAACAGCACCATTTCTTATGTCCATTTCTTTTTTCATCGCCACGGACTTGGCGAAACCAAAGCCCAGCTGCATGCAGATAATTGCGGTGCACAAAACAAAAACTCTGCCTTTCTATGGTATTATCTGTGGCGAGTGATGATCGGGCTCCACGATTCTATTAATTATGACTTTTTACTGCCCGGACATACCAAATTTGCGCCTGATTGGTGCTTTGGGCTAGTGAAACAAAAGACAAGACGCACATTTATTTCTTCATTATTTGACATCGCAAGAACAGTGGAAGACTCTGCTGCAGTAAATGTAGCAGAGCTGGTGGGACTCCATAATGGAAGTGTTCTTATTGCAACTTACGACTGGGTTGCTTACCTTGGACAATATTTCAAGAAACTGCCCCAAATTAAGAGCTTCTATCACTTTAGATTCGACAAAGAACATCCCGGAACAGTCTTTTGCAAGCAATACTGGAACTCAGAGGAAAAGGCTGTAAATCTTCTAAGAAATTGAAATTTTCTTCCAGAGCCTGGTCAGCTCCCGGAGATTGTAAATCCACAGGGTATCAGCCGAGAACGGGCAGACTATCTTTACAAGGAAATCCGAGAATTTTGTCGCGATGGAACTGAAGATTTAGTCGCTCCACAAGAATCGTAGGACTGTAATACTTTGTTATATTTCGATGTGTAATAATGAAGGCTTGCCCTTTGTGCATGGAGCAATGTAAATAAATGTAAATAAATATAAATAACTGACAATGATAAATACTGTTGTTGTGTTAAAATAATGTAAATTTCCAAAATTAGCAGATCCTGAAACTGAGATAAGACTTATAGTGTTGTTAGAAAATATTGAAGTTGATGACTCTCTGACTAAAAGACAACATCCGTAATTTGGCGAAATGCAAAACAGGAGAGATTCGCGCCATTTTGTGAAAAAAATTATCGGCTTAATATTCCCGATCATCTCTCACACTTTATTCCCACTATTCTGAGGTTCGGCACATGTAAAGTTCGATGTATGAGTTAATCAGGACGGCACTTCTGTATTTGGGTTGACTCTGCTGTATTATTTGACTTAACTTTACCGAATAGAACGGAAAAAGATCGACGTCGCGGATTCATACGTCAAACTTCTGTGCTGATCAGACCATCTCCGGTAAAACATGAATCCACATAACGAAATCTATTTCGGCGCATCTGTTTTAGTTGTTCCGCAAACTGATTTTTCCGTTCTTACAAAGTTAAATAAAGATAATGGAAGTGAAAACCATTACGAAAGCGTAAGTGAAAGCCGCTACGAAAATTATCACAGATGCGTAATTGAGCGTTATTGTTATGGGAAGAATAGTAACATTTGTCACCTCTTACTTGTCACAATTTTGGCAAAGCTATTGTCAATTGAAAAACTAAAACTGAATGAGATGTTACCTTATTGGTAAACAGAAAACTCACCATTGCGTGAACAACTTGTATAAATGCGCTCGGAAGAACCACTTATTCTGCTCACTCCGCGACTCATGATCTTGCTGTCAAGAGTAATTTATCTGAAGAAATGTCACTTCGTCACCTTACCAAGGTTCCAAAGCTGTGCCTAGTTTACTTTAGTATCGATAAAAGTACATGCATTGTCAAGACAAAAAAGCTGAGAAATAAGGTGACTGGAGAACCTTTTACTGAGAATGGGCTGGAAAAAAGAGCAGCAGTTGCACTTAAAAATGGAGGAAAATGCTTGGAAGCAATGGTTATTGCCTTAGATGGTAAGGATACGACTTTTCATTTAGTTATAGTGTGCGATAATCTTCAATTCCCAGTGATTCGTTAAACCGTATTTCTGTTTGTCTTTTGTTAGTTAACTTACTAGTTTGCTTGTTCGTTTGTAGACAACAAAGAGAAGTTAAACGAGGAGGAAACCAAGTTCGTAGAAGATCCGGCGAATGCAGGTTTATTTGATGATCCTCCGTCTAGCAAGAAGAAGCGAACCAGAGATGACCAGCCTTCTCCCGATAATTCAGTCGCTCCCACCAAGAGAGGAAAACCTTCAGGTGACGCGGAGGTAAGCTGGTTTAAGCTAACTTAATTACAGTTCATACCCAGATTATTCATACCCAAATTGGGCAGTATATTTTAAATCGGTCAAGTAGGTTCTTCGAAATAAAATATTGAAGCCTGTTATTTCCCCGTGAAATTGCGAGGAAACTGGTTTTTTTAAATAACACCCCAGAATTTCAAGTACCTGTGATACTGTTGATTTGTTTCACGATGTTGAGCTTTATGGTCATACGCATTGTGTGTAACAATTTAAGCCTACTTAGTATGTTGCTAGTTTCGGGTATGAAGTATTCATGGGTACGAAGCGCCGGGACGAAGCGTCCGGATTTCCGTGGCGGAAGATTTTCTTCATTGACTCAGTAAAAAAACAAGACTACTAAGAGTGCACAAACTACAGAAACCAAACATCTTCCAATTCATACCAATTACTTCACAAACTGTAACATTTATTTTGCTTATAATTTTCCTGACAACTCCCGCTTAACTGTTTGACTTACGGTATCTGAATGCCACTAAATTTAGCATTTTCCAGTCTCTAAGTAGTCATGAGAAAAGAAGACTAACATTATTAACAACATGTAAATGGCAAAATGCTTATCAATCACTTATGATACCGCTTTGTTGACTGGAAAACGTGCCGAATAGCAGTTGGCTTTAATTTCGGCCAAAACCGGACATCTTCTGGCGTCTAAGCATATCTCGTGAGTAGTGACTGTTTCCATCTATTAATTCCCTTTTCAACAATCGTTGTCCAGTCTGAGGACAACTACCTCGTAATGCTAAAAAGGGGAAGAAAGAAAACCACAAGTCATGATCATCCGTGTTTACTTTGACGTAAAAACTATTTCTTAACAGCCATACATGTACACGTACTTACCTAACCTGAGCACAAGGAGAAGTTTGACTCGTGAAGATGAAAAAGAAAAAGACAGAAATTATCAGTACGGATATAATTATTTGCGGAGGTATCATTATTTACGGATATAAGTTATTTTCCGGCCAGGAGGTCCGTATAGTGAAAAACTTGGACAATAATTATTTTTTGCTCAAGCATCTGAGCGGGCTTGAATGAAATTTCGCTCCTTAAAGTTAGCGGTAATCGTCAATCTTCTGCCAGTTTTACAAATACATGTACATCGACGATTAGTCAACGCAAGTTTATCTCGGTTTACTTTAAAATGGCAAGGAAAGTCACTGTAAGTAAATTCAATTGAGTGCTTTAAAGTTGTGACAGTTTGCTTGGCTGTTTGTAGCTTGGCGTTGTAATAGCGCATAATCCTGTGTTTCTCTCACCGTATAATTTGAGTCAATTTCAGTCGAGTTGACCTCTGATCGTTGCAGTATTTAGGATAATTTCAGTGGAATACACTTGACGAATTTCCTCACTTTCTGGTATTCAATTTACGGTAGAAATGTCTGATTTCGAGGGGTTTTTAAAAGCAACGACTGACTGAAATCGTTTTTGTAATATAACTTCAAAATTTCACGACATTCCACAGTGCTTGATGTTATGTAAAATTAATGTTTAAACACGGAGCGATCCTATAAATTGGCCATTCCGAAATTCAACAGGGAACTGGGGCGAGTTTCAAATTGTAACCACTCGATAAACTTACACCACCACATGAAAGATCACATTGAGATTAGTCATTTGACCAAGTTTCATGCCTTTAGGGTAAACAGAGACCAAGTGGAGGTAGCAGTTCAGACCGATATTCCAGACATCATGGAGGAGCTGCGAGACCAAGTAAAAACCCTTACAAGAATTGTTGCAGAGCTGTCCGAGATGAAGGCTAGAGAAAAGGTACCCAGTTTACCGGGGTTGAGCGAATCGGATCTCACTTTCATCAATCAAGACGGTGAAGATGTCGTTGAAGAAACACCTCCTCAAGCTCGTCCTGCTGCCATCACCTCACCTATTATTGTGCCAGAACCCCGAGTTCCTCAGCCACTTTCAGCTCTGTTATCACTCCCCACCTATCCTCCACCTCATCTGCGGTCTCCTTTGTCCACCATCGATAGCAATTCACAAATTTTCTGCAGCATCCCGAGCCTTGGTCCTTCAGACCAGCAGAAGCAGAAAGTGGAAGCCATTGTCGTCTTGGGCAAAGACATGGTATCCTCTGCCATGGCGTGCATCGATACGTTATTCTCTGACGAAGAGCTTGCTAGTAGTAACACATCTGGAAGTAACGGATATAGAGAACTTGACAGTCGAAACTTCGTTTTCTGATGTCAGTGCTTTGCCAGAAGTACGAATCTCCAATGTTCATGAAGCAGTGGGAACATGTGAAGTCAAAAATAAACACTAGGTGTAGGGGTAAAAGAAGAACTGTTCAACGTGGACTACAAAAGCAAGTGAATGTTTAAACAGTATTCTTGTCAGGGATAGCTTTTTTTCTTTAAAGTTTTGTGTGAAGTCGTCAGAGAAAGAAGACTACTGACCCAATTCATTTTGTAATCAGTACACATATCGACAGCAATATAGCTTTTTTTAACTTTTGTGTAGTCTTAAAAGTGTGTCATGTAAGAAAATAAAGTAGAATTTTGCTTAGTATCGAGAAGAGTGCCGGGAGGTGGGAATATCATAGTTTTAGCATAGTGACTACTGCTGTTACTGTTTAAAGGAACACTAAATGTATAGTTTTGACCATCACAACTTCTGATCCTATCTTATGAGTATACCGTTTTCACAAATCGCTTCCTTTTTCACCAGTCACTGCACGATATGAAGGCTAGAATGGGGAAAAAGCGGAAAATCTGAACTCATCCGTGTTTACTTTTAAATGAAAACTATTTCTTAACAGCCATACTTACCGCCTAACCTGAGCAGAATGAGAAGTTTGAAAGATGAAAAAAAGACAGAAATTATCAGTAGTGATAAGTTATTATTACTCCTGTATGAAATTGGAGTTTTCGCCTTTATTAGAGAGCATGACGTTTACGGCAAACGGCAAAAATGAAACTTTTCAGTTCCGTCTCTCTTCAGCTGTGTGTACAGCAGAGTGAAATTATTTGTATTTGTAATGAATAGCAGGAGATGTTATTCCATTTTTGTGTGCTTATTTATGGATTAGAAGAAAAGAACTCAAATTCAGAAGTTATTTTTGCCGTCTGCCGTTAACGTTGTGCTTAATCACTCTTGTTTTCTTAATGTTCATTTCCTACTCTTGGTTCATATGTAGAACTCGCACTGCCGATTAGTCGGAATAGTGGGATATATAGAGGACCGAGCTTCCCTTTATACCGTATTTGTTTGCGTGTAGGCTGGATTTTGGATGTGTTTTGTTTGTAATTGCATTCCTCTTTGAATCTGCCGGATGATTAGATTTTTTAATAATCACTGGTTCTCTCACAATTTCTGTCACAATTTCAACGTACCCAAAATTTGCGTGTGACTTTGTTAGTGGCTTTTGCTTCTCACTTCCAATATTCTACATTTACAGAATTCACACGTTTTTCGCTGTTAGGTTTGTTGTTTGCCGTCATAAATATCTCCCTCTTCTTTTGATTTGCATTTGTGCGAAGTTATTTTCCACACGTGCACAAGAAATCTGCCTGGTTACTCAGCATACAACGGAACTCGATTGGGCTGAATGTCGAACCTGTGATTTGTCCTGAATTCTGAAGGCCGACTCTTTGTTATGATCATACGAAAATGAAGAACTATTAGAACCGTTTCTAAAGGGGAGAATAGACAGTAACTACAAGAGCTCTTGAAACAACGATCAGCTGATCTTTGGGGAAACTTGAATCGCCGAACTGATTTATTACGTCTGCAACTGGTGGTACTGTTCAGGTTTATTGAAATTTTAGTTTCATAATGTGTATGAAAACAGTAAAAAAGCAAATTTTACTTCATAAGCAGTTGGAGTTCGCGTTCCTAACAGTCCTAACGACCGAACAGGAGGAATACGCAGTTTTTGCTACGACTGAATTCAGTGCTGATTTCAAAGAAAGATATTCGCAAAGACACATCGGTCCATCAGGGATGTGAGCTGATTTTGTTTTATTTATTTATCTTTTGAGAAGAATCTTTCGTTATACAGACAAAATGGACCCTGTACTGCGTGACAACACGGTAAGTTCAAAGAGTGGACACGGCTGCTCTGCAGCGTGTCATTTTGCTTTCGCTCACTAATAACGTGTCATTTTGCTCACCAAGCTAGCGTGTCATTTTGCTCACCAAGCCAGCGTGCTATTTCGCTCGTTGTCACACGGCATTGTTTCGCAGGACATGATTCTTTGTGTTTCGCGTGCATTGTAAACAAAAGATAATTTATGCTTCAATCTCCCCAAGCAGAATTGCAAGAATAAAATTAGCCAAAATGCTCACTACCCATTGTTTAGCGTGTCATTTTAGCATGCCCGTGCATTCACCTTTTTACCTAAAATCCTGTGGAGGGTCACATATGTAGACTTTATTTTCTACCGTCTGAGTTTCTATTTTCAGAACGAGTGCTCGTGCCAAACGTTTCCCATGAAAATCACTTGATTTTCATGCGAATGACCATGCAGGTGACATATTGTAAGAGGGCGGACGCTGGCATCATTCAATCCTCTAATTAAACCAAACCAACGCCGCAACGGAGAAATGTTTTAATAAACAGAAACCTTCAAGCATCTAACTTCTCTCTCTTATTCTTTAATACTTGAAATTCTGTAAAAACTGAAAATACAATGATCGATAAAACTAAATTACTACAAAATTCTAAGCTAAAAGAAACAATCTTAACTGAAGCACATGTGGGACGCATACCAGCACGTTTAACAATACAGACGACCATGAGCATAACAAATCTCGCGTTCGAAAACACTACGGTTGGTAATTGATCTAATAGGAAAATAAACAAGACAACATACCTCTCTCCCCGCTTTAAAGCTCTATAAATCGCAACGATCCTTCTATCTTTCCATATAGTTGACTTGTATCTAACACGCGTGTCGTATACCGAATGAAAGATTATACTGACAACTCGCAGGGATGAAACGAGAAAACAAAGAGGTATTGATCGGAAGTAACAATGACGTAGGTCACGCAATGACGAGTCACAATGATATCCGTTACACATATATTTTCATACCAATAGTTTCGCTCAAAGACTCGTTTTGCCACAGGGGCAAAAGTAAACTTGGCATTGGGCTATTCATCCATGAGCTGCTCAGAGAGCCTTTGATTGAAAACCATATCTTTTATGAAAAAGTTTCCTCAATAAAGATGATTTTTATGTTCAGCTGCAATTTTACCACCTTAGCTATTCTGGATGTATGCCTTTGTAATATGGGTGCAAGAAAAGCCCATGAACAAAGCCTACACTTTGTAAGATAAGAGCGACCTTGTGTGGTGTGAACGTGGCTTGTTTAAACCAATAATTGCAAGTTCACCAACAAGTTTCATCTTTAGAGTACTTAATCCACAAGTTTGGTGATAGGTCTCCTTTGATTAATTTGTAACTTAATCATTTGTGATTTACAATCTCTAAAGATCAGAGTAGAAGTAATTTTTAGTTTACATGTAATCTTCCACATCAACTGATAATTACAGCAGTAATTATGTACACGACAAACACTGCCCCATGTTATCACAACCTCATGCTTGAAAGTGTTCCTTGACGTCTTGGACTCCATGTGTCTTTAGGTCTGCATGTGTTGGTAAAGATGTCTTCAATCTGCCGCCCGTGAGCAATGGTGTGTTTCTGTAGTTCAGCAGAGCCTTGTATGGATCTTGCACTCTCTTTAAGAGGCTCTCAATGTGTCCTGCCCTCTCTGCTTCCCCATTTGCCTGAGGATACATAGGGCTGAAAGTTGTGTATAGAAAACCATAGTTGTTGCTAAATTATTTCAATGCTAAGCTGAAGTATTGAGGTCCATTGTCACTGATTAGTTCATACAGGATACCATATTTTGCAAACTGGCTGTTTGCATTTGATAATACCTTGATGTGATTCATGGATGCAGTCTAGCTTTTCTTTTCTCCAACTGTAAGGAACAGTAAGCCGTTGTGCTCTAAATAGGAGGTCATTGACGGATGAGAGTTCACCCCTGTAGGGGCATTGGGTACATCTTTCTTGCTTTTGGGCCATCCATGCTGGATTATTGAGCTTAAGGCTTGCATAACTAGATCAGCTGCCATGGCTTGTTGCAATTCCACATACTTCTCGGGTGAAATGGGAAGATGTGTTGTGAGATGAACATCATTAACTTCCAGGTCTGGAATTAAGGTTTCAGTAATTTCTGGCAGGTATAATCTGCTCAATGCATCAGCTACTGAAAGTTCCACTCCAGGACGATACTTGACTTTCAGGTCATACCGTTGCAGGGTTAACATCATTTTCTGTAGCCTTAGTGGTGCCTGATGTAAGGGCCTGTTTGAGATGTACTGCAATGGTTTGTGGTCTGACTCCACCACAGTTGACCTTCCATAAATGAACTGATGCAACTTCTGTGCTCCATACACAATTGCTAAAGTTTCCTTTTCAATCTGTGCATAGTGTTGCTGAGCTGGAGTAAGGGCTTCTCATCTTGAAAGAGGACTAGCTACACCTAACCCCTTAGAACTAGCATCCACAGATAGGGTTAGTGGCTTACTTGGGTCATACTGTAGTAGCCAAGTACGGGGGTAGCTGTAACCATTTGTTTCAGTTCTGAAAGCTAGTTTCTTGCTCTTGATCCTAATGCCAGGTAACTTGCTTTTCTAGCAATTCTCTCAGTGGTGCGCTTTCAGAAGCATGAACTTTGCCAGATACTGGATAAATCCAAGGAATGATTTAAGTTCCTTAGTGTTTTAAGGAGGTTGAATTTCTTGCACAGCACAAATCTTTTCTGGATCAGGTTTCAAACCTTCTTTGCTCAGGACATGGCCAACAGAGGGAACTTCTTCCTGTCTTATTTGGCACTTCTTCGCATTGAACTTGAGATTAACTTCACGTGCTCGGTTTAACACTTGCTTTAGTCTGGCATCATGCTCATCATGATTTTTTTCCACAGATGAGGAGGTCATCTACTATGGCTTTCACACCTTCAACATCTTCAAACAATTCTCACCTGGGTGTTGAAACACTTCAGGGGCAGACTTTATTCCAAATGTTAACCTTATGAAGCGGTATCTTCCATAGGGTGTGTTGAAAGTACTCAACTTTGAGCTGGCTTCATCCAGTTTCACTTGCCAGTAACCAGATGTGGCATCCAAAACTGAAAACACCTTTGCTTCTGGCATTCCGGCAAACAACTTCTTCTACTGTCATCATCGGGAAATGCTCTCTTTGAACTGCCTTGTTTAAATCCCTGGGGTCAATGCAAATACAGATCTTGTTTGGTTTGACCACTGCGAGCATGCTGTTGACCCAGTCAGTACGCTCTGTCTGTCGAACTATTACCCCTGTTTTAATGCTTTAATAAAAATGCTCCTAAGACAGAGTACACTATAGGAGATAAATAAATAGTTAATAATTAAAATAGTAATAAATATATGTAAAAGAAGAAACTTATTTACATTTCAAATTTTAGAATAGGTATCTACTGTCTGCTCCATATGGGCAAGTTCGTCTTTAATCTTGTCTTTAAGAGACACTGGGACTTTTCTAGGTGGATGAACCACTGCAGGAATACTTGGGTCCACCTTGATTGTGTTTTAACCAGGAATGCATCCTAGTCCTTGGAATAGATCTGAGTACTAATTCAAGATGTTTTGATTCTTAACTGTGGGGCACTCTGGGATGCAGTGTTGTTCTTTAGGCTGAGAATCCTGAAGTTGGTGTATTCTGACCAGTAAACCCATTTCTTTGCAGGTTTGTGCGCTGAGTACTGCAGGTGCTTCAACTTCAACCACATGAAATTGCACATTATACATGTTACCTTTGTACTCACAAGGTAATGTCACTACTCCTCTAGTAGGAATGTTATGACCTGAGTACCACTTTAACTTGATTTGGGTTTTCTCGACATGGCACTGAATTCCAAGATCTTCAATTACTTTATAGGGAAGCACATTACATTTTGCACCAGTGTATAACTGAAACTTGACAGCTTTGTTTTGAACTGTTAGCTCTTCATACCACTCACTCAACTCTACTGTGTTAATTGGAGTAATACATCCAACAAATAGCTCATCGCCACTATCTTCCTCTTCTAATAAGTGTACTCCTTTTCTGGCATCTGGCTTAGAACGGCAAACCCTTGCGAAATGGTTCAACTTTTGGCACTTGGTACATCACTTTCCTTTAGCATAACATTTGTTGTTGCCATGTTTATATCCACATTTGTGACACTCTTTTCTTGGTACTTCTTTATTTTGAGTGTGGTCATTTTTTGGCTTTTGGGTGCGTTCAGTGTTTAGTTTTCGCTGGTTTAAACTATTAATGCTAGCATCTTCATTTGCCATGGTTTCCAATTGAGTCTTTGACATTTCATCAGTTCTAGCTATGTCAATAGCCTTTTCTAAGGTAAGGTCCGAGCCTTAGCTTCCTGAATGTGTTTTTCTCTGGTTTTGGTCGAATGGCGTCCAGTGATTACTTTATCTTGAACCATTGCATCTGGGTCACCATAACCACAATCCTTAACAAGTAACTTAAAATCAGTGAGAAATTGTTCAATGACTCATCCTCTTGTTGTACTTTCTGGTGGAACTTGTACCTTGCAAACACTCTATTCGATTTGGGTTTCACGTACGCGTCATATTTTGTGTGATAGGTGTTGAGTTTCTTCGCCTCTTCTGCTCCTAGCTTCCACATACTATATATCTCACAACCTTTGTCTCCAACCCATAACATTAGGTAGTTGCACTTCACCTCTTCACTTTTTTGCTTGAGAGGACCACCAAAATTGAACTCACAGTGTTGTTTGAAAGCTTTCCACCCACTCGGTAAATCACCGCTCGACCAATCCATCTTTGGAGTGCTGCCAGCTGAAGAATTTCCGTCCATTTTCTTCGCTATAGGCTGTTTTCTGACTGGTTATCGAAGCTCGGGGGCTTTCTTTTGGGCGTTAATGCGATTTATTCTGACACCATGTTATGTACACGACAAACACTGTGCCATGTTGTCACAACCTCATGCTTTATATTTACCTCATGCCTTTGAACTTTACAAGGTGATAGATGATGACAAATACATGACAGCTAGCTCCTCAAAGCAGTCTCAGTAACAGCTTTCCCGAGAGGATAACTGATTTTTTCCCCGTTTTCATAAGCTTTTTTAAAAATACACATATAATATTACAGTTCTCCTCTTTAGCTGGCTCGTTAAGATCCTAGACAAGTAACCTGGAACTTACCACTGTCTCATACTGATCAATTTTCCAAGTTCAGTGGCTCATAGCCTCTGATTTGAAATGAGTAATGGACCAAAGACATTTGAATCAGCATAATGTGAAACGGGGGATCTTCAACTATTCTGAAAGAGGCATTGGCTGGTAGGTTAGTGGCAAAGGAAGCAACTTCTGAGGTTTCTCTCAACAGACGTAAAATCTTCGTAAAATCTGAGACCTTTTTCTCAATATAGTGGCAGTACTTTCTAATAGTTTACAAGATGATCTATGAAGTGAACTTTTGTACGTAAAAGGAAAATGCTTGCTACTTTCTGGAAGGAGAGTTTTTGTCTTCATTTCAACCTGATGGCCTTATGATCGTCCGAATACAACAAAATTGTTGAACACAAATTGGGGTTATACGGCTATTTATTTGTTTTGCAAAGAACAGCTGAGAAATTATCTAAAGTATAACACACACACACAAAGTCAATGTTATGAAATGTTTGGTTTAGCAGAGTTGAAGAAACGGTAGCTCAAAAATTATTGCCTTTACAGATTGTTCAAACAACTTCCATTTTTTTAGGCCTACATGAAACTTTGCAAAAAATACAATTTCAGGTCAAAAATACAGAGCACTGGTGAATTAAGCCAACTTGTGGTATTCGTGAATAGACAACATGGCCAGTAAAACAAGTGAATTGTTGACCAAATTGAGTGATTTCCAGCAGTTAAGTAAAACAAGTCATTTGGTGAGCAAATTGAGTTATTGCAAGCAAAAAGCAACTTCAATTTGAATCCGTAGCCCACTTTTTTTCCAAGCTACTAACAACATTATAGGAGACCAGGGGCAGCTAGTCGGAGAGAGACAGTATTTTCGGACTAAAGTTTACATCAAGAATGGAAGAGCTTGCTGCTCTTGAGTTAAACTTTTGTTAAAAAATATTGCATCATCCTGACTAGCTGCCCCTGGTTGCTGCTGCTAACAGATGGTTTGCGATGATATAGGCATTGGAAACAAAAATGTTCAAGCTGTAAAAGTTATGTACAGTGGCTAACTCGAACCAAAATCGGTTTCCCCTGGACTTGACTTTACAGTGAACCTCTGGTTGCAACCACCCCTTGTGAGTGACCACCTTTCCTCTGCGACAAGTTTGCCAAAATGTAACAAACGTTTCCAAGTCAAATTACTATATTTGGAACCTTGTGGAAGCAACCACCTCTCGTAAGTGACCATGACCACTTTTAGAGCTACAATTGTAGCAATTTTCTTTTGTTTTTAACCTCCCATAACAACCACTCAACAGAATAGTAGAGCGTAAATTGGACAATAAGGTGTTGTAACCCTATTGCATTCCTGAGTAGCACAAGAGACTTTTGCAAGAATAAAACTTGGGGTAAGTCTCTGCAGTTACCATATGCTAATGAGGCAAAATTTGGGCCCAATATGGTCTAAGCTCTTGTAACCTACCACCTCCCATAAGCAACCACCTAGGATTTTGGGTAGTCGCTTATGGGAGGTTTGACAGTTACAAATTGAATCTTAAATGTTACAACACCTTATTATCCAATTTCAGCTCTATTATCTGTCAAGTGATCACTTATGGGAGGTTAAAAACAAAACAAATTTCAAACTCAAATTTCAAAAGCTCTAGAAGTGGTCGGGGTTGCTTACTAGAGGGGTCACTTACAAGAGGTTCCAAATGCAGTGATTTGACTTGGAAATTTCTGGTATTTTGGAAAACCGGTTGCTGAGGAGAGGTGGTCACTTACGAGAAGTGGTGACAACCGGAGGTTCAACTGTTTTCACCTGCAATTTACCCTCTTGGATGCTTGATGACCACTGTCAAAGGTGGTGGACTTTATTCTTTTTGCTGATGACACAAATACATTTTTTTCTCACAAAGATTTTAATTCAGTTTCTGAAACTCTAAACACTGAAATGTGTAAATTAACACAGTGGTGTCGAGCTTATAGGCTGTCAATTAACTTTAAAAAGTCGAATTTTATGGTTTTTAGACCAAGCCAAAGGAGGCAAACACTTGATCTATCTATTCAGATTGACAACAGTAACATTGATTGTGTGATAGAGACAGTATTTTTAGGTGTTATCCTGGATGGACATTTATCATGGAAACCTCACATTCTCCAGAAAAATGTCTCCAGAAAAATATCAAAATCTATAGGTATTATTTACAAGTCAAGTTTTTGCCTTCCCCTTATGGTTTTTAGACCAAGCCAAAGGAGGCAAACACTTGATCTATCTATTCAGATTGACAACAGTAACATTGATTGTGTGATAGAGACAGTATTTTTAGGTGTTATCCTGGATGGACATTTATCATGGAAACCTCACATTCTCCAGAAAAATGTCTCCAGAAAAATATCAAAATCTATAGGTATTATTTACAAGTCAAGTTTTTGCCTTCCCAAAACTTTCTTACACTGTTTGTATTGTAGTCTAGTTTATCCTTACTTTTTATATTGTGCTTCAGTGTGGGGATCGACATATCAGAGTAATTTAAATCACGTGTTTATTTTGCAAAAGAAGATAACTTGTTTTCGTGGCGGCATTTTGTTACCAGCTCGGATTTTTTGTTTAAAAGGGAGGCATTTTAAGCCGTCAAGATGCAAAGTTTTTCAGCTAGACATAGGTTGCAGCGAGATGGTTTGCCATTGTATGCCTTTGCTCTCTTGATGATGCGCCAGTTGATTTCATAGTCTATGTTTCTGTCTTTTAAGTCCCAAATGTGTTTCGGAAGTACAGTGTCATGTGAGTGATTTCTGTTTTTGAAAGAGAGCTTGTGGTTGTTGTACCTTGTTTTAAATTTGTGTTCTGTCATACTAATGTAGGTCCTTGCATTACCAGAAGTTGTTGTGACAGTCGCTTCGTAGATAATGTTCTTGGTGAGACATGCACCCTCAAGTGGGCAAAGATTTTTGTTTCTGCAGTTGCATTTCTTCTCGTTGGAGGCCTCGTTGTTTTCGTTTAGGATCTTCTGATTGTGGCTTCTGATTATATTAGCCATGTTCGTAGTGCAGCTGTAGCTGACCTTGAGGTTGTTTCTGTTGAATATTTTGTGGAGCAAGAAAAAAAAACAGAAACAGATCAAGAAACATCATCTGGTTCAACCCACCGTACAGTCGGAACGTTCGAGCAAACATCGTCAAATCGTTCCTTTGCCTGATTGATAAGCATTTCCCAAAGTCACACAAGCTCCACAAAATATTCAACAGAAACAACCTCAAGGTCAGCTACAGCTGCACTACGAACATGGCTAATATAATCAAAGCCACAATCAGAAGATCCTAAAGGAAAACAACGAGGCCTCCAGCAAAAAGAAATGCAACTGCAGAAACAAAAATCTTTGCCCACTTGACGGTGCATGTCTCACCAAGAACATTATCTACGAAGCGACTGTCACAACAACTTCTGGTAACGCAAGGACCTACATTGGTATGACAGAACACGAATTTAAAACAAGGTACAACAATCACAAGCTCTCTTTCAAAAACAGAAATCACTCACATGACACTGTACTTTCGAAACACATTTGGGACTTAAAGGACAGAAACATAGACTATGAAATCAACTGGCGCATCATCAAGAGGGCAAGGGCATACAATGGCAAACCATCTCGCTGCAACCTATGTCTAGCTGAAAAACTTTGCATCTTGACGGCTCAAAATGCCTCCCTTTTAAACAAGAAATCCGAGCTGGTAACGAAATGCCGCCACGAAAACAAGTTTTTTGTGGCAACCAATCAGAAGAAGCGTCGCTCCAACCGTTCCTGAATTTCAAACATTTATAACTGATATCTTCTCGTAGAAAACACTTAGCCTGATGATCGCCTAGAGCGTGAAACTCGAGTAACTAATAATAATTTCCTTCTTATATCTCTATAATATGTTATATATATATTATATATATATAATACATTTAATATTTCATGCTGTCCCCATAATTTGTATGATTTACCCTAGATTGTCAGGAAGCCTATAGTCAAGGAACAGGGGTCAGTTTACTATGAGCATACCGATATGCATAACTATCTCCATTACTCGTCACTCCATCCAGATCACTGTAAGAGGGCAATTCCCTACAGTGAGTTTCTTCAACTCCCCAGGATCTGCTCCGATGATGACATGGAAATGAAAGAATACTTCCGGGCATGTGGTTACCCTGATAGACTTGCTAACAACGATCTCAGCAAAGTTCATTCAATGACAGCACCAGATGAATCTTACTTGAAAATTTCAAGATCTTGTCCTCCTAACCCAAGGCACCTTGGTGATATCCTCGTTCCCTCACCATCTCCCTCTGGTGTCGGTTCATTTCCCTGCTGACAGCCTTGATGCTAGACATTGAACCACATATAACTTGACAACATCTGCGACTACTTCACCTGTCAGTCTGAGTAGGCTGTGTATTGCATTTGTTGTTGCCACTATAACTGCCTATACATCAGAGAGACTGGAAGGCGGTTACAGAAACATTTCAGTGAGCACCTTTGCAGTTTTCGAACCCGACCCTGTCACTTGGTCAATACAGCAAGGTCTTGATCTGAGATTTTCACCTCACTCGTGGGTAATAAGTAGTTAAAATGGCCCTTAGTTGAATAGCATTGGTAATAGATGATGTCCTGAATTTCATAAAGAGGAAACTGTATTTCCTTGCTCATTATCTTCGCCCGTGTGTTACACGCATAGGCCCAGATCGATCAGGCCAAACAATACATCAAGTTTAATGAATTTAACCATGAGACATTAACTGACAATCCTATAAGCTGTATATCATTTGGTACCCGATTCTCTTTCCGTCTTTTTGTCTAGCACTCAACGTGTTCTGAACTGACAGGGTGAAAAGCACTCAAAATTGTTCGTTCGAGATTTCCAATGTAGTTGGCTCCAGGTCTTTTTTATAACCAAAAAGGAGTATGGAATACCCCTTACCCCTATCAGGTGTCATCATGGTAGGTGGGCTACCTATGTTCGGGGGAATACCCCCCTCTGACAATTTGAAAACTTTTTCGGTGCTCAATACATTTTGTACTGTCACCTCTCTTGTAAGTAAGTCATTTGTATCTCATGCACTTGTTTAGTGCGCGCACTATGCCATCTACATGATTCATGTTTACAGTTAGATTTCAGTATACTTTTGTGCAAATAACAGCTAGTTTTTCAGCTAGAAGCTATTAACAGTTAGTAATATTGTTGCTATTATGGTGGTACTGGTTTAAGTACAGGTACATTAAACTTGATTTGACCATAGTAGGAAAATGCTGCTTTCATTTTAGTCAGGTACAAAATTACGTACTTGGAAGCATAGTTGATTATGTTAATGTTAACCCTATTGCATTTATAGGGTTTAAATCATGCTTTGAGTGATGCGCAGAACGTGTGCAGACTAGCAAAAGAAGGCCGCATCCATAAGGAGCAGTCGCGGTATTTTGTGTTATTTTGGCCATTTACAAAATTACCTTTAAATGGAATGAAACCTGAAAATAGTGGTTTACTAAGATAGAAAAAACAACAAAGAGTTAATAATAAACCATCAAGGGTCAAGGATGGTCAAGTACATGTATAGAAAAGACCGACACGGATTACAAACGACAAAGTTGAAAAATTTAGGCTAATTTTTTTAAGATGCGCAAACCATGGCATAGCCCCTTTAAATACTTTCACACCCATTGTTACTGCCAATCCTTACTGCGCACATAATTCAAGTCATAACGTCACACAATGTCAAGTGCACACGCCAAGGAAGAAATATAAGCAAGTATAGGGCTTGGCACTGGGTGCGCCAACTTCTTCTGCAATTTACTTTCTTAAAATGGTTGGTGACCCTCTCTTTTCTTTTCATAGATCACTTCCTTTTGTGATTTTCTCTATTTTTACAAAAAAAAAAAAAACAGAGAGAAAACTCTGTCTCTGAGAAGTCACAAATATTACTGTTTTGCTGCTTTCATGTGACCAAAGTTTTCTTTGAATGTGGACAGAAAGGCTAATAATTATGTATTCTATTTCAAGGCATATTCTACCTCAAGGAACAAGATCAGCTGCAAACATTTACTTAATATACTTAGTTGTATTGAATTGAGTATGTTTACCTGATCTAACTTTCACTTATGTAGCTTCTTTTATTGTTTTTAGTCTTAGTAATGAGAGCTTCTAAAAAATGCATTGTCTTCAATTCACCATATTTTGAACACAAGCACGGACTCCCCCCCCCCCCCCTCCCTTTTTGCTCATGGATGTTACGTAACATCCATGAGCTTAGGGGGCAATCGGATGGCACTCGATCACTCACTCACTCACTCACTCACTCACTCACTCGCTCGCTCGCTCACTCACTCACTCACTCGATTCTGATTAATTTATTCATTAAACTGGATTAAATCGTTTCTCCCAACCCTCCCCTGCTTAGTATGGTTCTTGTCCTAGGCACTTCGTGAGGTAGGTTCAGCAGGTTTTAGCGGGGTACTAGAAAGACGATTTTTTTGTCAGACAACATGGAGTTCATACATATGGCGGCTAACGCGGCACGAAGATGGTTTTTGGTTCAACTCGTGGAGTTGTAAAATTGAAATTTGTCAAGCTAAGCAGCAGTAGCTGTAACAAATGGACATGGAAAGACAAGAAGACGTGCGGCAACATGGCGTATCGCAGCAACGAAGAGACCTTTCGCAGAGTGCTATTATTGAAAATTATAAAGCTAAGGAACATTAGCTTCGGCAATATGGACTTTGAAATCCTGAAAGCTGCGATGCTCGCTTCGAAATCTACGATGCTAAAAGGCAACGATGTCACGACCGAAAAAATGCCTGGTAAAATGTTACCTAGAGGAGGAAACAATGCAAAGGCGAATGAATGGAGTTTTTACGGGTGAAAGAGATTAAAGGGTATTGCTTATTGGAAACAGTCTGTTTCTCGCTATAGGTCAGTGTCTCTTGCCTTTTCAGTTCTTTACATTTTTGGCCCTCGTGCTACCCTTTCCTCGTTTATGCCTGCAAGGCAGGGCATATTTGTTAGGGGTACACTTGGCCTTGTTTTAGGAAAGTGTTGTAAAGTTCATAGTGTGACAAAGTAAGCTTGGTTACATATTACAGTCGGAAATATAACCTATGTATAAGCCTTTGTTGTTAACATAGCCATGTAAATATCTCTACTACATGTCGCTTGGAATATAGAAAACTAGTTCTTGATATCGGTTTTAAAACATGTGGGAATATTAGTTCCTCACTCACTTCTTGAGGGGCACAGGGGTAGACTGATGAATTCGAGGGTGTAAAATAAAGTCTTTATCAAAGCTGACGGAGCTCGGGAGAAATTCCGGTGAATAGAAGGGTTGTAATGTTGTATTTTGCACGAACTAACAACCTACCCCATAACAATTTAAATTAATTTCCCTCCATAAAGTTTCAGATATGTATTAAATACAAAGCAATTATTCATCGTACAGTTTTGACATACTTAAACAGTTCTCCCCTTCGGCAGTTAAGCCACTGCTGTTGAATTAAATTTGATAACATGTTCTAAGAAATACCATAATTTAAAAACAACCCAAGTGTTGCAGCTCCGAGCGTTTGTTGAAACAAGACAAGATAGTTATTTTCGTAGCCACGCCAAAGTAATATTATGTCGTGTTTGGAGATATCTTTTTAGCGTGAGTATTTCTGCTATGCTCTAATGTCACGGTGCAGAGAACGGCATGTAGGTGTGTTTTTGGCAAGATAAACGCATCACGTTTAACCCGAGACAATATGTTATTGTATTTAGCGCCAATTTCCACCAAAAAGCAATAAGAATTGTTAGATCTTTTTCCTGGGAGTAATATGCAAGAAGTGGAATTCTTTTGTATTTGGAGAAATAAGGTAATTGATGAAACAGAGATGTTTGGGAAGAACGCATGTGTTGTTGTGTTATGTAATTTTATGGGGGATAACAAGTTGTTAAGTGAATTTGTCATCATACTGTCACAGATGAAATCATGCGATTGTAAAACATGTAAGCTAAAAGTTGACCTTTAATGAAAGGGATAAGATTTGCTAGGGCTATCGAATGGTATTCGCGAGAATGTGAGCGGTTCTTTTATTTTTGCGAGGAAGAGCTGTGACATAGTTTATCTTGAGAGCAGCCGGAGCACTTTAGAAAGTACATGTAGAAGACTTATAGAGATGGCGAGCAGCGAAAAGATTTTTAATTTTTTCTTTAGCTGATTTTTTTTCCTTTAATACAAAGAAAACGTTTTGCACACATTCCAGTAGCTTACAGCTTAAGCCTTAATTGTTTGATGTCAAATTACTTCAGGTGGCTTCACGCGATTTATGTTGATAAAGGGTCGTGATGCGGGATTAGCTCATACTATTTTCCGTGAAACGTGAATTTAGGAATTCTCCGAATAGTTACAGTGGTCTATCGAGAGTGCCTTAGCCATGAATATGCAATACGGGGCCTTGATTTAGCCATTCGCGATTTTGCTTCCTACAAACACTGTTTTTAATGTAAGAACAGGTCCTTAAAAAGAGTATCTTACTTTCTTATTCTCGTAATTCGAGAAAACGAAATTTTTTTATCCGTGAACCGTGATCCTCTGTATTTTAGGTTCGTGAACCGTGCCAGAGACTTACTAGACTTCCCTTTACGACCCTCTTGATATCTAAAGCTTTTAATCGGACATTGTAAACAGACCACGAGAAGATGGTAAATTGTTTTTTTGTTAGATATTATTTTTTATCAGTGCTGGCCTGATGGGCCGCTTGGCACATATGTAGACTTTGACTTCCACCGTCTGAGTTTCTATTTGCAGAACGAGTGCTTGTGCCAAACGTTTCCCATGAAAATCACTTGATTTTCATGCGAATGACCGTGCAGGTGACATATATTTTCATACCAATAGTTTCGCTTAAAGACTCGTTTTGCCACAGGGGCAAAAGTAAACTTAGCATTGGGCTATTCATCCATGAGCTGCTCAGGGAGCCTTTGATTTTACATTTCTTTTACTTTCGGGCAAAAATTGATATTTGCCTTACTGCATGGCAAGTTTGAAAACAAAATTGTATGTGGGAACGTTTTTGGCACAAACATCCATAAACAAGGTATTATTTGTTTTTAGGAGTGTTTCAGTCAAATAACTTATTTTGTTCTTTTCAGCGACCCGCTTTGCACTCCAGATGGGATTTTCAAATGAAGACTTGCACACAAACCACTCAAGGTAGTATAGTAAGGAATTTCTATAAAAAAGTAGGTTTTAAACAAAAGAATTCCAATGTACACACTGCAGTTGAAGTGAGAGTAGCAAAAGAACCACCTGCTTGAGAGTTTTTTGCCCACATTGTGCAGAATGGCTATTATTCTTGCAACATTGAGTTGCAGTTCAAGAGAGGTTATTGGATTGACATATTGCGCTTTATTATAGGTGGCTAGGTAAAAGTTTATTTTGATATGCTTGCCTCGTCAATTATAAAATAAAAGGAAAGCTGATTTCCGAAAGGGGCATGTGCCTACAATAACAAAATTGCAAAGTAACAGCAATTACCATCACAATTGCCACCTGAAAATACAGGGAGTAACCATGGCAACCTCCCATTGGTCACCTCCAAAGAAAAAGGAACTCCAAGATGGATGTAAGTGCTTGGAGAAAGGAGGCAGCCATAGGGGCCAACCCACCAAACAATGAATCTCCAAGTACGTAAATGGGGTGGGTAGGCACCCCCTCCAAGCATGGCAAGACAGTCAGGAAATGCTAACCAGTAGGGGGGCAACGGGCAACAGCCAAGGAAACAATGCTCCCTGTTGAAAATATAAGCAGGCCCAAAAACAAAAAACAAGAAAAGAAAATCAGGCTACCAAGCAACAGGCAAATACATTAACAGAAACAAGAAGCAAAATTCGCAGAAGCAACTAAATTAAACAACACTCACCAAACTATTCCACCAATGATTTGGCTGTACGAGTTATAAGATCAGGTGGGGTTCTAATATATTGTTTGTAAGAATCAATTTTCCACCTGCCAAGGACCTGGGCAGGTGGGTGGACACCAGCCCTAGTTGCAGAAGTGGCTGCCCCAATTCAGAAACTGTGACTGGAAAAATCACCAGGGAGACCAGCAGAAAGGAGAATGTAACCAATCCAATCAAAACGTCACCCCTTTCGAAAGAGGTCGGTTTTAGAAGCTTTGATAAAAACTTGAAGGCAAGATTGATCAAGGGGAAAGGCGAAGGAAGCATAGCTGGGCTAAGAACTGATGAGGGATGAGAACTGGAAAAGTCTTCGCATGTGGCACTTGAGAATGACAGGCCTGAAAATTGAAGCGAGACAAAGTGTCAGCTTTGCCGTTATTTCTTCCTGGAACATGAATTGCAGCAAATGTAAAACTGAAGCAGGCTGCAGCTTTGAGTAAGCTACGCAACAAATGCATAATGTTTGGGTCTGGAAAAGTCTGTGAGTTAAGAATGTGTACCAGAGCTTCGTTATCAATGTGAAACAAGATACGCCTGTGGGACCAACCAGAGCCCCATCTTGTAATCATCTATATAAAGCAACAGGTCATCAATGCCATATTTATGGACCAAAATCCACTCAACCAATTCTGCTGAAGTTGAATATAGCTGGAGCTGAGCGAAGGCCAAACAGTAAGCCGAGATCTATGTAATAAGCATTGTGTCACTTCAGGCCCAATAGGTGGCAGTCCAAAGGATGAATAGCAATACTCCAGTACACAGGCTCAATGTAAAATTTAGCCCTGAAGGCACCCAGCCCAAATTTAGAAACCATTTTAATAATGTCATCCATTTTGATGTACTGGAGCTGCGACAACACTAAGTGGCCATTGAACCAGTTCTTGCCTGGTAATGGTAATGTTTTCTGCTAATAAATCTTCCAGATTCATAAACTTTCCTGCAGTGATTTGAGAAACAACCTTGAAAGGGGCCAGGGCCGACCACAAATGGCTGTTGAAGAGGTAAGGCTGTCAATGAGGGAACTATGTATGCCTGAGGCAAACATCCACTGGCCAATAGCAGATCTCCCAGTGAACTCTGATTATTGACAATCTCATTTAACGATGTCTTGGATATCCTGCACATTGCAAAACAAACTACATTGAAACTGATGTATAAAAATAACCAAAAACGGTACAGAATGTGTTGAGTAAGATGAATCAGCAGGGCTTTAATGGGGTGCAGAAATGTGCGTAAGAACACAGGAGTGGTGGGAGTAAGTGAATTTTTTTTTCTGTTCCTGTTGTTCTTTTTGACTCTGACCCATGTAATTAAGCAAAAATTCCTGTATGGCACCAAAATAATTTTTCCCTTTGGGACTTTCAGTTATCGGCCATTAAGACATGCATATTTGCTGCTGTTACGTTATCACTCAACCGACAGAAAAGATACACTACAAACCCAACTTATTTATTTAGCAATACGTAGTGAAATATCCTGGTTACAAAGGAGCACTTCTTAGAAACAATGGAATCTATCATCAAACTAACTTAAGCCTGCAACTTAAACCTCAGTCATCCACTGACACAAACCCATAGTAAACGATACTGTCTCCTCTCGATCCACTTGACTTCAAATGGAATTCCTCAACACTCTCGACAGTGCTCTTGGTATAGCTTCTTCAGTCGGTCTCTGCCGATGCCAACTGACAATGCTAGCTAGCTGAGTCCTTGTATACAATTAGCTAATATTCTAGAACATTCTTGGAGCTTCTAACACAACTATTTATGGAGCATTACATCGTAATTACATTGTTTTGTAGAATGCTCTAAACTGTTCTATAGCGTGACAGCAGAAGATTCTGGTACAAACATTGCATGACTTGACTTTCTATAAGTTACCAGAAACTTAGTATTTACAATAATTATTGCTCTTCATAACACTGCATTGCAGACCCATTCACCATTTTATAGTCACGATTATATGTGAAAGTCATGTGACCAGAACCAAAAAAACACTTTACATTTACATTGCATGGCAATGTCAATATCATTTCACATGGAAATATCTCAGTTGAGTTTGCTTAGATTACAATGTTGATACTGTATTTCTCCAGTTTTAGATGATCAATTGGATCTCTTTTATCAAAATAATTTCATATTCGATTTGTACAGCTTAAATGCAACATTGCAGTACACTATGCTAAACCGCTGAGAGGGGCTGCTTCAATGGGATTGTCAATGTACAGTCTTATGACATCACACATATCTTGATTGCATCTCCTGAATGTGATACATAATTAACTCCATACCATGCACTTCAAAATATGTAACTGCACTTTTACCTTATGCTATTTTATTAAAACTCAAACTGACTGTGGCTGTTCCATTTCCAGCAAATTACTATGGATATTTTACATGTATGAATGAAAAAGAAATATATATGTTTTTAAAGACCTAGAAAGGCCCAGGATTTATTCCACATCAATGCCAATAAGGTCAAGTCAAGCATCATGAAAAATTACATTATTCTTTAACCTAAATGTTGGAAGATATTCTTATATCACTACCATTTAAAACTGAAGAAAAACAGCATGAAACACAACTAATCCCTCTATTAAACAAGATTTCTGTTTTTTTCTCCTCTGAAACCTCTTAGTCAATGGGTCTGGGTTATGTTATGAGTGGATAAGTATACCTTTTAACAGTTGAGCTGGCTCTAGAGGTCAACAATTGTTTAATAACATCCTGTTTACATTCCTTTAATTTATCTGGGCGGCTTTCAATAATCTTCAATAAAAATAGAACCAAGACAAAATTAACCATTCCCTGCTCAATAAACCATAACATCCAGCCAGTGCTGCACAAATGTTTCATTGTTGTTTATAACCTCTTATATAACACATAACCTAGGGTATGACTCGGCGAGGCCAGTGTTATTGGCCCGACTACATGTAACAACTACAGGCCAGTGGCATTGCGTAACCGCTCCCAGCGAATGTGGATTTCCAAACCAGTGTCACCCTGCTGGCCAGTGCCTTGAAATAAACTCGTGAAAATGGTACCGATCAAAGACATCCTTAAACCAGCAAACACGAGTTCCGTGATGCTTAGCAATGAGTAAAATTGAGATGATTACTGAACCTTTAAAGCCCAAAAGAGCATTCACGTTTTGACCATGTTCGAACGTATCATCACCAGAAAAGATTTTACAATCCACGATAAAATTTGCATAAACTCTACTCATAAGGGGCCAGAAACTAGACAAAGGTCAAAACAGTACAACTAAAGACTCTTTGTTCAAACATGCAATGAAGCGTATTCAAAATGAGACAAACTGGTGTGACAACCGGACAATTCTCATTACACAAGGATTGATGGAAAAAATCTATTCCCACACACTCCGGGGTTCAAAATCTCCAGAAAAACTGAGATATTTTGAAATCATGATGATTTGCGAAGCAATTCACCTTGTGTGGGCCCCACAATCTTTCAAGCTGAAGAAACAAGGATCGCGTAATCTGCCAGTCATCAAAATCAATTAAACAACTAATGAAATCAGCTTTTGCAACTTCGTTGTGAGGAACCTATTGAATATCCAATGAAATCTTATACGCAAGGCAATTCTAAAAAAATATATATATTTGTGTAAAGCAAAACATTGTAAATCGTTCTTCATATTTCCAACTTCGACTAGTTTTGCGGCAGCAAGATTGTCAGTGAACCACTTCACACAAGAATCTTTCAACTCACCACAAAACTATTTAAGTGCGAATTCAATATCAAACAATTCCCTCCATGTGCTCATTCTGACACAAGAATCTTTCAACTCACCACAAAATGATCTAAGTGCAAACGCTGTAGTATCTGCACTCTCCACACGCCTTGCAAGCCTACATTGTATCACGTGATATTGCATTAAAAAGGGTTTTATCCAACATGGGGTGTGTTGACGATCCTACATTTGGCAACGAGGATCGCGGATTACAAGAAGAAAAGCAGAAACAGAGAAGAGAAAATCAGCGTAATCTATGGCTAAGACCTTGAAGCACTTAAGCAACCAAACATTTAGAAGAAAGAAGAAGAAAAGAGAGCAAGAAAATGCCGAAGAGAACTCGCGAAGAGACCACATGCTCGATAAGAATTCATGCCAGATACACAAGGCCAAGAAGGAGCTGAAGCATACACGCTGAATCTGACAGAAATAAGAGTACTCAGCATCAGAAAATCACTAAAGATAGAGCCATTTAAGATTCCAGCAAATCACCTGGAAGTTGGACGGGCATGGAGAGAACGGATTAAAGACTTCAAGGACGAAACATTGTATGTTTTTGAGATCACAGAAATAAGAGACCATGTGAGCACCCTGAAGATTTACATGTATGGCGACAAAGAAATCAAGAAACTTGCACGTAACTTGCCAGATACAATGCCAGTGGTTGGAGACGATGATTACAAGAAGCTGAAAAGAAAACTAGACAACCATTTCCTACCGAAAAAGAACAAGCATCACGCCAGATTCACGTTTAGCAAACAAAAACAAATCAAAGGAGAGAGCGTTGTCACATACGCGGCGTGACTACGCGAAAAATCAAAGGATTGCGAATTTGACAAGCAAACAGATGACAGAATACTGGAACGCTCTATACAAACCATCAAGGACAGCGAACTTGTTAAAAGAAGCATTCAGAAGAAATGGAACCTTGATCAGTTCCTCAAGGAAGCAAGCCAAACAGAAGATATCAATCAGCAAGTCAAAGACATGAAAGAATATTTCAAGATATCGAAAGTCGGGTATCAATCAGAGGATTCTCCGAAGAGCGGCAAGTGGGACGGAAGAAGAAACTTGAAGAAGAGACTGCCACAACCTCCTAGAAAATGAGACCACAAGAAAGAAGAGAAAGAGAAAGGCAAAAGCTGTGGTTACTGTGGGAAGACAGGAGCGCACCCTCCAGGTAGAAACTGCCCAGCATATGGACAACGATGTTTAAAGTGCATCATGTTGCAGAGTCGGTGCCCAACCCCAAGAGGGATCTAAGGAGACCAAGAGAGGGCGAATCAAGCAAACAGCAGAGGCTGAGGAGACAAGCAGTGATTCAGATGATGATTACATCTACCTTCAGGAGACAGCACAACACCTACACCGAGTGAAGAAGATAAGATCAGGTTGGGGAGTACACATGTCACTTCTTGGAGGCAGGCATGGGTTTTTGAGCTGAGAGAACTTTGCCCCTCCTGCTTGTAAATCTTTGAACACGAGTTTGCTCAACTGCCTCTTTGTACGGTTTGGATGTTGGTTTGTCCATGCCACCTAGGAAACATAAAAGGGGAGCGCGTGATTTGACCGAAGAAGATCCAAACGTTGCTAAACGACTCAATATGGCGTCCGAAGAAGAAGAGGTCACAGCAGCCGAACGTGTGATTGCACATGAGGTTGAAGGACAAGAAGAACGGGAGCCTTCCCTGCTGGAACTAAAAGGGTTACTTATTGATATCCAAACTTCCATCCCCAATATAACCAAGGAGAATGAAGTGCTCAGGAAAGAAGTATCTGATTTAAAAGCCTCGCTGGAATTTAATGACAAGGAGCCAAGGGATGTTAAGAGTTTGCTTGCCACCGCCCCGTTCAGCTTATGCATCACTACGGAAGAAGCTAGAGGCAACTACCAACGAGTTAAACGTCACTAAGAATACACTTAAAGACCAGACACATGAAACGGAACGACTCGAATGCTCCCTTTTGACCCTCGAACAGTGCAGGAGGAAGAATTCATTAGAAATCCATGGTATTCCGGAAAACCTGTACCCGAGAACACAAGATGTTGTTATCAAAGTCGCTGAAGCACTCAACGTCACCATTATGCCCAGTGACATTGAAATTTGTCATAAAACGCAGGACAGGGCCACAACCAATTCTGGTTAAATTCCTTAGCCACCAGACCAAGTCCAAGCTTTACAGGGAGCGAACCAAGCTCAAGAATGTGAAGATCTCGGATATTTATCCAAGCTACTCATCTTCTGGAGACCATCAAATTTTCATTCTTGAAACTACGTACAGAAGGGAATGAGTGGCAGAAGCCAACAGACGCAGACACGATGGAACTTCTCTTAGTATTTGGACTTCAGATGGCAAGATCTATGTCAAAACGTCTCCAGAAGGTACTCCTAAAAAATGTATTATGTGAGGTCAAAGATGCGCTCTTAAGATGGGAATTAATCAAGATGGAATTGAGAGGTATTATTATTCCATTCGCAAAAAATAAAGCTAGGGCCACAAGATTATACATTGAGCATTTAGAAAAACAGTTGGCGGAGCTAGACTTCACAATTTTAAATCATACTGGCTCTCAGATGGATTTGTTTTCTAAGCAGTCGGAGCTTGGAAAATTAAAAAAAGAATTGCAGTACTGGTATGATAAAAAAGGGGAGGGCACAATATTCAAATCGAAACTGAGATGGATGGAACAAGGCGAGAAGCCGACAAAGTATTTCTTACAACAAATTGAGGACTTTTACCGAGATCTGTACACCTCTCAATTTTCCAGTTCCGAAAAACTGTTCGACAACTCCGTTGGAAATGTTGTTTTGCCGCAATTGTCTGAAGTGGATAAAAATATGCTGGAACGTGAATTAACTGTTGAAGAATGTCATCAGATTCTCAAAACGTTCAGCAATGGGAAGTCCCCTGGGGAGGACAGTTTCGCAGTTGAGTTTTATGTTCAGTTCTTTGAGCTTGTTGCGCCAGATATGCTTGCTAGTCTCATTGCAGCTTATCTCCACGGGGAAATGTCTGTTTCCCAGAGGAGAGGAGTTATTAGACTGATCCCCAAAGACGATTCCAACCTTCTTGAGCTATCCAACTGGTGCGCAATTACATTCGTTAAATGTGGATTATAAGATTGCTTCAAAAGCTATAGCATCGAGAATTAAAAATGTCCTTCCCGCTTTTATACATTCGGATCAATCCGGTTTCATGAAAGATAGATTTATTGGTCAAAACATTAGACTGATCAATGACATTCTTGAGCAAACTGAGTTACAAAACGTTCCTGGCATTTTGCTCCAGCTGGACTTAGGGACACAGTTGAGTGGCCGGTAATTCAACAAACCTTCTCGAAGTTTAACTTTGGTGATAGTTTAAAGCGCTGGATTCAAACCCTCTACTGCAATGCAGATAGCTCTATTCTTAACAATGGCCTTAACACGAAACGAATACCCTTGCCTAGAGGTGTTAGACAAGGTTGTCCTTTGTCACCATATCTTCTTATTCTGGTGGCCGAGATACTGGCTTCTAAAATAAGACATGACAAAAATGTTCAAGGTATCAAGCTCTTTAAGAAGGAAATTAAGCTGAGCCAGTTTGCTGATGATACATCTCATATGTAAAAATCTGCTTAATATTCTAGCTGGCTTTGGGGCCATCTCAGGTCTTCATTTGAAAAGGTCTAAAAGAAAAGCCTTGTGGTTAGGGCCTTGGAGATCTAACCGTGGCAGACCTTTAGGTCTAGCCTGGACCAATAAACCTGTACGAGTCTTGGGAACTTTTATTTCGTATGACAGTGCTGGCAGTGAACGGAAAAACTTTGCTAAGAAGGTGGATAATCTTAAGACAAAACTTGCAGCTTGGCGTATGCATAAACTTTCTCTCTTTGGATGGTGCTTGATTTCGAAAACTCTAGGATTATCTCAAATTGTTTATTCGGCTTCTATGCTTGACATTCCAAATCATTACGCATCGGTATCCTATCGTTACTTTTCCAGTTCTTGTGGAAAAACAAACCAGATAAAATCAAGAGACAAGTCTTGTATCAAGACTATTGTGATGGTGGCTTGCGGGTCACGAATGTTGAAATTATGTTTAAGTCCTTGCGCTTAGCCTGGATCCAGCGTCTCCTCAAAAATGATGATGAGGAAGAGAATTCCTGGTCAACAGTTCCAGCTTTTATTTCAACAAGTATGGTGGTCTTAATTTTCTTTTACGCTACAACTATGATAAGAAATTAATTTCTAAACGATTCAGACATACCATCCTTCTACAAGGATATCTTGTTTTCTTTCCTGGACCTTAAAAGTCTCTATGACTCTAAGGATGAACAAGAGATGATTCTCTTTAATAATAAAGACATCCTCGTTGACGGGATGACTATTTTCTACCAGGACTGGGTTGAAAATGGTGTCTTTATGCTGCATGATGTAATCGATGTTAATGGCCATTTTTTACCATTCGAACGGTTCCAACATTGCTATGGAATTAATTGTAATTTTCTCACTTATTACCAAGTAATATCTGCAATCCCGAGCGCCTTACGGAAAAAAAGCCAAGGAGTGGGCTAAGCCTAATGTCAATTTTTTATCTGGCGGTACCTTAACTCCAGTTCTAACCATCAACCTCTTGAAACTTAGATCTAAAGACTATTATTGGCTTTTTCTCAATAAACGGAGACCCCAGACCACTGGTCCAATGAAATGGGACCGCGACTTTGTTTCAACAGTATTGCCATGGCATCAGATCTTTGATAGAGTGAAGGTTATTTGTAAAGAGAATCAACTGAGAGAATTTTACTTTAAGCTAATCCATCGCATTTTTGCCACAAAGAAAGAACTTTCTCTCTATGGAATTAAAGACAATAATATATGTTTCTACTGCGGTGAGCCTGACTCAGTTCTTCAAACATTTCAAAATTGTAGAACAACAACTTTGTTTCTCAATCAGCTGTTGAACTGGTTCAATGGGATGCAAAACACCTCAATATCCCCGGCAAACTATGAATTATTATTTGTTGTGTCATGTGGGAAGGATAATGACATCCTTAGGAAACTGTATTTTTGTTTAATATTTGCCAACTATTATCTACATTGTACATTATCACAAGGTAAAAGAAAAGAACCTTGACTGGGCTGAATTTACTTCTAAAATAAATTACAAGCTAAGAATAGAAAATGAAGTTTCTGGTTCTCTTTTATAATGCTTCTTCACATTATCTGTTCTGTTGATGCTAAGGTATTAGAAAAGTGTGATATCGGTAGATTAATTGCAACAATAGATTAATGTAGGTTATGCAATATAAAATGTACCTGTATTACTGATACGTATTTAATGTTCTTTTGCAAATTGTTTAAAACCGATTCTTTATAGTAAGTACAGTGTATTGTAAAGAACTTGTCTCGCACTGTAAGTAGTAATATTAGCTCCATTGCTCTGTTGTATTGTAAGTAGTGTACATAGTATTGTAAAGTTTAAGCAAACAATAAAAATAAATAAAGATCAGGTCCAAATCAAGACACTGTACTGATCCGCATTTGAGACGTTGATACTTTTGTTGAACCAGATAGTGGAGCAAGCGCAAATGTAATGGATGAATATCAGTTCAACGCCCTCAAGCACAGATCACAAGAAATTAAGGAACTGGAGCCCAGTAGAGACACACTGAAGACACTTCAATCTAATCTAACAGTCAAAGGTAAATTTACTGCAACATTGCAGAACAAGAACTGGGGCGCACAGAGCAAGTTCTTGGTCATCCAAGGGAAGATGGACTCTCCGCCACTCCTGAGTAAAAGCACACTGTTGAAGCTTAGAATGCTCCAAATCGATCCAGAAGGAACACTCAAAGAAACCAATGAACTGAGAATCAAAAGTGTGAAGACACCGGATAACAGCTTTGAAACAGTACTGAGTGAATACAGCAACGTATTCCATGGGATAAGTTGCTTTTGAGAAAAGAATACAGGCAAGAAGATTGAAGTCAAGCTAGAAATGGAAACCGATGCCAAACCTGTGGCTCAGAAACCATGCCCTGTACCGTATCACCTGCAGAAACCACCTAAAGATTGGCTAGACCAGGGAGTGAAGGAGGAGACATTTGAGAAAGTCCCAGATGGAGAGGCGAGTACCTGGTGTTCACCACTAGTGGTTCAACCCAAACCACAATTCACAGAGATGAAGAGTGAGGAGTTAGAATCCCACATGATTAGGGCAAGCATCGACATGAGAGTTCCAAACCAGTCAATGAAGCGAAGCTGGTGCATCCAGTCACCAAGAATAGAAGATTTCATCTACTGTCTACATGACTGCAAGATCTTTACGAAGCTGGATCTCAGACAAGGTTACCACCAGTTAGCTCTAGACCCCTCCACAAGACAAGTAGCAACATTCAGCACACCTTGGGAAATTACAGACCCCAACGACTTAGTTTTTGGAGCAAAATCGTCTCAAGATGTCTTCGACAAAGCCATGTTCAGAATCTTTGGCGACATACACCATTGCTTAACCAAAGAAATGACATACCGGGTACTCCTGGGGGGGAATAGACCAGACCGAACATAGAGAAGTACTGAGGACCATCCTAAAGCGAGCTAGAGATCATGGAATCACCTTTAACAGAGAAAAATGTCAGTTTGGAATGGAACAAATTGAGTTCTTTGGACATGTTTTCACCAAGGATGGACTGAAGCTATCACCTGACAAAGTAAGAGCAGTCAAAGAGTGTGGAGTGCCTGAGAACAAAGAGGCAGTACAAAGCTTCCTGGGAATGGCAGGCTACCTGCACAACTTCATCAAGAATTATGCAGCCATAGCAGCACCGCTGTACCAGCTAACCTGAAAAAAAAACAACTGAATTTTACTGGGGTAAACAAGAAGAGGAAGCATTCAGAAAGATACAAGACAACATCTCAAGTGAGAAGACCATGGCTTTCGTTGACCCAAGCAAACCCATTATCCTCTGCACAGAAGCAAACTTCAATGAAGGGTTATCAGCGGCCCTGCTCCAGAAGACAGACAAAGGCATACAACTGGTACACTTCATCAGCCAAACAATGACAGAAACCAAGAAGAGGTACAGTCAAACCGAGAAAGACGCTTTGACAATTAAATGGGCAGAGGAGAGACTGAGAATTTACCTACTCGGAGCACCTAGATTCAGAATCGTGACTGCCCACAAACCACTAGACCTTTGTTTAACAAAGTAAAGGCCAAAGTATCACCAAGAATAGAGAAGTGGATCATGGTAATGCAGGACGTGGACTGCAAGTTGGTGTATGAACCAGGTAAAGATGAAGCAGATCCCTTAAACTTCCTCTCCAGACACCCTCTGCCTGAAACAGGACATGACAAAACTGAGAAGATCATCAGATGGAACGTGAATACAGAGCATGGTGTGGTTGTCACAGGAATCAGAGAGGAAACTCAGAAGGATGAGGTCATGCAGCAATTAGCCAAGCGGATCACTAAAGGGGACTGGGAGAAACGCAAGAGAGACAAAGACCTTGAACCCTACCTACAGGTGAAACAGGAGTTATCGGTAGCAGAAGGACTTATCTTCAGAGAAAGTCGAATCGTACTACCACCAGCATTTTAGAGGAAAGTGGTTAAACTAGAACACAGCCTAGGACACTTAGGAAAAACTAAGATCAAGGAAATGTTGAGAGAAAAATACTGGTTCCCACTGATGAACAGCATGATCAACACCGCTATTGACCAGTGTTATGAGTGCCAAGTAGCTATGAAAGGAGACAGAGAAGAGCCAATCAAGGTGACCAGCATCCATTCACCACTCTTGGGATGCAATATCCATAGACTATGGTGGACCATACCCAGATGGACACTACAATCTCGTCCTGATTGACAAGAGAACCAGATACCCAGTGGTAGAGTCTGTACCATCAACTGACTTCCAGACCAACAAGGAGAGATTGAAGCACATCGTCGTCACCTATGGAACTCTGAGGACAATTGAAAGCGACAATGGACCCCCATTGAATTCTAAAGAGTTCAATGACTTTGCAAGGCAAGAAGGATTCCAGCACCACAAGGTGACGGCCCTTCACCCAAGAGCGAATGGGGAAGTAGAAAGACTCATGTAAAACCTAAACAGAGAGAATAATGTTACTAGGAGACTATGTGCTTGTCAAGCAACCAAGGAAGAACAAGTGGAGAACACGCTATGAACCTGTGTTCTATGTCATGTGCAGCATTTGTGGTTCCCAAATAACAGCCAGACGTGTGACAGATGGACGAACAGTTTGCCAAGATGCCAGCCAATTTAAGCTAGCCAATGCAGTAATCAACACCACTGATGAACCAGAGAAGAACGAGGAAGTACAAACACACAGGGCACACTTGACATATCGCTAAGAAAATCTTTAGGATTATAGTGTTTGAAGTTTCTTGGGGTTACGTAAACAGGCTTGGTTTGTTCTTTCCTCAGCTTTAGTGTAGCACAAATTAAATCATGATCACTAATAGATAGAGGGACTACCTTTGTTTCCATTACAAGATTTCCATTTGTGGCAAGAAGAACATCAATTAAAGTTTCTGAAGTTTCTGTTATTCTTGTTGGATGTGCAACCAGCTGCAATAGGTTAAAGGAAGAGCAAAAATTCGTGAGAGCTTGACAAGCCGGATCATTGTCATTTAGCATATTACAATTTAGGTCCCCTAAGATGAAAATTGGCTTGGTTAATGAAAGTGCTTGGACGAGAGTTTCACTTAAATCTGTATCAAAGCATAAGGTGCTTGTGTCTGGAGGCTTGTACACAGTGCACACTAAGAAAGAGCTCGAGTTTCTGATCTGGATTTTCACCACAACATATGCAGACCAGAAGCAGCAATGTAAGATAGTTCATGTAAAAATTCTACTTTGAAGGATCAGACTGACAGCGACGATTCTGTTTGTCAGGTTTAGTGGAAACAGATGTCTTATCTGGTCCTGAGTTTGGGCATATGGACCCACTTATAACAAGTCTTACAAGTTGATAACTTGAGGTAGAATTCACGTAATGGTTGATGCTAGAGGCAAAATAGCCTCTGCCGCAAAGGCGAAGGTGACAACAATGGCTGCCACAGCGTTCCGCTGCCAGTCCAAAGAAGGGCATCCAGAAATTCTGTCCGGGTTCCTTGGCATTTTCAAAAACTTGTATCTTGCACACTATGTATCTATAAAAGTCCCATCATGGCGAATAATCACGAATTGGACAGCAATTAACTAAACAATAACATGGAAGGCTACAATAATTTTATATTAATGAATCCCTTTTTTGTTTAATGAACTGAAACCAAGCGTTAAGTAAATATTTTGAACTTGAAAATTCTTTAAAAATTGTATTCCTTGACACATCAGCAATTGCATTTGTTACAGGTTTTTAAGCCTTTGGATAAGTGGATTCGTCATTTTAAATTGAGTAAAAAAGATACAAACTCTTCAAACACAAAGCAAACTTATGTTTTAAACATGCACTTGCGTTGACCTTGTGTCAATTTTGATTGGCTGATTAAAGGAAAGTAAGTAAGTAAGTAAGTAAGTAAGTAAGTAAGTAAGTAAGTAAAGGGTTTAATAGCAGCGTTTCCACAAAGTGGCTCTTCATCTATTACTAACTAAGTACATTATAAAATCAATTCAAACATATTAAATATATACATTTATAGCCAACCTTTTCATGGGGCATAACGAGAAGGACTGGATAGAAAACTACAAGGGTTCTAAGATTTTGTTCTATCGACGATATGTCGATGACACGTTCTGTGTCTTTGAGAGGGAGGAGGATGCTGTTTCCTTTTACAATTACATCAATTCCCAACACCCTAACATACGGTTTACTATGGAGAAAGAAGTAGACAACAAGTTAGCTTTCTTGGATGTCTTGGTCAATAACAACCCTCCTAATCTCCAGACATCTGTTTTCCGTAAGAAAACTTTCACAGGGCTCCTAACCAACTATTTTAGTTTCACTTCATTTTCCTACAAAATGGGCCTTGTTAGAACACTGGTGGACAGGGTTTATAAGATCAATAATTCTTGGCTAGGATTTCATAAGGATATAAAACATCTTACCCTTATTCTACGAAAGAACCTTTTCCCTGTTGACATTGTAGAAAAGGTCATCAACAGATACGTCAGCAGAGCTACAAGCCGCCCATCAGCTAGCGCTCAGGTTCAGCAAGCCGTTTCAACTTATTACTTTAAGTTACCCTATGTAGGCTCTTTCACTAGGGAAACACAGAAAAGGCTGCGCAAACTTGTACAGCGCTACTGTACTAACATCGAAATTAAGTTAGCTTTTTCTTCTTTTAAAATTGGTAGAATGTTTAGTGTTAAGGATCCTATTCCTCTCGATCTCCGTTCGCGCGTTGTCTACAAGTTTACGTGTGCAGGATGTAATGCCTGCTACATCGGCGAGACTAGCCGACATCTCTCGATGCGCGTTCGTGAACATCTGAGCAGGGATAGGAATTCGCACATTTTCCAGCATTTACAGCAATCACAGGCATGTCGGTGTCTAGCCGATAAGACCTGCTTCTCCATTGTAGATTGCGCGCCCAACAAATTGCAACTCCTTTTGAAAGAAGCAATGCACATCAAATGGGAGAATCCTACTTTAAATAAGCAGCTGAAACATGCTGACTTATCTCTCTCGTTCTGATGTTACTTTTTATGTAGTAATGGTTTATTTAATTTATTTATTTCTTTATCATTATTGTTCTTTATTAATAAGTTTTTTATGTCGTAATTAATGTACTTAATTCCATTTTGTACAATTTTCTTTCTTGTGTTAAGGGCAGTGCTCGCGCAAGTGTTATTCTATTTCTCGCGCTTGTTAAAATTGTACGTTAATATTTTCGAATAATTGAATTGTATCACGTTTTAACTTATACGCCATTGCTTGTATAAAATCAAACGAACTTGTAAACGAATTCACAACTGAAGATGAACATTGAACGATCGAAACATGTCGAAACATGTCGAAACTTAAAGTTGTTGTTCATTTTTTAAAAGTATATACATTTATAAATTTAAAATAGTAAAAAAGTAAAACATTCCAGTATATATGCACTTAAGAACTTAAACTAATTTAAAATTACTGTAGGCATGTCTTCGCCCGGTTTCTTAAGTATTTAAATAAATGCGATGTAAAAATATTTCAGTCGTCACAGGTTTTCAGTTCCTTTGGTAGATTATTAAATAAAAGGGCCGCGGTGTCTTGAAAGGTCCCCTTTTCTAAAGGAACCTGCAGTCTAATACAGTCTGATGAGCATAGCTCTCTACGTGTAGAGACTCGTTGTAAGTTCAGATATGTTGGCCACTGTTTAAAATAGAGTGCTTTAAAAGTCAACTTCAGCAAATTAAAATCCCTTCTTTCTTCCACAGGAAGCCAATTTAGCTTTAAAATGTCTGTAATGTCGTTAACATATCTGCCATAAACAAAACTTGCGGCAGCAAACTCAATTTTTTGAAGGCGCTTCAGCAAATATTGTGGCAGAGGTGAGAAGACAGAGTCACAATAGTTGAGTCTTGATAACATTAGTAATTCTGCAAGTCTCTTTCTAAGGTTGAAGTCTGTAAAGTGTTTCAGCTTACGAAGTGTGCGTAAGACTCCATAAGAGGCATTTGCCACATCCTTGACATGATCATTCCACTTCAAATTCTCTTGAAGTTTTGCTCCCAGTAACCTTGTTTCACTCACTCTTTCCAATTGGCAGTTCGAGATTTCCAATTGTGTGATCTGATGTTTAAGATCGTGGACTCGAGCTAGTTGGTTTGTTGATAGCACCATCTGCTTGGTTTTCACCGGATTAAGGGCAAGATTTGATTTGTAAGACCAGCTGGCCATGCTTCTGAGAGAGTTGTTAAAGTCGGCAACATTTTGCACGAGTTCATTAACGGTGGACTGTTTGTACAGGGTGGTATTGTCCGCATATTGATAGCACGAGATTGAGTTATTGAGGCTGTCCTGCAGATCCGCAGTATAGATGTTAAATAGCAATGGGCCTAAGATAGATCCTTGGGGAACACCAAACTGTAGTCTTTCCAGAGTCTTTCTTGTCATCAATTTGCACATACTGACGGCGATCACAGAGGTAGTTTGTCATCCAGGACAAAAAGGGTTTTGAAAAACCCATTTTGCACATCTTTTGTATGATAACAGAATACGACACGGTGTCAAATGCTTTAGAATAATCAGCCAACACCATTAAGGTAAGTTCGCCTTTTTTCATCGCCCTGATTATATCATCTCTAATGCGCAATAAGACAGTAGTGGTTGAATGGCCTTTACAGAATCCAGAGATCATTTGCTTCAAGGATTTATTACATGTAACTTCAATATAGTCAACTATTTGTTGTGCAACAAGTTTTTCAGCGACTTTTGACATGACTGGAAGTATCGAAACTGGTCTGAAATGGCTTTCGTCTGTTGGATTTTCTATCTTGGTAATTGGACTTATGCGACCCTCTTTCCATATACTGGGAAATATTGACTTCGAAATTGAAATTGAAAGGTTATTTTGACATACATTTACATTGCTTCTTTTAAAATGGTGGGTGGGATTGTCACTGAGCCTGGAACAGGCTACATGTATATGAACATACAGTGAATGCACGTAGTCACAATTTATTAAAAACAGCTTTTTTAAAAAATGAATACAAAACCCTAAGTTGGCTTTTTTAAATGTTAATTCGAACTTTCAGCGAGGGTGGTCAGTTGTTTTTTCTCTACCTCGCCTTAGATGTCCTTTTAATTTTTTCAACATCAAACTGTCAGGCTTCAGTTGAGGGTAGAGGTTTTGCGTTGAAGCAGCCCTGTATTTGGGTGTACTTGACAAAACGTTTGCCGACGACATTGTATAAAGAGGAATGTAATTTATTTGTAATTAAAATTCCAGAGGGAAGCCATTGAAATCAAAAAGGTCACCATTTTCATCTCTGACACTAAGGGTAATGCTATTTATAAATGTGTCTGTTTCGCGCAGTCATATGAAACCTTTTTTTTTAGTCATATGAAACCTGTTGCAGGGAAGCGTTACAGCTTACTTTCAAAAGGGGTCTGACGTTTTGTATGTTACTCTACATGCATTTTCAAAAGCGACTGTTACAATTTTTGAAGACTATTTGTATATCAAAAACATTAGAGGTCTGGAACCTAGACTGAGAAAAATGATCTACAGCAGTATGTTAACCTGTCATGACATCATGAGGAGTAATAGCTAATAAAGCAACAACTTCTCACTAGTGACATTGACATTAAGGGAAGGCTTAAGCTCTTGAATGAACAAAGTCTCTCACAACATAAAATGGGATCATTTTGACATTTTAGCGTCCGGAAAAACTGACTTTCACTGCAAAATTAAAGAGACTGTGCATTCAAGAGCTTAAGATATTTTATCTGTACTTTTTGTCATCAGCCAACAGAAACTATACCCCATATTTTGTTTGGTTGTACTTTTGCAATTTTTTTCTGGCATGAAGTTAATGAAAATATTTTGAGTCAAATCAAGAGTTGCAGAGGCCTCTCGCTTACATATTATCAGGTTATTGTTGGGTTTTTTGAGGAGGAGATGGATCTATTTAATTATATAGTAATTTTGGGAAAATCTTTTTTATGGACCTATCGATGCAGAAAAATATTACCTTCTTTGAGCCACTTCATAAGAATTTTGGTAATTAAATATGAAACTGAAAAGCTTGTATATTTCAATTAAATAAAACGAATTTGTTTAAAGAAAAATGGAAGATATTTGAGGAAAAATTTTTATCTAACATTTAGAATAGACGACAGTATTATTACAAACATCTTTAAGTAAATAAGGACGGTAGATAAGAACAGACAATTTTTTCTTTTTTTAATTAATTTAATAGGGTGTCTGTGTTTAATTTGGTATGTACCAAACTGTGTTTATTGAATAGTTCAAAATGGACTTGTGATAGTAGTAATTGTGGAATAAATAAATAAAAAGAGTAAAAAAATTTATCTTTGTCGATCAAATCACAATGTCGTTGGAGATCTAAGCCATTTTAAATGCATGTATGTTATATGGTCTAACTCCTGCCCAATACCAAGCCAAGTGGCTAAATCACAATCAAGTTTTATTGGTTTTGTACCAAGATTTTTTATTACCAGCTGACTAAAAGGTGTATTTTTTTCTGTGGTCAATAAATTTCTTCTGCCAAGCACTCTTAAGTGTAATGCCCTGGGGGTATTTTACCAATAGATACAGATGGATCCTTTTTATCATCAGCCAATGATGCACTACCTTCTTTTTTCAAAGTATATCAGATGTTGAATAGTGTTTAATGAAGTCTACTTTTGGGATCGGCTCGTCAAAGTAGACAATTTCTCTGCGTGTTTGCGTGACAATTGTGAGGACAACCAGTTTATATTGTACAAATATGGATATTCAAAAATGGGAGTAAACCCTAGAGGTGATAATCAAAGAAAACACAACCCAGAAGAGCATGTGGGCGGTATTCACAAAACAGTTCCCGGACGAGGCTAAAAGCAAATTTGTTGCACAAGTTCATGTTGATGAAAAGCACAGTGTAAGTGCAGAAGTGTTTTTCAAGGAAGGCCCCGGTTCTCTTCAAAGCATGTTTGGTTCAGACAGAACATATTGGAGCCAATGAATGAAAACCGTGGTCGGTTTGATGGATGTGGCCGCATTTTGTTACCAATTGTCGCCGATAAAAACTTAAATAGCGCTGCTTATCCCAGCCATAAGTTTCACAGAAGGAGCCCCACACCTTAAGAAATATTCATTGTGGAGATAAACCTCTACAAGACCCCAGACAGAAACTTTGTGACAAAATTCCGGGAAATATTTCAAAATACCAGACTCAAACACACCTCTGCAGCTGAATCAAGGCAGTGGTTAGCAGGGCCGAACATGAAATATTGGCCACAACAACTCAATCAACATTGCTGTTTTCTGTGTGACACAGGATTATGGCCGCAAAATCTTTGACAGTGGCTTACCTATGTCATCGCAAATAAGAGCTTTTTTGCAAATTCCTTGTCACACTAGTATTTAAGAATATATAAAATCCTTTACCAGTTTGCGTTTCATGTTAAATTTAGAAACTTATACCGATTTAAATGTTATAAGCTAACTATCCACTGTCGTCTATTATTAAGGTATCTACAAAACCACTGGATAACTGAGTTTGAGGCGCCCACATCGCCCAAAAAGGTGTATGGTTGTCTTGTTCTCAATAATCTCCTTTGGTGGATCATTGTCTTTGAACCAGAGAAATCAAAGGAAGTTCTGGTGCACTGAAGCTATGTGAAACAAGTGAAACATTTTGTTCCACATCACGCATTGCGGCAACGTTCTCCTGACGGAAACGAATCAGTACTCCAACAAGGCTATTCTTGAGATCTGGGCCTGTGAGAAACTCTGTGCCAGACTCACAGCTAATGTTTGGTTGACAGTCGCCAGTTCCTTCATGGGGGTCGGTGAAAAGGGAATTGTGTGGAGGCCATAAGGGTGAGTGTTGCCTGTAAGACCATTTCTTGGAATGAATTCTTTGAGACTAGCGTTGTTTAAGCCGGGTGATTGTTCTTTGTTCATTTGTCTGCTTCACAGTGTGCTGTGCGTCTTAGTGACGTTTTCCTCTCCCTTTTTGTTATGTTCTAGATGAGGTTTTGGACCCCCTGTCAAGCAGTCCAAGGTTTGTAATGTGTCTTGTGCATCTATCCAGGCTTGCATCTGTCATTTGGAATCAATGCAGTCATTGAGGTTTGGGATTGCGGTCAACATGACTTTGTCTCCTTCCTATTCTACCTCGATTGCCCATTCAATTGCTTTTAATTTAGCTTCAGCAATTGCGAGTTTCTTGTTCTCTGCCGGACGGCCTTGTCGCATTTGAATTTGGCTCTGTGACTGGCGTTTCCTCTCCTCTGCCTCTATTTCTGCTCTTTCTCGGCCAGAAGTCTGTTGAATTTGGCTTCTTGTTTCGCTGCCGCAGCTTCGACCAAAGCTTTTCTCCACGCAACGCTCTACAAGGACAAAAGGCGGGACGACGTTGCGCGAGAGCGAGATCGTCTTCCTGATGCCCCCTACCGTATTTTCCACTGTCGTAGATTTTCCCGCCAGCAATTTCCTTCAAGATAATTGCTCTGTTAAGGATCTTTTCTAGATCAGCAACATTGTCCACTGTGGTTCCACATTCATGGACTCTTGTTTCCCACTCTTTTATCTTCTAGCACCTTGTCTGTTAACCCTTGGCCTCTCAAAGCACCTTTAAAATGCTTTATCACTCTCTGCGCCACATAGTTGAGCTTGCCAACTCTCGTAGGTGCAAGGTTGGCCTGATCAGGTTCTCTGATTGGGTATAACACGTACACAACTGCTGTTGATTCCTGTCAACACCCCTGGCCTGGTGCTCCTGGTTATTGTAACAATTCCCTGTCCCCCTTCTTGTGTCTTGTCTGATTGGGTCCGTGTGCTCTTCTATGAACCAGTCTCCTTGACCCCTTCTTCGAAAAAACTTGAGTTTCAGGTTAAAGCCGCCTTCTGGAATGCTGCCAAGCAGTCTTGCCACTCGCCCATCTGTCATACCAGCATCTGAGATGAGTCTGAAGTCATTGGCGCCAAAACGTTTTGCCTCTTGTACCTTCTGCATAGAGAAAACTGTACTGGCATCATTGACTTCAAACTCGTCTTTGGCGGCATTTACAAGATCAACCCACAGTTCATCTGGCCATGCAACAGGATGAGGAACCACTGTGTCAATGTCATATGGCCGATTAGGTTGTAATGGCCGTGCAAGCCCGAGTTCCACTTCTTGTGAAATTGGAGCGTAATACATCTGAAGCATATAGCTGCCATAGCGCAATGCAGCGATTATTCCTTGCCTATATAAAATCATCTCTCCAATTGAGTTTTCAAGTTGCCATAAATGCTGAGGGGTCTTTCACTCCAAATGGCTTAATAGGGACCTTTAGATCGGAGGACGAGGACGACTACGAGTACAAGTTTCCTGTTCTGAGCACACGCACTTCAAAAAATGTCAGCCTCCAAACCTTATGCGTGCAACGTTACTATGTCACGCAACGTTTATCACGTGACCCATTTAGCCAATCATATACGCTAAATTCCATGTGCTTTGAGGATTCAAGAGTACTTGTAAGTTTCTGAAGCTATGACGACTTCACTTCATTAAAGTTTTTCGTACTAACTACCTTTGTGCTAGTTATTTCAAGCGCAAACGTAACAATGCGCATGCTCAGTATGGCGAACTCGTACTCGCAGTCGTCCTCGTCCTCCGATCTAAAGGTCCCTAATACATGCCAAAAGCACTAATTAAGGCAGACCAAAAGGGGAACATAGTTACAGAGACAGGTCGAATGAGGGCCAGGAGAAAAGAATCAGGCTCACAAACCGAAGATAAAGTCAACGAAGGCTGCGGTGGTTGTCGCAATATGGCCGACACTATAATTGAGATGAACTGTAAACTTGACCTGGTTCTGGTGCGGAGGGAAGAAATTGACGCGATTAACGAAAAACAAAAGCAGTTGGAAAAGGTAAATGCTGATCCACAAAAAAGCCTCGAGTTTGCTCACGAGTCTATCAAAATTCTGGCTGCACGAGTTGATACACAAGCAAGGACGATCTCTGAGTTGGAGAAAGGTGTGAACAACTTGACAAAAAGTGCCAGCCTTGAGAAGGAACGTGTAATAAAATTAGAAAGCCACAGTCAGAGAAATAATTTGATATTTTATGGTATTCCTAAGAAGTGGATGAAACTAGCGCCAAGACCGAATTGTTGCTTTACTCCATCCTAGAAGACAAATTGAAGTTGAAGGAAGAGGACATAGACGGAATTTCAATAGAATGTGCACATAGACTTGGTAAACGAAATGCAAATGGTTGGAAGCCGCGCCCGATCATAGCAAAGTTTAGTGTCAGAATAAAGAATTAATACTATCTAATGCTCGTTTTCTCGCTGGAACAAAGTATGGAATTTCACAAGATTTCCCCCGAGAGATTGTAGAAATATGAAGAGGCCTAGTGACAGTCTTAAAAGATGCAAAGAAAGAGGGGCGCAATGTCAAATTAGTGTATGACAAACTATACATCAACGGTCAGAGATACATACCATGATTACGGACAGACAGATTGAATAATGACAAGAACAGTCTCATGACAAGAGGTTTGACATCTCTTTCACCGAAAGATGTGCTTTGGCTTGCCATGGAGACCTTCTCAAACTAAGTGTGTTTTTTAGGGTTAATGTAATTGGTGTTGTTATAGATGTATTTTTGTTAAGCCATGCTTTTACTTACTCCTATTTTGGTGTACAGTGTATCGAGTGGGAAAATCTTTTATGCATGAAACCCAACTAATTATTTAAGTTTCAGTAGAGCTTTCAATGTCTAACATAACAATTTCATCACTTAATGTATGACGCTTGGGCAACAACGATAAACGAAGAGAAATTTTTCAGTGGCGAAGAAAGAAAAAGTTTTCTATTTACATGCTGCAAGAGGTCCATTGTACTGAAAGGTCCTTTGAGATTTGGGCCGCTGAATGGGGTTATACGGCCTTTTTCAGCGGCATTGCAAGTAACAAAGCAGGTGTCGCTATCCTGCTCAATCATAACTTTACCTTTAAGGTTTTGAGGCAAATATGTGATAAGGAAGGGAAGGTACATTATTGATTTAGAAGTCGGTGAGCTAATCTTAACAATCTGTAATATTTATGCTCCTAACAAAGACGATCCCATTTTCGTCCAAAATACACTTGAACAAATGATAATGTTTAGGTGTGAGGAAATTATTCTTGGTGGAGATTTTAATCTTGTTATGGATGTCAAGAAGGACAAAAATGGGCGGGAAATCATTGACGCACCAAAACTCCTTGAAAGTGATTCAAAATATTCAGGATAATCTTGATCTGACTGATATATGGTGGGACTTAAACCCAGATGGGAGAAGATACGCATGGAGACAAAACAAACCTGAAATACATTGCCGGTTAGATTTTTTCCTTTAAGTGTAAGTCTCGCTGGAAGAATTTTTAAAGCTGACATTCTTCCGGCTACAAAACGGACCATTCTTTATGCAACATCGTTATTAGTTATCAGACCCACCCCAGAGGACCAGGTCTTTGGAAATTAAACTCGTCACTCTTGGGGGAAATTGATTACATAAACAATGTTAAATCTACAATTCTTGAAACGGTCAACCAGTATGAAAGCAACGAAACAGTGGACGAAGTGTTGTTACGGGAAATGATTAAGCTTCAAACTAGAGGTACTTCAATCAAATACTCCAAGGCGAAAATAAAGAAAAGTCGATATTCAAAATGATATTTCCGTTCTTGAAAGGCGACTTGAGAGCTGTATAACCAATGACAAAGAAGTTCTTGCTGAACAATTGAGGGTTAAGAAAAGGGAATTAGAGAACATTCTTGAATACAAAACAAAAGGAGCCATAATTAGATCCAAAGCGAGATGGTATAATGAAGGTGAGAAAAATAACAAATATTTCCTGAACCCTGAAAATCGCCACTGTAAAAAAAAGACAATCATGCAGATCAAGGCAATTGATGGAATAAATCTTACAAATTACTCAGATATTTTAATAGAGTAATTATAGGTATCATATTTATTGCTGTAAATTTAAGAACATCTCTCCATCTATCAGAGAATATGCGCAACAGCTGAAATATAACTTAGAAATTGAAAAACAAATATCTATCGTCACCGTTTCCCAGAATAAATTTCAGCTGAAGTGGCACAAAATGCTTCATGCCGCCTGCGCGCGGGCTCCAAATGTGAGCCTACTCACAGGCTATACTTTACACTATCCTTATTCTGATCTAAATCCTCTGAAAATCAAGCTTGCTAAACGCTGTACTTCTGGGTTTCTTTTAAGCATTTACTTCTATATACCCCCACTCACATTTTAGCCTTTTGTCTTTCAATATTTTCTGTGTAAATTGCTTTTTTTTGCAAATGATGTGATATTAGTGTAAACTATAAACATTGTAAGTAGTGTAAGTAAAGAGTTTTATAAATCTGCGAGCCAGCGAGCCATACGAGCCAAGGGGTGAGCCATGCGAGTCATGCGAGCCACAGTCAAAATGTTAAGAATTTTCATTGGTTACAATTATATTCGCATGAGGACAAGAACAGGAGCAACAGAACAAGGTGAATACGATCGCAATACTAAATTCTTGCAGCGACTACACAAACCGTCACTAAGGGCGTTTTTTTAATCAGCCAATGAGAACAAGAACAAGAGCAACAGAACATGATGAATAATTCTTGCAGCGACTACACAAACCGTCACCAAGACGCTTTTTGAATCAAGATAATTTGGTTTTATCAACTGGGTTGATAATGTAAATTGTCCACCGTAAAGAGATTCGGAAGCTGACGTTTCGAGCATTAGACCTTCGTCGGAGCGAATCCTTGATTCGCTCCGACGAAGGAGCAAAAACCTTGACATTGAGTTTTAAACCAAAAACTTGGTTCAAAGTCATTAACTAAACAGAGAGCTTTGTCGACAGAGGTAATATATTCACGGAAGAGGTTAGTGCCATCTGCAAATTTGCTCACTTTAAAGTGCCTATGAAATGATATGAAAAAGTTGCCTAGAATAACTCTAGTATTGATGATTATTTTTTGACTGTAAATTTTTCCATCGTACCTTTACTTTTCTCCTCCAACCCTCAAAAAGACACGATTCAATACATACCGTGTAAATAGTAATGGCAGATAAAGCTCCTATCAAACGAGGAGGGAGATATCGTGTGGCGGGAAGCCGTGACGATGTTAGTTGTACCAATACTATATTCTGCAGGAATCTCTATGCATACATTTCCCTGCGACAAAGTATTATGTCAGAAATGGACTTCGTTTGTCAGAAAGCATCAGCCAAACTTCAAGCCATTGATACATTCGGCTCTTTACTCAGCGCACTTTGAGTTGACATGTTTCACACTGGTCACGTCCGTGGTCACGTCTGCCTTAGAAAAGGGTTCTATACCTACCCGGGATGCGGTGGTTTCTTTTTCGCCTGGGCCACTGACTTCATGTGAAAAGCGACAAGTGAGTATTGAAGACTTGGTTATAAGCTTATGTAGTTTTCAGTTTTCTTTACATGAGTAACACTTAGCTAACTCAGTATTTTATTACAGCTTAAATTATTGTTTGTCAGATAATGCGACAGTTGCTGACCTCCAAAGGTGCTGGCGAATCTAACGCAGTACATACAACTGGCCCAGCAGATTTAAATGCACCAACATCTTCTAAAGTGGTAGAGACTTCTCTGACCATTGTGCAAGTAACAGCACCTTCTGAAGCCTTCAAATTAGCCTCCCCTTCAGTTGCAGAAAATTCCTGCGCCACTACTCTGTGTCGTGAAAACAGTGAAGTATTAAGTCTGTCACCTGAGTCTAGCACAGAACGTCTTCCGTGTTGTGAAGAATCGGCGACTGCAGAAGACTGAAATTCCCCACCCCGGGAAATGATTTGCAGCGATTAGCTAAGAAACTAGCTAAAATTACTAGCATGTGGAGACAATTGTCCCTGGACCCCCTCTTTCCGATAGCAAAGCATTGTGTGATTGAGAGTGGCTAAATCTATATATTAGTTTTTTTGAAATGCAGCATTTATATGTAAACAACAACAAGCTGTATACAGCAAACAAAACTGATCTAAAGTTTTAATAACAGCACAGTTGGTTTTTGTAATTATTTTTCCAAACTTAACATGTTCACAAACTGAAACGATGTACAAATGTAATTCTGCATACCATTTAACTAGTGCAATGAAGGTGATCACATATTAAATATCAATTTTGATCTTGTTCTCGTCCTCATCCATATCAATAACGTGAACTACCTAGCTACCCAGGTAACTCTACAATGTAGCTGCCTTAAATATATCAAGAGGTTTGTGAATTGGCATTTGCTGAAAGGTGACAGGTGACGGCTATCCAAGCACGAGAAATTATAAGAACATTTGAG
>OZ026603.1:21472861-21527861 GCA_964020085.1 Micromussa lordhowensis
GTTGCTGTTGTTCACTGACTTTTTTCGTGAGTGGTGGCTCCTAAAGGAGCCGTTTGTGTCTTTCAATGTTTATCGGCGAATCTTGCTCTCCAATAGTTCTTTCAAGCGATTAATTTTCACTTTACTCGAACAACTAAACACCAACCTACAAGGAATCTCCATTCCTCCACACAGCTGTTTGCAGTGACGTCTGCGGCCAGTTACTTCCACGCATATCTTTCCGCCACGTGCGATGAAATACCACAAAATTCGCGAGTACTCGCGAGGTAAATGGCCGACTATTTCGTTGTTTTTGACCACTTTCACGGCAAATTTGTCGACTTCATTGTCAAGCTCCTGATCTGCCTGAAGTTTTTCGCCTATTGCAGGTTTCCAAACAACTTGATAGACGTGGTATCCCCGTACAGCTGAGTCGAAAATAAATTTCTCCGTGTTTGAAATTAAGAAAGTTACATTTGAAAACGAACTCGAAACCAAACGATTTTAATGTTAGCAATAACTAGATAAGAGATTTTAAATTTGAAAAGGAACGCTTGTCCTATTGTAAATTACCTTTAGTCATAGTGTTGTAATATTGATTAATGAAAAAGAAACTGAGGTGATTGCATCAATTCGCGTGCTTTTCTGTGTGTTATGCATGATGATGACCAGGCCCTGCCCCAGACTCCTCCCCACATTTAAAGCTTGGCTGGCTACTAAGCACTCGTACTGGACTTTATGGCGTGTTTCGAAGTGATAATCTTGAAAAATCGGGTCAAAAGAGCATTTTAAGTTTAAGATGTCATAAATTCAACCGAAAAAGAAGGCAGGACAAATGAAATTTCGCTTTCTTTAGACTTGATAAATGTGAAAGATGGCAGCAACTTCAACGTCGGTGTTTCGAAACCTTGATTGTTTGTCCTTGTTTGCTTATAGCAAATACAACTCTGCTGGCATTTCAAACTTTATTGTTTTTATTTTTTTCCAAAATCTGCGCTTCCAAATTGGGAGTGCGGCTTATCTACGGATGCGACTTATACATGGACGTTTACGGTACGCTTCACTAGAGGAAAACTCTTTATCGACGGAAGAGAAATTTATGTTGCTTAGCCTAAATTCCTTATAATTTGTTTGTAACGTTTGAAAAGCGACAGTGAAATGATGAGATCTTTTTGTCACTTTTGCGAAGCCCAGCGCTAAAGACACCCGCGCGATGTCTTCATGTCTGCTGAGATTGCTTGTGCAGCGCTGCACAAGAGCGAATTTTGCGCAAAACTTGCATGAAGTGAATTTGTTTATGTACACCATAGTTTTAACAGCAGTTCTTTACAAACCATATATTTTGCTTACCGCAAAAATTGCTTGTATTAGTATAATTTATTTAACCATTTCGATCATTGTTATTGAGTGTCTATTAAGTACCGGGAATGTGAAGATCCATCTTCTACCAAATTTAGACTTTTCCACATAATGCAATCATCACAAATGGTGAGAGGTAAATTTATTTCTTTAAATATGAGAGGCATAAGCAACTATCGCAAACAACGGACAATATTTACCTGGCTCAGAAAACAAAAACCCGACGTTTTCCTTCAGGAAACACATTCTACCCAAGGGAATGAAGTTTTCTGGCAAAGAGAATGGGGTGCTACGCTAATCTGCTCTCATGGGGCTAATAATGCAAGAGGTGTCGCAATTCTAATTAGAAATAACTTTGATTGTGTTGTTGAAGAATCGGTTATTGACACAAACGGTACATGTAGATTTATAATATTAGAAGTACTCCTGAGCAGAGAACCAACTCTTTTAGTTAATTTATATGGCCCTAATCAAGACAATGAACTGGTTGCCTTTTACCACACAATCCTGCAAACGATCGTGAATAAAAACTTTGACGATATCGAAAACATTATCACAGGAGAAGACTTAAACTGTCCTTTAAATCCCATTATTGACAAAAGAGGTGGCAATCCAATCCCAAGGCAAGCTGTTATTAATACAATTGAGCTGCTACAGTCCGAGCTGGATTTGCATGATATTTGGCGAGTAAAGAATCCAACAAAACGCAGCTATACTTGGAGTCAATCAAATCCTTTAGTATTTTCAAGGTTGGATTATTGGCTCATTTCAAGTTCTCTATCTGATAATGTTTGTCACGTCGACATGATTTCAGCCATAAAAACCGATCACTCTGCAATAGTAATAGAATTACAAGATGTTGAAGACAAGGTAAAAGGTCCAGGTTTTTGTAAATTAAATTGCTCCCTCCTAAATGATAAGGAATACGTCACTTCTCTTACCTACTTTGATACAGGAAGGGAAGCAAGATCTAGGTGATCCGCGATCTGTATGGGACTAGGTAAAGTATAAGATTAAGAAATATTCTAGATGGTATTCAATGAACAAATGTAAACAACAAAATTTAGAGGAACAACAGCTAAACAGACAATTTCAAGAGGCTACAGCAACCTACCAAAACTGCCCCAGTCAAGAAAATTTATCAGTTTTAAATGTTTTGAAGGAAAAACTGGAACATCTGTATGAATAAAAGGTGGAAGGCATAATCATCAGATCGCGTGCACGGTGGCATGAACACGGTGAAAGGAATTCAAAGTACTTTTTAAATTTAGAAAAACGAAATCACGTTAGGAAGCATATCCGAAAGCTTCGCCTGAGTGGAGATATCTCAACAGACCCTTTCGAGATCTTAGAAGCAGAGCGCGTATTCTATGAAAATCTTTATAAATCTGGACGAGATGGTTCGGAAGAAAATAAACCCAATTTTCACTTTGACGACTTACCTATGCCAACACTTTCAAATAATTCTTCTTACCTTGGTGAAGGTTTAATAAGCATAGAGGAATGCAAAAAAGTTTTACACTCCTTTCCGTTAAACAAGGTACCCGGAAATGATGGTCTATCAATAGAATTCTATAAGACCTTCTGGGATCTTATAGGCGATCTTTTAGTTGCAAGTTTTAATGAATCTTTTGCTAAAGGAACAATGAGTCCATCACAACGACAGGCAGTTATAACACTCATTGAGAAAAAAGATCAAGATCGTTGTGATCTTAAGAACTGGAGGCCAATTTCCCTACTGAACGTCGATGCGAAGATAGCTTCAAAAGTTATCGCGAAAGAATGAAGCGTCTTTTACCTGGATTAATTCACCATAATCAATCAGGATATATTCCAGGCAGAAATATCAGCGAAAATATATGTTCAATTCTGGACATCATGGAATATACGAAAGTAGAGAAACTACCCTGGTCTTTTATTATTTATTGATTTCAAAAAAGCTTTTGATAGTTTAGAATGGGACTTCATTGAAAAAATGTTTAGAAAAGCTTAATTTTGGACCAGATTTTAGACGATGGGTTCATATCTTCTGCAATGACGTTCAAAGTTGCATTATAAACAACGGCTTATGCTCTCACTACTTCCATACAAAACGTGGAGTAAGGCAGGGGGACCCACTCTCTCCATACCTTTTTGTCACCGCAGTGGAAATCTTAGCGATTGCCATAAGAAATCAAGAAAATATTAAAGGAATAACTATAGCTGGTTTAGAAACTAAATTGTTGCAATTTGCCGATGACACAACTGCTGTCCTATCAGACTTGGATTCAGCGCGAGCCTTGTTCGGATTGCTTGAACGTTTTGAGAAAGCATCTGAATGTAACGAAAACAGAAGTAATGTGGATTGGGTCACTTCAGAATTGTGAAAATGAACCACTAGGGGTCAAGTGTAAAACATGCGTCAAATTTTTAGGAATATATATCACATATGACGTGCAAATGTTAGTAGAAGTCAAGAGGATTATCGATTTACGGGAAGGTAAATATTATAAAAACACTTTTATTTCGGAAAATGATCTATCCTAGTTCGATGATATGTACTCCGTATGAAGTCATAAAATGTAATTCAATAGTCTGATTTTTCGACTTTCAACATATGCACCTTATGACCAAGGTGGCCTTAAAATGTTGGATTATGAGGATATGGTTAAGGCCTTGAGGTTAAGCTGGTTAAAATGAATAGTCGACCCTGATTATGTTGGTTTCTGGAAGTCTTATCTTGATCTTCTTTTGGTGAACTAAGGGGGGTCATTTCTAATTCAGTGCAATTACGATATCAACCGATTAACAATCTCAGCATTCTTCTATCGAGAACTATTAGATTGGTGGTCAAAATTAAGTCAAGGATCCCGAAAATATACGTAAGTACGTATTTTTGGAACAATAAAGAAATAAGGATTGACGGCAAAAGTGTCTTCTATAAACATTTCTTTGATAATAATATCACATACACAACTCGGCTGCTTTATGAGATGACAAATATTGAGTCTTTCAATGTCGTCAGGGATTCAGGATTGAACAACTCCAACTTCTTAGTATGGACAGGTCTAAGGCAATCAGTTCCACTGAGACTGCATGTTCATGTGCCCAACTTCGACAATATCCTTGATTTAGAAAACTTCAAGTGCCGTGATTATTATCATCTTCTTATAGAGCAAAAATACGAAAAACCAAATAAATGGGCCAAATTGAGAGAAGAATTTAATCTTGAGGATAAGCAACTTTCGGAGGCATTTGTGATGCCACTGAGAGTTGCAAATGAACCTTTTCAACATTCCTTTCAGTATAAAGTATTAAATTCTATTCTATATACAAATGAATTACAATATCTCATATTTTCTTTGACTGTTCTTTTTCTGCTTCCTTTTGGAATGAGATTTGTGAAAAAATTTTAAATAAACTTAGTAGTTGCAGTTGCCTCTCGTTAAAATATCGCAAGATTATTTTAGGTTTTTTAATGGGGGAGATGGATCTGCAAAACTATGTACTCATCTTAGGAAAAACATACTTGTGGACTTGCCAGTGTAAAGAAATGAAACCGTCTTTTAGCCACTTTGAAAGAATCTTATTAAATAAATGTGCAACGGAAAAGTATTTTTCTTTTAAATCGAATAACATCGATCTGTTTTACATGTTAAACTACGTGCTTTATAAACTCTATAAATATTAATAATAATAATAAAAGTAATCATATTGTTTTTGTAGAGTGAGGTAATTGTATTATTGTAAGTAACACCGGTAATCACATTGTATTGTAAGTAGTGTGTAAGTAATTGAATTGTTATATATTTTTGCTGATAATGTAATGGACTTTAGTAGTTGTAAATTTTGTAATTGTTGTAAACTATGTAAGTAGATCTATTAGTGTATTTGTGTTGTAAGTAGTGTAACTCTGATAGTGACAATAAAATATCAGGGGAAAAAACGTTTGATTCTCTGTTCCTTGTTGGTGTTTTGCACATCACTTAGCGTGGTCTTTGTCACCAACAGCTCGCTTTCTCCTAAACAACAACTTCAGTTCACCAACTTAGTTCAAGAGTTAGGTGTTTTCCTTGAGGATATTTTTTGTGGTTCTTTGTATACTCAATGAGTAAAGTTTGAATATCCTAGAGGTTGGGTTCATTTGCAGTGTCAACCTCTTGTACTTCTTCAACTTCTTCACTCTGTGTGTTGTCGGTTGCCATGTTCGGGTGCTTTGACGCAGAATTTTCTTCCTCTGTAGAACCTCTTGCATCTCTCTTGTTCTTTTTACCTTTTCTAATAGGCATTTGTCTCAAGAACAAACTTAAATAACGTTCCAGGTTTGCAGAGGGAAAGATTAAGTCCTGCTCAGAAAACGTCACCGCTCTCGGCCATTGCTCACATGCTCTCCACTGATCAACTGTTAAAACCAAACCTTTAAAAATGTAGGCCTGATATCACAGTTCCTAAGGTGTAACAAATTCTATTTTGTTTTTCGCGGTACATCATAACTAAACAAACGTGTTGGATTGACCTTATCATAACTGTTAAAGAGTCCACTAAGTGCTGCTACCTCCAGGTCCTTTTAAGGTGGCTCCATAGGGTAATCTTTTATCATGTTGCACGCGCAATTGTTCTGTTTTGAATGCTGTTTTTGTATTCGTTTTTATGCCCAGTCCTCTCAAATTTATTCGATGTAAATAAGCAATGATCAAAAAGTGTTTACTGTAGTTTCTATTAAAATTTTGGCTTTTAGTCTTGAATTAAAAATGTCCAAACAAATGCATTTTTTACTGTTTTTCATGGCTTTAGTTGTGATTTTGTTGAATTTCCTGTGGTGAAATGTTCCAAAATTTTCACAGTGCAATGCATCCAGCAAGATACAAATTTTAAACACAAAAAAGTAGAGTTTGTACAAGAATTTTTTTCTATTTTCAAAAATTTATGTCTTTACCACTGTGGAAAAACTGTATCAAACAGTTGCGAATCAAACAATCGAACATTTGTAAAACAAAGATGGCGGATTGCACAATGACTTTGTTTTCATTTACCTAGCTAGGTACAATGTTGATTTTTCTATTTCTTAGACTGCACCGACCACAGCGCCTACACAACGTTGAATTGGGGGCCCAGGGTGTATCAGAGAATTAATGCTAGATGCAAATAAAATAAGAGGTTAAATATCAAAAAGGGTTAAAAAAAAAGTGTCCATTGTAGTTCCTAGTGCACTTTGGTTGGAAGAGATAAGTCTTAACATCCTCGGTTTCCTTATGCTGACATAAAGCGCTGATTTAGATTGGTCAGCTGGTAGAGCACCACACTGCTTTGCGGGAGGTCAGCGGGCTTAAAATAACTGAGGAGAATGTGCTACCTTTGCAATTATATCTGCAAATGGTTAGACATTCAAGTCTTCTCGGATAAGGACTATAAATAGTAGGCCCCGTCTCCTGCATCTTCAGTGTTACATTGTTAGAAGGGGATGTGAAAGAACCCAAACACTTATCGAAAAAGATTGGGCATGTAGTCCCTGGTGTTGTGGTCTGGCCTTGTCTTATGGGTGGTGCTTAACACAGGGTTAACCTCATTGCACCTTCCCCCTTGGACAGGATTGTCCAAGAAAAATTGCTATGACTATGACGAATGATGTCATCACTTAACAATGGCAAGGGCTTCTGAGTTTTAGTGCCACACAAAGCGAAATCCAGAGTTTTGCTCCACTATAGCAAAATCTTTTCTTTGGATTGTTGCAGTGAAGTGGAGGAATCCCTGAGGTTATAATGCGTAGTATTTGTCTTACTAGAGATAAGATCTGCAAGGCGACTATCAAGTATCGTTGCTTGAATAATTTATTGGTCATGCAGATCTAGTCTGGAGTTTCAGCATCCTATTTGAGCGTCCTTGACTGAGGGTGCCCCACACCTCACTGCAGTAATTTAAGTGAGGTTGTGTTATAGCATTATATATTGAAACTATCTACCTTTTTTGCTTTCAGGCAGATGTGGAAAGACTGGAAAAATAACAATTGTCAACCAAACTTTTGGAAGGTAATATTTAAGAAATGGAAAACATATACTGTGTTTCTATTGAGTTTTGTAAATCTACTAGCGTTCTATCACGAATGCCGTTCTCTGATTGGCTACGCTACTCACTATCTATTCTGTGATAGATAGTTAGTACCGTAGCAGGGATCAAAATGATGGCCGCTTCTTGGCGTTTTCGAAGTGTCTGTGAGGAGGATTTAGATAAAGTGAACGACTAGACAAGTAGATTTATACTAAAACAATTAGATTATTTGCTCTTGATTTATCGCACGATAGAAATCTCGAGCTCATAATATAATTGTTTAATAAAAACAAGAGTTGATGTTTGGGAGAATGAGAAATGTTGTGGAAACAAGAGCCGATAGGTAAGTGTTTCCTCAGCTTTTTCAAGCTCTGGGGCCACAAAGTGGAACCCCATACTCATATAGGAAAGAAAAAAAAAACATGAATTAACTTCCTCAAGCGGAACACCATAACAATATAAAAAACCACATGCATGTCTAGAAATAGAAAAATGTGCAACTCTTTTTTCATGGTCAGCATGGCGGCTAGCAGCATGGATTGCGGGCACGTGCACCCAACAAGCAAAAAACATGACATCGTCCAACATGGCCAGCCATACTCCAGCTAATACCAAGTCTTAGTTTACAGCATACATATTTGGTATTGGACATCCATGTTATGTCAATTGATACCTGTCAAAACAAGGTATCCACTGACCGCCACAGTTGAATTCGCGCCTCCATTTTTCAAGTTTGCACTGAGATGTCGACTGAGTTCACTCTCGTGTTCGCTTTTAAAGAACAAGATTTAAACACTGTTTTCGCTCTCAAGAGTAAGACCAAATAACAATAGCCCAATTTGGATATATTAAAATTCAGCCTAAAACAATAGACCTCAGCACGAGGCTCGTGGGAATAAACCCCACAAACTCTGTAGTTATTCCCACGAGCCTCGTGCTGAGGTCTATTGTTTTAGGCTGAATTTTAATATATCCAAATTGGGCTATTATTCCATGAGCCCGAGTTGGATATGAAGTGATAAAATATCCAACGAGCGCATAGCACGAGTTGGCGTGAGCGTGACTGTCATGGCGGCTGGACCGACCTGGGCGAGCTTGCTACAAATTCTAGTACTCCTGTTTGGAATAGCAGTTTTTATCCAAGAGAGCATAGCTGGCGACGTTTTAGGGTCCTACCAGGCTACAAGTGTCTCAAAGACATCTGTAGTATCTGAATTTGTCTCAAATTCGATAAACCATAGAAGATTTAAATTTCGTGCCAAACAATTTACTTCACGGAGGGTCCTACACACAGTCAAAGGAATAAGCAGCTTCAATCTGGAAAGGGATGTGTTTCTGTGTGGGGATGTGGCCATAAATCCTGGCCCGAAAGGGAAGAAGTTCATGTCGAAATACCCATGCAGTGAATGTCACAAAGCCGTCAGAAACAACCAAGATGCCATCTTGTGTGCTACATGTGGAAACTGGTCACACGCTAAATGCCTCAATATGTCTCGGACTATTTTCCAGTACTACTTAGACCGGCCTGATATTGAATGGACCTGTTCAGCTTGTGCTCTACCGCAACTGACGGACTCCTAATTTGAAGAAGTTTCTGAAGGTGATACATTAATTCTAGCCGAGGATTATCAAGAGGAAACAATTCGAAGAACTAACCGTGGTAGTCAAGAAAATCAACGCCCACATAATGTTCGTAAGTGAGACCAAGTTCTACGCGAGCTATCCCAACGCTCAGTTCAAAGTCCCGAACTATTCTCTTTACCGAAATGACAGAAAAAGGGTGGCGGCGGAATTATGGCTTTAATATGTCAATCGCTAGTTAGGACACAGCTTAAACCTGATAAGACCTTTAAGACACTGGAAATAATTGCCTTCAAAATCAAAACAGATGTGGACAACATGGTGATTGTTGGTATTTATTGTCCCCCGAGAGCTCTGTGTGGTGAATATCAAACACTGCTGGAAAGCGAACTCAGTTATGTATGGAAATGGGCAAGCTTGAACAGAAATTTTGTTGTAGTTACTGGTGATCTTAATCTGAACAGACTGCGCCCTGACAAACCTGAAGGAAAACTGCTTCTCGATTTGGAAGTCGAACAAGGTTTTGAATGTCTAATTACCAAGCCAACAAGAATAAAAAAGCGTGGAATGATTACAACAGAGTTTAATAGATGTACTGCTCACTAACAGACCGGATAGCTTTCAGCTATCTGGTAATTACCATCCCTGCTTAAGTGATCATGACCTTGTTTACGGTGTCCTGAAGCAGAAAATAAATCATAACAAACCAAAGATCATCACATTTAGGAGCTATAAGAACTTTGACCCTGAGCATTACAAACAGCTTTTGTCCTCTGCCCCATGGCATGTTGGGCAATTGTTTGGTGACGTCGACAATCAAGCTTACGTGTGGAATGCACTTGTAAACAACATACATTGTACTGGACGAAGTGGCACCTGTGAAAAAAAATGCGTGGGCGTGAGAAAGACGTACCTTACATGGCGTCTCATTGGAAAAGCGCGATTAGAGCTAAACGCAAAGCAAATGACAAGTACTTGCAAAATAAAACGCCAGAAAACTGGGAATTACGACGCAAAACCAGGAACGAGGCCACCAAACAAAGAAGAATAGCTATCAAACAGTACTGGTATAAAAAGTCAAATGACTTGAAAAACAATCCCAAGGCGTTTTTCAAAACTTTCAAGCAACATCCACTTAAAAATAAACGGCAGTATGATAACGGATCAACAACAAGTGGCTGAGGAATTGGTTGAGCATTTTGCTACCTTGGTGGATGGCATCGGTGGCACAGCGATTGAAAGAAAGTCAATAGAGGACTTTAGAGACCATCCTTGTGTTCAGAGGATACAATATGAAATTAGGAATTCGACTCAGACCTTCGAAATCGAATCAGTTACACAGGGACAAGTCCTTGCAGCTCTCGATTCGCTGAATAAAAACAAAGCCACCGGCACTGACGGCATCCCCACAAAGGCTTTAAAAAAATAGGTGCTAATGAATTATCCGCTCCACTAACCACCATGTTCAATTCTTGTATTAACCAGAATGCATGGCCTAGTGAATGGAAGTGCAGGCATTGGGCCCCAGTATACAAAAAGGAATAAAAGGAATGCAAAGGAAACCTACCGGCCCATAACATTCTTACCATGTGTAAGCAAAGTTCTTGAGAAGTTGGTCGGAGCGCAGATTAACTCTGGCTTTGGCAATCACATTTACCAAAACTCATCCACCTATTGCAAAGCTCACAGCTGCGAAACAACATTGACCAATTTAGTAGAAGATTGGAGACTCGCGAGGGATCAAAGACAGGCTGTGAGCATACTTTCAACTGACATGTCAAGGGCATTTGACTTGTAACATCCACCACTACTTCTGAGCAAGCTCGAAGCGTACGGTTTTCAGGAAAGCGCTATTCAACTTTTAAACAGCTATTTAAATGAACGGAAATATCAAGTAAAGATCGGCCATCATGTTAGTTCGAGCCGATTCATGAGTTGTGGCTGTCCTCAGGGTTCCGTGCTTGGCCCGTTGTTATGGAATGTTTTCCAGAATGACCTATCCTACTGCCTAACAAAGGCTTTAAAAATAGGTGCTAATGAATTACCCGCTCCACTAACCACCCTGTTCAATTCTTGTATTAACCAGAATGCATGGCCTAGTGAATGGAAGTGCGGGCATTGGGCCCCAGTATACAAAAAGGAATAAAAGGAATGCAAAGGAAAACTACTGGCCCATAACACTCTTACCATGTGTAAGCAAAGTTCTTGAGAAGTTGGTCGGAGCACAGATTAACTCTGGCTTTGGCAATCACATTTACCAAAACTCATCCACCTATTGCAAAGCTCACAGCTGCGAAACAACATTGATCAATTTAGTAAAAGATTGGAGACTCGCGAGGGATCAAAGACAGGCTGTGAGCATACTTTCAACTGACATGTCAAGGGCATTTGACTTGTTACATCCACCACTACTTCTGAGCAAGCTCGAAGCGTACAGTTTTCAGGAAAGCGCTATTCAACTTTTAAACAGCTATTTAAATGAACGGAAATATCAAGTAAAGATTGGCCGTCATGTTAGTTCAAGCCGATTCGTGAGTTGTGGCTGTCCTCAGGGTTCCGCGCTTGGCCCGTTGTTATGGAATGTTTTCCAGAATGACCTATCCTACTGCCTAACAGCGAACTTGTCTATGTATGCAGACGACCACCAAATTTACCACGCGGGAGCAGACCAGGCAGCTGTGACTTTACACTAGCTGTGACACTCGAAAGCTTGAAAGACTACAAGAAAGAGGACTTAGGGCAGTTTTTAAGGACAATAATTCCAGTTATGAACAATTATTAGAGAAGGCAGATCTGCCTACCCTACTAAATAGACGCGCCTTGCAGGATCTGTGCATCCTTATGTATAAAGTAAAGCATAAACTGTGCCCTGCATATATAAGTAACATCTTTTAAAGAACGAAATAGTAATTACAATCTGAGGCAGGCAGATTTCTCTATACCCAGGTATGAAACAGTCACCTACGGCAGGCATTCTATTAGATATCTAGGACCTAGGCTATGGACAAAACTACCCAAGAGTATCAGGGACGTCACAACCCTAATGTCGTTCAAAGGCAAGTGAACTTTTAGATGATGGTTGCGCAGACTGTAGCAATATACAAAATGCACAGTTCTTTCTTCGATTAGAATACTGCCTTAGTCGCGATGTAGAATAATAATGAATACTATTTCATTTTTTCGTTAGCGATTTCGTACCGCGCTTTAGAATCCCTACAGTGTTTTTATGGATAACCGGTCACGTACGGATACTAAAATGTTTTTTTCTCAGTTTGCTCATTTTTGCAACAAAGGTTTTCTTCGATCTCAAGGAATAAAATGCAGCAGAGAAAGGCCTTGGTATCGCCAGTGTAATTTCAATAAAATAATCTCGCCATAGTTAACCTGAACGATGCGAAAGAAAATATCATCAATTCACTGTCACTTACTGCAGCAGTCGGAAGCATTTTTCTTGTATTTGAGTGCATCGTACATGTAAACTGTTCCTCCACCGATTCTGGACATATTTTCTCAGATAAGGCTTAATTCTCTTCAAGAGACTCTGGTCTAAACCTTCCACTGAGATTCTTCGCAAATCACAACTTTCTACCATGTCGGCTTCTCATTGTTAAGAATGATGATGAATCTTGTCGTTTAAGGCAGTAAATGTCGAATAATCCTGATGGATACTTTGGATTATAAATGATTATATTGAAGAGCTAAGCGCGCTAAGCGATCGACAACAACAAAAATGCATGGTTTCGTGGTCGAGCCTCGGGGGCCGCACGCAAGGCATGTCGGCCGCTAGGGTCTTTGTTGATCCGAAGCTGTCAATATGACAGCGATTAAGTTGCATTACAATTTTACTCCCCGAGGTACTTCACGAACGAAATACATCGTTGTACCAAACATGCATCGACTGATTAACTAAGCAGTAGTTTAGCATTAAGAACATGATAATGTAATCTGGAAAAAAACTAAGCCCTGTCTGACGTAGTCATGATTTCCACCACTCGAAAATCTCTACCACTCCACTCCACTCGAAAAAGCGTTTATCGCCCTAAATGGTCCTACATCCTTACAGGTGATAACCGGGTCTGATGTCATATATTTACTACATGAGAACTTTTAATCTGTAGTCGCGAAAAACACAACTTACCTCTTTTACGAATATTCTCCTCATATGAAGCACACGAAGTATCTTCTGGTCCCTGGATTGCTTCCACGTCGGAATGAAGACCTGGCATTGAATGTTGTGCTACAGCTTCGGCCCCACTTTTAGGGCTGAGCTAAGAATAGGAGCAATAAATTTCACCTTGCTTCCAGGCTGCTTGAGCTTAAAACGACATTGTAAACAGATGCTGCCGATGAAATGGAACAAATCACTCGAGAAGATTTAGAGGTTTTGGTTGCAATTTCTCCTTCCATAGAACTTGAAAGTCAACTGTTCCTCTGCAGGCAAAATAACCGGCGGCCAAGGGATAATGGAAACGTTGGGACTTGTGAAACATCTCGCCTGAAGGACTAAAATATCAGATAACCTTGAGGAGCTATCATGTCCGCAAACACGCGTAATCCGGCGGTGTTGAACAACGAAACAATTGTCGCTTTAAGCCTGGTTCACACTTGTGCGATAAGCATAACACAAGCGACATAAGCACAAGCATAAGCACAAGAAAAAAGAAACATGTTCCTTTTTTCTTGTGCTTATGCTTATGCTTATGTCGCTTGTGTTATGCTTATCACACAAGTGTGAACCAGGCTTTAGTCGCCATCTCTTGTCTCCGTCGCAGCGAGTCCTTGAAAAGGTTATTCGTCACTATCTATTTCCACTTTCGGAAAATAACTCATTTCTGGATTGTTCGGCCGTAGTCCGAGAACAGAAACAAATAAACCACGCTGTCGGTGCCCAGTACAACAGCAATACTATATAGTGTGAAAAGATCCCGACGGTGTTTCCTGAACTGTCAGATTGGCAAACACAAAAAAGACAATATCCCACAGACTTTCTTTTTATTGTTAAAAACACGCACTTCATATATCAGTGACAAAAACTGGATACTGCAAATATATGTACTGCAAGTTTCCATTGATGAACCGTATTTCCCCACCAATTAAGATGTCATAGGGATTGAAGTTGCATTTTCAGTTCATGACCAGCGTGCCATCACTTCCGGACATTACCAATGTACCGCTCTTGTTGTGAAACTCCAGACCGATTAATTTTTTTCACAATCAACTGCTCAAGAAAAGTCATGCTAAAACGTAAAACCTGCATAGCAAAAGTTTCCGACACCGGTGGTTTCGCGCAAAACTAGACGCAAGATAATTAAAAAAAAAATCAGTGGACGAGTTTTGTGCAGGAAACCTACCGGAAAATCATTTCTCTCAAGTACAAACATGTTTTGTTATCAGACAATTATCTCTGGATAACACAACGACTTTTGCACGTGCTGAATTCAGAGAGCGCGCAAAAACATCTTCAATGGAAAATTTGCTAGATACACAGCTTGTGTTTCTTTTTGCTCTCCATCTATGAATGGAACGAGTCGAATTATTTGCCTGAGCACATCCACAGTGTTTGAAATTAATAGATTTCTCGAGGCAAACAATACGAGTCGAAAAGCAGCCTAATGGTCCAGCCTCCTGGATTGAGCCAAAATTCATTTTTTTTCCGATGACACGTTATTTAGGCTGGCCGGCATTAGATGGAAACCCTGCATTAAAAGAAGATTTTAAATGTTACATTATAAAATTTTAGGCAGACATGTAAACAAATTTAAAGTAGAAAAGAAACCTGAATATTCCATGCACGAAAATAAGATCAAACGACAATGACAACTAATAAAATACAAAAAAGTCTAAAATTTGCGATCGTGCATTCTTTTGTTACTTGTGGTCGATGTGTGCCTTTGCATTCTCGTTTTCAAAATATCCTTATTCCGTAGGTTTCGACCCGAGATATTGTTTTCTCTTATAAACGTTATTTCTTGTTTTACTTTAGGCTGTCTGTCACTGTGGCAGCCGCTTAACTTACCCTAAGATTTTCCCCTGGAACAAAATCCCTGGTATAGTTTTTCAAATGTGTTTTTTTTCCCTGAGGAAAATTAGAAATATCGTTTTGAAGTGGACTTTTTCTCTACCGTTCCCCATTCCTTCGCTACGAAAAGTCACTTTACCGCTCGTAAGCCCCATTTACCAAGACAACCCTCCCTGTCCCGTTTTCACCGGCCGAGGCTTAATACGGAGCTGGACGACTTTAGGAAGTTCCCGTTGTCCTTTCTAGCGGATTCAGTCTTGTTAAGAAGCGCTCATTTTGTTTTCCAGTGATCTTTCTAAGGGTAGGCTAGTCTGAGAAGTGTTGGTACGGGATAAAGTGGAGTAAAGTTGTCTGGGTTACCCAACCTGTCGACGAGACGATTCGCCCACCCGAATTTACCTCGCGTCTGACCTAAAGAATATATCGTGATTCTTGTGTAATTGCTTGGTTACAAGAATTGCAAACTTCTCTCGCCAGGGTAACTTAGGGTTAGGGGATCCTTGATTAACTCACCCCATAAATCATGTGTAGACTGGAAATTAACAGCCATTCTCAATATTAATATATATAGGTAAGTTCGACTCCTTTAAAGATAAAGGCACATAGATTGGAACCCATTCTCCTTTTCACTTTCACTTTCACTTTATTGCTTCTATCACCTAAGTACATACGTAAATTTTTCCTTATCATTCATCTCTGTAAATCTGTGGGTCATAGTTGTCTAATATCGACAAGAACACGTAGATTGGCCCTCATCAGACATTCACAACACATCGATTGTATCTCAGTCTTCTGTAACGGACAAGGACAAAAAGACTGGCCCTTATCGATAAGACATTCTCAACATTATCATATCTTCAGGTTGCCTTCTACGCGAGAGAGAATCCTGCCATTCGACATTTTATTTGTAAATAGTACTTTTTAACTTCTTAAATACACGACCACATCAGCTCCGCTGTAATTTTTATCGTGTTTAAATAAATGTTGTTGTTTTTGGGGGTTAGCATGGAGGCCGTCTGTTGGCTGGGTACTATGGTTTTGATGTAAATAGCTCGTTTACGTGTCAAGCAGTCTGCTCATCTTACATATCTAAATGTTTGGGCGATTTTTGGGTATATTTGGGGAGAAATAGTTTTTCTCAAAGGATTAGTAAAATTTATGGAAATCGGAAATTTGGAAGATCTGATGTTGTTTTAAAATTAGAATTTGAAGTAAAAAATTGGAAGACGTACAACAAACATAAAACAGTTGCCCATCAAGCTGGGGTGCCCTTTCGGGGGCATTTAACTGTCTGGTGGTGTTCTAAAACGTTGTTCTCTTTTCAGTAATCTCTCTTTAAACTTCCTAAAATTTCACTTAAATTCATGTTAACCCCCCCTCCCCCTTAATGGGCCTGTCTCCACCCGGAGTGTCTTTGAGACGGCCTCTTCCGTTTCCTCAGCCAGATTCTCCCCCTTGGCCATCCTTTCCATCTCCTTATCCATTTCATTTCTTTGCTATTTCTTTCTGCGGCGGTCTTTCGCCCTCTCTGATCTTTTTTAATCGATCTTCTCCTTCATCTGTTTCCTTTCTGTGATTTTATCTCGAGTTCCTTTCTGTATCCATTCTTCTCTTTTCCTTCCTCTGAATCTCAGGATCTTTGCTCCCGCTTCTCTCGCTGTCGAATGGAAACTGCTAAGGTCATGTTCTTCCAGTTCTTCCTCAAGGGCTGGAAAGCGGTTTCTAGGTTCTAGCTGAAATGCTGCCTTAGTTTCTTCCACTTGCCTTAAATTCGTCCACTTGCTGTTGATGACGTGATCAATCTGCATGTGTGTCTTGCCTTCAGGGGATGTCCATGTCATCTTGTGGATTTCTTTCCATTGGCCAGGTTGTTCTCCACGCACTGGATGCATAATCTATAACTTGAATTATTTATAACTCGATGCCTTCTGTGAGCGACGTTTTCTTCGCTTTTCTGACTTGTGAATTGTTACCGAAGTACCTCTTGCCTTATTTCAGAATTCTTGGAGTACGTGGGTAGGGCAAATGGTTCCCCTGGCGTTGGCCGGGAACCATTTCATCCAGCTGTTGTAGCGATACTCTTAGCAGCCTTTTGCTCTTAAAGTGCAGCTAAGCGCCAGTTCTACAACCGATTCCAATTTTACCTCTAATATACTTTGACAGGTACCCTAACTCACTGAGAACCAAAAACCTGTTTACGTCCCAAAGGTTAGAACGATGGCCCATGGACGGATTGAGAGTTGCTCATGAAGCCTTGCATAGCTAGGTGCAAAGAGAAGTTGAGTCTATGTGGCCCTGTAATCATGATTTGCAACACATATGATCCACAGTTTGAGTTGAGTTTATGTGGCCTTGTTATATGCCTAACAGATATGATCCACAGTTTGAGATAAGATGATGAGAGCGATTCTGTGCCGGTGGCCCTGTTATATGCGTAACTGATATGATCTACACTTTGAGTTGAGTCTGGGTGGACCAGTTATATGCGTAACAGATATGATCAACACTTCGAGTTGAGTTTATGTGGCCCTGTTATATGCCTAACAGATATGATCCACAGATTGAGATAAGAGATGATGAGAGCGATTCTATATGCCGGTGGCCCTGTTGTATGCGTAACTGATATGATCCACAGTTTGAGTTGAGTCTATGTGGCCCTGTTATATGCGTAACAGATATGATCTACACTTTGAGTTGAGTCTAGGTGGCCCTGTTATATGCGTAACAGATATGATCCACAGTTTGATTTGAGTCTAGGTGGCCCTGTTGGATGCGTAACAAACAGTTTGAGTTGAGTCTATGCGGCCCTGTTAGATGCGTAACGAGGTAACAGATATGATCCACAGTTTGAATCGAGTTTAGATGGCCCTGTCATATGCATAACAGATATGATCCACAGTTTGAGATTAGATGATGAAGTTGATTGAGTCTATGTGGCCCTGTATATGCGTAACAGATCTGATCCACAGTTTGAGATAGGATGATGAAGTCGAATCTACGTGGCCCTGTTATATGCGTAACAGATATGATCCACAGTTTGAGTTGAGTCTAGGTGGCCCTGTTGGATGCTAACAAACATGATCCACAGTTTGAGAGTTGAGTCTATGCGGCCCTGTTAGATGCGTAACGAGGTAACAGATATGATCCACAGTTTGAATTGAGTTTAGATGGCCCTGTCATATGCATAACAGATATGATCCACAGTTTGAGATAAGATGATGAAGTTGAGTCTATGTGGCCCTGTTATCTGCGAAACACATGATCTAGTGATTGAGATTTCCGTTAATTTCGCCTCAGATTCTCGATACTGGCCATGTAAAACTCAGGAAGAAATTGAATGAGTGGCTTGAAACAGAAAAAGGAAAAAAAACATTATTTTCTCAGGGTGGAGATCAGGTCTAAGTAGCCTGGTTGCTTACATCCTACGTTTAGGGGCAATTCCACAAATACTGCTTGCATTTCAGATTTTTTACACTTGGTGTTAAAATAGATTTTTTCCTGTTGTCTCGAGAAATTCTCTTCGTTTGTATAATAGATTAGATTAAATTTGGCAATCTTCACTCCTGACTCTATTTTTGGCAGTCTTCTTTGTCTTGCAAGCTTGTCTTGCACACTTCGCCTCTAGGATTGCTTTGGGCAGCCTCTTCTTCTGAACCCCTGAGGGTTCCACTCGAGTACGGAACGGGTGATATTATTTTCAGGCTTCCGAAGGGTATGCCCGATCCATTTCCACTTTCTTCTCTTAATGCTTTCCTCTATACGACATTCCCGGACGACATTGTTGCGCCTTTCCCATAGTTCTCCATCTGAAATGATCTCTGGCCAACGGATATTCAGGATCTTTGTTGAACACTTGTTGATAAATGTCTGCAATTTCTTGATTAGTAGTTTCGTCGACCTCCAGGTTTCCGAACTGTACAGAAGGGCAGATGTCACGCTCGTGTTGAAAATCCTGAGCTTTGTTTGCAATCTGGTACATTTTTCCCTCCACACAGGCATAAGCATTGAGAATGTAAATTGCGCTTTCGTTATCCTGGCTGTTATGTTCTCATCAGTTCCGCCAGTGTCACTGCTGATGTTTCCCAAATACGTAAACCCGGAGACTCTTTTAACAGCTTTCCCATGAAGTTCCAGTGATTCTTGTTGCCTCAAGCCAATTCGCATCTCCTTTGTTTTCTGGATATTGATTTGAGCCATACCTGACCACCAGTCCCTTGTAATCTTTCTCCTTTCACTTTCACATCAGCCAGTCGGTGTGTTAGCAAGCAAAGATCGTCAGCATAATTCAAGTCTTCTAGACGTTGGCTCAGTGCCCACTAGAGTCCCAAACGTTTACCCTCATATGCGTTCTTGGACAGCCAGTCAAGTACCACAAGGAACAGCAACGGCGAAAGAAGGCCTCCCTGTCTCACACCAGTCTTGACATCAATGGGCTCAGTCAGATCCTTTATGAAGCACTCCGCGGCAAGTAAAGCCCGGATACTGAATTGATGACTTAATTAGGTATACCGCGCAATAACGAAGAATCCTCCACATAACCTCCCTATCCAGAGAATCAAAGGTTTTCTTCAAATCCACCAATAACAAGTACAGTGGGAAGGATGACCATTCCATTGTTTGTTCTATGATAATCTTTAGTGTGGCAATTTGATCGATGCAAGAACGATCCTTTTAAATCCCGCCTGCTCGCCTCTCAGGACTTCGTCAACACCACCTTCATTCGGTTCAATATAGACCCTTCTCATAAATGGCTACCAATTTAAAATTATTTTGTATGCATTTAAATTAGCCTCACTAAATTCGTTTGGGAGTAAAAATTGGCTTGAGTGATCAACTCAAAAACGAGGCTAGTCAGGCTAACTTTAATGCTTACAAAAGAATTCATAATTGGCAGCCATTTATGAAAAGGGTCTACGACCCGGGTTTGGCCGACTTTGCTGGGTATTGAGAGCAACATTATTCCCCTCTAGTTACCACGCAAAGTAAGGTCGCCTTTTTGTCAGCTTTACTAGAAGACCTCTCTTCCAGTCGTCTGGAATCTCTTTTTTCTCCCATTACGAAATTTAAAATTCTGTGCAATGCTTCCACAATTCAAGGACCTCCCTCCTTCAATGCTTCAGGAAGGACGTTATCCAGGCCTGGAGCTTTGGCATTCTTCAGATGAGTGAGGGCTGTTCTAATTTCTCCTCTGGAAATAGGTATTATGTTGTTCTGCAGGTCGGAGATCTGGTAGTTGGCTTGAGGCTGGTCTGTTCAGTACGGATTCCAAATGCCTCTTCCATCGCTGAAGCTGGCCTTCCATTTTCGTCAGAAGAGTTCCATCTTCACTTCTTATTGGGCGGTACTGATTGCAACTTATCGACAAATACTGTTTTCATTTTGGATTTGTACACTTGGTGTTTAATATATAAAATATATTTGTACCTGTTGTCTCAAGAAATTCTGTTCGTTTGTGCACATAAAGATAGTTAATTTCCTGTTTCGCGTTGATTTGAAATTCCCAATTCGACCGAAACACAATATTATATTAATTCAGTTTACGTAGCGACGAAATAAAAATGCAGACACCTCCCCTGATATCTCACCGACCTACGTGGTGGCGCAACTCACCAAATTCGCAAAGCTTGAGTGAGGAATGTCCTAGGATCAGTTGCATGGGAGGACTTGCACCGAGACCCAAACCCTTTAAATGCTGCCGCGCATTGATGCAAACCTTGGAACCCTCTTAAGAGGCCTCTCACCGATCTTGTACTTGATATGTGTCACAAAGTCTATTTATTTGCATCGCCTAGTGGTTTTCCATCATTGTGGTTACTACTAGTAGTCCGAAAGCAACTGCGCATGCTTAGTTACCTTCGAGGAAATTTTTCCAGTCGGGCTGTTACATTTTCTCTACAGAATTCATATAAATTCGTTCGTTTCTTCGGCCCCTTAATGGAAAATTTCGCATTCAAAGTTATCCATGATAATTCACAGGTCAAGGACCAGTGAATGGCTAGAACGACGCAGCATTTTATCCAGTCCAAGGGAGTAATCGGAGAACTTTTACTCCTTGTGCATCGCGCTGAAATTCCCGTTCGCATAAACATTACGACAATCTGTCTCAGCATTATCACGTATACGTACGAGAAAAGGTCTCTGAAGAGTCCCTTTGTCCAGAAGAAACGCTGTGGGAGACTAGGTATCTGAACACAAATTTTTCATCACAACTTTTAGTCAGTTTTTCCACCCATGAAAACTAAAATAATTGAAATTTGTTCTCTTGACAGTTGGATGTGCGGTCTTAACGAATTTCCTGGAACACCTCGCCCTTTCTTTCAAACAGCTTTACGGCATTATTTCGGAAAATCAATGTTAACTCATGATCCAAAATTAATACGCCACCCAGGGAGAATGGTCAGCAATCAAAAGATGTGTTTGCTACAGAGAAAATCAAAATGCTTTTACATGCAAGCGAGGGCTTCTGAAAGTAAAAGAGGTATCAAATTATAAATTGTTACTCTGAAACCCGGGCTCTGAAACAGGCAAGTGTTATTTGAGTGAAGGCGCGCTAAAACCGGAACTTTCAAAACCGTGAGCAGCGAAGCCTCCAGGAGATTCTAGGAGATAATCAACAACATAGGGCCAAGTCGCACTAGAGGACAATTTCAGATTTGTCCTGGACAAATCCGAGTTAAAAAGAACCAGCGACAAAAAATTTGTCCGGAAAGCTACAGCCGCACTTGGGAACAACATCTGTGAACAAAACATCTCGCCATGCTGTGAGCGCCGTGCGATTTCCCGAGAAGCCGCCTTTACTGCTGTTTACATCCACAAAACCACGACAAGAAGATTCTCAAAATATGTTGCCACGAAGAATTCTTGCAGTAATTTTTTTCTTCTTTTTTTTCTGGTTCTTCAGCAGCAGGCAAATATCAATTTAATGATATGCTGCCTGTTACGCAGAATTTACGTGGCATCGAGTCAGAACTCGTGGTTGAAAATTTCCTCCATCATTAAACATGTGAGGGCTAGGCAAACCGTGAAAGATCCATCCTAGTGGATATTGTGGAAATTGTTGCATTTTGTACGAAAATATTGGTCTGGACCAGATTAATGTTGTTGCAACTGAATGAGAACGTAATTATTTTCACCGCGAAGTTAGACTCTGCTACATATCACCTGTCAAATCATTTCTGAATCAAAATACTCCCGCTTTTGCTATATGACATAACATTTGCGGGCCACAAGTTCAGTGTTCGCTTCGTTCAGAAAAGTGTATCGTTCAGCCTCATTTGCGCTTCTTACAGTGTAAGAGCGAACCGTCTGCTTGCAGTCAAGTCAATTATATTTTCTTTTGATAGTTTGAAACGCGGATCGCTTTACACCGGATTACAACATTGCGCGCCCCTACAGCAAATTTTTCGGTGTCGCACTTTGTCACGGCAAAAAGCAGCCTTGTTATACATGGTGTCTTTTTTGCAGCGTCCCCCACGTTTAGAAGAATTTTACTAACAAAAAAAAATTGGATAGATCGCATAAAAATAGCAAATAACGTGTAGTAAAGATATGTTTTTGTGTTGCATTCGAGGTGAAACGAGAGCTGCAAGTGAACTCGGGCTTCATGCCCCAATATCAAATCGTAATTTACAAGTAAGCTTACTGAAAGCAATAACAAATAAAAGAATCGGGATATTATCACTCGAGTTACGCTTAGAGTTGCTTTGTTGAGTATCCAATTGCATGTTGTTTGCCTCATCCTTCTCGCGAAACGCCACTCGGGCCGGGAGCGAAGAAGGACGGCTGTTTTCGCAGGCTACTACATCTTCGAAGTTCTGCTCACGAAGATTCTTGATTTTTTCAACATCCGAGGTGTTCGTCCCAGCATCCTAGTTTGTTTTTAAAGCAGTAGTCGTAGTTTTCAGTGTTTAAATTAAGGGCTCGAAATTAACAAAAAAATCCTTAAGTCGTAATTTGGCGACTAGTGGTAAAAAAAGTCGCCAAATACAAAGATCGTAGAATCAAATAGAAGAGACACAATCCGTAGGCATACATAACATACTCAGTGCTCAAGGGTTTGCAATGCATTATAGGGCGATTTTGAACAGGGGTAGCCATTTCGAAGTTTTCCAATGTGAGAGAGAATCGTTTACTGAAGCATGCTTTGAAATAATCTAACGTGGCGATGCAGTTGGCGATCAAAGAATCGTGAGTCTGTTCATTATGTCTATTCGAATAAATCGTATCTTTCGTCCACAAGTAATGCTGTTTTCCTTTGAGGTTAAAAGGTTGAGGAAAGAAAAGATGAGTCGCCCATTGGCGACCAGTTCTTAAAAGCTGGTCGCCAACACTCGATTTTTGGTCGCATTGGCGACCAGTGAGTCGCAATTTCGAGCCCTCGTTTCCGTAGTTTGAACTAGTACATGGCTCATTTGCTTTCTCGTAGGTTGCTTATTTTGCAGGCTTTCAAGCAAGATAATTCGTGGTTCTGTCCTCGTGTACCGGTACACAAGAACCGATACAATAGACCCAACAATATGCAACAGCTAAACAAAGGCTTGTAAACGAAGAGGTACAATGGTTATTCCCTCTGTGTACCGGTACACCAGGACACAACCTAATTCGTGGACCGTCCCGTTCCGAAAATTATCGACATTTTTGTATGTGAGCTGAACGTACATGTATAAGGCGCGATTCTTTCCAAAACTTACCTACTTCAAAGGTCGCTAACGAAAGCGATCACAATTCGCACTCCCCAGTTTCCACTCTTTACGTAAGGAATGCCCGGGACCATGACGCCCGTTTTGGCGACCAAGAACGGCTTGCATTTTATGACTTGGGCTTTCCAGCAAAAGCCCAAGTAATGACAATAACTTGTTTTCAAAGTGTTGATCACAAATTTATGACTTGTTTGTGGAGAAGAAGGATTTCATAAATTTATGACTTGTTTGTAGAGCTGAAGGATTTCATAAATTTATGACTTGTTTGTAGAGCTGAAGGATTTCATAAATTTATGACTTGTTTGTTGAGCTGAAGGATTTCATAAATTTATGACTTGTTTGTAGAGAAGAAGGATTTCATAAATTTATGACTTGTTTGTAGAGAAGAAGGATTTCATAAATTTATGACTTGTTTGTAGAGCTGAAGGATTTCATAAATTTATGACTTGTTTGTAGAGCTGAAGGATTTCATAAATTTATGACTTGTTTGTAGAGAAGAAGGATTTCATAAATTTATGACTTGTTTGTAGAGAAGAAGGATTTCATAAATTTATGACTTGTTTGTAGAGCTGAAGGATTTCATAAATTTATGACTTGTTTGTAGAGCTGAAGGATTTCATAAATTTATGACTTGTTTGTAGAGCTGAAGGATTTCATAAATTTATGACTTGTTTGTAGAGAAGAAGGATTTCATAAATTTATGACTTGTTTGTAGAACTGAAGGATTTCATAAATTTATGACTTGTTTGTAGAACTGAAGGATTTCATAAAGTTATGACTTGTTTGTAGAGAAGAAGAATTTCATAAATTTATGACTTCTTTGTAGAGCAGAAAGATTTCATAAATTTATGGTTTGTTTGTAGAGCTGAAGGATTTCATAAATTTATGACTTGTTTGTAGACCTGAAGGATTTCATAAATTTATGACTTGTTTATAGGTCAAAAATTTCATAATTTTATGACTTCTTCACAAATACAGAATCAATGCTTTGTGTGATCCAAAAGTTACAGTTTGAAGAGACATGACGGCAAACAAGGGCACATCCTGGCCAGTTATGAACTTTTGTTGTTCCATGGGACACAGTTTACGTAGCTAAAACCAAATTCAGTGATTTTATTCGATTTACATATAACAACGAATATCAAACAACAAAATTTGAAACAATTTGGGCAAACTTCAGTTTCATGACCTCACATTAATAATTTGATAGCAAAGGAATCAATAATTCATTACTCATTACATTGATTTCATTTGGAATGTATCGGGATTTCATTGCTGAACATTATGTCATAAAAAAGTGATGTTTGTTGTAAGAAAATGTTCCAAACTGAACACAAAATGTGGTTAAAATATACATCCATCTATAACTTAGATAAAAGGGACCAATATTGCCGGAAAAAAAGAAATAGTTCAATTCCGCTGTTTCTGTTTTGTGCAGAACTGGGTATTTTCTTAAACAATAAAGGACTTGAAATACTCGGTACCTCTACAAAATGCAAAAGTGGGCAATATTTACAGTGTTTTTTCATAAATAAAGGAACAAAAAGGTAAAGACTGAACATTTCTCAATACTAAAATATTATCTCAATTTTGAAAATTGTGCAAACAGGTCAATTTGTTAACAACATTCTGTAAAATTAGTCAGTATTGGACAAAAATGCAGGGGATTTTGAATAGTGCAAAAATACATTTTCACAGTTACACTTGTTAGAGTCCCATACCCACATAGGAAAGAAAAGGAAACCTATGAATTGATTTACTCATGGTTTTCATGGCTGGCAGTATTACTCGTGGGCACGTACGCACAGTGACGACGGCCAATACCCATACCCATATAGGGTATACCATACTACTTGTTACCCATACTACTTGTTGTAAACAGGGCTGGGTTGCTCAGAAGCCTAACCCTAACCCTTAACGCTAACCTAACCCTAACCTGTAAGTTACGCTGATCTACAGTAGGACATTAAAAGTTAACCGAAGTATAAATTTTTTTTGTATACAAATGTGTTCCATGTACTGCTTTTAATTGTGTATTTTGAGGATGCTGAGATTATTCAAACTCAAAACAGAAGGCCAAACAAAATAAAACAGAAAACCTTGCGGTAAAGTTACAAAACTCAAATCAAAATTCTTGCCTATCCTGGGTTAGCTTAATCAGGCTTTGAACAACCCAGCGCAGGAGCTCTGCTTTTAGGCTTGGCTAAATCTATATATTAATTTTCAAATTGGTAAATGAAACTTTTATGTAGTGAAAAATGTGCTGTGTGGTTAATTCAGGAAACGCAAAACAGCGAAACAGTTTTACTTCTTAGTAAAGCCAGTAAATTGACCAGCTGGATTAAATTATATAAATATATTTCGTTTGACCTGTGTAAAGCTTAGAATAGGACTGGAGAATTTCAATGGTGTAGTTGCCCGTGTGGTTTATTATAGTGATGACCGGTGATCGCCTTCCTTTTGCTTCAGTTGAGATCAACAAAATTATTTGTTGCCTCAACCCCGGTGGAAAAGTTTGTGTCGCAGGTGGTCACATGATCAGCCACAACAAGGGTCTTTCTCAATCAATACTGATAGATATCATGGCTTTATACATAGCAATTTTAGGTTAGTACAATTTAGACATTCTTCCAGGAAGTTTATTTTTAATAAGAAACTTCAATTTTCGGTGTTAAGTGGCCTAATTATGGAGAAATAGTTTATTGTTTCCTTTTTTTGATCATCTGTTTAACTGCATTGAGTAAAATCAAAAATCAGTCAAATTTGCTCCAGTAAAAAAGATTACAAGTGTACAGACACTATCGTGTTTCGTAGCTGTACATGTAAGTTTTAAATGACTATAGACTTGGAGATGAATATTTGAAGGAGTTTAAAAGCAAAGGACCATAAAAACAATTTTCAGTGGTGCTATCACAGGAATATAATGTTCTTCATGTGACAATACTACGTGTATATATATATGAGCAAAAAAATGGTACCACCTTAGTAAAAAATCAATTTTAGAATAATAAGAAAACTATCTGATTTCACCTGCTGCTTCATGTAATATATGCCACAGGTAAAATTGGTTACTGTGACCTCGCACCAGCTTACATGTTGAAAATGGTTTGGGAACAAAACTGATGATCAAAAATTCTAAACATTGAATGTACCCTAAATTGTAATATTGGTGAGTTGCTGCATCCCTTACCAGTGAATGACGAAATTAAAGATAATGAAATCAAGCCTGTCGCCAGGAAGATGGGTGATAAGGTCATTGCCTGTCAACCATAAAAATTACTACTTACAATATTCATACAGTTATTTACACTACTCACATGTACAATACTTTTTACTTACACCACTTACACTACTAACACTTATATATACTAATTGCATTTCTTACAATACAATACGCCTACTTACTCTACTAACAATACTAATACTTACACTGCTTACAATATTTACATCATAATTAGATTACTTACCCGACTTACAAATCTTGCACAGCGAAAATCAAACTTACAATACATTAAAAGAAAAAAATTAAAGGGCCATCTTACTCCTGTCGGTAATTTTAATTTTGAAATCGAACTGAAGAAGATATACATGGTATATAAGCGCCTTGTTTCTTTTCCTTCATTATCATTTTCATTTTCAGGGGTCTAGGATCAAGTTGTCAAGAGATTACAAAAGAGCCAACAGAGGCTCTCATTTTTTTAAGGCGATTGTAGTTGTATTGTTTTCTATTTCATAGATATGTTTTAAATACTGTAAGAAATTGTTTAGTTTTGGAGAACATTTTTTCCGTCTGCCTAGCCAAATATAATATTTAGTGTTTAAGCAACTGAAGTTAATTTGAAGTTTATTTTTAGAGCCATCTGGCCTTAGACCCAGTGTTATAACAGGCTCTACGGGTGTCTCTTTAGCGATAACTTGGCAAGACTGTAACCATACTTTGAAGTTAGTCCAAAAAACCTGAGTTTTTGGGCAAGTTCAAAACAAATGTGCCAGTTTCTCTGTTTCTTTTTTGCAGAAAGTGCATTTCTCGCTATCGACAAGTCCAATTTTTTTCAAGAAGTTGTTTGTCGATATTCTTCTATGAAGGAATTTAAAATTGAAGGTTATAAGTTTTGTGCTTTGTGCATTGAAAAGCCATTTGATAAGTCTCTTTGCAGATGAGGTCTTGTTTTGTCATAAGAATAATGTCTTCCTGCCACTTTTATTGACTTTGGTTAGGTGATTCACTTTTTCTGATACAAGCTTCTTATATACTATTCTGCTTGGTTTTTTGCTATTTAGAAATTTTGTCAAGAAACTTTCATGTTTAATCAAGATTCTGGTATTATTTGGGTATATATCTTTGGAGAAGTTTGATTGAAGAAATGATTCCAAGAAAGGTTAAGGGATGGACTGTCAGGTCGTGTATAGTTTGGAAGGTAGAAAGCGAAAGAAACTTTCCGGAGTCATCCATTAAATGTTCTACTTTTGTTATTCCTTTGAGGAACCAGCCCTTATAGAAAACTGGTCTATTCTCAACTCTTATAAGTGAATTATAAGGTGATAATCTGACATAATGTTTTCCTCATAATTGGCTTCTGACCAGATTCAAGGACTTCTTTGAAAAAAGGACCTGGTACTTTGATAATGTTGCGACTGTCTTTTAAATTGAGATTTCCAGTTAGTGTTACTTCACCTCCATATTTTTCAAGTCAAAAAAACTTTTCCAGCTATAAACAATTTTCCTTATCTAGATACTTTTTGTGGCATCGCCTGATTTATCTGTTTGTCTACAAGAGTCGAGCGCCTGTCACGTGGTCTAGTATCTACGTCGAACTATTGTAGCATTTGAGTTTAGTTCTCCTGGCACAAGCCGCAGTTCGAGTAATTTTTTTCAGGTGATCGTATCACGAGTTAGTTTTCCTCGCACAATCTAACAGACACAGACCCGGTGGCTCGTGTTGCACTGGTTGAATCTTCGGTACGGGTTGTACTGTTGTAGTTTTCACGGTTGCATTGTGGTTTATCCAGTACCGCATAAATTTACGCTGACGAGGAAACTCTGCGTTCATAGAACGCAGTCATGATGCAGACTTCAGTGTGTATCTGTTCGCAAAACTTCAGCCGTTCACATAAAGATAATTATTTCAACAACAGATCGCCTGTCGTCCGCAACATACAACTACGTTGACGAAGCTCAACTTCAGCTGTGTTATTTCGGTTCTCTACCTGAGCTTTGTCATCAGAAACCTGTAAGAGTAAGCCAGAACTAAGGAACAGCAAAATGGTGGCTATTTTTCTTCATCAGAGCGGAGATAGTAATTATTGCCAGTCGCACGGAGTTTGTTTACAATAAACCACGAATAAACCGACAAGCGAGTGCAAATGTTACAGATGTTAGCTGATATGTGTGCTTCCAGCTTAGAATACTTGATGTAACACAAGTATGTGTTTAAAAAAAGGCCTTTATGTTAAAAAATTACCTGTAAAAGTGAAACTGAGATGTTTAGCATGAATTTTAAAGAGAAATGTTTTATTAAATTTGCGAGTTTACCGAAACTAGAGCCGTCACACAACGTGTCACCAAAGGTCATCAAATTTGGTTTTATCAACTGGGTTGATAATGTATACTTATTATATGGCTACAATAGTACGCACGCTCTGATTGGCTGCTGAGCGGGCATTATTTTCTTGTAATGACTGGGCATTATAAAAAAAATTTTTCAATGTTAAATTTGACCTAGATCTTGGCGTAATAAAGGCAAAAATTGTCTCATTTTCAAAGAAACTGTTTTTACTGTCCCTTCTGGTTTTGATCGCACGGCCAGTGTTTTCTCTGTTCAGTGAACATGGCCTCGAATGATCTCTCGTGCGCGCAAACGGATATTGGAAAGCGCTTCCGGTTTTTTTTCCAGCGCTAAAAAGGCCATATAATAAACAACTTATTAACCTTGTCCGTTCAGTCATTACAGGGAAATCTCAGACCTCAGCCTTGATGTATTGACCTCGCTGTCGCTCGGTCAATACATCAAGGCCTCGGTCTGAGATTTCCCTGTAATGACCTCACTCTCGGTTAATAAGTGGTATGTAATTTAGAACTGTTAACCCTTTCAACAAACTTAATTACTAGAAAATCAACTTGCATCTCTGCGGATGAAAATTTGAAACTTGTTTAAAGTTCATCAACAAAGTACGTAAACCTATAAACAAACTTAATAGCAAACAGGATTCTCATTGTTTCACTGTGAAGTTAACACCTTCTTATCTTCAAAAATAACAAATTGGGCAACGCTAATTACATCACCGGAAATTAACTTGTTGGTTTGACAGTATACGTGCTATCAATGAACTTTTCTAATTTGATATTCCTGATAAAACCATCATCTGTTGTTTAATCACAACCATTATTTCTTTGACATCAAATTTGAAGTAGCACATTATAAGGGAGGGTCCCACTGTGGCCTTTTTTTATGTCGCGTCATAAGTGGTCCCAGATATATGTTGAGACATTTACACCACAGGAGTCATGGAGGTCGCACGTGCGCGACATAAATGATATTTGAAACCAGACTCTCAGCTCTTAATATTTCACGCGCGAAATTCCATCTCTCTCTTTGGTTGCACGTTTTTGCTTCTCCTGAGGCAGCTAAGGGACTGTTGATGGCTGTTTTGGCTGGCGATATTCAAAAGCCCGGTCAAAAGACGGCTGCGTGGTCGAAGGCTGTGAGTGTTGAGAAAAATCTGCGAGCCAAATGGTGACAACAAACTATCCCCATACTGAAAATAATCAGGTGAATAGTGCAAATTGGTGTGGGTCGAAATTCACCATAAGGACTAGATTAACCATTTGTAGAGAAAACCGAGCAGTGCACACGTGTTGTCGTTGCAGAATTTCGAAATCCAGTTTCCGCCAGTATTGACGTTGCGACAGAAGAAAAACAAAATCTGATCGCGACAAAAGGGTCGCACTTGTAGTAAGCAAGCGATGACAGATTTTATGTCCAATGTAAACACCAAAAGCGTAAGTGCGACCCCGGCCTATAGCAACTGAAAACTGCAAATGAATTGTGCCCTGATTTTATTCACTACTATCTCCTCTATTTCAAAGAACCCCTGTTTATTTTCTCCATGTTTTTTCTTCAACTGGAAAACGTCTGGTTAAATAATATGTCTTCTAGTTGTTTGTAATTACCCAAACCTAATTTGCACTCTTATCAATAAGAACATCGTCATAGCTGAACGGAAGAAGAAAACAACCCGAGTACTTGGATGACAAGCTATACTTATTGGGGAGGGAGGGAGGCGGGTAGGTTTCTAAAAAAAACTGGGGCACTGCGTCAGCTGCGTTTCTGAAAACAACATAATAGCTTGGAAACAGTGAAATACTGTGGTGTTATTGTTTTCAATGTTACCTAAACATCTACCAATCGTGTAGTATACTGTTAAAAATCGTAAGCCACACATGTACGCATCGCGGACCTATTTTTTATCCATGTGGCTTTGAGTCCCCCTTCTGAGTAATCATTTGTCAGTATATTTCGTTTTTATTTTGTCGCCTTTGTCATTCCATAAGAAGTTATAAAACAATACATTTATATCCTTTACTGCTGTATGATTTGTTTCAAGAGGAGGAAAAATGTATACTAGTTGTGAAGCTATGAGGCTTTTTTAAACAGTAATTTTCCTGAAAGGCTTCTGCAAAGTTTCCAGCATCCCAAAATCAACTTATTTTTTTTCTATTTTATCTTTGTAGTTCAAAGATATAGTTACATCAGGGTCCGTTGACAACCATACCCCTAACGCTCTGACTTTTTTTTTCGGCCATTTGAAGTTCTTTTGAGGACAAAGTTTAAAACCCCAATCTGCGCTTGCACCATTCGACAAAGCTTCTGCCTTTTTACTGTTACTGCATAACATGGTGTCAGGAGTGGAATGAAATCCAGCTTCCAGTCCCAAAATCAGACCATTTGGTGGCGAACACGACCCTTTTATCCAACGATATGAAACAATTGCCTTTGACTACTTTGGCTTCATGGATCACATTTTGCCACTGGGAAACACGATTCCACGATTACTGTTTATTAGAAGGCTACAGAAATCCTACTAAAGACAGATTAACACAAACAGCAGATCACTACATCAAAGCAAAAAGACCATTAGAGCTAGCCGTTCTTCGCAGCGCAATTCCTTCATCAAAATGGAACACTCTTGACGATATGATCGCCTCCAAGATCCCCGCTGATGAAGCTGACAAGCCATGGATCTGGCAACAAAAAATTAAAGAGCATCGTGTAGGTGCAAGTACTCTCATGCAAGACAGATACCACTTTTGGGTAAAAATGGCACAGGCAGACCAAACATCTATTTCAGCTTGGGAAACAACTGTCTGCACCGTCCGTCTGTATGCCACGTCCACAACACCAGCCAGAAATTTGGCCCCCCAGTAGACCAACCAGCAAATCTTGCTTCTTTTGTGGGAGCAAAACTCAACACCCACATGCAGCTACTGTCACAAACTGGGCCACTTTTCAAGCGTCTTCAACAGGCTGTCCAAGACCAGCGGTCCTCTAGACCACCACCTAGAAGGCCCACCATGTCAAACCCCAGGTGCAAACACGTTTGTATGGTAGATCAGCATGAAACTTTGGCCCTTCCCTCCAAAGATGAAATACAGTACGAGCATTGCTTCACCATCTCGGACATGAAACCTCACATAGCTCACGCATATTCACAGTTCCTGACAAAGGCCACTTTGTCTTACTCGACCTAAAGAGCCTGGACTCCAACCACACCATTCAACACCATTTAAATCCCCTATCAAATTGACTCTGCAGAGCCTCCTGTAACACACTCCCATCCAAGCATACCTCCAGTATGCCTTCAGCTACGATGATTCCAACCAGAACTGTCATAATACCCTATGCCAGCCCACCAATCAAGCCTCTCGGACAAATCACTATCAAGGCCTGCAAAGGCAACACCCCTTGCAATCTTACCTTTCAGGTCATTGACACTGAACAACCAGCCTTACTCAGCACGGAAGGCCAGCAAAACGCTTGGAGTACTTACCCTCAACGCTGACTTCATCAGGAAATGCGCCACTACCAGTCCACTCTCTCATCCGATGGCCATCCCCGATACCTCCAGATACTTCAAAGCGAACATGGCCCCAGCTAGGAACTTTAACCATGGAGTTCATCTCGAAGAACTGCCCTACACTATTTCAAGGACTTGACTTGCTTGGGCCGCCTGTGGTGTTCGATCTGGACCCCAATGTTATACCCATGCATGCCCCAGTTCACCGCCAGCCCATCTTGAAACTGGAATCAATCAAAGCAGCATTAGACACCTATGAAACCACGGGCCAGCTGGTTCGAGTACTGGATATCCAACATGGTCGCTCGAGAGAGACCCCACCCCCACCAAACCGGGAAACTTCTGAGTATGCTTAGACCCTTCCCAGACTCTTAACAAGGCCATCAGATGCCCAAAATACATCATCACTCTAGTGTTGTGACTGATTCCGCATGTGTAGCTTGCCGATTACATAACATCAATTGTTGTCAGTAGTTATATAAGGAGCAGTAATGTATGCGGTGGGTGTGTGAAAACCAAGAGTTGTAACAGTCGTTTGGTGTGTATTAAAAGCAAGTTGTTTTGTTCACCGCGACTCTACATTGGCGACAAGGTTAACATAAAGATTTCTTTGCCAAAGCTTTCTCTAAGTGATGACGGGAGGCGAGACAGATGGAGCAAGCGGCTGTTTGAGCAAGATGGATGGAGCAAGTGGCAGTTGTTTGGAACCACTTAGTCCAAAAAGAGAGCCACATAGTTTAAAGATGGAAGAGAGCATTTAATCTACACATTACAGGGAAAGGAGTTTCGGAGGATGCACAGAAGAGAGCTCTGTTTTTACATGTTGCAGGAATGAACGTTCAGGAAATTTACTTCAGACTTGCTGCGGATGCTGAAAGTGCTACTTTCAAGGCAACAGTGGAAGTTCTTGATGATTACTTTGTTCCAAAGGCAAACGTTCCTTTTGAGAGACGTTTGTTTCAGCAAATTGTGCGGGAAAGTGGGGAAACGGTTGATCAGTTCGTTCTCGCTTCGTCAGCGAGCAATCAATTGTGAGTTCGGTGAAAATGAGAATGATTATATATTCGTGATCAAGTTTTTGACAAGTGTTATTTAAGCAAGTTGCGTCGAAAGTTCCTGGAAAAGGAGGGTGCTCTAACATTGGATGACTTGTTAAGGATTGCGAGGTCGCAAGAAGCTGTTGATCGCCAGTTGAAACAGTATGGTACTGACCAAGTGAATAATCAATTGACTGACCATGTGAATACAGTTGGTGACAAGTCGGATGGAAATATGCGTTCTGGGAAAGGAAAGAAGAGTTTTAGTTGCGCTCAAGAAGGACATTTCAGTGGAGACAAGAAGTGTTCAGCGCGTGACCGAGCTTGTAGAATATGCTGGGAGCAGACGAGGTGGCTGACGGAAATCACAGCGAAGAACCTACCAGACCGGTTCAGCATAGTCCTGAGATGGCATTTTCTGTGGAGCAGTTAACTGGCCATGAGCGACAAAGTAGCAATTTGATTACCCTGACAGTTGGAGGTGTAGCTGTATCTCATGTCTTTATTGATTCTGGAGGTACTTGAAACGTGATGGGCCAACGGACCTGGGAGATGTTAAAACTGAAAGGAATAAAATGTGAGTCACGCAAGTCAGCCAGACAGCTTTTTGCTTACGGCGGTACAGAACCTTTACCGACTCTTGGAACTTTTACTGCAGATGTAATGCTGACTGGTAACAGTAATGGGTGTAGAGCAGACTTTGTGGTGGTCAACGGCGACGCCCGGACACTACTGGGTCTTGAACCCACGGAACTTCTCAATCTTTTGCACATTGGTCCCTTCCAAGCAAACAATGTTGACAGTGGAGGACTGGAGAGTTATATCCGAGAGAAATACAAGGCTTTGTTTACTGGTATTGGTCTTTTGAAGGGATACGAGCTTAAACTCCATATCGATGAGTCTGTGAAGCCCGTGGCGCAGCCTGTATGCAGAAATACCGTTTGGGCTTTGCGAGACAAAAAACTCGACCAGCTTCTGGAGCTTGACATTATAGAGGAAGTACCAGATGGGCCTTCAGGATGGATCTCACCATTGGTGGTTGTCCCTAAGACTGATGGGTTGTAAGGGTGTGCGTGGACATGCATTGTGCAAACAAAGCAATCATCCATGAAAGATACCGAATCCCAACGGTGGAGGAGCTTTAACACGATTTGAATGGGAGTACCGTGTTCAGCAAGATTGATCTCAAACGGGTTTTTCATCAGATCCTACTCAGCGAGGACAGTCGACACATCACTACTTTTGTCACACACACAGGTTTTTATCGTTATAAGCGGCTGATGTTTGGAGTGACGTCAGTTCCGGAGAAATACCAGCAAATTCTCAGGGATGTGTTGAGGGGTTGTCCCGGAGTTGAAGAAGAACAAAGAGGGACATGGCGAGCTGTCTCATAAGCATCTAGAAGCTTGACTGACGTGGAGAGGCACTACAGTCAGACGAAGAATGAGGTGTTAGTACTGGTTTGGGCCTGCGAGCCATTCAACATGTACATTCAACATGTATGTGTTCAGAAGAAGTTTTGAGCTGGAAACGGATCGCAAACCCTTGGAACGAATCTATTCACGCACGTCGAAGCCTTGTGCGTGAATTGAGAGATGGGTGTTGTCGTTACAGCTTTAAAGTTGTGCACCGACCTGGGAAAACAAACATTGCTGATGCGTTATCTCGTTTGAATTCCATGAAACAATTAGACTGTGGTGAGGAGTATGATTTCATCAGAGCCGTTGTAGAGAGCTGCGTGCCTGTAGTATTATTACCGAAGAAGATTGACGGGTGTCTTACAATGACAAGGAACTGTGCTTAGTGAAGAACTGTGTGAAATCGGGGAACTGGGAACAATCTACGATTCCTTCATATGCACACGTCAAAGACGAATTATGCACCTTGCAATCTTGGACAAAATAAATGGAACATCTGGACCACCCCTCCCCCACCCCATTTCAATGATGCCAAAATGGCGTGTTATTTGCTCCTTCCCGCCTTCATCATTGCTTTGGGGGGAAGGGGGCTAATTGTTCCTTTTTATTCTGTCCAAGATTGTCCGAGGACGACACTGGCGTTACAAGAAGCTATGTTTGCTATGCAGAACACATCTGATCTGTTGTTGCACGTTCGATAACCAAGTTAAAAGAACGTTAGCGGAACTAAAATCTAATGATCTCTGTGTGCGACTCAAACAGAATTGAAATAAATCACAGCATAGTTTATTTTTGGTGTCATGTACTTTATTGATATGAAAATTGAATATACATTAATGCGTACTGAAGTGTAGGCCCTGAAAAGCGAAGTTATTTCTTTGACCAATCCGAATATATTTTTATTGTTGGTCAGTTGCGTGTGGGAAATTATGAAAAATATTAAACGCTGCAGATCTCCAATTGAGCTCCCTTTCTTAGTTTTTCAAAATTGAACCTTGAATTGTGGTCCTTTTAAAAGTACTCTATCGATACTTTCACACGGTTCACTTTTTTGGTACCTCTGACAAGGTGGCAATATGTAGTGTACGTTGAGGGAGGGTTCATTAACATGAGGGAGATGGAGTGAATGGCAGTGCGCTGGCATTCTTTGCCAGAGCATTTTACACCTGTGACATACGCCCTAATCCAATGCGCCACTTAAACCCTCATGCATTCAGCCCCTTATTTTTAAAGCCTTAACTTTTCATGCTGTTATTGGATATTTTTCTATTGAGCTATTTTGTCTCTGTAGAATAGTTTTCTTTATTAAAAAAGATGTCTTACACGATTTTTATCTGCTTTGAAATAAAATCCAACGATTTACAAGTTTTTATTGATGATTCTTTATGGTTAAGCACGGTTTTGTAGCAGGGCAGTAAAAATACTCTTAGTTCATTGTTTATATTATCAGATCGCCAAAATCGTCCAAAACCAACCTTAAATCGTAGGAAATATGTCATAAACCGTCACAAACGCACATTCATCGTTTTAACATAGTACAAGCCTGACTGCCTATAGAGAACGGTACCGCTTTTATCAACTTCAGTCTTTCGCCATTAATTCATATCATGTCAGTGATACGGCTATTCATAGACTCTATAGTTTTATTGATCAGCTCCTGAGAAATACGATAGATTGCTCTGTACTTAGTTTCTCGCTTAATGGGAAGTTGTCTTTAGAATTTGGATTGAATTTGAAGCTTAGTGTTCCGTCCAGTGTTCTTTTTTTGCCAATGGTAGTTGTACTGAGCTTTTTGAGCACTTATATGGATCCTTATTAATTCCAGTATATGCTTTGGAAAGTTGGGGTTAGAATAACGCTCTCATTTATTCATTGTTATCAAAATACACTTAACCTATAGTGCCTAAACTTAGATTATCAGCGTTACCCTTGAGCTCTGACTGCGACAGACACCACTTCCTTGTATTGCCGATAAATGTGTTGACATATTAGTTCCTAATTACTGGCTCCCTTTGTCTTGTCACGTTGAAACTCTGCATACAATCTTGGACAAAACAAATGGAACATCTGGACCACCCCTCCCCCCATTTCAATGATGCCAAAATGGTGCGTTTTTTGCTCCTTCCCGTGTTCATCATTGCTTTAAGGGGGTGAAGGGGGCCATTGTTCCTTTATATTCTGTCCAAGATTGTTGCTTCGTGGTACAAGGATAGTGGTGCCCAAGGTCTTGCGAGGCAAGGTGGTCAGACTGGCACATGAGGGTCGTCAGCAGGTGGTGAAGACTAAGTATTGGCTTTGAAGTAAGGTGTGGTGGCCAGGAATGGACAAAGATGTAGAGTTTGTGCCAGGTTTGCCATGGCTGTCAAGTTACTTCAAGTTGCAACCCACCTAATCCGATGTCTCGTGTTTTGCCTCCAAGTGTTCCTTGGCAAGACTGCACTCCAGATTTGGTAGGACCCCTACCCACAGGAGAGAGTATTTTGGTGGTGGTTCATTATTACAGCAGATTTCTGGAAGTTGCTATTTTGAAATATACTACAAGTACCAAGATTATAGAGGCAATCGCCCCTATGTTTGCCATATTTGGTGTTCCATTTTTCCTTAGGACAGATGATGGTCCCCAGTTTGTGTCCGAAGAATTTGAGTCGTTTCCACAAGTGCATGGCATTGAGCATCGCAGGACGACGCCACTGTGGCCTCAAGCAAACGACGAGGTCAAATGCCAGAATCGTTCATGGCTTAAGTCTCTTCAGATTGCTAATTTAGAGAGAAAAAATTGGTGAACTGAGTTGGTTACTTGGCTGGCGGTGTACCGATCCACTCTGCAAGCAACCACAGGTGCCACACCCTTCTACCTAATGTTTGGTCGGGAGATGAGGACGAAATTGCCAGAGTTAAGAAGAGAAACCGTAAAGGTGCCAAGAGAAGAAGTTTGAGATCATGATTGGTCAAATAAGTTAAAGGACAAAGCCTATGCCGATGCACGTAGACCTGCAATGCCCAAGGCCATATGGATTGGCGACACTGTGCTACTGAAAGCGGAAAAGTCTAACAAGCTTTCGGCTAACTTCCGTCCGAGTCCTTTCAAAGAAGTTCAGAAGACTGGAACAGAAGTAACAGTCAGAAACGAGGCTGGAGAGGAATTCAGAAGGAATGCTACATTCATAAAGAAATACAACGAGCAAGATGGTGTGTCCAGACCAAACAGAAAAGAGAACGCTTCATCAGAGGAAATTGGACAGAGGCAGGAAGTTGTCCCACCAACAGAGACGGGACTGTCATGAAACAGCCCAGAACCTCTTCAGAATTTGCCGGAAAAAGGGAGGAGAAACTGGAAGCCAAATAGAGACAGCAAGTCTGGTGTTGAAGCAACAAACGGAGCAAAGGTCATCGTGAGTAGTCAAGAAGCTTGTGTGCTTCAGAGACTTTGTTTTATCGCTAAGAAGTTAGGAGAGTCCAAAAGGATTCAGCCACTTTGTTTTGACACTTGAGCTTTAATAATTTGAGATTTGTTTTGTCGGAGGAACATTTGAACTGTCATAGTGTGTTAAGCGTTCGCGCAAACTTAGTTCTTTTTCCATAATTTTTGTCTGTAGAAAAGGAGGGAATGTAGTGTCGCGACTAATTCCGCACTTGTAGCTTGCCGATTACGTAACATCAATTGCTTTCGGTAGGTATATAAGCAGTAGTAATATATGCGGTGGGTGTGTGAAAACCAAGAGTTGTAACTGTCGTTTGGTGTGTATTAAAAGTAAGTTATTTTATTCACCAAGAAAACCTTCACAAGTTACATGGCATGAAATGCATGACAGTGATAGACATCAAAGAGGCCTTCCAGAACATCCCTCTGACACTACGATCATCCCTGTGACCACCATGTATACAACATGGGGCCGCTACAGATGGACGAGGCTACCATTTGGCATATCCTCAGCATCTGAAAAGTGGCAATGTCAAATTCATATGGTCCTTGAAGGCCTCCAGTCGTTAGCATCGCTGATGACATCCTAATTCCAGGCTATGGCACTACGGATGCGGAAGCCAGAATCAACCATGACGCCACCTCATTGGCTTACTTGAGTGCTTCGAGCAGCACCACATGAAGTTAAACCTCGGCAAAACCAATCTCATTCCCAGAGTCTTCGTTCCCCTTGACCAGCGGTCGGAAAACAAGAGCTTTGGGAGCAACCATTTCAGGCATGTGCCATAGATGCAGACGCCATCTTCTGGCCCAGTATGTCCAAGGACAATGAGGAATTCTGGTACTCATGCTCAACGTGTGCCCAATATGAAAGGCAAGCTGCCCCTGAGCCCATGTTATCACATCCCACGCCAACACTCCCATGGCAATTTGTTTCTCAAGACATATTTATGGTCGGGCACAAACAGTATTTAATCACAGTGGACCACTACAGTGACTTCTATGAGTTAGACGAAGTAATCAACACCTTATCAACCACTGTCATCAATCTTACTAAAAAAGCCCACTTCACACACCATGGTATTCCTCTTCGCCTTACAGACGACGGTCCACAGTTTGTGTCTCAGAATACGAGAAGTTTGCCCAGACCTTCGGCTTTGAACACGTAACATTCTCACCCTACTGGTCCTGCAGCAATGGCAAAGCTAAAGCAGCCGTCAATGATGCCAAATCTATCCTTAAAAAGTATCCAGATGTCTACTTGGCACTCCTTAACATCCGAAATACACCACCATGCTTCTCCCCAGTTCAGCGATTAATGGGCAGACACACCCGCTCTACAATGCCTTTCTCTGAAGAGCTGTTCCATCCTGAAACTGCCGATCCCCCCATGGTCTCCTCTGAAATCAGCCAGTTCAAGATAGCATCCAAAACTCAGTATGACAAGCATACACAGGCTCCTCTGATGCCACTCCCACTGGAATCTCATGTTTATGCAAATCCACGTGCATCTCAATGGGGGAGCCCTTGGATTTATGGCCAAATCATCGACAGTACAGATCCTACAGTGTCAATATGGGCAATTTCATACTCCGCCGCAACCAAGCCCAATTGCGTCCAGCCGCTCCGCCTGAACACACCCCCCAGCAACCTCCGCCCCTTCCACTGAACTTGAAAAAAGTAGGCTAGTTTTTTCAAGATGCGCAAACCGTGACATAGCTCCTTTAAAGCAAGTCATGTCCTTGAGCTTTCGTACGTAAGTTTTCTTATTCACTGCAACGCCAACTGTAACGGTCACATAGGACACGAAAATGTAGCCTAGAATTAGCTCATACTAACAACAATTTCAAAACGAGTAGAAAGTAGAATGTCCGTTCACCTCCTCCAATCCTTAAAGTCAGGAACGGTGAACTTGCCAAACTCAGGACGAAGTTCGTAGCTTTGTGAAATGCCTCTGACGGCTTGCGCAAACTCCTCCACTTCTTTCGCGATACTTTCAACAGCCTCGATGGTACCAGTAAAGCCGGATGACTGCCTGCCTTTCTTAGCCTTCAATCTGTTGTTGTTAGATTGTGCTTCGTTTGTGAAGTGGACAGGAATGTCCACTTGTAGGCTCATTGCCTGGAGCCTTGCAGCTCGACAAACACTAGCGATAGCTCTTTTCTTCAGCATCTCTCCCCGTCTCCTGGTCAGACCCAGGAGTCTGAGAGACTGAAGTGTGGCATCAAATTCTTCCGGAGACTCTACATCAAGGAGAACCAGCCAGGTAACCGCCGCCATTGTCAACACTGCCGAATACGTCATCAATGTAGTCTCTCTGTCTTCCTGTTACGCCAAACGAGCCATGTGCAGATTTCATGTTATCCTGGAGATGTTTAGAACCCCTCACACTTCTTTCGATCCACAATCCGATCCGATCCTGGTTTTGTTGATGCCGCCAGGTAAGTGTCAACATATGGACATATACCTGCATATAGGATACCGGTAAGCTTATTCCTGGTACACAACAACAAAATACAACACTCAAAATAATTCAAATTTTTTTTCGGTAAAGTATTACAACAATTGTACATGCAAATCATGAAAATAAGCGAATGTCTAAAGAAAATGAAATATTGGATCTTAGGATCTGTACTGTAAGCGGAAGATAGCAACATATTATTCCGTTGTCAGAGGATGATTCGATGTAAACATACCGTCCTTTTACGAGCTGCGTTTTCACGATCACGCTTAAATCGCTACCAAATCAAAAGATTAGCTTTTCCCAACTCTGCTGGTCTCCTTCCCGCCAGACTACAATGGGCGACAAAAGTAGTTGAGACAGTTGCCTGAATCGAGTGCTAATTGCAGCATTTAACTTATTCTATTTGAAATTCAGTTTACATTGAGAGCCACACCCCCTCCCCCTTTTCAATGTTGTTTACGAGACATGAAATCCAACATTGTTTGGGGGGAAGGGGGTACAATCGTAGAGTTGAGTGGGGAAATTGGCCTTAAGTACTCCAAAATGGCAAAGTGTCTCAACACTTTTGTCGCCCATTGTCTGAAGGTGAAAACCCGTTATTTAATGGAAACGATACACTGCGTGACCTGGATACAAACACAAGACATTCTAATTAGTCACATGATCATGTTGGTACTGCTCTCCGTTACCTGAAATTAATTAGCGCGTAAATATCGTGATTATTGCATTTGAGTGATGACGTCACAAAGGTGTAAAACAACAGATGAACTAGGCAAAATGGTTTTTAAGGCGCGAATTTCTAGTGAAACGCGTGCTTATGTCCGCTTTGCAATGGAGAAGAACCCTAACCCTAAGTGTCAAACAGATCATTCAGCGGTCGCACATATCCCGTGCCTCACTGTACCGCATTTTAAAGGAAGGTAAAATCTGCGAAAACAATCAAGAGCACAAAAAGAAAAAATCCATCGGACGCCCCCGAAAATTGGGTGTACGACGAAAGCGATTGCTTCTGCGTGAAATCCCAAAATTGAGGAAGTCAGCAAGCAGGCGTCAGTCCAAGACATGCTTCCTTCCGAACAGTACAACGGTTTCTTCGCAGCCAAGGATACAAGTATTTACAAGCACGCCAAAAGGGTCTCCTAACAGATAAAGATCTGAAAAAGAGATTAAAATTTGCACGAAAGATCAAACGTGAGTAGAATGACAACTTGTGGACTGAACAGATTGCATTTTACTTGGATGCGGTTAGTTTTATACATAAGTTTAACCCCTTAGACCAAGCGCGGGCACCTCAGGGGCGCATCTGGAGAAAAGAAACCGAGGGACTGGCCTGCGGATGCACAGCAAAGGGTTCTCATTGCGGGTCTGGTGGGAGAGTGGCAAAGTTTGTTGTCACCATAACATACCGCGAAGGAGTGGTTCTGTGTGAGAAATACCACAGAATGAACGGCTTATATTTTAAGGGTTTGATCGAAAGAGAATTTGCCCGCATGTTTAGAGATTCGAACAAAGGAGGGTCTAAGCTTTTTGTCCAGGATGGGGACCCCAGTCAAAACTCGGCTTTAGCTCGTGCCGCTTGGAATAGCATCGGGGCTGAAATGATGTCTATACCACCCAGAAGCGGAGACATAAATTGCATTGAAAATATTTTTCACATCATAAAAACAATTTTGCATGACGATGCATTAAGGAAGAACATAACTTTCGAAACGTTTGACCAGTTCTGTGCACAGATTTCCGATACTATTAAATCGCTGGATAAGAACTTAATTGACCGAACCATCGCGAGTTTGAACAAGAGAATCGATTTAATCATTGCTAACATAGGACAGCGTACAAAATATTGAATAAATAGGAGAAAATATCAATTCCGCTTATATTTATTTGAAATTCAGTTTACATTGAGAGCCACACCCCCTCCCCCTTTTCAATGTTGTTTACGAAAAAAGCAAGTTCTAGAGACATGAAATCCAACATAATTTGGGGGGAAGGGGGTACAATCGTAGAGTTGAGTGGGGAAATTGGCCTTAAGTACTCCAAAATGGCAAAGTGTCTCAACACTTTTGTCGCCCATTGTAGCTTCAGGAATATCACTTTCCTTTAGTAAAACTGGAGCTGTAGACATCTCTGCTTCACTTGCCAAGAGATACACAACACAGTTATTTGGAATAATAATACAAGGCAAGTCTGTTTCCTGTGAGGCATTGTTTAAAAAAGGAATAATTACACTTGAAGATCTTACGACTGAAGAAAATGGTGTTATCACAGACTTTCAAATTATGGCAAGTACGTCTTTTACACCTAAAGAAAAGTTTCAGCTTATGGCGATTATAGACGCAATTCCAATGCAGTGGCGACATCATTTAAAATCGTGCAATAACTATTAATAATAATTAAAATAATTCTTCGATTTCCAATAGTGCTCAGTTACATCTGAATGGTCACAATTTCCGTCTCGATAAAGCTTTCACGAAAAACATCTACAAAGAAGTCCGCTCAAAGGTCGAGATTATACCAACCGCACAATTAAAATATTCAGAAAAATATAATTATCAACTAGATTGGAAAGAGATATATCGTATTCACTTAAGAGTGACTGTAGATTCCAGATCGCGTGAATTTCAGTTTAAGGTGCTACATAGGTATTTAGCGACGAATAAGTTTCTCCATAATATTGGCCTTGTACCTTTGTTTTTATGTACATTTTGCAAAAGAGAAAGCGAATCTATTGAACACCTTTTAATAGAATGTGACTACTCGAACAAGTTTTGGCAGCAATAAATTAACCTGTTCAATATAACAGATATAAAAGCCGAAGCGTTATCAGAGATTGACAAAATTTTTGCACTTTGGCAAAGGCAAGCAGATTTTCATCTACTCAATCATTTCTTGATTCTGGCAAAACAACATATTTACTCCTGCCGAAATAAAGGTTATCCTCCGTCATTAAAAACCTATCTTACAAAAGTAACCTCAATATATTTAATTGAAACTACGATTGCTGAATCAAATGGTAAGCGAACTTTTCACGACGTTAAGTGCAAAAAGTTTTTACCAAATCAGTAATTGCAGTTCATCTGGTATCTTGTATTTTTTTGTTATTTATTATATACAGCCGTTTTAATTCTCTTCTTTTCTAATAATTTTTGTAAATACTGAAGTAAAAAAACATGTAATTTATTATATACAGCCGATTTTGTTTTCTATAATAATTTCTTGTAAGAGCTTTATTCAATAAAAATTAATAAAAAAACACTTTGCTTCACTTATCGCCATGCATAGGGATTCTAGCCTCGCCCGCCTTGTTTTCATGCTCTCGTACTGAGGCCTACCCGAGCGGTCTGCCATTTATGAATTTGGTGTATACTCAAATTCAGCAGGAGGAAAAGATCTTTCCAACCATACCCAGATCAGAGTGATCAGCTCAATGGAGCTTGGAATATGCATGAAAATGCTCGGAAATTTGAGTGAAAACTCGCAGCAAAATTTCCTGTGACTAACCTTAGCTACTCCATGTTAAAAATTCCTGTCTCCATGATGCTTCCTCAGACATTTTTGAAGTGGGAGCAAGCCCAGTAGAAGTAACCACCACAGCAAAATGATAAGAATTGGAGAAAAAGGAAAGACAAAAAAAAACCAAAGGCCTAAAGACGTAGGTCACTTTCTCCAAATTTGTTTTCTGCACATGCCCAAGCAAAAATGTCGTAAAATGCAATGCTAGGGGTAAGAAAGGCATGCTGTTCTATTGCAAATGCCTTTTTGAGGAGATTGGAGCTAATTTAGCCTATATCCAGGTTGAAAATGTCCAAAAAATGCGTTTTTGGCAAAAAGCTCTTTGAGTCAATGGGTTAAAACTCGTTTAAAAAAAGAAACAGAGAGCAAAATGCCAAAACACATAAGGGTGTTATTTAGTAGTGGATTCATTTAAATTGCTTTGGAAAGTCGTATCTCAAGGAATAAAAATAATAGCAGGACAGTGACCCAGGCCAGAGCTCAAACCCTGACTGTATTATTCAGATTATATTGTGCTGGGTTTGGAAAAAAAAGCCAATAAACTTTCGCGCATTTATTGGTTGAAAAGCGTATGTTTATTCAACAATTAGACTACAAGTAATCAGGGATCAGTAAGTCTGTTCGAATGTTTACCATTGGAATAGTGGTTGCTTAACAGTACGATAGCACGCATCATAATTATGCGCTTTGTTGCATCTTAAGTATGGGACTTTCCGTACACTTGACAAGTAATAAGCAACTCCCTGATTGGGCTTCGTTGTATTACTCCTACAATTTGTTTTTAGAAAAACCATTGCATTAACTTCAACATCATTTTACCTCCATTAAAAAAAAACAATTTCAGTCAGTAAATTTGAGGGTGTTGTTCTTGAAGATCACTTACAGTTTTGGTTTCCTGTTGAGTTCAGAGGCTAATCGTTATGTTGGACACTGGTGTTCCAGCAGTAGTTGTTTTAAGGATTTCGTGGTTTAATATTTAGGCACAATCTCTTGTAACCGGTGTTTACTCTTTCCATATTTAGGACGTGGTTCCTGATTCACAGCAATCATGTGGTCCATACAAACCCAAAAATAGGATGGGGTTAGTTGTCACTTTGTAGATCATGTGAACAATTCCTTTACTTGTGTGCTGCAGTGAAATTTATTGTATAAGTTTAGATTGATTCCACACTGAATGGAAATAAAGAAGTATATATAAATATTGATTTATTCCTTTAGTTAAAGTCTACTCGACTTGCTCTATCTTTGTTTTACGATTCGATTTGTTTTAACAAATGACCTGATCAGTTGCAGAACTGAAACCTCGCTGAAACAGTCTGTTTTAATTTCAACAGGAAACAGAGAACTTCAAGACGTAAATCACATGGAGACGTTGGCAGACAAAATCATGATACTATTGGTAAAATTGAATTATTCATGCAATAAGCAATCAGCACAGGTGATGTTCAATCATGATCTGCTTTGTTGAGCAACTGTTCAAGTATTAAGTGAGGGGTTCAATGAATACCAGCAACTACGGGTAGTGGCACCAGGTTTGGAAGCCTCACCTGGTGCGACTTACCCGAAGTTCCCAGTATTTGTCAAGTCCCTCACTTACTACTGAACGTCCCCCACATTACTTTTCCATTTGATCATTGCAGATACTCTTTATACACAAAACATGGAAAAGCGGCAGCTTTCCGAAGTGGTCCAAAATATTTTGGACGAACCAATTCCTGAAAGAGTGAAAGAGCGGTTGCTAAAACCGCTTAGACCCTCTCAAGGCGGTAATAAACCCATTGCCCCACTTGGGCGGAGGAAGGAAATAAGGAGAGGGCTCCTTGAAGAGTTTGATCCCTATCCTCCTCATCACTAACTATCAGAATGAGCTCTTTAGGATTTATGACGCGCTTGAGAGTGTCGAAGGAGGGTGATGTTTCATAGGATTTACTTGTAGCTGGAGATTGACGCAAAATCTCACGCCTTCTATTATGAGACGCTTGAGAGAAAGGGTAAATACATCTTTCTACATTTCTATGGCATTCGTCATTGTAAACACCGAAGACGGAAGGGCTCTCCTTGGATGAATGACTTTGTTGCAACAGAAATATGGCTGAATCAACAAAAGAATGATCGGGAAAGTCTTGACAATATCGAGAGTGGGTATTTGTGAAGTTTTTCAACATTGAAGTGAAGGTGGTGCTTGACAGACAGCCACTGTTAGGCATGGGCCCATGCTGGCCTGCAAGGGGGCATGCTGGACCAATGGTGGCGCCGAATACTTTTAATGACAACTTATGTCTTTAGTGTCCATAGCTGTTTACTGCTCCCTGATCGGAGCACACAGTTCGCGAGAGAGTTAGCATACTTCAAACTCAGGACACCACCAAATGACGTTCCAAGAACTTCACTTGATGAACTGGATAAGGTCGAAATGCGTCTCAATCAGGAGTTACCGCTATCAGAGTGGCTTGGCATCAGAGGCTATGAGCCTGAGTGCCAGGCAAACGGTGAAATTTTATGGCATCTCAGAAAGAACCCTTCGGACAAGCTGGAGGACATAATCACAATCTAAATTTATGAAGCATGCGCGTTTTTAAGACATCAAAAAGCTAGCAAAACTTTATGCGTGTGTTGATTGTAGAGCTTGTTTCGCAAAAGCTTGTCATCTTCAACGACACGCAAAAATATGCTCACAAGGAAGAATAATTATCGATTGCCCAAACAAGCGGGTCAAAGTTCCACAGACGGATTATGAGAGAGCTTTCTATGCCAAAGCTCAAACTTCGGCATCATTGTTGTGCTGGCTTGAGCGCACATGCAAGGTGTTGAGAAAGCATATTCACCATGCTTTATGCGGTCACGGTGGTGAGAGGTCGATTGTTGGAACTCCAGTGGATGGTTATGACCTGACATCAAGGTTTGCACGGTTGGCCGGTGTTTTCCAAACAACCGGAACAAAATTATCAACCCCGGCCAAACATAAAAAAATCGTTTTCTTGCAACAGTAGAATGAACAAGAGTGCTCCGAGAGGCTGGCTACCGTGTCATCGGGAAATGGGAGTGTGAAGATCAAAAAAATGCGTGAAGTTCTGTAAAAACAGGAAACGAGAACTTACTCTCACGCGATCTTCTATGATTTTGAATCGTTTCACGACAAAAGTAAGCAAAGCAAGGTCTCAACATTGCTTGTGTATGAAAATGCTCATGTCCCGATTTTAGTGAGCATTGGCGACAGGATTGAATGCATATCTGCGCCACCGACCCAAAAGAGCTGATCTGAAAGTTCATGGGAGAGTTGGAGAGATGTGGGAAAAACATTCGGGCCTTGATCAGAACTGAATTCATGCCAGAAGACATTATCCTGATTCCTGGAAAGCAGCGGAGATCAATTGTGAAATGGTGCGCTCAGGTGCCTGTTCTCCGTTTGAACTGCAGGCATTATGACCTGAATCTGATCAAAGAGCATTTCGCAGAGCTGTTGGCTGACACAACGGCCAAAGTCCAAGTAGGATAAAAGGCAAATACGATGATGTTCATGAAGACGAATGACTTCCGCTTCGTTGACATTATCAACTTTCTCGGCCCAGGCACCAGCTACGAGAAGTGGGTAAAAGTGTACGGCTGTTCCATGCAGAAAACGTGGCTTCCTTACGAGTGGTTCGATAGCCCTGAAAGATGAATTATCCCGGGCTTCCAGATTATGGTATGATTATGACTTGGTATTCGCGTTTCAAGGGTGAATATGTCCTCAATCTTTCATAATACCAAGAGTGCAAGAAAATATTCAAAGAAAAGGGAATGCAAACATTTGCAGACTGGCTGTGCTACTACAACGAGCTCAATGTTGCGCTGGGGTTAGAAGCCTTGGAAAAGATGAGGGCCTTCTACACTGAAAAGGGCATTGACATCTTGAAAGATACGGTTAACCTTCCTGGGGTGAGCTTGCATTACCTCTTACGAGGGTCAGTAGAGCGAGGAGCTGAACTTTACAGCCCTTGCAAGGAGGTTTATGGAATGTTAGAGGAAGCAGTCAGCAGTGGCCAAAGTCTTTTGTTCACGCATTATCACGAAGCTGGAGTGACAAAGCTAAGACCGCACCGGTTTAAAGAACCAAGAATTTGTAAGCGAATAATTGGTTATGACGCCAACGCTCTCTATCGGTCAACAATGTTGAGAGAATGCCTTGCGGTAAAGAACAGGTTGTGCATTACCAAAATCCCGAAGGACAGCTCACAAAAATACTCGCAGAACGCATAAGAGCTGGAACTTGGTTTGGATTTGGAGAAGTGGACATAGAGATTGCTGAACCGCTGTGGGAGGGGTTTGAAGAAATGCTGCCATTCTTTTTCACCAAACAGATTCCAGACGAAGCTGTACCTCGACACATCAAGGATTACTTAGTCCGCACCGGCAGAGAAAGAGGTGACGGAAAAGCTGATAGGGGCGTTGTCAGCGCAAAAGCTGCTGCTGTATTCCCCTTTATTGCGTTCGTATGTGGAACACGGCGCAGCCATCAAAGCCGTCCGTCGCACGATCAGGCGATTTCAGGCGATGAAGATCTTCTCCTGGTTTGTGGAGTAGGTGACAGAAGCCCGCCGCACCGGAGATGTGGACAACAGCAAAGCTCTGCTGGCTGAGGTGTTCAAACGACTGGGAAACAGCGGATATGAGAAACTCATTGAAGCGCTGGAGTGCCAAATGTACGTGGTCTACACAAAGGATGAGAAGGTGGTGGACAGAGCATTGCAAAGTGCGTACTTCAGTGATCTGGAAGAGCTCGGGCAAGCCTATGAGCTGGAAAGCAGGAATTTGTGTATCACGATCAATCGGCTGTTTCAGATCAGAATTGTGGTGTATCAATTCTCAAAGCTGAGAATGCTTGAGTTATACTATGACTTCCTGGATCGGTACGTTGATTGCAAGACTTCAAGTTGATTCAGATGGACACGGGCAGCAACTACATTGGCACCTCTGCTGATCGGCTTGAGGAAATCCTTCGCCAGAGTTACGTGTAGAATTTGAGGCAACAAAGCGGCAGTGGCTTGCATGGGACAAGTAGAGCGGGCATACAGCGGGGCTGTTTAAACTTGAATGTGAAGGCAGCAGGATGATCCAGCTATGTTCGAAGTCCTACTATGTTGATTAACAAGACAGCGAAAAAAGAAGTTCATCACGAAGGGCATGTCGTAGAGATGGAATAACATCACCTGGCAGCGTTTCAAGGCAGCGCTCAATGGCAGTATTGATAGAGCCAAAAATAGAGGATTTCATATGGTTAATGGCCGGATGGGTACTTATGAACAGCAGAAGTTGGGGCCTAGGGCTTATTATGACAAACGCTGGGTGCTGCCAGATGGGATACACACTGAGCTGAATGAGTTTCACACGACATAAGCAGGCGGCAGCTGTGTGTTTGCCGTGACAATCAACAGTTCTTCACGGACGAACCCTTATTTCGGCCCATCATGCAAATGATGTAAAACAGGCTCGTTCGGTGTGGTTACAGCACTTTGAAGTTTGAAGACTTTCAAAGACCAAATCGGATTTGTTGCCCTTTTAATCCCACCATCAAGCTCGCCAGGCTGGTAGAGAAAGCGAATATTCACATTGGAAGGGAGTTTTTTCGTTCACTCAGACAGGCCTTGAGGAAGGTGTGGAAAGCTTTGCTGAAACGACCTTCTCTTTGATTGCGTCAGCAGATTGTTTGCCAGTCAAGCGTGTGACTTCTTTGTTAGGAGAGCAAGCCTTTCGACCCACGCAGTCTTCAGCTGACCAGATGGCAGGATAATTTCCACGGTATACTGATGACTGAACAAGTGGTCGGCGAGTGTGCGGTTGAAACGCTTCAGAATAGCTTCGTCCCTATGAATTTCAGGGCGCCCACAGCGAATGGTTTATGATTATCCATTTCTTTGGTCACACTTCCCATGAACTCGCAGCCAGGATCAACCTGCAGCCGCTGAGGTCACGCCAAAGGGCTGCGCTTGTAAATCGACAGAAAAGCCTTAGCAACTTCAGCAGCGTCTCTCGAGGTCAGGGACTTTTGCGGCTTTTGCTTGCAGTGATGCCTCTCCAGCAGCCGTTGCGGCCGTAGTAGAGTTTGGCGACCTTGGAGTCCACTATTTTACACCCGCGAAATGCTCAAAGAAAACGTAAAGCTGCATAGCCGAGAGCGAGTGCGCTGCCACCCACAATAAGCAACTCGCCTTTTTCTGCAGCTCCCTGGGTTGATAAAAGTCAGTGAATTGGGGTTCTTTGGGGATGTAATTTGCCAGTCTGGGTGTGCTTGGTTATAGAATTTGAACCCATAATCAGTGTCATAATCATAATCAGTGAAGTTCTGCTTCGCTTGTTCTTTGATTTCCCTGTTTTTTTTTTATCCAATCAAGAAGCTTGGTGCGGTCACGCATGTATTTCGCCATAGTAGCCTGATAAGCTTCAGTGGCTTTGTTGTGCCGCACTTTCTCTGCCAATGCGGCCTTCCCTTCGTCGCCGGACAAATACTAAGCAAGATAGTTGCCGCCGGCGAAAGCAGAGGCGTTAAGAATTGCTCCTCCAATCATCAGTCCAATAGTGGCCATCGTGTTTCTTCTTCGATGTATAGCGATATGCTTATTTTTTTCAATTTGTCGGAAGAATATTCTGGTCTTCGAGGTACTGTTTTAGCGCGACACTGCCCGCCATGACAGCGGTGAACTTTGCAAAGTTCATGACGTTGGCGCTGGGGTCAGTGGTGAAGTTGTCTTTCACCACCTTTTTCGCTTTTTTTTTTGGATTTAAACCTGTTAAGTTTGATCGTGATTTAGCCGATTTGCTTGATATTGATCGGGAGTTACATCTTGTAACAAAACGACTTACATCTCCAACAACATACTTTATTCATTTGATCAACAAAGATACAACTTTGGTCAACAGCAAAAGTCAGACGTCTTTGCTCGGTTTGATGTCAGAGGACAACCCTTTGAAAAAGTTAGCTGTAATTCATCTCCCCAGCAGGTGTTGAGTGACTGTTCGACAGACGCGTTATGAATGACATTACCCTTAGCGTCAAAGATTAAAATGGCGACCTTGTTTATTTCAATGGGTTCCCTACGGACTTTGAATTAGAAAGAATTAAATGCTTTATACATACAATGTCGTCCGCGAACGTTTTGCCGTCTGCGCCACCTGAAGCTTCCGATTCTTTGAATCAGCCGCAGCTGAAAAAAACTGAAAAACGACATCCGCGGCGAACTGGAAGAAGAAAACTGACCGCGCTCGCGGCAAGTTCGAAACACATGGGTTTATTTGCATATTATGAAAACACTTTCCACTTGATTGCGTTCCCTGTGATTGAATATTTCACTCCATAGTGGCCAAAAACGTGCGTGATATGGTATCCAGTCGTTTTGTACCCAAGGACGATTCGTACCAAGGCTCAGACGTTTCGTACCCACTTTTCGGTCAGTTCGTACCCAACCCTCTGGTCGATTCGTGCCCAACAACTTATGACACAAAATCTTTAAAACAAACAAATATTTATTTCATTTATCCTAGTAATCGCAAAAATAATCACAGAAACATTGAAAAGTTATCTTTTAGTTAATACTCATGGAAAATGGTGACCTAGTTGAACAATAATCCTGATATATTTTGCGTACTACCTACTCAGCACCTACAACTAAACTTACTTATTCTACTTAGTAAAAAAGCTAGTTTCTTAATCATAGTAACGTTGAAAAGTTCTCTTACTCTTGAACAATCGTGACCTAGTTGCCCTAGCTGACCTATCCTAATATACTTTGACCATTGTCACGGAGGCGGAGCGCCTATACGACTAAACGTACTTATTCTACTTAGTAATTGTGCGCGACACTAATTAGCTGTTATTGTCAAGAAATTTGCAAGTATAAACAACAGAGAAGTAAATAACAGTTATCTTTTGCGGGCCACTCACACAAGTATAAACCAAACAACTTTACTTAGAATCTCAATATTTCGACTGTGAATTGCGATTTTCTCACAGGCATATTTCCATCTTAATCGTTTTAAGAAGTTTCGCAAGCAAAACCTTCAAAAACGTTTTATAGGTAGACCCTTAAACCAAAAGGATCAAAATTCTGACCATTTGTTAGTTAATGCTAATGTTTTGTGTACTCTCTTTGTTACAATATTCTAATTTAATACTTTTGAAATGAAAGAGAAATAATCACACCTGTCTTGCGTGCGATAATAATTAGCTGTTATTGTCAAGAAACTCTCAAGTATAACACTTCCTTACGCGGGCCTCTGACACTTTTATTGTTACATAAAGTTCAATAACGTAACAAATAAGATCACACATAGACGTGCGAGCGTGCATCTTAATTGTTTTGCGATTACTAGGATAAATGAAATAAATGTTTGTTTGTTTTAAAGATTTTGTCATAATTTATTGGGTACGACTCGACCAGAGGGTTGTGCACTAACTGACCGAAAAGTGGGTACGAAACGTCTGAGCCTGGGTACGAAACGTCCATGGGTGCGAAACGACTGGTAACCCGTGATATAACGCGCGAAATCGTCGACGCCATGCTTGAGGCATGTGAAGCAGCAAAATAGACAAAAGCTCCTCTTTACATTTCTTTTGAGAGGAGAATATTAGCGACCTCTTGTTTATCCATTCGTTTCATGGCTTCAACAATGTCGTTTGGTATATCGACATAAGTTGGTTTACCTTAAATACCCGAAACGACCGCGTACCGCGTGGGTGATTCAGCCGGTTCAGTGAAATCAGTAGTAAGTGAGGAATTCCACAAATTCTGGGAACTTCGGGTAAGACGCACCAGGTATTCCTTGAACCCCTCACTTACTACTGTTCAGTTCCTTTGCATACTAAGATCAACAGCTGGAAAATAGTAATCCATATTTGAAAATTACCATCAATTTCAATGATACGCGACCATTCTTCAAATCTCCAAAACTCCTCCGAGCAGTTTTACGATGAACTTCTTAATATCTACTTTATGAGCCATTTGCTTTGACTGTTGAGTTGGAATTCAATCACGAACTCAGACTGCAAAAGAAATGGAAAATTATCTTGCAAGTTTGCTCTGGCGAGCAATTTATTTTCCAGTATTAGGCTTTCCATTTGTCGATCAGTGATGTTGCAAAAAGATGTCACGTAGTTTTCAGAAATACCGACCAATTTCATGAAAAAGCTTAATGATCACTGATGTCGCTGATGATCACTGTTTTTCGTACCTAAATTAGTACAGAACACGTTATTAATTAACCACGCCTGTACATTTGTCCTGAGTTTGTAAGAGTTCCTCCACTGAAACCATAACAATAGACCCATTTCAGTTAATTCCCAATCTGGAGGACTAAACAGTAAGATTGTTTTGCATTTGAAAGGTTTGTTTCTCTCAGGGGAGAAAACAACCATTTTTTGTCCTCCAGATTGGAAATTACTGAAATGGGTCTATTGACTAACCAAAAATTTAAAAACGTGTTCTTCACCACTATAGAGTACCAAAGAATGCTAGGATCGGATATCAGTTCATACGACCTAGCAGTGTTTGGACTGAAGTACGCAAATGAGTACGTTCTGTTTCATTCCAACTTTTCTGTGGTTTTCCCCAGTGTTGCCTGGATCAGGCTTTACATGAATCTAAGTCACAATTGAACTGCTTCATGTTTTGTTACAGGAATGGTTATAGTTGATGGTGCTGGAAACATTGCTGCAGGAACAACTACAAATGGAGCAAACCACAAAATTCCTGGGTAATGAACCTTTTTTCGCAGAACCTTGGAAAAATAAATCACTCAGTTTGCCAAATCAGCCCGGATTTTCGCCACGTATGACAAAATTGAAATCATCTTGAAAACCCCGGAAACTATTCGGGCCCGCAAAGCCATTTTTAGTTAATCTGAATTCAAAACAAAGGGGTGTATACGCTGGAAAGTTCTCTTCATGTATGAAGAGAACCTCTGTTCATATTAAGAACACGGAAATAAAAGAGCTCTGTGATCATATGGTTCAGTTGAGATTTTGTTATGGTTTTCCGAGTCCGAAATCCTTTTCAGGACATTCGAGAAACGGGCCTGGTCTCAGAAACAATTACTATTGATCCCAGAAGTCGTTTGAGATGGCTTTTTTTTCACGCCGTTTCAGGCACTGTTGGTTTCATTCATGTGATTCAAAAAAAGTGACCGCGTGATGACGAATTCATCATCGTGTGATGAGTGAATATCTTCCGTCGGGCAAGTTGCTTCACAGTTTGTTTGCAAGTTCTTTGAGTTTCGCACTTTCAAACAAGATGTAATCCAAGATATGTGACAAAGAAGAGTACAACAGATGCAAAATCCATCACATGGATAAGATTTGCCTCGAGCTTGAAACTTTTGAGGAATTTGGAAATGCTGTGTTACAAACTTTGGCCATCCACGCCAAGAAATTTTTATGATC
>OZ026603.1:21532861-21557861 GCA_964020085.1 Micromussa lordhowensis
AAAACAAACAACTTATCTTGTCTGGCATCGCGATCGATCGACCTTTGTATCAAACAAGAAGCGGTGAACGAGGTGGTGCATTCTCGGAGGACTAGGATCGATTGACAATGACGCTTGATGACATCAGCGGCAAAGGAGACTCCTACGACTGCAGGGCGGTCATCAGAAGATTGCGAGATCAAAGAGGGCGGGAACGACAGAAGGGAGGCACAGGTGTGGCAGGCGGATGTCAGGCGGGAAATGGCGTCGTTCATGTCCAAAGCAAAGAATTGTCGTTGGAGCACCATTTAAAACTGATGGCGGGAAGGATGGTTGAGTTTAATGTGAAGGGCAGTTAATAAACCATCTTGCATGGACCGGGGTACTTCAACTGGAACAAATGGCTGACTGCGCGTAACCACGAGAACTCCGTCTTTAGCAATGGAAGTACAGGTAAGATAACGCTTGACATCACGAACATTGGTAAGTTTCTTTGATGGACGAGTGCCTTGTTTAAGATGGTCGTGAACTCTCTGGAGGTCAGGACAATCGCTTTGAATCTGCAGCCAGGATGATCTTGTGGAGAATGGGAGGCTGGACTTACTGTCGAGGATGTCCTGGATCGAGACGCCCTGCACAATGGAGTCTTCCATGTCATGGACAAAGGTGCAAATCTGGCAATTGGGCTCGTTGCAGTCGGGGGCGTTGCGGCTAGTAAAGTCAGATGGTAGGTTTGCTTTCCCAGCCAGGTGTTGTAGGCTGACTTGGTAATAATGGCTGACAGTCGTTAGGAAGGAAGTTACTCTGGGACTAGCCGAGAACTCTCCGCGGCACAGTTTATCAATTTCCTGGACGCAACGTTTGCTGTCAGTTAATACAGTCGTAGGATGCAATGACTGGATGATGAATGGAGAGAAGTATTTGACAGCAGCAGCATGTATAGTGCCTCAACCTCGCAGGGAAGCCAGTTGACTTGGTGTTTGCGCAGCTTGCCACTGTAGAAGCCAGCCAGGTGAAGACAACTGGAACGCGAGACATACAATTTAGCACCAAGGCCTCTTCTGGTGACGGAACCATCGGTGACAATCCAAAGGGTGTCTGAGGGGCAAGGAAGAACTATGGATTTGTGCCTAGATAGGTGCTGCTGAGCAGTCTTGGATTCTCATCCCACAGTAGTTTGTCAGTAGACTGGAGGCCAGTGTGTGCGCCCTTGAGGGGATCCACCACATCAGAGCAGTTTGGGAGCACGCAACCGAGGACCTTATAAGCGCCAATAAAGGAATGGAGGCCTTTCACACTTTGGGGAGGAGGGCATGAAGACAAGACGGCGATACGGTGGGGGCTAGCAGACAGTGTGCCTTGGGACCAGATCCAGCCGAGGATGGTGGTAGACTTCGGGCAAATGATGGTTTTGGTAGGAGACAAACCAAGGTTGAAGCGGTCGAGGGACTCAAGTACAGTCTCAAGTTGGATAGAGGGTTTCGGGTGAATCACCGCCACAGTAGAGGTCGTCTGCAAGTTTAGTCATGCAGCCTTCTTGAATAAGGTCACCGAGAACGCGGCACATTTCTTCTAGAGCGGTTTCAGAGCTAGGCATACCCATTGCTGATCTGGTGTACACACGGATTCCTCGAAAGGGTGTTGCTACGCCACAGTACTTCAGAGAAGACTGGGAGAGTGGGATCTGATAGAATGCTTGTGTGAGATCTTTTTTTTTTTTTTTTTTTTTTTAAATAAACTTTTTTTTTATTTATTTATCCGCAATACTTAACAATAGTAACATTACTTACAATAATAACATAATGTCTACAACAGTACAATGAACAAAGTTACAGTACATAACAAGAAAAAAAAATTATTACATTACAGTATAAGCTATTACATTTCCAAATTACATTACATTACATCTAAACTTACTATAATACAATTTACATTACCTACATTACAAATCAATTTGATTACCTATACAGCTTACAATCCAATTTATACACTTCTTACAAAAATTATACAATACTTATATCCATGTTGTAATAAAGTAATAAAACCAGAAGGGCATAAATAATTAAATTGGAGTGAGCACCCATTTCTTTTCAAAGAAGGTTTTATTGTTGATATTTTTTTCCGTTTTATATTTAATCTTAAGTTTTGATTGCAGTCCTTGGATTTTAGGAAGTGTTTGGCTTCTTCTGCAGTCCCACAAAAATAATTTTCCAATTACGATGAAATAATTCAATAAATTAGATAAAGGGCATTGTTTTGATAAAATTCCAAATAAAACTTTTTCTGCGGAAAGATGGATTGGCTGACACGAAAGATAAGACCAGTAAGATTCGAAATCAGTCCAGAACGTTTTTGAGTGAGGGCATTCATAGAAAAAGTGATACAAATTCTCAGGTTCATCATTACAAAAAGTACACGCATCGTCAATTCGAAATCCAATTTTGCATAGTTTGCTTGTGTGAGATCGGTTTTGATCAGATAGCGCCAGGGTGTGATGGTACGCAGGGTTGTGTTGACGTCTGACATAAGGGATGGCTGCGGTTTACTGTACCGTGCGACATCGGCAAAGGCAGTCACGAGACGGTGTCCACCTGAAGGCTTTTTAACTAGGAACAACGGATTCAGGTACTCGACGGTTATGCCAAGATCCTCGGGGCGACGGAAGACCTTGGCCTGTTCAAGTTCATCGAACATTGCTTGCAGCTCTACAAGTTGGTTGCGCGAGTACTGCGGAATGCGCCCTTTGCGCTGAGGGGGCTGTACTGGGCCAATGTTTACAGTAGCTTGAATGGGACCAGCTGCGCCGTTGTAACCGGTTATCTTGGGGTCAAAGAAGCGGTCGTACTCTTGCAGCAGCTGCTGAAATTTGAGGTGGGACTGATCTGGTAGTAAGTTGTCAGGATCTATGGACACGGCAGACGACAAGGGTGGTGAACACTTGGGCCGCACGGTGGGTGTCAGGCTGGGGGTCAGTGACGGTACGCCCCTGGTGGGTAGGATCTGGCTGAGGTGCTGAAGGCGACCGATGGATTTTGGCTCGTTGGAGGTGTTGACTAAACGGATTTTGGATCCGACAGCTTCCAAGATTTGGGGCTCAGGCCAGATGTAGGCAGGTTTCGTATGCTTTGAGATAGGGGTGTCTGTACGTGGTTGAAGTGCCAGAATACGATCATCTCCCAGGTCGGGGGGGGGATGTCCAGCTCTAAGTACTCTCCAGGCCACACAACAGTCGCAGAAGACGGAGCGCGTAGGGTGAAAATTTGTGCACGTCGCACAGCATGGGAACCAGTGGTTGTTTCATCTGTAGGTTCGTAATGTATGATTTCAGAGTCTTGAATACGTACTTGGGACTTCCCAGGGCGGACGGTAATGTCATTGGCAATCAGGAAAGGCGTGCCAGCTAGAATGTCTACGTCAAGGTCGTCAACAACGAGGGCGTCAAGAGCGAGTTGTTTTTCTGCTCGGGATAAGATGAGGCGAGTTTCGCCGGCTACGGCTAAGGGAGTCACGCCGTCGGCCTGCAATGCCTGCTGGGAAGACTGTTTAATGGAAGCACCAATAGAATGGGCAACGGATGATTTAATCATACTAGTCTCTGCGCCTGTGTCAAGGGTGAGTCGTAGTGGATGATGCTTATAGAAAGCCTTGAAGTGGGGCGACTGTTTTGTACTGACGCGACGTGAAACTATACGTGCAGAAGTGCATGGAGTGTAGTCGTTTTCGTCGAGGAAAGTTGAGGGTGTATACTCGGCATAGTCAGGCTCTTCATCGTCAAGGGCAGAAGTTAGACGAGAACGAGAAAGATATGAACGGTCCTCCGGAGGTAAATAGGAGCAAGCGCTGAGTACGTGCTGGTCCTTGCTGGGGGCGAAATTAGCGTCCAGGGAGAGGGAATACTGGAGATTCTGCCTCCAGGCTTCGAATGTTGTAATGGATTCGTTCTTCGTGAGGGATTATTGTTTTGGAGCTCTGTTGGAATTCATGCTTAAACAATAAGGAACAGTGAAGTTGATACTTTCCTTTTGATGCGATGGTGTGCCACTGGTGTGCTGCTACGAGGTCACACAACCACAGGATAGATTGACTCGTTGATGCTTGGATTAGCGAGACGGCTCTCGGGTTATCTGGATCTCGGGGCGTAGATTAGTCACCGCTGCCACCACGCCAGTGTTAAAGAGATGAGAACGCCACAACGACATAAACTGTAGCAGCTTTAATACGGCCCAGACTAAAGATGGCCGTCCATAACACAACGCGAGGACGAGACATGCGTGCGCATATACAAAACATAATTGCGCAGGCACTGCCTGCTGGCGTTCCGCTTTAGCGTTTACTTCTTGGTGGTCCTCCGTCAGCGGAGCATAAAAGGTTCCATCGTTGTTCACGTATTTTTGAAATTCGCCAGTTACGAATTCTTCCACTGCTACCGGGAGTCTAAAACGGAGTAAAACACTTTACCGTAACTGGAGGTATCGTCAAAAGAGGAGGGTACTCTCGATGAAAATCTGGCGACAGCGTGCATTTGTACTTGTTTATGAGTAGTATCTTCCACTGTAGATTTCAAGATGTCGATAATGGTTTTCACTGACGTAGGCTGGTATTTTTTCACCACCCATTCACCGAACAAACCAGCGTCAATGCAGGTTGCTTTAAAAGCATCTCTAAAGGCCCCACTGGAGAAGGGTTCCTCCTCTGTTTGTAAGTTAATCAAACAAGCTGGAACCCATTTGTTCTTTTGTACATCAAAATGTTCTAGTTGTGGAGTGGTAGTTTTCAACGGCTTCACCGATGTTCCGCTCTCCAAAGTTGTGCGATGGACACTGATTGTGGCACGATTGTTGGTGTAGTTACACGTTTAACCCGTGATGATGAAGCTGGCGGAGACTTGGGACGAGCAGGTTTATGTTCAAATGACGCTAACGGAGCCCGAAATGTGCGATCGACATTCTCTTTTGGCTCAAGAAATAGGATGAAGAACACTTCGCGACCTTTGATCTGTTCGAACTTAGAACACGATGGACCTCTATCTGATGCGAGAATATCACATGATCCAGCTGGAGCGTTGTAAAATCTTTCACAGGCTTCCTTGATGTTTTCTAAATTACGTTCTTCGTAATCTTCAAATGGAACGAAGTCTCTTTGTTGTCCAATGGCTCGTATTTTTTCAACCGTCCTGAAACAGTAGACGACATTCTCTGAACAAGGATATCACTCGGAACCTTCCCCACGCCTGGTTTCTTTGGATTGTTTCTCTTATTTCCAACACGTTTTCAAACGTGTTATTAACGTTGTTAATCACGCTTTGAGGCTTATCACAACCAAACAGTTCAGCGCCTATCGATATTTTCTCAATAGGATGCGCGCTCTTCATTAGCTTGACAAGAGCATGCTGCAGTCCCAGGCCTTACCGCGTGGAGTGATAACGCTAGGCCGTTCAATTTTTGAGTTTTTTTTGTGTAAAAAAACTACCTCTTAGTCAGCGCGACGGGTCAATGGGTGAGTCAGTGAAAGATGTATGTATATCACACCAATCAGATTGGATCTACTATAAACAGCCAATCAAATCTCTTGTTGTAAAGGTCAATGGTATATGAGAAGATCTGATCCCGATGTAGTTCAGAACGGCCATATTTATTCTTCCATAAGAGAGGAGGACGTATTCATATGTTGGGCTTATTTCGACGTCTTCTGTGGGTTACGCAGAGGATTTTGTGGGCGGGTTTGATAATCATTCGCAATTGGATAATCAGTCAGAAAGATAGTGTTTGGCATGTAACTACGAGCATGGGTTTAGCTTTTCCCATTACATAAGGTTTTGAATTAAATGAGTCTTAGCCACTCTACTACTAGGTAGACGTAAATGAAAAAAAAGTTGATCAGTGTGGCTTCTATGATAAGAACAATTATATTTTACGGGCGCGGAATGTGCTACTGGGAATTTGAAGAGGTTGCGACCAGGTTCAAATCGTTTGCGTGTTGTATTTAAATCTAAATGTTGCCGCACAGTCCGTAATACGTGTTCCGAGCGTGTCGTGAATTTCAGTATGCATTGATAAGTTTCAATGTGAAGAGCGAAGAGACTACAATTAACTTGGTCAACAGAACAAAAAGGTATTATTCTGTGACAATTTTACAATTGGAATGGTTCTTGTTTACTACTGGAACGAGAAGATAGGTTTTAAATGAAACTAAATCATTTCTTTTTGTGATATTTAGTCCGGTTTGGAAGGGAGTGTGACAGTTACGTACATACTTTGGGTTGTTTTAGAGTGCATAATTTTCAGTGTAATGGTGGCTAGCAGTGGCGAATCTAGCGGTTAACGGTTCTTCTGTAGCTCAATGTCTGGATCCACCACTGGCTAGTTATGAACGAGATTAATCTTGAGTTCTGAAGCAGCTCATGAGTTAGTAGTATGCAAATGGAAGGAGATATTTTTATTTTTAGTTACAAAGGATAACGTGATACTTTCCTTTCCACAAAGATTAAATTCAATTAGAGGTCTCGAATCATCACTTCTAGTTCTTAGGATATGTTTTAGAGGAGACGAAACTATTTAAATTTGAAACAGTGCTGATGTTTACAATAGTAAGTGTAGGTAACGATTGTTTGTTCTTGTTGCATTCAAATATATAACAATTATTCCATGACCCAGAGTTGGATATGAAGTGTTAAAATAACGCGCTCGTTGGTTATAATCACTTCATATCCAACAAGGGCGAATGAAATAATTGTTTTAGTAAATGCTCAAACCGGATTTTGCCGCCGATTTTTATTTCGGCCATTATAGAGGGCTGAAGTTGAAAACTTCGTGCGGAAAACTTTTAAACTTGTCGCACTATTTTCCATATGACGTAAAACTTCGACTATTGGCTCATAGTCGGAGTTTTTTAGCCAATCCAAAAGCTAGAAATGCAATAGTCGGAGCTGAGAATTTACTAAAACGAGATATTTTTATTTTTTAGTTACAAAGGGTAATTTCACACTTGTTTTTCACAAGGGAGTAAATTCAATTAGAGCTGACAAATGGTCACCACTTGTTACCACGAGATGTTTGCTATTTTTAGTTATAAATGGTAACTTGACACTTTTGTTTTTCATATGAGAGGAAATTCAATTAGAGCTTACAAGTTGTCGGCTATTGTTTCCATGCGGGATATTAAAAAAGCTTTTATTTCCAAACTCTTTTAACGTCTCTGCAGTAGCAGTTTATAGTTTTATTTGATGACATTCATTTCAGTCCGATATTTTTAAAGGTAAAAGTATGACAACTGTTCAAATGTTCTTTGAAGACTGCGTGGCGTCAAGTTAAAGTGCAAATCATTAAATCAGACTTTTAACGTGTCAGAGAGGCTTTTTTCTCTTTCTTCCTAGTTTCGGTCAAGAAGTGTCGTTGTTGGTAAGAATCATATTAGGGTTAGAATCATATTTGCTTTAAAACTGAAAAACGTTTTCAAATCAACCTGGCTTTATAAAGACAATTCAATTTAGAAATTGTAAAGACAATCGAAGATAAAATAAAATGAAAACACGAATAGAGTTGATTATTTCATTAGAAAATAAAGTCGATCTCTGTTTTGAGGCTAAAAAGACGCATGATAACGATGGGCCACCATACTGGTGAATAGTGGGTTTAAGAGGCGTGGATCTCAAATAATAATTAATTTACCTTAAAAGCCAAGCATTTATGTTGTTATAACAGGCGTAATTAGATTATCAAAGTTTTATTCTTGAGTTATTTTTTTGTAAAAAAAATATCTGTTAGTCGGCGCGACGGGTATGTTATGGACGGGTGGTTCAGTGAGAGATGTATGTCACACCAATCAGATTGAATCTACCATTAAACACCAATCAAATTTCCTGTTGTAAAGGTACATGGTATGTGAGAAGATTTGATCCCGATTCAGTTCAGAACGGCCATATTTATTCTTCTATGAAAGAGGAGGAAGTATTCATATATTGGGCTTACTTCTTCATTTTCTATGGGTTAGGCTAAAGATTTTAGCTATGAACGAGATGAGTCTTGAGTTTTGAAGCAGTTCATGAGTTAGTAGAATGCAAATGGCACCAGATATTTTTATTTTTAGTTACAAAGGTAACTTGATACTTTTGTTTTTCACAAAGAGTAAATTAAAGTATTTTTGCGCAATAAGGGAATCAGGGAACCACACGAGGTAAAGAAAAAATCCTTTGACCTCGGTAGGAATCGAACCCACGACTTCCGGATTAGATCTACCGTTACTCTGCCGACTGAGCTACGAGGTCGAACAGACAAAGTCGGGGACCATTTAGATGGTGAATCGCGGCGATGATGAATCGATTCCCACCGAGGTCAAAATATTTTTTTCTTTACCTCGTGTGGTTCCCTGATTCCCTTTACTAAGGCTAACGCCCAGTGGGTTATTCACGGGTTTATTTAGCACTTAAATTTACACTTCAGAGTTAATTCTCTGTGTCACCATTTGTGTTCTTAGTGCTACGCGGCACAACATCCATATGTACCCTTACTTTCTCTTCGCCGCGATTCACCATCTAAATCGTCCCCGACTTTGTCTGTCCGACCTCGTAGCTCAGTCGGCAGAGTAACGGTAGATCTAATCCAGAGGTCGTGGGTTCGATTCCCACCGAGGTCAAAATATTTTTTCTTTACCTCGTGTGGTCCCTGATTCCCTTTACTAGGACTAACGCCCAGTGGGTTATTCACGGGTTTATTTAGCACTTAAATTTACACTTCAGAGTTAATTCTCTGTGTCACCATTTGACACCAAGAAAGACTAGATTGACGATCATGTCAAAATTAAGCTATGAATTTGGTTGATGTAGATAATTAAGAACTCGTTATCCATCACCCCGATTAATGAACAAGAAGTAGCCACCAATTTACGTTCAGAGAATCACGTATTAAGTTATTCAAATTTTCTAATAACTACCGCCGACAAGTTCCTTAGATTCTTTCAAATCCAATATGTCAATGTTTCATAAGTAATTGATTTAGATTCATTTAGTGTTTTTCATTTTTTAACAATTTTTACAGTTGGCGTGTTGCCTTGAGATCATTTTACTGACCTAGTCAATGTAGAGAGATTTTGTAATGTACAAATGAAATTTAACTTCTTGTGCGATATGTACTGACATATACTGTGAGATACAAGTTGAATATTCTTGTCTCGTTTCTTGTTAGTTTTCAGGCAGTTGAATTTATGCGTCAAGGCAAGAGTCCTTCAGAAGCTGCATCACTGGCTCTGGCAAAGATAGCCAAATATTACCCAAAATACAATGGAGGCTTAATAGTAGTGAGCAAGGATGGGGAGTTTGGTTGGTTAAGATTTATTTGTTGTCCTTGTTTAAATTAGCACGTTAGGTTTGTTCTCAGTTTACCTTCCTTCTATTCTAGGGGCCGCTGCACATGGCTGGACATTCTTCAAGTACTCTGTTTGCAATGCAGACTTGGGAAAAGTAACAGTGTTTTCCGTGAAACCTATCAACAGTACAGCTTTCACTTAATGCGCCTTTGCTCTCCGTTGTTTCCCTTTAATTTGTTATTTACGACTGATCGTAATTGAACCTTAAAGAATAACATATTCTGTCCCTAGCAAGGAGCAAGGGAAACAGTGCGGGGTTTTTTGTTTGTGTTGTAGGGGCTTATTTTTAGTAGATTTAGCAAAATGGGAAACTGATATAAAGGGAATTGCCTAAACCGTAAATAGTTTTGTATATCAGGGAAAGGTACACAGATTTTTCGGTCATGCAACATGTCTAGCTACTGTTTATATGAACAAGAAGCCATGCTGCTTTATAGACGGGCATGTAAACTTCACGCATTGCTTGGAGATTAATCAATCTTGTTATACCTCCCAACTCAAATACGTTTCCTGGTTGGAGGAGAACGTGTCATGGGCCAAAACTCACTAATTCCCTGGGAAAACAATAATTTGAACTTTCGACTCGCACGTGATCAGGTCATGCACCTTGAAACCACGGCAAATTTGTGTTCCAGACGGCCTAATGTGAAAGCCATTGAAGAAGGGCAACGTTTCTCATTAGAGACGGCATTCATTGAAAAGCGATTCATTAAAAAGGCATTCATTAAAAAGGGATATATAATCGCTAAAAACAGATTAATCAAAGGGAAAATTTGAACATTTTGTGTCTTCAAGCTTGTAATTTGGCGCCAAAAATGGGTCGGCAACTCGCTCTTCGATCGCTGTCGCCACAACAAAATGTGCTCTTTCCCGTCAAAGCAAACCTAGAATTCTCGAGTTAAGCATTAGAAGAAGCCAAAGCAACTTTAGTACTGTCTTTATTTTTAGTTAGCTGCGACGAAAAGGACCATTTTCTTGTTATTTCGATAGGACAGCTCGGTTTTGACAGCCGCTCGTTTTGCGAGTACAGTCAAGCAAATACTTTTTTCTATTTTTTAGTCGGGAGGTATAACAAAACACTCATTGACTGACCCCTCGGGAAACAGTGAGTTTTGTTGTACTCACTGTTTCCCTTGGGGCCAGTCATTAAGTGCTTACTGTCACACTTAGATTTTGATATCGAATGCATAGGGCAAATTCCTTTTTCAATTTGTGACTCGTTTGTCTGATACTTGGCATTGTTTTTTGGGACTATAATTTTAAGACAAAAGTAAATAAAAAGTTCGGAAAATTCTTAGCCGGATCAAACTATTTTATTATTTCATTTACAGGACAAAAACGTACACTACTTACCGCTCACGTATTATACTGACATATACATGTATACACCATACTTACCTACTTATACGTGCACTACTTACAATACATATAATTATTACAGTACAATTACAGTTGGTCTATTCACAATGCTCTTTTTACTGCTCTTCGTACATTTATTTTTTTAACCTCTAATAATTTTTTTTCTATATAGGGTATTAGTTTTCTAACTGATTTCAATAGATTATGAAATAAATAGGGAGCGACAAGAAACTAATCAAAATCAAAAGCCGAGCTGACTAACAAAAAGGACACAATACAATATTATGAAGAGAGAAAAAAATTACATTTGCTCTTGAATTCCTTCTCCTGCGAGGCATTTCTCTAGATTAGGTCTGACAAAGAATAATTTCGAACATAACTTCTAATTCTGACGGAAGCAGTTTCATGTTACTAGAGATTTAGTACCACTCCTGGAATCTTTTCCAAAATGAACACGTCCTTTTATCACGTTGCGTTACTTTACACCCTCTTAACGCATTCTAAACAATCTATGATAATCTCTCTAAAGTTTCTCTGTTCGTTCTGAAGTACACATAACCATTGTTCCAGAATTACGGTTTTCTGTTAGTAGTTTTCAAAAGCCGTTCAAGCATACAAGCAGCTGATCGAAGCAGACCTTTCCATTTTAAAAGCAATCAGTACCCACGACTTCTTCATAGCTCTCCTTTGATTGTATTTACTTTTAGTCGATTTACCGAACGATTTCTACTATCCGCTTTTATTACTCGGGCTTTCCAAAGGAAACGCCCGAGTTGAAATTTCGGCCTCGTTTTTTTTTTTTCGTTCAGCCACAGTTTGCAATTCTTTAATTAATACGCATGTGCGAAGATTTTACTGATGAGCACTTGGCAATGGTGTAATAGCGGACGGAGAAGAGTTTATGCGGTGGAAGATCAGCACAAATACTGTGGACGGATACAAAATGTACACACAGCGTTCACGGTAGACCAACACTAAAAGATGAGGAGCACTTTCGAAACGGGTTGGTCCGCAAACCTTACGAGAGATCTCTTTATGAGCGAACATTTATGAGTGAACCTTTCATCGAGAAACATGCTATATCAACTGAGTTATGTAATGTTAATCGAGAGAAGCATAAACTAAAGTCTCATCGTGTATGTAGACGCGATCGTGAACCAATCAGAATACCAATAAGAAGTTTGAAAAGTCTAAGGAACAAAAGCAGAAAGGTTAGAGAATTGTCTATGCACGTATTCTTTCGTGTTTTCCCATGTCATGATTGTCATCTACATTTTTTTATTGACCAAATCGACTACGACAGTTAAACATAAACTTTTTTTTCAATATATTTTTAGCATTTACATAACAGTACAATGTAGATGACAATCATGACATGGGAAAACACGAAAGAATACGTGCATAGACAATTCTCTAACCTTTCTGCTTTTGTTCCTTAGACTTTTCAAACTTCTTATTGGTATTCTGAGAGATAAAATATCGTGCCAGTCGATATTTAACATTGTTTTCTTGTAACAAACCGACGTGTCTTGCAAGAGTGAGACCCATGTTGCAAATTATTGCAAGTATAAATTAGTAGAGAGAGAGTCCCCCAATATATGTTGACCCTAACAAAACAATAGCAGCTCCATATAGTCAAGGTAACGAGTTAGTTTTTGGACAGAATGCAGGACAACAATGTGTTGCAATGAGTTCGTGCTCTATGATTTACAGTAATAAACAGGAGATCAGCTCTGCAAATGATCTTATACAAGTAATGAATATTGGAAATCAAGTTTGTCACGATTAGCCAGACACGCATTTTTGATGCAGTCGGAATTACCAACAGCATTAAATGTGTTTGATACTGATTATCAGCTGGAATACAGTGAAAGCTACTCTGGTACTGTACACCAAGATGCTGCTATACAGGGATATCGGTATTGCACCTCTTTACAAAGAGCCTTTGAGTTGCTTAGATCTGAAAGCTACACCAATTTCATATTAACTGTGGGGTGTATTGCTGTTGCAATCTATTGTAATGGTAATATGGGGTTCAAAATGTTTGATTCTCATGCTAGAGATTTGTATGGTAGAGGGCAGCCTCAAGGTACATGTATTCTTGAAGTACCGTCCCTTGATAGTTTAGTCCATTATTTTCAAAGTATACATATCAATGATATATTTGAAGTGAGAGGAGTACAAATTGAGAATATTCAAAATAGGATGGTTTCTCGATACAGTGTGAATGAAACCACAAATTTCAATCTAAGTTGTGCTATAGCTCTATACTCTCTTTGCTACTCTGTAATTAAACCATGCAATTACTGGAATTACAACTCATCCTTACCCACCATTGTCAACAATGGCAAAAACATGTTTCGTAAAACAAGTTTGGAACACAACCAGCTAATCTTCCAAGAACTATACAGGTTTTTGGAACTGAAGTAAATTTCGAAAATTTGTTTGAGGCTGAAGGAGTACTAACTGATTCATTTCAAAGCAAGTTAATTCTTGAGAATGATATAATAAATAACAGTGAATGCACAGGGTTTTTGATATCGTTTTCCTCCTATTGCATCAGTTGTATCTTTAAACCCACAAAAAGATCAAAATTTATGTATTCTCTCCTGCTCTATAATGAAAGAGACACAAAACATAAATGGAACAGCTTCACTTGTTGATGCCATTAGAACAATACAAGAGAAATATAAAAGTCCAGGGCATTACGGAATACAATTTGTTTCATGTTCATGTAAAGTAACTGACAGAAATGAAAGGAAAAATTGATGAAGAATCATAGAAATAAAAAATACTATGAAGCAATGGAGCCACCAGAAAAAAAGTTAGGGATATGAAAAATAAACAGGAAATACAGAAAAAACTGTCCCAAAAATACAAAACAATGGATACTGTAAAGAAAAAATACAAGATCAACCATCATTACCAAAAAATCCTTGCGAAACTACGTCCAACGAAACCAGAGTGAACGCAAATATGCGTCTAGTTGATTGAAAACGCCGGGCATAAGTTATTGCAGGGAAAATGGAGGACTAAATATTAGGAAAGAATATGAGAACCTTCAATACACTGAGGGATTTTACTACTTGCTTTGGTGATCGGATAAGAAGCGGTACTTTCTTTTTGACCTTCGGGGTAAGTCTCTGAAAGGATCACCGATAACTTCATGAATGCTTCCAACGGTAACATCTCCTTATGTATTTGGGTAGATTGTAATGAAAACTGTGACAGTACAGAAATATTATACAATCATTACTAATGCGTGACGCTTATCTATTGCAAAAAAGAAAATTTTTTGGCCTGTTTTGCTAATTCTCGGGTACATTTTTTTCGGTTTGACTCGTGCAACGAATAGTACCATCCTAGATAAAAGAAACAGAAAGGTATAGATTTTCCCCTCGAAAATCTTTATGAAGACCAAGACAATTCGATATGACTTGATCTGACCCATGTTGAAAATTAATTTATGTGCCATTCATGCAACAATAACTGACAACAAATCTCCGACAACAAACAATTCGATTTAACACGAGCTGGACAATGGCATTTTGGCTTGTTTCCTCATTTGCATACATTCTATGCATACATTTCTCAAATGTTAGTGTAGAGTTTTTCTTTCCGTCTTTCTCACCACGTTCGTACGAAGGAAACTAATTTTCCATCTCCAGTATGCTGACGTGCAAGTAAGTATGCAGAGTACAAACACTTGCCCGGCGGTAGTTTAATACCATCTCAGATGTAGCTTACAATCAAGTATTGAAGAAAAAGGACTACAAGAAATACACGGTAATAAATGAAGGCAGGCAGAGCGCAAACACTTCTCTGAAGTATAACACAACTATTCAAACACATATGTAGAAAAACTAATTAAGATGGAATTGCGCTTAAAAACTACAAGATTCTCAAGAGCGAAAAGAGGTAAATTAAGAAACATGGAAGAGGCACTTCAGAAAGAGATACAAGAACTCGACTATAAAATTTGCACTGGAGATTATTTCGATCAAGATGTCCTAGAAAAATACGAGGCCGCCAAAGAAGAATTGAAACGACTCCATGAAATAAGAGGTAAAGAGGCCATATTCAGGTCAAAGATGAAATGGGTAGAACAAGGAGAAAAGCCGACTAAATATTCCTATAATCTCGAAGAAAACAAACTATGAGAAAAAATTGATTCGAGAAGTGAAACTAGATCAAAGGCTCCTTAGAGCAACCTCATGGTATGAATTGTTGGCGCCCTTGACGTAACCTGCGGTCTGCAATCTTGGACAAAATAAATGGAACATCTGGACCACCAAGCAATTGGTCTCTAGTTCCTCGGGATCCTTTCCTGCACCCCTTCTGTTCATCTGTTAGCAATCCATTCCTTTCCAAATGGTGGTACAAGTTTTCTCCCATGATTCCTGTCAAGAGCTTCCACATCATGGGTAGGCAGGTAATAGAGCGATAATTGCTGGCATGGGCACCCTTTGCCGGGTCCTTCTGTATCAGAACTGTTCTACCCCTGACCATCTACTCCGGTACATTCCCTACAGTCTTGCAAGCATTCTTTCAGTCTACAGTGCAGTCCTGACAGTTTCTTGAACCAGAAACCCTGAACTAGATCGGGACCAGCTGCCTTCCAGTTTGCCATCTTGCTCACTCCAGTTCTAATATCCTCCATAGTGATGTTGATATCTTCCTGCACCTCTGTTGTGCTAAACGCTACCCTTATATCCTCTAGCCAAGATGCGTTCTCATTGTAACCAACCTCCTCCGACCAAATGTTACTCCAGAAGGAGGTTGTTTCTGTGGGGTCAGGTAGCACTGTTTCTCCCGGCTTCTTACCATCTAGTGTTTCATAGTACAGCTTCTGGTTGGTTCTAAACAGCTGGTTCTGTTTGAACTGCTGACATCTATCATCATATCTCTTAACCTTAACTCCACCTGCCTTAATCTTCTGTTTCAACATGCCTGAGACATACAGAGTGCCCCTTTCCCTCTAGCTGGTATTTTCTATTCAACCTTTCCCTCTCTCTTTGTTTCAGTCTCATATTTTCCTTGCGGACCTCCTCGATCTTGCTCAGGTCTTTTCTCCACGTTTCAATTTGTTATTGTTATTATTATTATTATCAGACAACGGTGCTAAATATCAAAATCCTATTTACAAAGTTTACTTCTAAAAGAAAAAAAATTATTATTATGACGTCATTTTCTCAAAAATACCACACGGGTTTAAATTATAATAACAAATTAGCACAGCAATTGGCATAAAGAATAACAAAAACTTTGGCTCATATATTCGTGCAATTTTCGACATTAGTTGTTATTATAATTTTAACCCGTGTGGTATTTTTGAGAAAATGACGTCATTTTCTCCAATTCTCAACCAAGGGAAATTAATGGCGACCGTAAATTCTCGGAAATAAAGGTCCAAAAATCGCGAGTTCTAATGTTCGTAATAGATTGAAATTTGGCAAGATATCTAGGAAAGACCTGTTGTGTTCGAAAATGTAAAGAACTACAATGCAGGTAAAAAGTGTTGGGACACTTAGCGAGATACTACTGAAATAATCCCCCTCCACCCCCTCCACCCCCTCCACCCCCTCCCCCCCAAGCAATGTTGAGATTTGACACTACAACACAGATTTCAACAAAAATACTGTTTATCTGCATCTTCCAACATTGTTTAGGGGGGAGGGGGGTGGTACGCTCCAATTGTGACCCCAAAAAGCCAACTTTACTTGGAATACATGATTATTGGACAGGTGTCCCAACTACTTTCGACCTGCATTGTCTGAAAGTGAGTATTTGAAAGAGATCAGGTTTGTGGCCTATTGGTCGATGAAAAGCGGGGCTTCTTATGAGAACTCTTGTTTGGTAAGCAACAAGAACATATTTGTGAACAATATACAAGGAATTTCAATTGCCGCACTTTTCGTAAATTCTAGCAATGTTTACATTGCTGACTGACGGCGACATGATGCTCGCGACAATACTCAGTAACGTTTGCATTCATTTCGCATCAATGAAGAACAGTGTTTAAAAATAAACTATGGCCGGCTACTCTTGTTGAGTATATAAAAACAATTGTTGTATAATGCGCTCCAAAGGAACGTGTCTGAATAGAGTTTACAACATTACTCAGTAAATTGAATGTTTTATATAAAGAGCTAATTAATAGCTTTCTTTTCTTGTGCTTTTACTGAGTACTGAGTTGAAAATGCTCAATAACTCATATAATGAAAGAAATAGTTTCTTCAAACTAAAGAAAACATACATACTTTCTAAATTTGTGTTCATTTAATGTCAAATACGTTTTCAATTTGCATAAATCTCCACTATTCAAAGTGAGTATTGTAGTGAGTAATGTTCAGTTCTTTACGTCAACAAAATGCAAATGTCACGCATGTGATAAACTTCTCGTTGTCACGAGTTTTACAAAGTGACAATTACAATTTACACAAGCATTTTCCTCAGATAGCATGAAAATGAAGTTACACTTTACACGCTTTAGAAATTCACAGAATATACTGAAGTGTAAATAATAAAGCATGTTCAGTTTTCACAGTTCCGCATTGCGTGATTAATATTTGGTTCTACCGCCTTTAGAGGCAAGGATAGCTTCAATCCTTTTGTTCAAACTGGCAATTGTGTTATCTATAGTTTCAGTACAAATACAATCAAAAGCTCTTAAAACTCTAGCTTGAAATTCCTCAAACGACTCCCTTGTGATATTTCTAGATATTGCTTCGGATTCTAAATATCTCTTTACAAGATGAAATATGTTCTCGATAGGATTTAGGTCCCCCGGTGAACGCGGAGGGATTTCATGAAATTCAGCCTCTATCTCTTCTAACGCATCCCTAGCTAACCTGCTTGTTTGCGACGGGTCGTTATCCATAACAAATAAACGTCTTCCATCTGTTTTGGGACCAGCTTGCGCAAACGTAATGTTGAAATGTTCCCTTATGAAGTTTCGAAAAAAATCACCGGTCACGCCAAACATCGTTTATTACCGTCGCAAATTCCGCATTATAGTTATGCCAGAAACTTGGTATCCCTTGACCACGTTAACAGCACTTTTTCCCAACTAGTCGTTTTCAGACAGTCTGAAAGTGAGTATTTGAAAGAGATCAGGTTTGTGGCCTATTGGTCGATGAAAAGCGGGGCTTCTTATGAGAACTCTTGTTTGGTAAGCAACAAGAACATATTTGTGAACAATATACAAGGAATTTCAATTGCCGCACTTTTCGTAAATTCTAGCAATGTTTACATTGCTGACTGACGGCGACATGATGCTCGCGACAATACTCAGTAACGTTTGCATTCATTTCGCATCAATGAAGAACAGTGTTTAAAAATAAACTATGGCCGGCTACTCTTGTTGAGTATATAAAAACAATTGTTGTATAATGCGCTCCAAAGGAACGTGTCTGAATAGAGTTTACAACATTACTCAGTAAATTGAATGTTTTATATAAAGAGCTAATTAATAGCTTTCTTTTCTTGTGCTTTTACTGAGTTGAAAATGCTCAATAACTCATATAATGAAAGAAATAGTTTCTTCAAACTAAAGAAAACATACATACTTTCTAAATTTGTGTTCATTTAATGTCAAATACGTTTTCAATTTGCATAAATCTCCACTATTTAAAGTGAGTATTGTAGTGAGTAATGTTCAGTTCTTTACGTCAACAAAATGCAAATGTCACGCATGTGATAAACTTCTCGTTGTCACGAGTTTTACAAAGTGACAATTACAATTTACACAAGCATTTTCCTCAGATAGCATGAAAATGAAGTTACACTTTACACGCTTTAGAAATTCACAGAATATACTGAAGTGTAAATAATAAAGCATGTTCAGTTTTCACAGTTCCGCATTGCGTGATTAATATTTGGTTCTACCGCCTTTAGAGGCAAGGATAGCTTCAATCCTTTTGTTCAAACTGGCAATTGTGTTATCTATAGTTTCAGTACAAATACAATCAAAAGCTCTTAAAACTCTAGCTTGAAATTCCTCAAACGACTCCCTTGTGATATTTCTAGATATTGCTTCGGATTCTAAATATCTCTTTACAAGATGAAATATGTTCTCGATAGGATTTAGGTCCGGTGAACGCGGAGGGATTTCATGAAATTCAGCCTCTATCTCTTCTAACGCATCCCTAGCTAACCTGCTTGTTTGCGACGGGTCGTTATCCATAACAAATAAACGTCTTCCATCTGTTTTGGGACCAGCTTGCGCAAACGTAATGTTGAAATGTTCCCTTATGAAGTTTCGAAAAAAATCACCGGTCACGCCAAACATCGTTTATTACCGTCGCAAATTCCGTATTATAGTTATGCCAGAAACTTGGTATCCCTTGACCACGTTAACAGCACTTTTTCCCAACTAGTCGTTTTCAGACAGTCTGAAAGTGAGTATTTGAAAGAGATCAGGTTTGTGGCCTATTGGTCGATGAAAAGCGGGGCTTCTTATGAGAACTCTTGTTTGGTAAGCAACAAGAACATATTTGTGAACAATATACAAGGAATTTCAATTGCCGCACTTTTCGTAAATTCTAGCAATGTTTACATTGCTGACTGACGGCGACATGATGCTCGCGACAATACTCAGTAACGTTTGCATTCATTTCGCATCAATGAAGAACAGTGTTTAAAAATAAACTATGGCCGGCTACTCTTGTTGAGTATATAAAAACAATTGTTGTATAATGCGCTCCAAAGGAACGTGTCTGAATAGAGTTTACAACATTACTCAGTAAATTGAATGTTTTATATAAAGAGCTAATTAATAGCTTTCTTTTCTTGTGCTTTTACTGAGTACTGAGTTGAAAATGCTCAATAACTCATATAATGAAAGAAATAGTTTCTTCAAACTAAAGAAAACATACATACTTTCTAAATTTGTGTTCATTTAATGTCAAATACGTTTTCAATTTGCATAAATCTCCACTATTCAAAGTGAGTATTGTAGTGAGTAATGTTCAGTTCTTTACGTCAACAAAATGCAAATGTCACGCATGTGATAAACTTCTCGTTGTCACGAGTTTTACAAAGTGACAATTACAATTTACACAAGCATTTTCCTCAGATAGCATGAAAATGAAGTTACACTTTACACGCTTTAGAAATTCACAGAATATACTGAAGTGTAAATAATAAAGCATGTTCAGTTTTCACAGTTCCGCATTGCGTGATTAATATTTGGTTCTACCGCCTTTAGAGGCAAGGATAGCTTCAATCCTTTTGTTCAAACTGGCAATTGTGTTATCTATAGTTTCAGTACAAATACAATCAAAAGCTCTTAAAACTCTAGCTTGAAATCCCTCAAACGACTCCCTTGTGATATTTCTAGATATTGCTTCGGATTCTAAATATCTCTTTACAAGATGAAATATGTTCTCGATAGGATTTAGGTCCGGTGAACGCGGAGGGATTTCATGAAATTCAGCCTCTATCTCTTCTAACGCATCCCTAGCTAACCTGCTTGTTTGCGACGGGTCGTTATCCATAACAAATAAACGTCTTCCATCTGTTTTGGGACCAGCTTGCGCAAACGTAATGTTGAAATGTTCCCTTATGAAGTTTCGAAAAAAATCACCGGTCACGCCAAACATCGTTTATTACCGTCGCAAATTCCGTATTATAGTTATGCCAGAAACTTGGTATCCCTTGACCACGTTAACAGCACTTTTTCCCAACTAGTCGTTTTCAGACAGTCTGAAAGTGAGTATTTGAAAGAGATCAGGTTTGTGGCCTATTGGTCGATGAAAAGCGGGGCTTCTTATGAGAACTCTTGTTTGGTAAGCAACAAGAACATATTTGTGAACAATATACAAGGAATTTCAATTGCCGCACTTTTCGTAAATTCTAGCAATGTTTACATTGCTGACTGACGGCGACATGATGCTCGCGACAATACTCAGTAACGTTTGCATTCATTTCGCATCAATGAAGAACAGTGTTTAAAAATAAACTATGGCCGGCTACTCTTGTTGAGTATATAAAAACAATTGTTGTATAATGCGCTCCAAAGGAACGTGTCTGAATAGAGTTTACAACATTACTCAGTAAATTGAATGTTTTATATAAAGAGCTAATTAATAGCTTTCTTTTCTTGTGCTTTTACTGAGTTGAAAATGCTCAATAACTCATATAATGAAAGAAATAGTTTCTTCAAACTAAAGAAAACATACATACTTTCTAAATTTGTGTTCATTTAATGTCAAATACGTTTTCAATTTGCATAAATCTCCACTATTTAAAGTGAGTATTGTAGTGAGTAATGTTCAGTTCTTTACGTCAACAAAATGCAAATGTCACGCATGTGATAAACTTCTCGTTGTCACGAGTTTTACAAAGTGACAATTACAATTTACACAAGCATTTTCCTCAGATAGCATGAAAATGAAGTTACACTTTACACGCTTTAGAAATTCACAGAATATACTGAAGTGTAAATAATAAAGCATGTTCAGTTTTCACAGTTCCGCATTGCGTGATTAATATTTGGTTCTACCGCCTTTAGAGGCAAGGATAGCTTCAATCCTTTTGTTCAAACTGGCAATTGTGTTATCTATAGTTTCAGTACAAATACAATCAAAAGCTCTTAAAACTCTAGCTTGAAATTCCTCAAACGACTCCCTTGTGATATTTCTAGATATTGCTTCGGATTCTAAATATCTCTTTACAAGATGAAATATGTTCTCGATAGGATTTAGGTCCGGTGAACGCGGAGGGATTTCATGAAATTCAGCCTCTATCTCTTCTAACGCATCCCTAGCTAACCTGCTTGTTTGCGACGGGTCGTTATCCATAACAAATAAACGTCTTCCATCTGTTTTGGGACCAGCTTGCGCAAACGTAATGTTGAAATGTTCCCTTATGAAGTTTCGAAAAAAATCACCGGTCACGCCAAACATCGTTTATTACCGTCGCAAATTCCGTATTATAGTTATGCCAGAAACTTGGTATCCCTTGACCACGTTAACAGCACTTTTTCCCAACTAGTCGTTTTCAGACAGTCTGAAAGTGAGTATTTGAAAGAGATCAGGTTTGTGGCCTATTGGTCGATGAAAAGCGGGGCTTCTTATGAGAACTCTTGTTTGGTAAGCAACAAGAACATATTTGTGAACAATATACAAGGAATTTCAATTGCCGCACTTTTCGTAAATTCTAGCAATGTTTACATTGCTGACTGACGGCGACATGATGCTCGCGACAATACTCAGTAACGTTTGCATTCATTTCGCATCAATGAAGAACAGTGTTTAAAAATAAACTATGGCCGGCTACTCTTGTTGAGTATATAAAAACAATTGTTGTATAATGCGCTCCAAAGGAACGTGTCTGAATAGAGTTTACAACATTACTCAGTAAATTGAATGTTTTATATAAAGAGCTAATTAATAGCTTTCTTTTCTTGTGCTTTTACTGAGTACTGAGTTGAAAATGCTCAATAACTCATATAATGAAAGAAATAGTTTCTTCAAACTAAAGAAAACATACATACTTTCTAAATTTGTGTTCATTTAATGTCAAATACGTTTTCAATTTGCATAAATCTCCACTATTCAAAGTGAGTATTGTAGTGAGTAATGTTCAGTTCTTTACGTCAACAAAATGCAAATGTCACGCATGTGATAAACTTCTCGTTGTCACGAGTTTTACAAAGTGACAATTACAATTTACACAAGCATTTTCCTCAGATAGCATGAAAATGAAGTTACACTTTACACGCTTTAGAAATTCACAGAATATACTGAAGTGTAAATAATAAAGCATGTTCAGTTTTCACAGTTCCGCATTGCGTGATTAATATTTGGTTCTACCGCCTTTAGAGGCAAGGATAGCTTCAATCCTTTTGTTCAAACTGGCAATTGTGTTATCTATAGTTTCAGTACAAATACAATCAAAAGCTCTTAAAACTCTAGCTTGAAATTCCTCAAACGACTCCCTTGTGATATTTCTAGATATTGCTTCGGATTCTAAATATCTCTTTACAAGATGAAATATGTTCTCGATAGGATTTAGGTCCGGTGAACGCGGAGGGATTTCATGAAATTCAGCCTCTATCTCTTCTAACGCATCCCTAGCTAACCTGCTTGTTTGCGACGGGTCGTTATCCATAACAAATAAACGTCTTCCATCTGTTTTGGGACCAGCTTGCGCAAACGTAATGTTGAAATGTTCCCTTATGAAGTTTCGAAAAAAATCACCGGTCACGCCAAACATCGTTTATTACCGTCGCAAATTCCGCATTATAGTTATGCCAGAAACTTGGTATCCCTTGACCACGTTAACAGCACTTTTTCCCAACTAGTCGTTTTCAGACAGTCTGAAAGTGAGTATTTGAAAGAGATCAGGTTTGTGGCCTATTGGTCGATGAAAAGCGGGGCTTCTTATGAGAACTCTTGTTTGGTAAGCAACAAGAACATATTTGTGAACAATATACAAGGAATTTCAATTGCCGCACTTTTCGTAAATTCTAGCAATGTTTACATTGCTGACTGACGGCGACATGATGCTCGCGACAATACTCAGTAACGTTTGCATTCATTTCGCATCAATGAAGAACAGTGTTTAAAAATAAACTATGGCCGGCTACTCTTGTTGAGTATATAAAAACAATTGTTGTATAATGCGCTCCAAAGGAACGTGTCTGAATAGAGTTTACAACATTACTCAGTAAATTGAATGTTTTATATAAAGAGCTAATTAATAGCTTTCTTTTCTTGTGCTTTTACTGAGTTGAAAATGCTCAATAACTCATATAATGAAAGAAATAGTTTCTTCAAACTAAAGAAAACATACATACTTTCTAAATTTGTGTTCATTTAATGTCAAATACGTTTTCAATTTGCATAAATCTCCACTATTTAAAGTGAGTATTGTAGTGAGTAATGTTCAGTTCTTTACGTCAACAAAATGCAAATGTCACGCATGTGATAAACTTCTCGTTGTCACGAGTTTTACAAAGTGACAATTACAATTTACACAAGCATTTTCCTCAGATAGCATGAAAATGAAGTTACACTTTACACGCTTTAGAAATTCACAGAATATACTGAAGTGTAAATAATAAAGCATGTTCAGTTTTCACAGTTCCGCATTGCGTGATTAATATTTGGTTCTACCGCCTTTAGAGGCAAGGATAGCTTCAATCCTTTTGTTCAAACTGGCAATTGTGTTATCTATAGTTTCAGTACAAATACAATCAAAAGCTCTTAAAACTCTAGCTTGAAATTCCTCAAACGACTCCCTTGTGATATTTCTAGATATTGCTTCGGATTCTAAATATCTCTTTACAAGATGAAATATGTTCTCGATAGGATTTAGGTCCGGTGAACGCGGAGGGATTTCATGAAATTCAGCCTCTATCTCTTCTAACGCATCCCTAGCTAACCTGCTTGTTTGCGACGGGTCGTTATCCATAACAAATAAACGTCTTCCATCTGTTTTGGGACCAGCTTGCGCAAACGTAATGTTGAAATGTTCCCTTATGAAGTTTCGAAAAAAATCACCGGTCACGCCAAACATCGTTTATTACCGTCGCAAATTCCGTATTATAGTTATGCCAGAAACTTGGTATCCCTTGACCACGTTAACAGCACTTTTTCCCAACTAGTCGTTTTCAGACAATGCAGGTAAAAAGTGTTGGGACACTTAGCGAGATACTACTGAAATAATCTCCCCCCCACCCCTTCCACCCCCTCCCCCCCAAGCAATGTTGAGATTTGACACTACAACACAGATTTCAACAAAAATACTGTTTATCTGCATCTTCCAACATTGTTTGGGGGGGAGGGGGGTGGTACGCTCCAATTGTGACCCCAAAAAGCCAACTTTACTTGGAATACATGATTATTGGACAGGTGTCCCAACTACTTTCGACCTGCATTGTAGATATATCAAAATATCTGCGGTACGTAGTTTAGCAGATATTTGTTTTCTGCACGTTCTGTATTTGGTATTCTTATTGTATTATTCAATTAGGTGTTTCAGTAACGCAATACGCGTTAATTGCGTTCATATATAAGCTGTTGTCAGTTAGTTACTCTTCCTTCGGGTCTGCTAACGCTACACGCTACTCCACTGTTCTTTAGCATGAGTGATTCTGAGGAAATTAGTGCGCGTTCTAGTTGGAACGATGGAGTTTTGGATCCTTCTGTCGGTGCTGCTATACAGTCTGCCGTTTCTGAATCCATGGGTTCTTTAGCTGATAACCTCACTCAGGTTATTGAATCTCGGCTTAGCGATTTCGCGAAACGATTTTCCGAGGAAAACAGTTCGTCCGTTGAACAAGCAGTCAAGAGAG
>OZ026603.1:21562861-21595361 GCA_964020085.1 Micromussa lordhowensis
CTGTTGCCATGGCAACGGGTCTGATTAAATACAAGGCTTAAATAATGGTTTTTGCTTATTTAAAAAAAATCCAGTCGTTAGATTGTTTTCATTTTTTGCACACTACGAATTGACATAAAATCCCTTCTGTTAACACTGTTCTAATAAAATTTTGACATAGGCGATTTTTGCAATTCGCCGTTAATCGTTTTCTGTATTATTAAAAATTCCCTATGTCAAAATCCAGATTTTTCGTGATAGATCATTCAAGGGGTCTCTGCTCTATTTTTTGGCCAAATTTCTTGGAATTCTAACGACTGGATCGTTAGAAATCGGCAGGTTTCTGCTAAAGCAATCGGTCTCAATTTTTCGAGCAACTGCGCATGCGTTGCATTTAACTGGGTTCTTTCGGTAACAAACAAAAGCTGAAAATTGCTGGGTTCTTAGCATTATTTCCTTTCCTAACAAATCTTTGTAATAAAAGACTAAAGCCATCAATACACTGCTTTCAATTATAGTGAAAAATAACACAGATAGTGCGGTTGTTGAGTAAACAAAATGATCGCTCTATTGACGGCATGTTTATTTATTGAAATCCTTGTGCACGTGCTGAATTGCATCAGCAAATGCGCGCGCTAAAACTGTGTTCGGCCACCTTAATTAGGTTAGTGCAGAATCGAAAATTTCATCATAGTGACACTTTAAAACGTTTAAGTACACACTCTGTTGAAGCTATCACTGTTGAATCGCACAATATTCTACTGCTTTGTCGATCCTCGCCATGTTGCTTTTACTGTATGTGATATCCATTTTGACATTACATAACCAGAGTATTGATTTCCCTAATGTTAGAAATTTCTCATCGATGCGCGTACGATTTCCAATGTTTTCCAATTCACATTGAGAGATACAGGGAAAGTATTTGTTGAGAAGAATACCTCATGCTTCACATGGAAGCTTTAATCCTTACGTCATTACTAACAAAGAAGCGCACATTATAAATGTCAACATGTTCGGTAACGTAACTAAAGATAAGACCAGAGCTATCAGTGAACAGACAACTAAAGATCGAAGACATTTCGTGAACTATTGTTTTACTCATGCAAGAAAGTTCTCATGAACTTACATTTGCCGTTTTTAAAGACTCTTTAAACTGTATTGAGAGTAATGAGTTTTTTCAAAAATTATCACAGGCTTGTTTTCAATTAGATATCACGCGTTCCTCCCCACGAACGGGGAGGAACGCGTGACAAGCCTAAGAACGTCTGCGTGGGAGGCCAGGTACCCAGTAGTTACAAAGAGTTGCACCATATTTTTCCCTCATATCAACGTCAATCTTTCTAAACAGGACAAATACCCGCCGAGCAAAGGCTACATTTTCACACTGTGAGCTACCTTGCGAAAAGTAGCCTCTCCCAACAACCCTTCAATGCCCGCAATTCGTCACGCAATTCCTAAGCAAAATTAATCGTCAGTTCTGTCGTCAAATGGTGCGACTTTTGCGCGAATTAAAAAATTGCCACAACTCTGATCTCCTAGTACACAACGCTCACACAATACTCTGATCTCCTAGTACACAACGCTCACCAATGCGGTCAAGAACACGAAAAAATCCTTTGTCCGCAGAGGCTACTTTTTCGCACCACAGCTCACAGCCAGCATGAGGCCTCTTCTTTAGAAACCCGTTTAAAAAAATGGCGGTTTTATGTTGAAGTAAATGAAAAGCCTCAGTGCCTTTTCTCCCTTACCTATAGATATTTCTCATGGGAAATTAGTCTCATGAACGGTCCGGACACACACACACCACACTCATTTCTCCCGGAAAGGGTCATTAATATTCTCCCTGCAACCGTAACTATTATTAAAGGTCTTCATGCTCACTTCATTCCCATCATGTCTTCTTGGCTTTTATATCTTTCACAGTTGGGGTACTCAACATCTCCGTCTCTCCTGTACACATTTGTTGTTGATACACTACTCAACCTTCCAACGCCATTCAACATAATTCTTACTAAACCAATACATCCCGCGTAAACGCCTTAAGGCGTCTTCTTGTTATTATAATATCTTCCGGCCGGCCGGGAGTTCTGTAAATGCTACTGTCCCCGAAATGTTTTTTTTTTTTGCGAGAATAACTTTTTTTATTTTTTTTTACATAATGTTACAATTGACAATTTACATTATTCTACAGATTACATTACGCAAAATATATCTGTCTGGATTCGCAAAAACGTGGCTACAGAATTTGACTTGTCACTGATAATCTTGATAAAATTCTGTCCTAGAGCTAGCTTTCCACAAGGCTTGTCGTAGCTCAAATAAAAGGGGATAACTCTCCGGTATGCCTTTTGAGGCCAGGAAGACTAATTTCACCCTCTTTTCGTTGAATCAGGAATTGTTCAATTTAATTAATCCGTTGGAATATATGTCTGGATTTATGAAAACAGTGTTAATGACATCTAGCGGTGTTTAGTGATTTTTCTTTCTAATCTATTTATTTATTTAACATTTTGCTTTCCTTATGGCAGCAGCTTGTAAATCTTACCTAGTGTAAAGTGTAGAGGACTTCTTGCTGCATGTTTCGTTTATTCATCTAGTTTTTTTCATTATTCATCGGTACCCCCCGCACTCCTCCCTCCCCTTGTCAGTCGGTGTTAAGTACAGCCCAGGTTTCACTCCTCTGAATTTCAGTTCGCGCGGTGACTCTGAGAGGGAGCCAACCGACCAGCGTTCTATAACTGCTGTCTAAAGGAAGTCTGCCGGAGGACATCATTAAGTCCAATGAAGGTGCAAGTCTAACGATTTGCTAGCAAGCGTCGTCCATTATCGCGTATGAAGGGCCCACTGAAAACGGGACGTCATTTAGCTCCGTACTATACGTGGGCCGTTAGCACTGTGGCGATAATGTTGTGCTTGCTTTAGACAGCAAAAAAGCTTTAGCCACATCAATTTAGGGCTTAGACGTGCAATGGACTAGACACTTGTAGCTGCTGTTGGCGTTATTTGCTCTGAACTTTGATGTAGTTAAAGACTTAGAAAAAAATCTGTTGAAATCTGGATCTGCCGTTCCGCGCTCGACAAAAATCAAGTTCATCCGGGACATTGCTATTTGCGAGCAAAGCATATGGCCACGAGCAGAGTGAAGAACATGAGTTCAAGCGCTGATCGTGAGTAGAATTTCCTTGTTTTCTCAATTCTAGGCGTTCTCGGCTGAGCTAACTATCAGAACTGTCTGTGATTCGCTAGCGCGGAAGAAATTTATTTGCGTGGCTTCCGGGCGATAATTGACGTAACGACAACATGTTGAGTGTTCGCTTACTGCTAACTATGGCTTATTTTGGTGGAAGTTTAATCGATTCTCGATGTAGGAAGCTCTTGTTCAGTCCATTTAGGACGATGCAGGCCTTTAGAAAGGTATAGATAAGCTCTCCGCCGCGGTCTTGACATAGTGTACGCTCATGTTGATTTAGACTTAAATTGAACAATTCCTGATTCAACGAATAGACGGTGAAATTAGTCTTCCTGGCCTCAAAAGGCATACAGGAGAGTTATCCCCTTTTATTTGAGCTACGATAAGCCTTGTGGAAAGCTAGCTCTAGGACAGAATTGTAGCAAGATTATCAGTGACAAGTCAAATTCTGTAGCCACGTTTTTGCGAATACAGACAGATATATATAAACATATATATATACAAAACAAAACTAACACGCAAAAATATACATATCTACATATATTCTTATATATATTTATACTTAGTTGGAAAGCAAACAAGTTACGTACAAGGGCAATGTGGTGGAAATTATTCATGTAAGTTCTCTATTTGATGGCTCAATTTTTGACAAAGAACTTGTGAAAAGGTCAGGTCTTTTTCCCTTACTGGAGCCAGGTGACCAGCTGACGGCAGACAAAGGGTTTGACATTAAAGATATTTTGGAACCCATTGGTTGTGAAATCACTATTCCTGCCTTCCTGGTTAGCAAAGGACAGTTTTCAAAAGAAGAACTTCCGCACAGTAAGGAAATTCACAATGTTCGCGTCCATGTGGAAAGAGCTATTCGAAGGGTTAAAGAATTCCACTTTTTTGATAATGTTGTTGTAATGTTTCCTACCTGATCACCAACTTCCAGGGATCATTGTATTAAATTTAATACAGTATTATGTGAGCCCCACTGAGAAAAATAGGACCCTGCATTGAGCAGTTTTAGAAAGCTTGAGCACTGTCTTAACCCAGAGCACATAATTTATCTGCTCTAAAGGGCTTACAGCTTGTAGTAGCCAAAAGTGTGTTCTGAGAAAAAATCCAGACTTCAAGAGCGATACACACAACCTATAAAAGGTTACTTCGCCTTTTATGAGGTAAATCCGCTTCACGTGCGCTCTTAAAACAAAAATCGAGATTTTAAGTCCATTTCAAGATTAAGTGCTTAAGTTTTAGCTACGTTTTAAACGCGAAACTATACAGCTTGAAATAGCCAAAAAAAGGTTTTGATCCAAAACTGACATGTCGAGACCCATTTGGCTCAAATGTGCAGTTTCAAGGAGTCGACATTTCACGTCCCATATCTCTAACATGTGCAATTTCGCTTCTTTGCATCTTTTAGTACCCAGAGGTACCCAGAGTGTGTTCTTGAGCAAAAATCGACATCTCAGGTTCCATGTGGTTGAAATGTCCAGTCTAAAGTGCTTACAGCTTGTAGTAGCCAAAAGTGTGTTCTGGGCAAAAAAATCAAGACTTCAAAAGCCATACACACGAGTTAAAAAATGTTACTTCGCCTTTTATGTAGTAAATACGCTTCATCTGTGCTCTTCAAACAAAAATGGCTCAAATGTGCAGTCTCAAGGAGTCGACATTTCACGTCCCAGATCTCTAACATGTGCAATTTCGCTTCTTTGCATCTTATAGTAGCCAAAGTGTGTTTTTGAGCCAAAATCCACATCTCAGGTTCCATGTGACTGAAATGTCCAGTCCAAAGTGCTTACTTGAAATAGCGAAAAGAAAGGTTTTGATCCAAAACTGACTAGTCAAGACCCAATTTGTTCAAATGTGCAGTTTCAAGGATTCGACATTTTACGTCCCATATCTTTAACATCTGCAATTTCGCTTCTTTGCATCTTATAGTAGCCAAAGTCTGTTTTTGAGCCAAAATCCACATCTCAGGTTGCATGTGGCTAAATTGTCCAGTTTCAAGTCCTTACAACTTGTAGTAGCCAAAAGTGTTTCTGAGCAAAAATAGAAACTTCAAGAACCATACACACATATCAAAAGTTACTAAAGTCAAAAAAAAGTCAAAATCTACATTTCTGGTCGAATTTGGCTAAAACGTGCAAAAGCCAAAATCGACATTTCACGTCCAACTTGTCTTAAATCTGTATTTTTCACTCTTTGCACTTTATAATGCCGCAGCGACATTTCACGCCAAATTTAGCTTAAATGTGCATTTTCCAGTCTATAAAGGGTTATATAGCAGTAGAAACTGTTGTTTTTAGCTCAAGTCTACATTTCGAATCCAATTTGCTTGAAAAGTGCCGTTTTTAGCCTTTTATCTTGCTCTAGCGACATTTCACGTCAAATTTGGCTTAAATGTGCATTTTTAAGTCTCTAGAGGTAATACTGACCAAAACTGTGATTTAGTTAGCCAAACTGTACATTTGACGTGCAATTTAATTTTAATGTGATGTTTCTGGTCTATACATCTTTCAGTAGAAAAAACTGTTGTTTTTGGCCTACATTTCCGGTCCAATTTGGTTGAAAAAGTGCCCTTTTTAGTCTTCATATGTTGCCGCGGCCACATCCTACGTCAAATTTGGTTTAAATGTGCATTTTCCAGTCAATACAGCTAATACTAACCAAAACTGCGATTGTTAACCATAACCTACATTACAAATCCAACTTGATTTTAATGTGCAGTTTCTAAGTCTTCCAGCAGTAAAAACTGTTGTTTTTAGCCAAAATCTACATTTCTGGTCAAATTTGGCTAAAACGTGCACTTTTAAGGTGTTAACATCTTGCAGGAGCCAAAACTGTGTTTTTGAGCCAATATCGACATTTCACGTCCAACTTGGCGTAAATGTGCATTTTCCACCCTTTACATCTGCAGAAGAACAAACTGTTGTTTCTGTCCAAAATCTTCATTTTAGGTCGAAATTGGCTTCAATGTGTATTTTCAAGTCTTTACATTTTGCAGCAGGCAAAATTGTGTTTTTGAGTTAAAATCTACACTTCGGGTCGAATTTGGTTGAAAAGGGCTGTTTTAAGTCTTAACATCTTGCAGAAGCGAAAACTGTGTTTTTCAGGAATAGTCGACCTTTCACCTAAAGTTTGCCTAAGATGTGCAGATCCAACTCTCTACAGCTTACAGTTTGCAGCAACCAAAACTGTGTTTCTGAACCAAAATCTAAATTTCACGTCAAATTTGGCTAAAATGGTGCCGTTTCAAGTCTTAACATCTTACGGCAGATTTGACATCCAATTTGGCTCATATGTGCTCTTTCTAGTCTTTAATAGCTTACAAAAAAACCAATACTGTGTTTTTGAGCGAAAATCTCCATTTCAAGCTTCATTTGGAAAATAAGTGCCGTTTACTTGTGTAGCTAAAATGTGTATTTAAGCCAATGTAAAGACGTTTTAGCCAAATTTGACCTGAAATGTCAAATGACAACAGATTTTACTGCAACTAAGCCAAATAGACGTGAAATGTCGATTTTGGATAAAAAACACAGGTTTCGCTGCTGCAAGATGTTAGGACCGTTAAAACAACACTTTTCAACCAAGTTGGAACCAAAGTGTAGATTCCTAACTCAAAAACACAATTTTGCCTGTTACAAAATGCTAAGACTTAAAATGACGATTTTGGCCAGAAACAACAGTTTTTACTCCTGCAAGATTAAAAGAGTGGAAAATGCCACATTTGACCTGAAATGTCAAATGACAACAGATTTTACTGCAACGACTTATGTAAAGACTTAAAACAACACTTTTCAACCAAATTGGACCCAAAGTGTAGATTTTTAACTCAAAAACACAATTTTGCCTGTTATAAAATGTTAAGCCAAATTGGACCTAAAATGACGATTTTGGCCAAAAACAACAGTTGTTACTCCTGCAAGATTAAAAGAGTGGAAAATGCCAAATTTGACCTGAAATGTCAAATGACATCAGATTTTACTGCAACTAAGCCAAATAGACGTGAAATGTCGATTTTGGATCAAAAACACAGGTTTCGCTGCTGCAAGATGTTAAGACTTAAAACAACACTTTTCAACCAAATTGGACCCAAAGTGTAGATTTTTAACTAAAAAACACAATTTTGCCTGTTATAAAATGTTAAGCCAAATTGGACCTAAAATTACGGGTTTGGCCAAAAACAACAACTTTTGCTCCTACAAGATTAAAAGAGTGGAAAATGCACAATTAAGCCAAGTTGGACTTGAAATGTTGATATTTGCTCAGAAACACAGTTTTGGCTGCTGCAAGATCTTGACACTTAAAACTGAACGTTTTAACCAAATTTTACCTGAAATGCAGACTTTGGCTAAAAACAACAGTTTTTACTGCTGGAAGACGTATAGACTAGAAGCAAATTGCACGTGAAATGTAGATTATGGGTAACAATCACAGTTTTGGGTAGCATTAGCTGTATGGACTGGAAAATGCACATTCAAGACAAATTTGACGTGAAATGTCGCTGTGGCAAGATAAAAGACTGAAAACGGCACTTTTCAACCAAATTGGATTCGAAATGTAGACTTGAGCTAAAATACAACAGTTTCTATTCTATGAAATGTTAAGAGTGGAAAATACACATTTAAGACAAGTTGAACGTGAAATGTCGATTTTGGCGCAAAAACTCAGTTTTGGCTCCTGCAAGATGTTAAGACCTAAAACTGCACGTTTTAGCCAAATTTGACCAGAAATGTAGGTTTGGACAAAAAACAACAGTTTTCTCTGCTGGAAGATGTATAGACTTAGAAACTGCACATTAAAATCAAATTGGACGCGAAATGTCGATTTTAACTCAAAAACACAGTTTTGACTGCTGCAAAATGTAAAGACTTGAAAATAAACATTATAGACTTGAAAATAAACATTTAAGTCAAATTGGACGTGAAATGTTGATATTTGCTCAAAAACACAGTTTTGGCTGCTGCAAGATGTTAACATTTAAAACTGCACGTTTCAGCCAAATTTGGCCCGCAATGTAGATTTTGCCTAAAAAAACACTTTTTACTGCTCGACCATACATAGACTAGAAACTGCAGGTGAGGTCAAATTGGTTTCTGTAAGCTATAAAGACTCGAAAGCGCAAATATGAGCCGATTTGGATGTGAAATACCGATTTCGGCTCGAAATCATCGTTTTCGCTTTCGTAAGATATATTGACTTGAAAATGCACAATTAAATTGGACGCTAAATGTCAATTTTTGCTCAAAAACACAGTTATTACATTTGACGTGAAATGTAGATTTTGGTTCAAAGACACAGTTTTGGTTGCTGCAAACTGTAAGGTGTAGATCTGCACATTTTGGCAAACTTGAGGCGAGAGGTCGATTTTGGCTTAAAAACACAGTTTTCGGTGCTAGAAGACGTATCAACTAGAAGTTAAAGTGGACGAAAAATATCGATTCTGGTTCGAAAACACACCTTTGTTGCAGAAAGCTTTATACAGTTAGATCTGCACATTTTAGGCAAACGTGAGGTGAAATCTCGCTTTTGCACAAAAAATCTACATCTTTTAAATTTGCATTTTCCAGTGAAAAGTGTGTTTTTTTAGCGAAATTCACCATTTTAGGTTCAATTTGGCTTTACTGTGTATCTTTCAATTCCGTACAGCTAATACTAGCCAAAACTGTGTTGGTTAGCCAAAATCGACATTTCACGTCCAATTTGACATTAACGTGGAATTTCTCATTCTATACATCTTTCCAGCAGAGAAAAGTGTTGTGTTTAGTCAAAATCTACATTTCTGGTCGAATTTGGCTAAAACGTGCAAAAGCCAAAATCGACATTTCACGTCCAACTTGTCTTAAATCTGTATTTTTCACTCTTTGCACTTTATAATGCCGCAGCGACATTTCACGCCAAATTTAGCTTAAATGTGCATTTTCCAGTCTATAAAGGGTTATATAGCAGTAGAAACTGTTGTTTTTAGCTCAAGTCTACATTTCGAATCCAATTTGCTTGAAAAGTGCCGTTTTTAGCCTTTTATCTTGCTCTAGCGACATTTCACGTCAAATTTGGCTTAAATGTGCATTTTTAAGTCTCTAGAGGTAATACTGACCAAAACTGTGATTTAGTTAGCCAAACTGTACATTTGACGTGCAATTTAATTTAATGTGATGTTTCTGGTCTATACATCTTTCAGTAGAAAAAACTGTTGTTTTTGGCCTACATTTCCGGTCCAATTTGGTTGAAAAAGTGCCCTTTTTAGTCTTCATATGTTGCCGCGGCCACATCCTACGTCAAATTTGGTTTAAATGTGCATTTTCCAGTCAATACAGCTAATACTAACCAAAACTGCGATTGTTAACCATAATCTACATTACAAATCCAACTTGATTTTAATGTGCAGTTTCTAAGTCTTCCAGCAGTAAAAACTGTTGTTTTTAGCCAAATCTACATTTCTGGTCAAATTTGGCTAAAACGTGCACTTTTAAGGTGTTAACATCTTGCAGGAGCCAAAACTGTGTTTTCGAGCCAATATCGACATTTCACGTCCACCTTGGCGTAAATGTGCATTTTCCACCCTTTACATCTGCAGAAGAACAAACTGTTGTTTCTGTCCAAAATCTTCATTTTAGGTCGAATTTGGCTTCAATGTGTATTTTCAAGTCTTTACATTTTGCAGCAGGCAAAATTGTGTTTTTGAGTTAAAATCTACACTTCGGGTCGAATTTGGTTGAAAAGGGCTGTTTTAAGTCTTAACATCTTGCAGAAGCGAAAACTGTGTTTTTCAGGAATAGTCGACCTTTCACCTAAAGTTTGCCTAAGATGTGCAGATCCAACTCTCTACAGCTTACAGTTTGCAGCAACCAAAACTGTGTTTCTGAACCAAAATCTAAATTTCACGTCAAATTTGGCTAAAATGGTGCCGTTTCAAGTCTTAACATCTTACGGCAGATTTGACATCCAATTTGGCTCATATGTGCTCTTTCTAGTCTTTAATAGCTTACAAAAAAAACCAATACTGTGTTTTTGAGCGAAAATCTCCATTTCAAGCTTCATTTGGAAAATAAGTGCCGTTTACTTGTGTAGCTAAAATGTGTATTTAAGCCAATGTAAAGACGTTTTAGCCAAATTTGACCTGAAATGTCAAATGACAACAGATTTTACTGCAACTAAGCCAAATAGACGTGAAATGTCGATTTTGGATAAAAAACACAGGTTTCGCTGCTGCAAGATGTTAGGACCGTTAAAACAACACTTTTCAACCAAGTTGGAACCAAAGTGTAGATTCCTAACTCAAAAACACAATTTTGCCTGTTACAAAATGCTTAGACTTAAAATGACGATTTTGGCCAGAAACAACAGTTTTTACTCCTGCAAGATTAAAAGAGTGGAAAATGCCACATTTGACCTGAAATGTCAAATGACAACAGATTTTACTGCAACGACTTATGTAAAGACTTAAAACAACACTTTTCAACCAAATTGGACCCAAAGTGTAGATTTTTAACTCAAAAACACAATTTTGCCTGTTATAAAATGTTAAGCCAAATTGGACCTAAAATGACGATTTTGGCCAAAAACAACAGTTGTTACTCCTGCAAGATTAAAAGAGTGGAAAATGCCAAATTTGACCTGAAATGTCAAATGACATCAGATTTTACTGCAACTAAGCCAAATAGACGTGAAATGTCGATTTTGGATCAAAAACACAGGTTTCGCTGCTGCAAGATGTTAAGACTTAAAACAACACTTTTCAACCAAATTGGACCCAAAGTGTAGATTTTTAACTAAAAAACACAATTTTGCCTGTTATAAAATGTTAAGCCAAATTGGACCTAAAATTACGGGTTTGGTCAAAAACAACAACTTTTGCTCCTACAAGATTAAAAGAGTGGAAAATGCACAATTAAGCCAAGTTGGACTTGAAATGTTGATATTTGCTCAGAAACACAGTTTTGGCTGCTGCAAGATCTTGACACTTAAAACTGAACGTTTTAACCAAATTTTACCTGAAATGCAGACTTTGGCTAAAAACAACAGTTTTTACTGCTGGAAGACGTATAGACTAGAAGCAAATTGCACGTGAAATGTAGATTATGGGTAACAATCACAGTTTTGGGTAGCATTAGCTGTATGGACTGGAAAATGCACATTCAAGACAAATTTGACGTGAAATGTCGCTGTGGCAAGATAAAAGACTGAAAACGGCACTTTTCAACCAAATTGGATTCGAAATGTAGACTTGAGCTAAAATACAACAGTTTCTATTCTATGAAATGTTAAGAGTGGAAAATACACATTTAAGACAAGTTGAACGTGAAATGTCGATTTTGGCGCAAAAACTCAGTTTTGGCTCCTGCAAGATGTTAAGACCTAAAACTGCACGTTTTAGCCAAATTTGACCAGAAATGTAGGTTTGGACAAAAAACAACAGTTTTCTCTGCTGGAAGATGTATAGACTTAGAAACTGCACATTAAAATCAAATTGGACGCGAAATGTCGATTTTAACTCAAAAACACAGTTTTGACTGCTGCAAAATGTTAAGACTTGAAAATAAACATTTAAGTCAAATTGGACGTGAAATGTTGATATTTGCTCAAAAACACAGTTTTGGCTGCTGCAAGATGTTAACATTTAAAACTGCACGTTTCAGCCAAATTTGGCCCGCAATGTAGATTTTGCCTAAAAAACACTTTTTACTGCTCGACCATACATAGACTAGAAACTGCAGGTGTGGTCAAATTGGTTTCTGTAAGCTATAAAAGACTCGAAAGCGCAAATATGAGCCGATTTGGATGTGAAATACCGATTTCGGCTCGAAATCATCGTTTTCGCTTTCGTAAGATATATTGACTTGAAAATGCACAATTAAATTGGACGCTAAATGTCAATTTTTGCTCAAAAACACAGTTATTACATTTGACGTGAAATGTAGATTTTGGTTCAAAGACACAGTTTTGGTTGCTGCAAACTGTAAGGTGTAGATCTGCACATTTTGGCAAACTTGAGGCGAGAGGTCGATTTTGGCTTAAAAACACAGTTTTCGGTGCTAGAAGACGTATCAACTAGAAGTTAAAGTGGACGAAAAATATCGATTCTGGTTCGAAAACACACCTTTGTTGCAGAAAGCTTTATACAGTTAGATCTGCACATTTTAGGCAAACGTGAGGTGAAATCTCGCTTTTGGCACAAAAAATCTACATCTTTTAAATTTGCATTTTCCAGTGAAAAGTGTGTTTTTTTTTAGCGAAATTCACCATTTTAGGTTCAATTTGGCTTTACTGTGTATCTTTCAATTCCGTACAGCTAATACTAGCCAAAACTGTGTTGGTTAGCCAAAATCGACATTTCACGTCCAATTTGACATTAACGTGGAATTTCTCATTCTATACATCTTCCAGCAGAGAAAAGTGTTGTGTTTAGTCAAAATCTACATTTCTGGTCGAATTTGGCTAAAACGTGCAAAAGCCAAAATCGACATTTCACGTCCAACTTGTCTTAAATCTGTATTTTTCACTCTTTGCACTTTATAATGCCGCAGCGACATTTCACGCCAAATTTAGCTTAAATGTGCATTTTCCAGTCTATAAAGGGTTATATAGCAGTAGAAACTGTTGTTTTTAGCTCAAGTCTACATTTCGAATCCAATTTGCTTGAAAAGTGCCGTTTTTAGCCTTTTATCTTGCTCTAGCGACATTTCACGTCAAATTTGGCTTAAATGTGCATTTTTAAGTCTCTAGAGGTAATACTGACCAAAACTGTGATTTAGTTAGCCAAACTGTACATTTGACGTGCAATTTAATTTTAATGTGATGTTTCTGGTCTATACATCTTTCAGTAGAAAAAACTGTTGTTTTTGGCCTACATTTCCGGTCCAATTTGGTTGAAAAAGTGCCCTTTTTAGTCTTCATATGTTGCCGCGGCCACATCCTACGTCAAATTTGGTTTAAATGTGCATTTTCCAGTCAATACAGCTAATACTAACCAAAACTGCGATTGTTAACCATAATCTACATTACAAATCCAACTTGATTTTAATGTGCAGTTTCTAAGTCTTCCAGCAGTAAAAACTGTTGTTTTTAGCCAAAATCTACATTTCTGGTCAAATTTGGCTAAAACGTGCACTTTTAAGGTGTTAACATCTTGCAGGAGCCAAAACTGTGTTTTCGAGCCAATATCGACATTTCACGTCCAACTTGGCGTAAATGTGCATTTTCCACCCTTTACATCTGCAGAAGAACAAACTGTTGTTTCTGTCCAAAATCTTCATTTTAGGTCGAATTTGGCTTCAATGTGTATTTTCAAGTCTTTACATTTTGCAGCAGGCAAAATTGTGTTTTTGAGTTAAAATCTACACTTCGGGTCGAATTTGGTTGAAAAGGGCTGTTTTAAGTCTTAACATCTTGCAGAAGCGAAAACTGTGTTTTTCAGGAATAGTCGACCTTTCACCTAAAGTTTGCCTAAGATGTGCAGATCCAACTCTCTACAGCTTACAGTTTGCAGCAACCAAAACTGTGTTTCTGAACCAAAATCTAAATTTCACGTCAAATTTGGCTAAAATGGTGCCGTTTCAAGTCTTAACATCTTACGGCAGATTTGACATCCAATTTGGCTCATATGTGCTCTTTCTAGTCTTTAATAGCTTACAAAAAAACCAATACTGTGTTTTTGAGCGAAAATCTCCATTTCAAGCTTCATTTGGAAAATAAGTGCCGTTTACTTGTGTAGCTAAAATGTGTATTTAAGCCAATGTAAAGACGTTTTAGCCAAATTTGACCTGAAATGTCAAATGACAACAGATTTTACTGCAACTAAGCCAAATAGACGTGAAAATGTCGATTTTGGATAAAAAACACAGGTTTCGCTGCTGCAAGATGTTAGGACCGTTAAAACAACACTTTTCAACCAAGTTGGAACCAAAGTGTAGATTCCTAACTCAAAAACACAATTTTGCCTGTTACAAATGCTAAGACTTGAAATGACGATTTTGGCCAAAAACAACAGTTTTTACTCCTGCAAGATTAAAAGAGTGGAAAATGCCACATTTGACCTGAAATGTCAAATGACAACAGATTTTACTGTAACTAAGCCAAATAGACGTGAAATGTCGAGTTTGGATCAAAACCACAGGTTTTGCTGCCGCAAGATGTAAAGACTTAAAACAACACTTTTCAACCAAATTGGACCCAAAGTGAAGATTTTTAACTCAAAAACACAATTTTGCCTGTTACAAAATGTTAAGACTTGAAAAATGTTAAGCCAAATCGGACCTAAAATGACGATTTTGGCCAAAAACAACAGCTTTTGCTCCTGCAAGATTAAAAAGTGGAAAATGCACAATTAAGCCAAGTTGGACATGAAATGTTGATATTTGGTCAAATACGTTTCACGTGTGCTCTTAAAACAAAAATCGAGATTTTAAGTCCATTTTCAAGATTTAGTGCTTTAAAAGTCTGAGATACGTTTTATAAGCGAACCTCTACAGCCTGAAATAACCAAAACGGACGTGTCAAGACCCATTTGGCTCACATGTGCAGTCTCAAGGAGTCGACATTTCACGTCCCATATCTCTAACATATGCAATTTCGCTTCTTTGCATCTTATAGTAGCCAAAGTGTGTTTTTATGCCAAAATCGACATCTGAGGTTCCATGTCTCTTGAAATGTCCAGTCTAAAGTGCTTACAGCTTGTAGTAGCCAAAAGTGTGTTTTGAGAAAAAAATCAAGACTTCAAGAGCCATACACACGAGTTATGAAAAGTTAGTTCGCCTTTTATGGTGTAAATACGCTTCACATGTGCTTTTAAAAGAAAAATCGAGATTTTAAGTCCATTTCAAGATTTAGTGCTTAAGTTTTAGCTACGTTTGGTAAGCGAATCTCCACAGCTTGAAATAGCCAAAATGGACATGTCAAGACCCATCTGGCACATATGCAATTTCGCTTCTTTGCATCTTATAGTAGCCAAAGTGTGTTTTTGAGCCAAACTCGATATCTCAAGTTCCATGTGGCTGAAATGTCCATTCTAAAGTTCTTACAGCTTGTAGTAGCCAAAAGTGTGTTCTGGGCACAAAATCAAGACTTCAAGAGCCATACACACAAGTCACGCGCAGAATGCCTGGATATCATTAATTATTCATAATCTGCGAAGTGGTAAATTTCCATACGAACGCGCGGCCAGAATAAGAGAAGAAAAGGCCCAAATTGGTTAAGTGGGGCTAAACAAAAATCGCTTTTCTGATTTCCTGAAGCTCTAACATAGAATTCGGCATACGGCTTTTGGAAGAGTAATGATTAAGCTAGAATTTGAGCCTAAACCAAAGGAGATTTAGGAAGCACAAGGACTATTCATTCGCAGTTGAAACACTGCAAAATTGGACGCTTTTTAGTATGAAGTCCGTTTTCAACAGCGGTTTATTGAAAATCCAAACCGCCTTGCAATATTCGGCATACGGCAAATGGAAAATGGATCTTTTCTTAAATAAAATCCGTTTTAAGTTTGGTAATTGATGAACGAGAACCACTATCCCGTTCCATTTGAAAACTGCCTGGTCAATTTGCGTTTGAAAATGGCGCGTTCAAGGTAAGCGAGCCATTGTTTTTAGCTCAGGACTGCATAACAATGGCTGTCAAAACTAACAATACCCATTCAAGAAAACCATTTAGATGTAAATTAGTACCCATTTGCCGCAAATTTTAAAACCGGTCTCCCAGCTGAGTCATTCGTCCATAGCGTGCAATAGACGTATTCGGCTAACGTGTTTACATCCTTGTTGCCACCCAATTCAGATCACGTGATGATTCATTTGGGAGGTTACAATTGTGCAATTTGCTACGCGTAACTGCGTGCATGAGAGTACGTGCAAACAGAACAATTGTATTCTCCCAAATGAATCATCGCGTGATCTGAATTGGGTGGCAACAAGGATGTAAACACGTTAGCCGAATACGTCTATGAACATGGAGGAAAGAAAAAACGATCTACCCTCTATTAATACATATGGTTCCTATCTTCGTTGATGAAAACCACCGGATGTTTTATCTGCAAGTGAGTGGCGAAACACTGTGGAACTGGAGAGATGTTTGTAGGCCAGGAACACTGTTTGAGTTACTTTGAGTAAGCGAGTATTTTGCCCCTTGGCTACCAGCTACATTACTCAGCGTGCGAGCGAGTCGGAGACGTCGTTGCCCGAAGCGTTAGACGATTTCGTGAAAAGGTACAAAGCAAGCACAAACGGAAAAAAAAAACCGAAAAAGTCTGAAGGCGGAAACTTGGGTGAAACTAGGGATAAAACCGGAGGAGATAAAGCAGACTCCGGGTGATGTCTCAAGCAAATGGCAACCTCCACGCTACCGCGGAAAAGTCAGCGGAATTGTATGCCGAGATGCGAGAGAGGCTTGCTCTCTCTGGAAAAGATTTTACAGACGTGGGAAAAAGGCAGCAGCACAGACACTTGACACAAATACAGTAAGTTGACTTCCAAAATTGTTGTTGTTAACCATTTGGTTGCCAAGGCGAGAACTTCATGCAAATAAGACTGGTAACCGGTCGCTTCGCCAAAAGTCCGTCTCACTCGAAAAAAACGTCAATTCACCCGAAGTTTTATTAACACAAATTAGGGAGTAGTTGGCGGCCAAATGTGTTTCTCTCTGTATTTCCTTCCTCGATATGCCTGAATCAGCGTTAAATCATCGTCCAATGTTTTCATTTATAGGCAAGAAAGCTCAAGATGCATATGGGTTATTGCCAGAGTCATTAACGCTCCGGGACAAAACTGGATTGGTCCATGAAATTAACTTAAAGGAAACCCCAACAGTGTTGTGGTTCGGATTCGAACACGGACTCAGAGACGTGAGTTGAATGCACACACGTTTATTACAAACTACTGAGCGAAGGAAAAAGAGTACACGATGAATAAATTAGCGGCCTTATATACACACCGAACGGCCTGGCACTAATGCGACGACCGCAGGCCGGAAATACTAATTTCTAAGCGATATCACGACAAACAGGTGAACTAAATTCCAAACGAATAGTTCATTAGATAACAATAATCCACAATAGACCCATTTCAGCAATTCCCAATCTGGAGGACAAACAATGGTTGTTTTCCCCCCTGAGAGAAACAAACCTTTCAAATGCAAAACAATCTTATTGTTTTGTCCTCCAGATTGGGAATTAACTGAAATGGGTCTATAGTCATCGTCATCTTTTCACGGCCTTGACAGATGATGCTGAAAAAGAAAATATGCCAGTTAGTCAAGTGCCCAGTTCGAGTAAGCACGATCCTTTGAACTTTATTTATACACGGTAAAGCCAACCCGCGCTGTCTTGAAATTTTGGAAACATAAGCGATGAAAGCCGTCGCGGATGGTTTTCAAAGTTTTTCAAATAAGATGAGCGGCCATCGATCTATCAACGAACTTTGCTTGAGTTCGTTGCTTTGTGAGCGTAACAAGTGAATAACGACCAACACTACCGACTCGCGTAAGCAAACAAATATGTTTAGAATCAATCGCTCTTTCAATCGCCTCTCCAGGGTGCTTTGGTATGTCACTTCGTTGACAATTTTCAGCTCTGCTATGCCAAGGAAGTCTCTTATCGTGCTGCGTTGTGCCTGCGAGTCTGTAAGCGTTGTTCAGGCTGCATTTCTTCTCATCTAGGTCGAGAGCACCGCCGCGTATCGTCGATGGATTTCCGCAAGGTCATTGCGGTCGACCTTCGCAGCAGCAGCAGGTTGGCTGACGCGGGTTCTGAAGAGCTCTTCAGGGTTCGTAGCTCCTGCTCCAGGGCCTTAATTCGGTCATCCTTCTCTCTCAACTCCTCTGTGTAGGCTGCGATGCGCTGCTCATGTTGCCGGACCATGTCTGCCATTTCGTCAGCAACCTGTTGAGCCTGAGCTAGCTGCTCTTCTCTCTCTTAGCAGTTATCTTCAAACTCGTCAAACTGGGCCTTCAGGTCTTGGTAGGCTTTGCCTAGTTGGTGATTTTTTTGCTGCAGCTGCCGACAAATGGATTTGTAGTTGGGCTCAGCTTCTGGAGACCCTGCGGCTGCAGCTGCGGCTACCTGCGGCTACTTGCAGCTGCTCCTTTTCTGCTGCCCTCCTTCCCTTCTTGGTCTTCTGTTTTTTCGTTGGTGTTGCCAGCTAGGATACATCCATCTATCGGTGAATCACTCCAAGAACTTTGTTGATCCCGACAGTGGTGCACACACCAATACCATCGAAGGCGTGTGGGCTTTGGTCAAGAAGAAGCTGAAGTCGATGTCAGGTACCCTGTATGAATACACACCCAGCTACTTGGACGAGTTCACCTGGTTCCGGAACTTCGGAAAAGACCGAGCATTCGAGCAGTTGCTGGAAGACATCTCTGAACAGTTTCCACAGCAGTAAAACTGCAAAAAAAACCCGGCTCCTTTAGGAGCCACCACATATTGAAAAGTCAATGATCAATAAAGAGTTTTAACATAAATGAACATGTGATCAATATGTCGAGCGACTGAAAAAAGCACGGTGAAAAAAAGCAAAACCGATCAATTAAGAGTGTTAATTTCCGAATCGTGTGATGAAAATAAATAAACATGTGATTAACTTGTCGGCCGACTCCCTTTGGTAACCGACCCTTGAAAAAAACATCGAGAAGACCTAGGTACTAGTGTTTCATTTTCAAAATGGCGGCTGTTTAGCTTTCATGTTTTCGTCCTTTCTTGTGACGTTGTTCTTGCTTCCAACTGAAAGACGTAACAAAATAAGAGTTAGGAAAGGTAAGTTTTTCGATGAATGCGTCGGTAGTGTGTTGGCCGACGTGTCGGTAGTGTGTTGGCCAACGTGTCGGTAGTGTGTCGGTGGTGTGTCGACCGACGTGTTGGCCGACGCGTCGGTGGGATCGGATTCTTTACCTTTACCGAAGCGAGGTGCGAATAGGCTAAACAATAGCGAAAACAATATGCGAAAAGTTTATTGTTTCGATGCTCCGCCCTCTTCAAGTTAATGAGCTAGGTCATATTCCCTGCGGGAAAAAGCGCGCGTTTATCTTAACCAGTGAGACTCGCCTCCAGCCAGTTATTTGAATAATGCTAGGTGATATGACAGACCTACAAACTGCAAGTAAATGTCACGAGAACGATAGGCATTCTGCGCGATTATTCATGTAAGTTCTCTATTTGAAGGCTCAATTTCTGACAAAGAACTTGTAAAAAGGTCAGGTCTTTTTCTCTTACTGGAGCCAGGTGACCAGCTGACGGCAGACAAAGGGTTTGACATTAAATATATTTTGGAACCCATTGGTTGTGAAATCACTATTCCTGGCTAGCAAAGGACAGTATTCAAAAGAAGAACTTCCGCACAGTAAGGAAATTCACAATGTTCGCGTCCATGTGGAAAGAGCTATTCGAAGGGTTAAAGAATTCCATTTTTTTTATGTTTTACCTTTAACTGTAGTTGGTAGTATCAACCAGATATGGACGGTTTCCTACCTGATCACTAATTTCCAGGGATCATTGTTGCCAACGACCCGCGAACACGCTCGGCTGGCGAGGCGGCAGAGAATAGTACCGCGCGAAGAATGGTGTATGCAGAAAAATTCTCGATCGAGCTCTGAAAGTGTAAGTGTAAAGTGTAAGATGTAAGACTTTTGTCTGATTGGCTGATTTGTTACCATGGTACTCGTGACTCTAATGAGCGCGCGCTGCCGAAATCTCAAAAACAAAGATGGCGTCCGAAAGAGCGATTTGATGTTGACTTTGCTTCATCGCTTGTTCTAGAGTTTTAGGTAAATGTTGCTGATGTTTGCTTTGTTTGAGTTTGTTATATCTTTTTAATTTATTTCAATACACTTATCGATTTCTAATGTTGACTTTGCTTTGATTCATCGCTAGCGCTTGTGACATGCCGTTAGGGACAGCGCGTCTCCCAGACACTTAGATTTCACTTAGATTATTTTCGAACAAAATAAAGGACGGGAAGCTTCTTGAGAAATACCTGTGGATTAAAAACAAAACTGTTAAATTTGGTCTCTCGCGCGGGCCATAAATTAATTAACTGGTAAGTTAATGGAATTTAACTTACCAGTGTTACAAACTCGGTGATTCCAGCGTAAACAACCATCGCATTGAACTCCCTGTTGTCTGGGCCGAACAGGTTCGTCACAAACAATGCAGTTGATTAGTTGCACAGACGCCATAATGGGAACTCGCAGTGTAATGATTTGTGTTCGTGCTGGTTTTCAGTAAACACTTCATTTGCATCGGGCATATTTAATGAGCTTTCTCACCTTCTCCTTCTCTGCTCGAAACTTGTCTTAATTCGTTTCAAACTCCTATTTCTTTTCTCTCTTGAAGAAATTAAACTTATGAAAGCGTAGACATGCCACAGAAATTACATTCCAATGCGCCAAGTTACTTGAAAAGTTTTCTGAGCTGCCAACCTCACTCGCCATGAATATATTTTCAGTCGGGTGAAATCAACATCCTGCGCTGATCCGAGCATGCGCAGACAAATGTCCCTGGACCCTCTCTCCGAGAGCGGAGCGTGACAACAGAGAGAGGGGGGCCAGAACTGGACTAAGGTTGGGGCGACGTAACTTGGGGCGACAAGGCGATGGGGCGACACAACCTGACACCTTGAGAACCACTAGCTAGAGTTTTAGGTAAATGTGGCAGATGTTTGCTCTCTTTGAGTTTATTTTCCTTTTTTAATTTATTTCAATACACTTATCGATCTGTAATTGGTAAATCAAACTTTTCCGGCACAAGTTACCATTTTCGTTTTTACTGGCCGTGGCGAGAAAAATTTTCCCTCATGGCTTCTTGCAGCTGGTTGTAGAGTGGGAAAATGTCCCGCAACAAATACCCAAAAACGTGTTAAAAATATGTTAAAAGCGCGTTTGTAAAGTTTAGAGAAGGGGTAGTGTGTAGAAAGTGCTGCGGTAAGTTAATTATATTACACAAACTCCGTTCGAAATATATGAGAAAACATCAGGTAGAATTCCGCTTATTTGTGCTTCGAACCACTTTTTAACGCATAAAAAAGCCTGTCCCTGGTAGGGACAGGTAAATGAATGACGTAATCCCATAGTGCCCCTGTACAAGCACATGGTCCCATGATCCTCTGCATCTTTTTCTGCTGTGCTTCGAAACCACATGCAGGTAAGTGAATTTCCTGTACATTTTTCGCTTTATTTTCCCTTTCAGCTACAGCTACATCCTCTCCACACGGAGGAAAACGTTTGAAGATATTTATCTTCAAACTGATTTGCCCTTTTCAATCGTAGAACACGATGGCAAATCGAAAAAAGTCACACCGCTCGCGTTCTTCTTCCCGCCATCATGATCGATCGCCGAGCGGAAGCCCGCCTAAAAGGCAAAAATCTCCAAATCCTCCATCTTCATCAGAGGAAAAATCTTTGGATTCCATCCTACAAACTTTGCAGCAAATGCAAACAGAAATGTCGAAGACAAGCGAACGTATCTCCACGATGGAATCTCGCTTCGAGCAACACTCGCGAACTTTCGCGCCATCACATGCTCCTGATGACGACATCTCCGTTCTGGCCTATTCAGATGGTGAATTGTTAGACTACTCAGAAGATAACGTCTCTTTGACCACTGAACCTGAAGACCAGGCTATTCAGCCAACTCACGAGGCTATTAAGCCACCATACAATGCCACTAGGCCACCACACACAAGGCCACTAGGCCATCTCACGAGGCAATTGCCGCACAAACACCTGAGGAAACTCAACCAGATGCGCAGGCCAGTAATACTTCTGCCCCTGGTTCGTCGTTGTACGACCCTGACTCAACAAAATTATCATGGGAACCTAAAAAGGAACTATCCACGTTCCTAGAGAAACAGTTTCGAAGGAAACTCACCTATGACCAAGTATTTGAAATCCTTGACAATTACAGTGTTCCATCAGTTGATTGTCTGTTTACTCCGACCTTGGACCCTTCTGTTGTTAATCAAATCAACCCCATCCAAACCAAGAAATATGTGCAGGAACGTGATAAGGAGATGGCTGTGGTCCAAAGGGCCCTCTTAAACACAACAGGGCCCTTGTGCTCCCTACATGATGCCCTCTCTTCAGGAACTCAACTTCCACCAGAGGAAATTAAATGCATAGTTGAGCAATTATTATGCCCCCTCGGTTCAGCCAACCATCAACTGTCTGTGTTACGCAGAAAGAAAGTCCTTGCAAATATTAATAAAGAGAAAATAAATCTTGCTGATCAACCACTCCCTAATGCCAAAGGGTTTTTGTTTGGGGAGGACTTCCCCTCTGTTGCGTCCAAGCAGGCAGAACTTTCTCGTGGCCTAGCTAAGAACTTGTCAAATGTCCAAAAACCCAAACGAACTTTTCAAAAATCTGGGACCAACAAGGTCAGACAACGTCCTAAGACCACAGGTACCTTCTCTAAGTACCAGACAAACCGACCAAAAAACTATCGGTCCTTTCGCCCCAACAAGGGCCCCTCAAACCAAGACTCAACAACTACCTAGAAAGGTGGAAAGAAATCACTTCAGACCCCGAAATCTTACATGTTGTGTCAGGATATCAAATCCCTTTCCACTCTGTTCCTGTTCAGTTACACGTTCCAGGTACAAAATGTTCAGATGTAACAGTTCCCCTTGTAGATGCAGAAGCGAGCAAACTTCTGTCAGTAGGGGCAATAAAAGCAGTACCCTTTTCAAAAGAAAACTTTTTCAGCAGACTGTTCCTGGTCCCGAAAAAGGAGGGAACATACCGCCCTGTAATCGACATCAGCCGGCTCAACAAGTTTGTAGAGAACTTCCATTTTCAAATAGAGAACATTTCTTGTCTGAAGACACTTCTAAAAAGGGGAGACTTTATGACATGCATAGACCTAAAGGATGCACATCTCTCCGTCCACGTCCACAGGTCCTCACAAAAGTACGTGTGTTTCCAATGGAGAAACAGATGTTATGCCTTCCAAGGTTTACCATTTGGGCTAAATACAGCTCCCTGGGTATTTACAAAGCTAATAAAACCCATAGCAGCTTACTTGCGGAAAAGAGGTATTCGAATAATCGTCTACTTAGACGACTTCCTGATCCTGGGCTCCTCCATAGAAGAGTCAAAAGCAAACACTCAGCTAACACTAGACCTTCTGCAGTGGCTAGGGTTCACCATAAATTAGGAGAAGTCTGTCCTAGTTCCCACTCAGTCATTGACATTTCTGGGCCTCTCCATAAATTCCCAGACAATGTTGCTCAGTCTCCCAGAGAGAAAGGTCCTGAACATACAGAACAGATGTCAAAGTCTGATTTGCAATCCCACTCCATCAGCTCGCGAAGTGGCAAGCCTCATAGGGACTTTGGAAGCAGCTCGTCCTGCCATATGGCAGGCTCCCCTACACTACAGACAATTACAAATACAGCTCATAAAATCCCTACAGGCTTCTCGAGACGATTACGAGACACTCATGTCCTTAAACAGCAATGCTCATACCGAACTCCAGTGGTGGCTCCAAAACATAGCAATCGTAAACGGCAGTACCATCAATCCTCCTGCCCCCGAACTGTACATAACCTCAGACGCCTCCAAAGCAGGCTGGGGTGCATGCTGCCAGAGCCTCACGGCCAATGGTCTGTGGTCTCCTTTGGAAGCCAAAGATCATAGAAATGTTCTCGAACTCAAAGCATCCTTTCTTGCCACCAAAGCTTTTCTCAAAGACCGCTCCAACATCACAGTGTGCCTCCGCATGGACAGCCGTTTCCCACGTAAACAACAAAGGGGGAACCCGTTCCCCTCAACTAGTCAACCTAACCCTAGAACTATGGCAGTGGTGCCTTCAAAGATCAATTCTGATCACCGCTCAGCACCTATCAGGCAAACTCAACAATGCGGCAGACAGAGAGTCAAGAGAGTTTTTACGACTCCAGCGAATGGCAAATAGACCCACAAGTGATCAAGCCCTTCCTAAGAAGGTGCAGTGTAGATCTGTTTGCATCACGCCTAACGGCCCTCCTTCCAACTTATGCTAGCTGGAAACCAGACCCAGGTGCTACCTACACAGATGCAATGACCCTCAACTGGTCCCTTCTAAAAGGCTACGCCTTTCCACCATTCTGTCTGATCGGACCAGTTCTGAAAAAAGTATCTCAGGACAAAGCAGACCTGGTCCTCGTGGCCCCAGTGTGGTAGGCACAACCTTGGTGGCCAGCCCTCCTGAACCTTCTAATCAAGAATCCTACCATGATCCCAAACTCCAAACACCTGCCGAGGGATCCTGCGTTCCCTCTGAAAATCCACCCAATGTACCCCAGGCTTCATTTAGCCGTCTTTCAGTTATCAGGGAACAACACCAAACAGAAGGGTTTTCAGAGGACATTACCAAAATTCTGCAATCAGCAACTCGTGCCTCCACACATAAGACATACCAGTCAGCCTGGGGACTATGGCATAGCTGGTGTGCTAAATGGAAAGTTAATCCAATTTCAGCCACATTCAACGATGTCCTTCTCTTCTTGACTGATCGCTTCAACAACGGGGCTGCCTATAGGTCAGTCAATGTAGCGGGTTCAGCTATATCTTCTTGTCACCCTAAGATCGATGGCTACCCAGTGGGTCAGCATCCTCTCGTTGTTCAACTTTTAAAAGGAATGCTTAACATGCGCCCTCCAAAACCTAGATATACGCACACGTGGGATGTGCATCTTGTAACAAAGTACCTGGACTGCCTTGGAAAGACCAAGCGCCTGCCCTTAAAGCTCCTCTCAATCAAATTGGCAATGCTCTTTGCCCTTTCCTGTCCAGAACGAGCTTCGTCCCTTGCAAAGTTGGATCTCCAACACTGTCGTGTGACACCGGAAGGAGTTTCCTTCACACTTGTGTCTCCGAGAAAGCGAGGCTCTCCAGATTAACTGCCTCGAGCGTTTTTTGCGTCCTTCCCTCACAATGAGAGACTCTGTCCTGTTGGGACTTTGCGCCATTATTTTAAAGCTACACGAAACTTACATCCAGTTTTCCCATCGTCAAAACCAGATCCTTTGTTTGTTTCTTATGTCAAACCGCATAATCCAATCACTGCGCCCACTCTTAGCCGTTGACTACGCACAGTCTTAAAGAATGCTGGTATTGACACTAACATTTTTAAGACCCACTCCGTTCGTGGAGCCTCAACAACAGCAGCAGTGAACAGTAATGTTCCACTTGATGATGATATGAAAATGGCAGATTGGTCTTGTGTTAGTACCTTCCAGAAGTTTTACTACAAGCCTATTTTTAAGGCCAATTATGCTCATCCTGTATTAAAATAATTTTCAAGTTGCCCTTAGGCTTAAGATGGTCATGGCAAATTAAAATAACTCTTGATGTTGCAGATTCTGCGTTGTTATTATTGATCTTCCCATACCCAGCCCCTCTTCTGCACATAACGTGTCAGGGCGTTGAACTCTACCTGATGTTTTCTCATATATTTCGAACGGTGTGTGTAATATAATTCCAATTATACCTGGGCCGCGAAGCGGCCTGCCAGTGTAATTGAAATTATATAAACAAACGAAGTGAGAAATATATGAGTCCCACCCCTCAAACCTAGTCTCTGTTCCCCTCACACAGCGTTAAAAAGATGCAGAGGATCATGGGACTGTTTCGTGCTCAAATCTTTTATTGCACTCTAGTCGAATGGCATGTACATAAGATCATGTGACTTCTATCGAATACATTAGCATATCTGACATACTTAAGCGAGCATACATTAGTCACGTAACATCCCCCTTCCTTTGGGATGACAACTTGAAAACAATAATCACAATAACAATCAATGTTCCTTAATCAAACCGTCAAGTCCAGTTTCTAACAAATGTTCAGAGTCCTTAGTGCAAGTAGTCCTTAAGGTAGGCAGGTTCTCTGACGGTCCTTTTGGGGTGCTGTGCTACAGGAGCATGTACTACTTGCTGATTGGCCCCCGACTGGACCGATGCTTCCTGTGTGCTGTTGGCCCCAGCTTGAATCTTTTCCTGATTCTTGTTTGGAGTGTCTGACGGCGTCTGTTCAGAGGTTTGTTGGACTGGTGGTGTCCGCTGTGGAGACCTCTGTGGTATGGGCTGCTCGCGAAGGTCTGCCCTGTTCCTTCGGTAGGTCCCTTTCTCCGTCTCGACTTCATAGGAACGTTCGTCATGTCTTTTCGTCACCGTGGCCTGTTCCCATACTCTTTTTCCTAGTCGAAATGGTCTCATCCTGATCTGAGCTCCTTCTTCTAAGGGGGAAAGGTCACGCGTTCCCCTGTTGTAATACAGAGCTTGCCGTGCCTGCTTTGCCTGTGTCTTCCTCTTTACTGTTTCAGCTGGTACAACACTGCGGCTTTAGTAGCTCTTTGGTTGTCGGGAGTTGTGTCTTACAACGCCGGCCAAGTAACCGTTGGGCAGGACTGGTCCCCATTGACTCAGTAGGGGTGTTTCTATGCGCCAGTACTGCAAGGTAAAGGTCACCTTTGGTGTCTTTGGCCTTTCGCAGAAGTCGTTTCGCCTCTTTGACAGCTGCTTCTGCCTTGCCATTTGTCTGTTGGTGTCTAGGACTTCCTGGTCGGTGCTCAAAACCCCATTCGTTGGCAAAGTTACTGAATTTCTCGCAAGCAAACTGTGGGCCATTGTCACTTATGACGATGTCTGGTATGCCTTGTCTCGCGAAGTGGCATTTAGTCGATTTCCCAGAAATTTGAGAAATAGTCAACAACGATCAGGTAGTCCTGGCCATTGATGGTGTACAAATCTGTACCAATCTTCTCCCATGGGCGTTCCGCAATTTCATGGCTCATCAAGGACTCTCTCTGCTGCCTCACCTCATATTTGCTACACGTCTCGCATTGTGAGATGTACTCCTTTAACTCGGCGGTCATGCTGGGCCAGTACATGCACTCTCTAGCTCTCCTCAAACAACCATTTACGCCGATGTGTGAGCTGTGAAGGCGTTCTTTCATCTTTGGCCTCATCTGTTTCGGGATGAGGAGTCGCTCTCCTTTGAAGATAAGACCGTCATAGACGCTCATCTCGTCCCTGAAGCTGAAGTAGGGTGCAAGTACTGCTGGAAGCTCTTGCTTTTCCTCTGGCCAACCAATCTGGATGACTTCCTTTAACTGCTGCAACACGTCATCATCACGGGTGCTGCTCCTAATCTCCTCCAGTCTTTCATCAGTCATTGGCAGTAGTTTGACTGCGTTTACACGTTCGAATTCCCCTTGGGTATTCTCAGTGGTGGGAAGAAATGCCCTGCTGAGGGTGTCTGAGAGGTACATCTCTGGACCTGGTTTGTAGACAATGGTCACGTGATACTTCTGAATCTTCAACAGCATCCCTTGTAATCTCTTGGGTGCGCTTCGGAGTGGCTTGTTGGAGATGGCTGCTAGCGGCTTATGATCACTCTGAACTGTCACTGAGCGACCGTAGACGTACTGGTCAAATTTCTGTAGCGCAAATACTACTGCCAGCATCTCCTTTTCAATCTGTGCATAACGTGTTTCTGGGTCTGTCAAGGCACGGCTTGCAAAGGCTATGGGTTGCCCATTCTGCATGAGGGCAGCCTCAAGTCCCTTTTCACTGGCGTCGCATTGCACTGTGAGTTCCTCACCAGGGTTGTAATACTTCAACAAGGGTGCCTCTGTCACAAGCTCTTTGACCTTCTCAAATGCTGCCTCGTGTTCCTGTTACAGTTGCCATGGTACATCTTTACGTGTCAACTGCTGTATGGGTTCTAGCACCTCTGCCAGCCGTGGCAGAAATTTTGCAAGATAGTTCACGAACCCGCAGAATCGCCTGACAGCTTTGACATTGTCTGGCTTGGGCATGTTGTGTACGGCCTCAATCTTTTCTGGGTCAGGTCTCAGGCCATCTGCTGTGACCAGGTGTCCCATGTAGGGTATCTCTTTACATAGCAGCTTTAGTTTCTTCTTGTTGAGCTTCACTCCTTGCCCTCTGCACCGCTGTAAGAACTGCTGCAGCTTGTTGTTGTGGTCGGCGGTTGCCTCCTCATCTGTCTCCCCTACTCCATAGATGACCATGTCATCGTGTACTGTCAGCAGCCCATCTAGTCGGTCAAGTGCTTGGTTCAGCCTCTTCTGGAATATCTCACTGGCCACACTGACTCCAAATGGAAGGCGTTTCCACCGGTACCTGCCGTAGGGTGTGTCAAAAGTCGTCAGCCTGCTCGACTCGTCATCCAGTTGTACATGCCAGTAGCCGTTTCTGGCATCTATTTTCGTGAAAACTTTTGCTCGTGCAAGGCTTGGGAGTACATCATCTATCACAGGCAGGGGGTATCTCTCTCTCTTCAGTGCTTTATTCAGTTGCTGCGGGTCTAAGCAAAGTCTCAGATCACCCGATTCCTTTGTTGCAATGACAAGGTTGCTCACCCAGTCGGTGGGCTCATCAACAGGCACCAGTACACCAATGTCTGTCAGTCTATAAAGCTCAGTTTTGAGCTTCGGTTTAATGGCGAATGGCACTCGTCGCGATGGTGCAATGGTGGGAGGCACAGAAGGGTCAACGTCAAGGTGCTGCAGTCCTTCAAGTGTCCCCAAATCGCCCTCAAATACATCACGGTATTCTTCAATGATTTCTTGTGCTGTCCGGGACTTAGTATTTGCCACTTTCGCTGCAACGATTTTCTCGAAATTCTCTTCGTGTACTTCAATAAGTCTCATCTGCTGTATCACTGCTGCGCCTAGCAGTGGGGTGAGATTCTCCTTGACGATGATGAACTCACGGAGTACTTCTTTTGATTCCTAGGATTGCGTATGGTCACGCGGCAGATTCCTTCAGGTTTAAGTTCAGTCTTATTCCACATCTGCAAAACACGTTTCGTCGGCTGGATATCTTCTTTGTTGACGTATTTACTTGGCAAAACATTTACGGCTGCACCGCAGTCGATATGGAACTTAATGGGCTTCTCGTTGATAAGCATCTGTGCGTAGATTTCACGTTCCGAGACGCTGTTGACAGTTCCTGTCATCTCTGGTTTCGAGGTCACGCAATACAGGAATTCTTCCTCGCTGGTTTCGTCTTCTTCAAATTCAACATTGTGTGTTTTTTCTCTTGCTCTGCACTGGGACGCGAAGTGTTTTTTTTTTCACATGCTCCACAAATACGGCCCCAAGCGGCGCAATTGGTTCTGCCTTTACGATGTTCTCGCCCACAGAAATCACATGGCCTGTCGCTTGTGTTGTCATCGTTAGGTTTCCGGTTCGGATTATCTCGGCCCGTTTGCTTCGGGTATTTGCGCTCTGGTTTCTTCGGTCTCTCCATCTTCACCTTATGGACATCTTCAGGTTCCTGTGTAGTCTGATCCATATTCTTAAGTTGTGTGTTCGAGACTTCGTCGCTTTTCGCGATCTCGATGCACTTTTGCAAAGTTAGTTTGCCTTGACGCAATAGGCGTTTGCGCGTTCCTCCATCACGTAGGCCAAGTACGATTCGGTCGCGGATGAGTGTGTCGTGTAAACACGTGCAGAAATTGCATGTTTGTGCAAGTGTCCGTAGTCCTCCTACGTAGTCATCTATGGATTCTCCTTCCTTTTGATCGCGGCTATTGAAGACGTAACGCTCGTACGTTTCGTTCGTCTCACCGATCGCAAAATTGTCAAATTGCTTGATTATCTCGGACAGCTTGCGCCGGTTTTCGTCGCTGAGGTCAAAGCTGTTGTAAATCTTGACCGCGTCGGGTCCTACTGAGTAAAGGAATAATGCCACTCTGTATTCCTCCGTCTGCTTGTCGAGCTGTGCTACGATGGAGTAGTTCTCCCATTGCTGTTTATAAACTTTCCAGTTTACGGCCTTGTCTTTCACCGACAGTTATAAGCCACTGGGCGGTTGTATGCCCTGCATCATCGGCCTCTCATATCAACCTCTAATATCTTTATTATTATTATTATTTGTTTTTACATATGTATCGTTTCCTGTTTTTTTTTATGCTAACATGATTGTAAACAAAAAAAAATGAAGTGCTAAATAAAGTAAAGTTGTAAAGTTGCAGCGGGTTTCCACTCGAAGACGGCGGTGGATCAGGCATCTGTACGGTTTCAAGATTCGTTTCTGCGTACTGAACGGATTCAGGGTTCTTTTCTGCGCTCGAACTCAAACGGTGTGAAGGTTTGACGAGCTTTCACGCTGCCACCATGTTTCGTGCTCAACTCTAGTCGAATGGCAACCTCGTCCCCAGGGCCTTCTCCTCGACGATTTTCAAGATGGCGGATCGTCGGTAGAAGGCCCTGGCACACAGCAGAAATCACGTGACAAATTTGTCCAGGGAGGGAGGTATTATTTGGGTCAAATTATGGGCATATAACCACGCAAAGTAACCATGAAGTACGCATGTCCACTGCAAGAGTGCATGGCAACACATGCGCACAACATCACCACAGTAAAAGCAAGATGGCGGACGGCAAAAGATCGCGTAGGATAGAAGGATTTCACATGTCTCGAGTTCGAGACCCAAAGATATGGCTGGGGAACACGAAGATCACCGAAACGTTTGTGTACCAACTGTGTTGCGGATACAGAACTGTCAAAAGTCGCCGGCAGCCAGTGAAAATCACCACTAACTTCGTGTTTCTGCCCGGCTAGTCGAGCTCTGCTATTCTTCTTGTTATTCACTTCAGCCTGGTTGAGAGCCTTCGTGGACGCCTCTTGGGACTTTTCTGGAGAATCAGGGAACTTGTATGGATTGACAATCGATTATGCAGTAGCATACCTTACCACTTTTCCATCGTGAAGACTTGACGGGGATAGATTATTAGAAGTGCATGTTGCTTTCCTCACCACAGAAATAGTTAACGCAAACTCATTGTTATTATACCAGAACTTGAAACGTTATAAATCCTTGGTTTTGGTGCTGGCAAATTGCAATTTCCTGATTGCTATTTTATTATTTACAACGGGAAAACTTTATCATCAAATGAATAACAACACCATTCACCATTTACAAGGATAAATAATGATAAAAATGTAGAAACAAAATTTCATTAATTATAATAATTATTTCTATTGAAGGACTCCTTTACTACTACCATTAGCATTATAATCTTTTCAGCCACTTTTTACAAAGCTAAAAAAGTTATTATCATTATTATTATTATTATTGTTATTGTTAATGATAATAATAATATTGTTATTGTTATTACTAGTGATAGCAATTGGACCGAGTGGAGTACAATTCAGGGAGTAATCGTGTGAGTAATTTCAAAAGCAAACGAACGCGAAGCACAAGGCCGGTTTGAAATATGAGCACGATTGCTCCCTGAATTGTATGAGACGAGGTCCAATTACTAATTAATCGTATCTATAACAAATTTCGGAATTAAAAATGTCTTCTAGGAACTTCTTTTCAGCAAAAGCATCCGTAGCACTTTTCCTAAGTTTTGAAAACTGTAGAAAACATTGCTAAAGAAGCCATTAAAGCGGATGTAATTGACGTGAAAATCGCGTGGGTATCCAATTACAGGTGTCTGATTACGAAAAATTCAAATCGGACAGCTGTAATTGGCCACCTACGTGATCGCGTGCCGATTACATGACAAATAGGCGTGCGGAAAACCAATTACGATCGAGAATTTTGTTATAGATACGATATTATTATTATTATTATTATTATTGTTATTATTATTATTATTATTATTATTATTAAACGGGCAGTTCTCAGTTGAAACTATAAGTACATGTAATATTGGAACCAGTAAACCCTTTCCATTTGTTTATTTATCCTAACACTTGCCTTAAGTTGGGTATGTGGTAACCACTATGTCATATAAGCACTTATTGCAACAGGTATTGGATAACCTTGACAGAAAATAAAGACATTTATTTCTTTATCTTGTTGTAGTTTGCCTGTTTCTGTGTGGACTATATTTTCTTCTGAATCTTGTAACCCTGATAGTATAGAAGCACTTCTTTCAACAAAAGACAAAAGAAATTAATTAAATTTTTTGGTGTTTCTTGTTGTCGTTGACATGTAGACGACCAAACTACCAAGGTTAACATGTGCCCACATTTGGGGTTTATGGTAGCCATAATCGTATATTAGCACCTCTTACATTGAAACAAACGTGAGTACATTTGAAAGAAGTTAGTGAAATTTGTTGATGTTTCTTGGCGTCCTTTGCTTGTTTATGCACTGGCCATATTTTGTTAACCAAAACACCATGGTTCACATGTGCCCACAATTTGGGTATATGGTAACCATTATGATATTTGGGAACTTGTAACAAGCATAAGCTTGAGAGAAAATAAAGAAAGTTCTTTTTTCTCACCGTAGTTCGCTCGTTGATGTAGTGACTTGATTTAGATTTGCTTCAAAAATCCTTGGTTAACGTATGCCCATAATTTGGGTATAGGGAAACCATTATGA
>OZ026603.1:21602861-21697861 GCA_964020085.1 Micromussa lordhowensis
CGTTATTTACGAGTCGCGAAGCGAAGAGAAACCTCTGGGACCAGGGTAACCATTTGTCACCAACCGTTGTTAATTACATTTGTGATCGCACCATATTACACTTGTCAGTTGTGACCTTCATTAAAATCTTGACCAGTTATTACACTTGTGGCTAAACAGACATTCCTTTCATAAATACCAACCATAAGTTTGTGCTGACCACTGTTAAACTGAGGAAGGCAAAACCTCCGATGGTCAATCATAGTCACGCCATCATACCGACAAAGTAGAAGGACATACTCATGTATTATCGATTGCTCAACCATCAAAGTGCCCTGATCCTCAGAAACAGCCTCGCAAGTCGTCGACAACGGCTGCTCGTGCAATCCATCACCAACATCTACTTCCGCTTCATCATCCGTCACTGTGTTTGCTGCACCATCCTCTGGCATATACTGAGCCCTGTTGAAGTCAAGAGACCTCGCCGAACACCCTGCTCTTTGTTTTCGAACCTTAGACTTGTTTTTGGGCCTTAAAGTAGAAAAGTCTAAAATTCTTCTACCGTTAAAATAAACGGGATTGAATCGCGATCGTTTACCGTCGTCCGCCATCTTGCTTTTACTGTGGTGATGCGCATTTGTTGCCATGCAGCGTTGCCATGCACTCTCGCAGTGGACATGCGTACTTCATGGTTACTTTGCGTGGTTATATACCCATAATTTGACCCAAATAATACCTCAGGGAGGGTGGAAATTTATTGAAAATGGCGGCCAAGATAAAGAGTGAGAGGGTCTGGGTGCGAGGTCTGGTGAAAACAAACAAATGGCGGCAAACGCAAACTTGGGCGTTTAAGGCGGGGGTACACATGAAAGCCGTATTTTGGCTGGGTAGTATGTTTTTTATGCAAATATCTCGTTGACGTTTCAAGCAATCAAGAATCTCTTTGCTCATTTCACATATCTATGTTTTGGGTTGTTTTGTAAATTTTTTGGTGATTTTTAGGTATATTTGGAGAGAAATAGTTTTTCTTAAAGGATTAGTAAAATTGATGGAAATAGGAAATTTGGAAGATTTGGTGTTGTTTTAAAATTAGAGTTTGAAATTAAAAATTGGTTCATACACTCCAAACAGTTGCCCAACAACCTGGGGTGCCATTGTGCGGTCAGGCAACTGTCTGGTGGTGTTCCATAACCCTTTTTTTTCCCTTTCAACCTCTCTTTAAACTTACCAAAATTTCACTTAAATTCACGTGTACCCCCGCCTTAAATAAAGAGGCTAAAAGTAAGAAGGAATGCATGTACAAGCAAAAGGAAAATGGTAAAATGATCTAGAAATTTATTCTTGCTGTTTTTTGACTTTCCGTTATTGCAAACCTAAAATTTTTTAGCGTAGTACAGGTTCACGATTACACTATAGTCGGCTCCATCCAAAATGGTTAAAATAAGTTTAAAAGGGTTTAGAGTTCGTCCGTTTTGTCACTGATGTACATAAAGAATTTTACAAGACTTTTTCTTGCTACATATTGACTTTTCCTATACTCACAGGGGCGAAAGGTTTTAAGGGTTTTCTTCGGTTAGGATAAGCTATCTTGACCTAACAAAGCTATTTTAGGCATTTTAGGAATTACTTTCTTTTAAACATAATATTATTATAGTTTGTAACCACTTCCACATTTTAAGTCACTAAGTGGTAAATAAAAGTGTATTTTCCTTTTTTAAATGGATGTATGGAAAGGTTGTCATTTAAATAGTTATTTCCACAATCGTACAGCAAAGTCTCTGGTTAGAATTTCTTTAACTACTCTCTGGTTAGAATTTCTTTAACAGCACAAATCTTCAGCCTGCTAGGCTAATCAGGCTGACTCACCTTGTATAAACAGGCCAATAGTAGATACTCCGGCATATTTACACTGATTTACGGGCAACCCTAAAACCAGGAATCCGGAAACCAGAATCCGGAAACCAGAATCCGGATTCCGGAATCCGGAATCCGGAATCCGGAATCCGGAATCCGGAATCCACAAATAAAAAAAAACAACAAGTCTTCAAATTCGCGAAACCCTTTTTGCATAGTTTTTGCCTGTAAAAAAAAAAGAGGCCAAACAAAGTGGTGATGGTTATGATTATAAGAATCTAAATAAAGTGCGTCTGAGAGCGTCTAAAATAAGTTTGCTGGTAAATGCCACTTTATTTTATTACGTGATCTGTTATTTACCCCGGAGTTATAAATTTGGGCTTTACGTCGAGTAGAAACTGAACAAGATAGGAATTGTCATAGAGAGAAGGGGCTCCGTCAGTGGCAGTCCCTGTACATTGACGGTTTTCGATGTCCAAAGGTTAACCTGGCTCTTCTAACTATTTTTTCCAAGACTAATTCCAGATCAACATCATTCCATTTTCACACTGATACTGTTACAAATCACCAGTACGTGTTCTTTCCGGCCTTCGTATCAAAACAATTTATAGTAATGTTGCACACTTACTTCCGTCTGTTTCTCGCTTGCGAACGGATTGGACCACATGTTGTTAAAAGATGTTAAAGGATTGCTAGAAACTCACCGCAATAGGTTGTTGTTATTGTGCTACTCATTAGTCTTCTCTTGGACCGGGGTCGCAAGCGACGAAGCCGTGAGAGGGCTCTCGCTCACATGCCAATGCAAAAATACACTAGACACTAGGGCCTGCTCAGACGCACTTTATTTTTAATACATTCTCATAATAATAGCCCTCACTAGGAATAGCTGTTGCACGAATTTCAACAGAAGGCGAATTTTTGCTTCAAAAAAGATTAAGTTTGAGGGTTTTTTTGCCTGGCCTCTTATTTTTTTTTACCGGCAAAAGTTATGCAAAATAACTTTCGCGAATTTGAAGAACTTGTTTTCTTTGATTTGAGGATTCCGGATTCCGGATTCCGGATACCGGATTCCGGTTTCCGGTTTCCGGGTTTTAGGGTTGCCCCTGATTTACATGTACAACATTTACAAGCTCAAGTGGCAAAGTTGGCAGGGACCCCCAAAATAATTCACCAACTCCTCCTGAGACAGTTTCTAAGGATATGAGTTTCATAATTCTTGGTGCCCACAGTCATTAACTAGGTTAGTTAATCCAATGTTACAGTTTGTTCATAGACTTGCAGTCCTTTACTGTGCACTCCTCATGGTTTTTTTTGAGTGCTATATTTCAGGATAGCAAACAATGATGAAAGGCTGAAACTACATTATAGAGTCCAAACTGAAAGCCAACAATTGCAACGGGTACCGTGGGCAGCTGTTTCGACCTTGTTGGGTCTCGTCAGCACGGTGTGGCAAGCTATGAAGTATTCAGCAATAAGGTAACTGCTGACAGACACAAACTGTCGCAGCAACGACACTATATTCTGGATTTTTCCAATTGTCCCTTGTCACCCGTTTTGCATGTGGCATTGGCCAATTGGCAAGGATTTGGATTTGAGTTTCATCTGAGGTCATCTCACACCATCTTAGTGAGTATATGGATATCAGTCGACCACCTGAATACTTCATTAATCATAGCTTGCTACACTGTGCTGACGAGACCCAACAAGGTTGAAACAGAGAAGAATGATCATCGCAGTAAATTTGCCAACTTAAGCAGTTGGAAAGAAGAAGCCTGAAAAAAATCAGGGCTTCAACGGGATTCGAACCCGTGACCTCCGCGATACCGGTGCGATGCTCTACCAACTGAGCTATGAAGCCACACATTGGGAGCGAGGTCAATTAAATGAGTTCATATCTTCCCGTGAGGAGTGAGATGATGTGAAGTATATATGAAATAATTCATATTTGAACTGCGGCTGTAGATGAAAGAGAAGAATGATCATCGCAGTAAATTTGCCAACTTAAGCAGTTGGAAAGAAGAAGCCTGAAAAAAAATCAGGGCTTCAACGGGATTCGAACCCGTGACCTCCGCGATACCGGTGCGATGCTTTACCAACTGAGCTATGAAGCCACACATTGGAGCCCTGATTTTTTTCAGGCTTCTTCTTTCCAACTGCTTAAGTTGGCAAATTTACTGCGATGATCATTCTTCTCTTTCATCTACAGCCGCAGTTCAAATATGAATTATTTCATATATACTTCACATCATCTCACTCCTCACGGGAAGATATGAACTCATTTAATTGACCTCGCTCCCAATGTGTGGCTTCATAGCTCAGTTGGTAGAGCATCGCACCGGTATCGCGGAGGTCACGGGTTCAAATCCCGTTGAAGCCCTGATTTTTTTTCAGGCTTCTTCTTTCCAACTGCTTAAGTTGGCAAATTTACTGCGATGATCATTCTTCTCTTTCATCTACAGCCTCAGTTCAAATATGAATTATTTCATATATACTTCACATCATCTCACTCCTCACGGGAAGATATGAACTCATTTAATTGACCTCGCTCCCAATGTGTGGCTTCATAGCTCAGTTGGTAGAGCATCGCACCGGTATCGCGGAGGTCACGGGTTCGAATCCCGTTGAAGCCCTGATTTTTTTCAGGCTTCTTCTTTCCAACTGCTTAAGTTGGCAAATTTACTGCGATGATCATTCTTCTCTTTCATCTACAGCCGCAGTTCAAATATGAATTATTTCATATATACTTCACAAGGTTGAAACAGCTGTCCACGGTACCCGTTGCAATTGTTGGCTTTCAGTTTGGACTCTATCATGCCGTTGCCCCGTTAAGCTTTCCACATAGTATCAGCCTTTCATCATTGTTTGCTATTCTGTCTATTTTTGGTTCATCAGATCTTTTACAGATCCTGCGTTTACAGGCAGCATTTTTGTTTGCGGTCCTTTGCATCATCATGTTTTACTATATTTCAGGAGAGGTATGACAAATGAATAAGATCGTTGCCACTTGCTAACAGCATTATTGTTCAGTTGAGACTTTCACATAAAGGCGAGAGTACTCTGATGACCATGTTTCTTATCCCATGGCAATCTGTTTCTTGTGCTTTTCAAGCCAGGAAAAAATACTTTTCCATGTCTTGTCCAACCAGTGGAGATAAAGTAATCTCTTGAGTCTATTTTCCCATTGAAGTTTTATTTAGAAAATAGTGGCAAGACAGATGTAAAAGTATTAGTAAGTCAGATGTGATGTCAACATGTGAATAAAGAAGTCAGTAAAATCCCATACAACACTTTATGGTACATATCATTCCTGTGGCTTTAATCTCAAACTCAAAATTCAACAAAATGAAAAATAGTTACAACATTCTGTGACACAGATCCAGAGAAGCAAAGGTCATGACATATGAACTTAAAACAAATTAAATTGTACCTGATATTAATTTTGGAAGACAAATATAGATAAAAAAAAGGAAATACAGTAGAGTGTATTAACTCGAACTCTGCGGTTGAAACAAAAAACAATTTGAGATAGCGAGGTTTCAAGTTAACAGGGTTGATGGCACAATAGACCTTTTTACCGATACAGCGGCCATCTTGAATTCTATTGTTTTAACTGAGAAATTATGGGCTGCCGAGGGGGCAATCGCTGGTAAATTTATCGTATACACAGCTTTTCAGGATAAATTTTTACTGCTTGTCTCTCATATTCCATAACAAATATTACAAGCGTTACATCTTTCCGTCACGATATTTGGCAGTTGTTCCTATGGTTATCAAAAAATTATTGTTAAAAGTTATCACGCCACAGTATTCTTTTTAATTATTTCTCATCTGCCCCCTGGGCATCCCATAATTTCCTCGGAATTCAAGATGGCCGCCGTATCGGTAAAAAGGTCTATTCAATTTGCCACATTAAAAATCAATAGTTGGTGATTTTTTAGCACTTCAGTGTTTAGTGCACTGTAAATTAAAGTTATTTTATAAAAACGGTAATTGGGCATTTTTATTATAAAATGTGATTAGTTCGTTGCACCAATCAAATACCAAATGTATGTAGTGTTGACCATACTGTTAGTTTTAGTGTTTTTGCCGATTATAGAAAAGAAGAGCTAATGGGATGGCGTCCACGTGGAGTTACAAGAGCCAGAGCTCGAGTTATCGGGGTAAATTGCAGTGCATTTTTGACCAAGGGAAAGGAAATTTAGTTCGAGTTGGCGGCAAAATCGGGGTATAAATGACTGAAAAGTGAGGTGAAATCCAAGGGAAATAGCACTAAGTTTGATTTAGTGGTAAGTTCGAGTTATCCGAGTTCCTGCTATTGGAGATCTACTGTACTTACAATATATGAAAGAGCAGCATTTACCAGTCCAGAGGTCTTAAAAGAAGAAGAATGAGAAGCAGTTCTAACTGTACTGCCGGCAGCTGAGTACTTGAATTGAGGAACATGATCACACGGAGAAGCGTGACTAATCTGCAATCTGTCCTAAATGTTGCTTACTGCTTTTCAGTTACTCTTAACTGTACAGAAGGGCTTAAAAGAAGATCAAACAGGCATCCTTTCTACTTTTTAAGCCTCAGACTCTGTTCTCAGTTTGCACGAAAAACCTAGGGAGCCACCATTTTTGTTTTGGAAGGAATAAACCAATGAGAGCGCACGTATGAATGCGCAATATAATGCACCAATCAGCGATCGTTTTAGTTCGCTGTGTGCCAGGGTCTTCTACCGACGATCCGCCATCTTGAAAATCGTTGAGGAGAAGGCCCTGGGGACGAGGTTGATAGCAATTCTGTAACACATAAAGAATATGCCAGGTAGATGTGTGTGTAGTGTATTAGGATCCAGTTCCCCTCCTGTATGATGAAACCCAGACCCTCTCGGTTAAGTAGTCGAGCACGAGTTATCATGGCGAATAAAGTTATCGTTGTTGTTTGATGCAATCCGGTTTAACCCTTCTTATCACCGACCAGTTCGGGACACAACATTGGCAACGAGGATGGACGACAACGAAAGAAACCATATTAAAACCTTCGATTGTCACGGCGACCGAAACACGTTGGGTCTCCGATGGAAACGCTGGCTTATCGCGTTCGAACTGTTTGCCGACGGAAAAGGGCTGATCTTGAATGAAGAAACTGCAACCAACAGGCAGAGAAGACGAGCATTACTGCTTAATTTGGCCGGTACTGACGTTCAAGATATCTTCTACACACTCCCAGACACAGGAGATGCGAAAGATTATAAGAAAGCTGTGGATGCACTAAACGCATACTTCGTTCCAAAGGTCGACACAACATACGCTAGGCATTGCTTCAGACAGCTAACACAAGCACCCGGGGAAACAATTCGACAGTTTGCAACCAGATTAAGGCGGACAGCAAGAGATTGTGGCTACGGAGCGGACACAGACAATCAAATTCGCGATGAAATCCTTTGCAAGTGCACCAGTACGTACATCAAGCGAAAGCTCTTGGAAGAAGGTCAAGGACTTAACTTAGACAAAGCGCTCGAAATAGCAGAGAACTGTGAAAAAGTGGACACACAACTCGCTGCAATGGCTACAGAAGGACCAGGAGTGAAAGGAAAAGAAGAAGATTCGGCAAATGTAAACCGCATAGAGGACAACAAGAAGGGCCCAGGGAAGAGTTCACAACTCACCTGCTACTGATGTGGCAGACCTGGACATCTTGGTAAAGACCCGAAGTGCCCAGCAAGAGGTCAGTCTTGTCGCAAATGTGGGTTGGAAGGACATTTCCAAGAGCGTTGCAAGACGAAACACAAACGTGAAGGCGGAAAAGGAAAAAGCAAGCGCCACAGGTACCCCAAGGGAGGCTCCGCAAATATGGCATATACGCAAGATGATGAAGATGACTCAGAATATGCATTTACTGTAGGAGATAAAAAGCAAGAGAAAATTGAAGTCACTATTGGAGGATGTAAGCTGAGTATGATAATAGATTCTGGAGCAAGTACTAACATCATCGACAAGCAAACATGGGAGTGGCTGTAGAGAAACAAAGTGAAGTGTAAATCAGCTCGTTCAGACAAGAAGCTCTTCGCATGTGCATCCCAGACCCCATTAGATGTAATAGGAACATTCTCATGCGAGGTCTCTGCAGGAAGAAACACCGCTAATGCCGAGTTCTGTGTAATCAATGGCAAAGGAGATCCACTCCTAGGGAGAGACACTGCAACTAGCCTTGGCGTATTGAAGATTGGAATTGACGTTGCTGCAGTAAACACAAGTTTAAAAACCATTGGTGAAGTCCTGCAAGAGAAATACCCGGAAGTCTTCAGTGGTGTTGGAAAACTGAAGGATCGAGCAGTACAACTTCACATAGACCCAAACACGAAGCCGGTAGCGCAGCCAATACGGAGGACTCCTTTCAGCCTGAGGTCAAAGGTGGAAGAGAAGATCCAAGAACTAATTAACTTGGACATAATAGAGCCAGCAACTGGACCCACCCCGTGGGTTAACCCCGTAGTTGTGGTTCCCAAGTCAGAAGGAGACATTCGACTCTGCATTGATATGCGCAGGGCGAACGAGGCAATACTGAGAGAGAGGCACCCTATCCCAACGGTTGATGAAATCTTACAGAGTTTGAATGGTAGCAGAGTATTTAGCAAGCTTGATTTGAGGTGGGGCTACCACCAATTGGAATTGACACCTGACTCGCGAGAAATCACAACGTTTGTGACCCACTGTGGACTGTTCAGATATAAGAGACTGTTGTTCGGAGTTAATTCAGCCTCTGAACAATATCAACACGAGATCCAGACAGCACTCGCCGGAATAGATGGGCAGGAAAACATCTCAGATGATATAACAGTGCATGGCAAAGATCAAGCTGAACACGACGCAAACCTGGGAGGGTTGTCCAATACACACAATCTGATACAGATTGAAAATTCCCCATTTCGGTCCGTACTGTTTGTTAGATCGTGCTAGCGTAATACCATCTGTAAAGGTTATTTTCAATCCGTACACGATCGGAAAATCGCATCTCATTAAGGGGACTTGGAATATTTTCTAGGCTTTACCGATGTGGAGGGGGTTCCGGGTTGTCGATCCGTACGGTCCGTACAGATGGAATAGGTCGTTTTCAATCCGTACACGATCGGAAAATTGCACCTCGTTTAGGGGACTTAGAATATTTTCTAGGCTTTACCGGTGTGGAGGGGGTTACGGGTTGTCGATCCGTACGGTCCGTACAGATGGAATAGGTCGTTTTCAATCCGTACACGATCGGAAAATTGCATGTCATTAAGGGGACGTAGAATATTTTCTAGGCTTTACCGGTGTGAAGGGGGTTACGGGTTGTCGATCCGTACGGCCCGTACATATGGAATAGGTCGTTTTCAATCCGTACACGATCGGAAAATTGCATGTCATTAAGGGGACTTAGAATATTTTATAGGCTTTACCGATGTGGAGGGGGTTACGGGTTGTCGATCCGTACGGTCCGTACAGATGGAATAGGTCGTTTTCAATCAGTACACGTTCGGAAAATTGCATCTCATTAAGGGGACTTAGAATATTATCTAGGCTTTACCGGTGTGAAGGGGGTTACGGGTTGTCGATCCGTACGGTCCGTACAGATGGAATAGGTCGTTTTCAATCCGTACACGATCGGAAAATTGCATCTCATTAAGGGGACTTAGAATATTTTCTACGGTTTACCGGTGTGAAGGGGGTTACGGGTTCTCGATCCGTACGGTCCGTACAGATGGAATAGGTCGTTTTCAATCCGTACACGATCGGAAAATTGCATCTCATTAAGGGGACTTAGAATATTATCTAGGCTTTACCGGTGTGAAGGGGGTTGCGGGTATTCGATCCGTACGGATGGAATAGGTCGTTTTCAATCCGTACACGATCGGAAAATTGCATGTCATTAAGTGGCTCGGTGGCTTGACGGCTCGCCAGTCGCGTTTAGTTTTTAAAGAACGAGTAAGGTATAGAATTTAGTTGCTCGGCGGCTCGCCAGTCGCGTTAAGCTTTTAAAGAACGAGCAAGGTATAGAATTTTGTGGCTCGGCGGCTGGGCGGCTGGGCGGCTCGGCGGCTCGGCGACTGGGCGGCTGGGCGGCTGGGCGGCTGGGCGGCTCGGCGGCTCGGCGGCTCGGCGGCTCGGCGGCTCGGCGGCTCGGCGGCTCGGCGGCTCGGCGGCTCGGCGGCTCGGCGGCTCGCCAGTCGCACTGAGTGTTTAAAGAACGAGAAAGGTATATAATTAACAACTATTCACCGAAGTGGAGGTGGCTAGCGGTGGATATTTACCGAGCCGCGAAGCGGCGAGGTAAATATCCACCGCTAGCCAGCGACACTGAGGTGAATAGTTGTTTAAGTATATACTAAAACAGTGAGATAATAAACACCAAAAACAAATTAATTTGGATGATTTCTTCACTTTCCACGGATGCAAACCGGACGCCATTTTCTCTCGAGTTGCTCGGAGGTAAATAGCACAGGATATCCGGCGTTTGACGAGCCAATCAGCGCGCGCCATCAACGCTATACACTGTTTTAGTATATACTAACTTATGATATAATAACCAAATGAATGCGCGCGCTCTGATTGGTCAATCAGCTATGGGTTATTGTGCCGGTAAACCCATGGGAAAATCGCGCTTCTTCTGAATTAAGGTATCAGTGTACCCCAAATGACCATCATTCTTTGGCCCCGCTTTACAGTCGGACGTTTGACGCAAACCCCAATAAAGTATATGTTTTCTGAGAGCTAAATAATTGTAGATTACGAAGGTATATTCATCGACATAAAAAATGTACGGTTTTCCGAATATAGCGCGCTATTTCCCAAAGTACAGAGGTTCACTAATCAAGTTCGTTTCCGGTCAGATTTGATTGGGAGAACGCGATCAACATCGCTATGTCTTCTTGGCACCTTTCTCTAAAAAATGGTGTCGGGAAATTTTGATTACTTATCTGGTTTGTTTCTGACACGCATTTAAACTTTGAGAGTTGATAAAACGTGCATTCTCTTCACTAAAAAGGTCATAACTTTTGAAAGAAGCCAAAAATGAAAATTCCCCGATACCGCTTTTTTGCCTGATTATCGGGCAACGTTCTCTCCAAATTTCAGCGAAAAGCGTTGGAAACTCGCCGGAAACGAACTCAAAATGTGCGCCTCACTTGCTGAAATTTTCGTTTCGAGATACGAAGAAAAATATACTTTTGGGCGTTCTTCCGGTGTAATGAGATAATTACACAAAACGTGTGAAAGTTAATTACCCGTTGATAGACCAAGTAAAGGCTCAGTTTACTTTAACAATAGAGCTCATATCAATAACAAAGAGGGCTCAAATGTTGCTCCTGGCGGGAAATATCCTTTGGAAGATCTGGATTCCGCCGCTCGCGTATAAGGTTAGAAAGGAAATAATTTTCGTTTAATTTTTCATTTTCCATGTTTTAAATGTCTTTACTAATGCAGATTCACCATCCATCTAACGAAACAGGTTGAATGACGCCAAAGACAAGTAAAAAGCGTTCTCATAAACAAGGGACAGGAAACGAACGGGCATGTACGCGCGCAGATCAAGAAGTTACAACTTCGAACAGCGAAAGCGCCAAACAACTCATGATTAGAGAAATTCTTATCGAATGATTTCGAAACCTTTTTCCTCTTTGAAGGTTTCTTCGCGCTTGCAAAAGGACACGGACTTCGTTTTTTCTTCGACGACATGGAATAGAAATACCATAAACTTTTCAATCTAAAATATACAAAAGTAAAACACTCGAAGCAGCACGTCGACGACCAATTTTAGAAATACAAACACAAACGTGTGAAACTCGCGAACATAGTGCCTGTCACGTGATGCAAGTTTACTTCTCGTGACAACGTGTTGACAGCTGTCAATTAGAGATAATTAATGGGAAGAAACGTTTTCTGTTAATAACTTTGCTTAGGATCAATCTTTTTTCATAGAATGTTTTTTAAATGAAAGATTGCAATACGATCTATCTGAAAAAGCGAAAAATTTTTTTTTGGAAAAATGATGATTTACAAATTCTTCTCGTGTTCTACCAACATCCCGCGTGGTTTATCAGCCTTTAACCCATAGAAACTTGTGGTGTATGCGAGCCGAGTGATACTTCTTTTTAAATTGACTGACGAGCCACCGAGCCACTCGAATGATGCAACTTTAAAAAACTGGCCCTGTATTCTGTATTTACTCTCGATTTATAATTTCTTTCGCTTTAAACGGGTCATATTGTCGCTCGCGTAAAGAACGAAGTATACATGTATACATGTATCTGGCTCGCCGTTTGTTGTGGCAGTATCTCTGGATTGATAATTTCTTTCGCTTTAAACGTGTCATATTGTCGCTGACGCTTAAAGAACGAGGTATACATGCATATCTGGCTCGCCGTTTGTTGTGGCAGTATTTCTCGATTGATAATTTCTTTCGCTTAAACGTGTCATATTGTGGCTGACGCTTAAAGAACGAGGTATACATGCATATCTGGCTCGCCGTTTGTTGTGGCAGTATCTCTCGATTGATAATTCTTTCGCTTTAAACGTGTCATATTGTCGCTGACGCTTAAAGAACGAAGTATACATGTATATCTGGCTCGCCGTTTGTTGTGGCAGTATCTCTCGATTGATAATTCCTTTCGCTTTCAACGTGTCATATTGTCGCTGATCCCGATAATGCACTCGCTGAGTGCGTTAACCTGTAATTACCTGCACGAGTTCACTAACAATGAACGAGAAATTTCAATACCGCACGAGGCTTTGCGAGTGCGGTATTGAAAATTTCGAGTTTATTGTTAGTGAACGAGTGCAGTTAAATCCCGGTAATTTACGAGCAATGAGTGCGTTAACATTTTTATTATTCAAATTGAATACACTGCACAAAGAAATCGCCAAATTTTGAGTCAGCCGAAGCCATGGGGTAATGACAGTGGTGTATTGAATTTACACCACGGCTATTACACCACGATAATGACGTCAAGGAGGTTGTTTCGTCATAACCCAGTATCACGTGGTACAAATCAGCCAATCAGAAAATCGGAATTCGTACAGTGTATGAAAGTTGGATAATAAAATACGATAATTCACGCTACTTACAATATTAATACTTACACTGCTTATAATATAATACGATAATTCACGCTGCTCACAATACTAATACTTACACTACTTACAATACAATACGATAATTCACACTACTTACAATATTAATACTTAAACTGCTTATAATACAATACGATAATTCACGCTACTTACAATACCAATACTTACACTACTTATAATACAATACGATAATTCACGCTACTTACAATACTTACAATGAGGGGGGGGGGGGGTGGTGCTATAACACACGAGATAATTTAAAAAAAAACTAAAAATATCTCAAAGTGACAAAATCGTTATTGAAACTGAAACTAAAACTATCTCTGCTGAATCCCAGCTGGTAACATTTTCTAGAAAGGTCAGGAGGGGGAGAAATACATGTAAATGAAAGTAGCTAGACCGAATCATCAAGAAAGAGCTGATTGATGTGGAGCGGTTCAATTTCTTTGTATAATTTTAAATAAGAGCAAAAGCTCTCCAGAGTTGGCTTTCTTTCCTTGCTTCTGCAGATCCAAATGTAAAATCTAGCGAGTAGAGAAATATAATCAACTATTCTGTTGTTTCTCGACGAATCAGGTCTCAAGCCTAGCGCAGTTAGTTTACTCAGGCCGCAGTTTTGAGGTAATATGTTATGCTGGTGAAGAAAAGAGGAGAGATGATCCCAAAAGACTTGCGTTTTGTTGCAGTACCAGAAGAGGTGAAGGATTTTTTCAGGGTCCTTGCCGCAGAAGGTGCACTTGTTGTCGTTTCTAAAACCCATTTTAACTAGCACGGTGTTAGTAGCTAGGACTCTGTGTAGGAGGCGAAAATGAAATTCAATTAATTTCGTACTGTTAGTGCACTTTAGAGCTAATCGATAGGCATTGTTCCAGTTTATATCATGATATTCTTGGATTAAGTTGCTCCATTTCTTTTGGCTAGGAATTGGAGAGGTACTTTTATATTGTAGAAATTTTTGGTACGCCAGTTTATTGGGTTTTTTAGATTTCAATATGTCAGTTACAGAAGTTGCTTGCTCTTCAACATTACCTGTTGAATGTCGAGCCTGATTTCTCCAAAGCGCCTTAAGAGTGGATATAATTCCGCAAAAGGCTAAAGGGCAGACAGTGATATTGTGCATATGTTCAAATTCTTTTCGCGAGAAAAATAAGTTGGGTTTCTCCTTAATAAATTGATTTGCGCAGGAAATTCCTGATTGATACCACTTTTTATAAAAGATAGGTTTGTCCATAATTCTAATAAGTGAATTATGCCATAGGCTTTGTGTGTGCAAGAAATGAATCAAGAGAGGTTATCTTGTCTTGGTAGTTTAGTTCAGCCCAAATTTCTAAGACTTCTTTGAGGAAGGGGCTTAACCCTTTCGCAACCTTTGTGGTATCAGCTTTGTTAAGGTTGTTCAGAACCACGGGGCCTCCAAGCGGCTCTAGCTCAGCATCAATAAAAAGTTTCCATTTTCCCTTACTGTTCTCGTCTAGATATTTTTTAATCCAAACAATCTTTAGGGCTTTGTTAAGGATATTATATCTAACATCTTAAGACCACCATCCGGGTAATCCCTAATAACAACATCTCTCTTTATTTTGTCCCCTTTGCCGTTCCAGAGAAAGTTAAAGAAAAGGACGTTTATTTCGTTTATAATCTGGGGATTCGATTGTAGGGGGGACAGAATGTGAATTATCTGAGGGACTACAAGGCTCTTAATGACAGAGATTTTCCCAATCAGGCTTAGTCTCCGGAGTGCCCAAGCGCCTAAACAGTTTCGCATTTTCTCAATTTTTTCCTGGAAGTTAAGGTTTGCTGACACCTCTGGGTGAATTGAGAACCATATTCCAAGCGCTTTGACTTTTAAAGTTTTCCAATTAAAATTGTATTCCGAGCAAATTGTTGCGTTGCTTCCTGCATGTGAACTGACCCAGAGAGCTTCAGTCTTCTTGCTATTTAGCTTGAGGCCTGATAAATTGCCAAAGCTTTCCAGGGTCTTAAGGGCTTCTGAGAGAGATTTTTCCGATCCGTCAAGAATAAGAGTCGTATCATCAGCATATTGACTAATTTTGATCTCATTTTCTTTAATTAGAAAACCTCTTATATCCGAGTTGCTTCTTATTTTTTTTGCAAGAATCTCCACAGCCAAGACGAAAAGATACGGGGAGAGAGGGCATCCTTGCCGGACGCCTCGATGAACAGTAAAGAAATTACTTGACCAGCCGTTGTTCGAGATGCAACTTTCAGAGTTACAATAAAACGTCATAAACCATTGCACGATGGAAGCGCCAAACCCAAAGGAGACCAGAGATCTTCGTATAAAGGACCATTCTAGTGTGTCAAAGGCCTTTTCGAAATCAATGAAGAGAAGCAGTCCTTTGAGATTTTTAGATGCGGCATAATTGATTACACTATCTATTAGTCGTACATTTTCTCCAATGAAACGTCCCTTAATGAAGCCAGTTTGGTCGTTATTTATAAGTTTAGGTAAATAGATCTTTAAGCGGCTAGCAATAGCTTTTGCAGCAATCTTGTAATCACAGTTTAAAAGTGTTAAAGGTCTCCAATTACGTATATAGTAGAGTTCTTCGCTTTTTTTAGGGATTAATTTAATTATACCTCGTCTCTGCGAAACGGAAAGCTGACCGTTCAGGTAGCCGTAGTTTAATGATTTTACAAGAGCTTCCGAAAGATCGCTCCAGAACATTTTGTAGAATTCAGAGGGTAGACCATCCGATCCTGGGCTTTTCCCAGCTTCCATGTCTTTTAAAGCTGTAGCGCATTCGGCTTCTGTTAGCCAACCTTCAATCGATTCACTTTCATCATTGCTTAAAACCGTGTTATTTGATTGAAAGAAAAACTCAGTGTCTGCTCGATCTGTTCGAATCTTAGTAGAATACAAATCTTTGTAGAAGGCTTCACAGACATTAAGGATATCTTTGTCAGAAGTTGCATACTCGTTCTCATTTTTCTTCAAGCGATTGATTGTACCTTGTCTCTTTTCAAGACTCAAGAAATATTTGGTATTTTTCTCGCCTTCATTGTGCCACCGAATTCTCGAGCGCATAATAGCACCTTTTGTGCGATATTCAATAATTTTTTCAAGCTCACAGTTAAGATTGTCTAACTTTGTATTAAGTTGTAGTATTTGTGACTCACCTTTCGTCCCATCAGCTTCATCTATTTCTCTTTCGAGGTCAGCTATTCCTTTGTACAGAGCATCTTCCCGGGACTTGGTTTTTGAGGTTTTGGCGATCGCATAAGAGATTGATTTTTCTCGAACTTTCATTTTAATCATTTCCCATAATAAGGCAGGATTAACTGAGTTATCGGACATATATTCAGTTTTGGTTTGCTGAATAACAGTTTTAATTGATTTTAAATATTGTTCATCGGTCAGAAGAGAAGAATTGAGCTTCCAAAAGCCTCTACCTCTCGGTTTTTGGTGAAGGGCTATTTCAAGTAGTATTATTGAATGATCAGTTTTGTATCCAGGTGCGATGTCTGCTAGGTTGGTGTCGCAGATTAAGCTTGAAGTAATTAGAAAAAAGTCTAGTCTGCATTGTATTTCAGGTTTTCTTCGACGCCATGTGTATCTTTGAGATTCTGGATTAAGAATTCTCCATATATCTGTCAAGTCAAATTCTTCACAGGCTTGGCTGACTACTGCCAAAGCATTTTGGTGTGTCCTACGGAGACCGCCCTTCTTATCTTTTTCTACATTCAGCACAAGATTAAAGTCCCCGCCTAATATTATTTCTTCGCATTTGAAATCGTTTAGATGGTTAAAGACTTTGTTGAAGAAGATCGGATCATCAATATTTGGAGCGTAGATGTTTGCGATAGTAAGAAGTTTTTCTTCCGCTTTAATATCACATATAATGAATCGTCCCAAAGGGTCTGAGAAAATTTTCAGAATAGTTAAATTGAAATTGTTGTTGAAAAGAATACCAACTCCAGATGCATTGCTCGAGCAACAGCTGAATATTGCTTCATAACCCCATTCGCATCTCCAATTGTTTACCTTGTCCTCGATACAATGCACTTCTTGCAAAAAGTAAATTGATTGATTTCTAGCTCTGAGCCAATTAAAGGTCTCTCTTCTCTTGTTGTTATTGCCTAAACCCCTCACGTTAATAGAGGCAATTTTTAGACCCGACAGATTTGGTGGGTTGGTTTATAGTAACGAGAGAAAAAAAAAGAGAAACAAACAAACAAAACAAAAGAAGGTAATTCAGCAGAGATGAGATTTTACACAATAGCTTAGCGCCTTTTGAATCTGAAGAACAAAAGGAATTGAGATGCACGAAATAACCTTGGGATGAATTAATTTTTTGCATATACATATTACCCCCCTGGGAAAGGGATGAAAGAGAACACATAATCAAACATTTAACAACATAAAAACAGATCCTGACTGAGGGTATGGGAGGACTCAGCATACTTGATGTCATGAATAGAAACAAAAGATAGAGGAAGCAGTCCTCCACAAAAACGTGCATGAGGCGTAACACTGAGCTGATGCACAGGAAAAAAATTGTAACTACGTAGTAGCGGCTACCCCCCAACTTAACTTGAAATTAAAGACGACTGACGCTTAAAGAACGAGGTATACATGCATATCTGGCTCGCCATTTGTTGTGGCAGTATCTCTCGATTGATAATTTCTTTCGCTTTAAACGTGTCATATTGTCGCTGACGCTTAAATCTGGCTCGCCGTTTGTTGTGGCAGTATCTCTCGATTGATAATTTATTTCGCTTTAAATGTGTCATATTGTCGCTGACGCTTAAAGAACGAGGTATACATGCATATCTGGCTTGCCGTTCGTTGTGGCAGTATCTCTCGATTGATAATTTCTCTCGCTTACACGTGTCATATTGTCGCTGACGCTTAAAGAACGAGGTATACATGCATATCTGGCTCGCCATTTGTAGCTATTTGTTGTGGCAGTATCTCTCGATTGATAATTTCTTTCGCTTTAAACGTGTCATATTGTCGCTGACGCTTAAATCTGGCTCGCCGTTTGTTGTGGCAGTATCTCTCGATTGATAATTTATTTCGCTTTAAATGTGTCATATTGTCGCTGACGCTTAAAGAACGAGGTATACATGCATATCTGGCTTGCCGTTCGTTGTGGCAGTATCTCTCGATTGATAATTTCTCTCGCTTACACGTGTCATATTGTCGCTGACGCTTAAAGAACGAGGTATACATGCATATCTGGCTCGCCATTTGTAGCTATTTGTTGTGGCAGTATCTCTCGATTGATAATTTCTTTCGCTTAAACGTGTCATATTTTCGCTCACGCTTAAAGAACGAAGTATACATGCATATCTGGCTCGTTTGTTATGGCATTATCTCTCGATTGATATTTTCTCTTGCTTTGAACACGTCGTATTGTCACTTAATTTGGTATAAGATTTGTTGTGTTACGTAGGGTATTTATCGAGATCGAACTCGATTTATTTGTTGGCTACAAAACTTTTTTCGCCTTTGAGTTAGCAACCGACGTCGTTGGCGGCGTGAGCGAGATGGACCCACGCCGATGTATAGTTTTGTCGCCTACAATGACGTGGGCGCCGGATAAAGGTCGAGCGAAAAGTATGACTTACACAAACACACAAAAACGTTTACTTACAAAAAAGATTTATTGAATTCATTTAATCATATGTTTATTGGGGCGCATAAACCAGCAGCACGGGGCGCTCGAACCAAGATGTGGGGCGCTCAGACCTGGGGCGCTAGAACTTGGGGGCGCTCGAACCGGATTCCCTCGCGCTTAAAGAACGAGCTATACATGCATATCTGGCTCGCCTTTTGTTGTGGCAGTATCCCTTGATTGATATTTTCTTTCGCTTTAAACCCGTCATATTGTTGCTCACGCTTAAAGAACGATGTATATATGTGTATCTCGCTCCCCTTTTGTTGTGGCAGCATTCCTGGATTGATATATTCTTTCGCATCAAACGTTTGATGAGACTCATTTTACGGACCGTGTACCGTACGGATGCGATTTTCCGATCGTGTACGGATTGAAAACGACCTATTCCATCCGTACGGTCCGTACGGATCGACAACCCGTAACCCCCTTCACACCGGTAAAGCCTAGAAAATATTCTAAGTCCCGTTAATGACTTACAATTTTCCGATCGTGTACGGATTGAAAACGACCTGTTCCATCCGTACGGATCGACAACCCGTAACCCCCTCCACACCGGTAAAGCCTAGAAAATATTCTAAGTCCCCTTAATGAGATGCAATTTTCCGATCGTGTACGGATTGAAAACGACCTATTCCATCTGTACGGACCGTACGGATCGACAACCCGTAACCCCCTCCACATCGGTAAAGCCTAGAAAATATTCTAAGTCCCCTTAATAAGATGCGATTTTCCGATCGTGTACGGATTGAAAACCACCTTTACAGATGGTATAACGCTAGCACGATCTAACAAACAGTACGGACCGAAATGGGGAATTTTCAATCTGTATCAGTTTGTGTATATTGGACATGACTGAGACCTGGAGCTGGTGATCAAGAGGCTTGGAGAGCGTGGATTGACCCTGAACGCAGCAAAGTGCCAGTTCAGCATGGATAAGCTAACATTCGTCGGGATGGTTCTATCGGCAAACGGAATCAGCTGTGCTGCAGACAAGGTTGAGGCCGTTACCAGTGCAAGAGAACCTCAAAGTGCCTCGGAGACACGCAGCTTCCTGGGGCTGGTGAACTATTGTGGTCGATTCATACCAGACCTAGCAACTATCTCTGAACCCCTGAGACGTCTGACAAAGGCAGGCACACCATTTGTATTTGGAGAAGAACAGAAAGAAGCGTTCGCGGAATTGAAGAAGCGCCTAACAAACTCAGAGACTTTGGGGTATTTCGACACAGATGCCCCAACGCAAGTAATCGCAGACGCGAGCCCTGTTGGGCTGGGAGCTGTTTTGACCCAAATAAGCAAGGATGGACCAAGAATTATCAGTTATGCAAGCCGAAGTCTGACAAGTACTGAGACAAGATACTCACAAACAGAGAAAGAGGCGCTCCCACTCATATGGGCCTGTGAAAAGTTCCACCCTTACATCTATGGCGTCCCATTTGAACTCATAACAGACCACAAGCCACTCGAGGTGATTTATGGCCCGAGATCTAAACCGTGCGCACGCATTGAAAGGTGGGTACTAAGGATGCAACCATACAAGTTCAAGGTCAAGTACCAACCGGGCCCAAAGAACATCGCTGATCCACTCTCGAGACTAGTGAGCAGCATGGAAAATGGAAGCAAATGCTCATCACAGGCTGAAGAATATGTACGATTTGTGGCAGTATCAGCAACACCCAATGCAATGACGACTCGTGAAGTTGAGGAGGCATCTGCCGCTGACGAAGAACTTTCAGCAGTTAGGCAGTGTATCAGTGGAAAGCCATGGGACCAGTTAGTTTACAAGCGGTACCTCCCATGCAGCGGTGAGCTCTGCACTATCGGAAAGGTGGTACTCAGAGGAACAAGAATTGTCATCCCGAAGAAGCTTAGGCCCAGAGTGTTATCCATTGCCCACGAAGGCCAGTTGGGCATTGTTGTAACTAAGCAAAAGCTTCGCAGCAAAGTATGGTGGCCCGGCATGGAGAGAGATGCAGAGAAACATTGTAAAACCTGCTATGGGTGTCAGTTGGTCAGTCGTCCCGCTCCCCCAGAGCCTATTAGGACCACACCCTTACCTACTGGACCGTGGAGAGACTTGGCTATTGATTTGCTTGGACCACTTCCTACTGGCGAATCCATCCTAGTTGTTGTAGATTATTACAGCCGGTACTATGAGGTAGACATCCTGAAGTCCACTGTTGCTTCTAAGGTCATCTCACGCCTAGAAGAGATGTTTGCACGACATGGCCTACCCGAGAGCTTGACGTCCGACAATGGACCGCAGTTCATATCAGCAGAGTTCGCAGAGTACATGGTACAGCAAGGTATCAGACACCATAAAGTCACAGCCAAATGGCCGCAGGCCAATGGCGAAGTAGAACGCCAAAATAGCTCACTTCTGAAACGACTCCAGATCGCACGTGCTCAGAAGAAGAACTGGAAAACAGAGCTCAATATCTATCTTGCACCTTACAGAATCTTACCTCACCCAACAACCGGTGTGAGCCCAGCTGAGTTACTCTTTGGCTGAAAGATACGCACCAAACTTCCAGAGTTGAGTGATGTCCATGTAGAGCAAGGAGTACGTGACAGGGACGGCGAACAGAAGAGTAAGAGCAAGTCGTATGCTGACTCAAGGAGAGGTGCAAGACCCTCAGAAGTGCTTCCTGGAGACCAGGTATTAGTTCAACAGGAAAAAAATTGACAAACTCTCAACTCGGTTCAACCCAACCCCATACACAGTTGTAAGCAAGCATGGGAACAGTTTAATTGTGCAGTCTCAACAAGGAGCTCAATACTCCCGCAACACTGCGCATGTTAAGAAACTGCTACAGCACGATGAGACACCAAGCATGCAGGAAGGAACAGTGTCAGAAACAAGTCAAAAAGAGGAGGAACCGATTCAACAGCAGAGTGAGACTGTTTATTTGCTTTAATGTTTTCTTGGCATTATGTTTACAATTGCGCCATTTGTCTTTTTATCTAAAAAGGGGAGAGATGTAGTGTATTAGGATCCAGTTCCCCTCTTGTATGATGAAACCCAGACCCTCTCGGTTAAGTAGTCGAGCACGAGTTATCATGGCGAATAAAGTTATCGTTGTTGTTTGATGCAATCCGGTTTAATCCTTCTTATCACCGACCAGTTCGGGACACAACAGTGTGGTTGGTGGATGTTCCGCCTTCCCAGATGTACAGATCGGTTTGATTTTATATACTCAATACAATTTTTAAACGACGAGGAACGTCCAGAAGCAAGGAAACGCCGAAAAAAGTGGATCGATTTCGTGAAACAAAAGAGAGCTAAGTGGGAGCCGACTTGAAATTCGTCAGTCTGCTCAAGGCACTTTACTGAAAACGACTATGTTCGCCGCTTCAACATCGTCAACGAAATAACCAAGAAGCCGATCATGCCAAGGCTAAAACGAGACGAAATCGGCATTAACGTTGTGCCATCTGTTCATGCAGAAGCGGTCACCAAAATCCAGTCGTCAGTGAAAGTGCGAAACGTCGTCTCGAACGAGCGGTAATATCTGTCAAATGTTTCGGGGAACTTCTTGATTTATTTATGCAGCCAAAAGAAGCTTCTGAAATAATCATGTTTATCTTTAATCTCGAACTCCTTTAGACGCTCAAGAGTGCGAAGAGGCGGATGGAGGCTTCGACTGCAACAGCGACGGCATCCTCCACGGCGGAAATCGAACCGGAAGGGAACGAACTTCAGAGTTCAGCCGTACTGGCTGAAAACAGCTCCCCAGGATTAGATGAAAACAACACAGATAGCGTCAATGAACTGCATGAATTGGTAAGAAACTTGTTTGAAAGTATTTAAACGTGTTCACGTTTTTAATTTTTTTTAACTGTGGTCAGGTTGTTATGAAATGAAAATGGGTGCATTCCGCTACAGGCCAACTAAACTCTGTCTCCGTCTCTAAGCTGTTCTATGGCTTTGTAGTGGTCAAACTGACTCGGCGAATTTATGTTGAATATATTTTTTAGGCTTTTTTAGATTCATTTCTAATTAGGACCAAAAAACGAATAATATTTTTGGCCAGGTGGTTTGAACTATCTTGTATTTTCATTCAACTCTTTTCTTATATGTTAACAATGTGGTCACTCTTCTTGACCTAAAGTCCCACTTTCGATGTCCAGAATTTCCCGTAAATAATATCTGGTCAACTGGACCCAAATGGAAAATTGTCCACATTGTCCCAAACTTACAGGCTGAATTCCTGAAGTTTTCGGTCGAACAAGGCTGGTTACTGGGGTGAGTGTGTTGTGGGCATGTCACTTTAACAGTACCCCTCTCTGAACCTCAATTTATAAGGTCAAACCCTTATGGACTTATAAACATCCCATCCAGGGGGCAATACTCCCACCAGCTTCATGCTATAGAAAATGAGTTGAATTTTGACTGTGTCAGCTGCCTAAGGCCAAAGTGCTACTGTCATTACCTTATGAAATTAGCATATTATTGAAATTCCTGTTGTGCTTAAACTGTCAAACAAACTTTCATGATTTCCTTTGCCTATTTAGCATCCCCTGAATCACATTAAATCAATGGCTTATAAACCACCATCATTTGCTTTAGTTACAGATACTGAGATCCAGCAGCAGCCAAAGATCAGTAAAGGAAAGCCCCATTACTGCACTGCATGCAAGCAGCCAATGAAAGGACACAAAAATGTGACTACATGCCCCAAAAATCAGTTGCGAAAGAAACAAGTCTGATTTACATTAAGCAGGACAAAACTCTAGAATTGTACTCTGTAGAATTGTACTGTAGAATGTAACTCTCTTGTTGACTGCATTCTCAGCATTAATGTCAACATCATATTGGGGTGGGGAAGGGGCGGGATGGGAATAATACCAAGTCATAATGTATTGAAAAATTTACCAGACCTACAGTTCACTTAGCTCAAAACCGTGCTCCAATTTTATTTGACTAAACAGTTAGCATCATAAGCTGTTTCAAATACAGCATATGCCGATTTCTCTGGAAATGTTTTTATTATGGAATGGTAGCTACATGCAGGCAAAGGTATCCATGAATGAGGCGAGTGAATTCACGATAGGCAATACCACGCAGAAACCTGTAACGGAAAAGAACATATTTAGGGCAGTGTAATAACAAAGTAGTAATGTTAACATTTTGTATTGATTGATTTATATTAAAAATAAAAGAAAAAACTGTATTCAAGTACATTGTAAGCTTTGTCTTTTGCATACCACAGCAATTTAAATTCATTACATGGTGTTGGATGAAATTAAGAAATATTTCCTTCGGTATTTCTCGTTCTCCCAAACTTCCACTTGTGTTTCTATAACTTGATAGAAACATGGTACATGTTTTCTTTTTCTTAAACAATAAATTGCTATCTCATCTGGGTAAATGCTCTCAAGTCTCCAGTGAAATTGTTGAGTTTGTATGTAATGTACATGGGGTGGGGGAATAGACTGGGAATTTGAACTTAGCTGATATTTTCTTTTCAAATGCCCCCACCACAGGGCAATTGCGGATCGTCAAAACCCACCAATATTCAAAAAACCTTTGTTAGGAAGTCTACCAAAACCATCAAAAGGGGCATAAAATGACTTAATTTGTTCAAATAAAAAATACAAAATTAATAAAAATAACCAGGTGTATCTTTATGGAAATTTCTACACTATAACTACCAGAAGTCGATTAAACAGGTAAAGAACACCAAATGCACGGGTATTTAATACATTTTAGAACCCGAGTTACGTGGTGTAGCACAAACAAGTGTTTGAACGCATCTTAGACAAAAACTAGTCAGAGGCTGTTTCTTGAAGGAAAACACTCTGAGCAACATGTTGATCTCTTTGTTTTTTAAACACAGACGACAAATTAAAGAACAATTTATATCTACATGTTTTCCGTGCCAGTCTGGCGATACTTCGTTTTGTTTTTTGTCTTATACTTGTCGGCAGCCAACCGCAAACTCTACTTCTGTAGACAACTTGGCCGAACCCAGGATGTTGTGTAACGCATTTCGGCTTTGTGCCCACCTCTTCAATAACCATTTCGCTGGACAGGCATTCCACGCATTCTTCTATCTCCAAACAGCACTGAAATTCGTTCGGATTCTGTAGGTACTCAGAACTGCATTCTCCACAGTTGCACCTAAAGAAGAACCAGCGGTAAGTAATCGATGTATAAGAACCCAACATAATGAAGCAAACGTGCAAACGCTCTACGTCTGACTTACCACGAATTTACGGGTTCTTTTCCCTCATAACGGTCCTGAAGCTTTCAGCTTGGGTCTCTTGCTTTCGTTGAGATCACAAACCCACTCTTCGGTCGCTATCGGCTCATCTACGTCCAGCTCTGTTAGCGAGGCGGCATTCACTTCACCTAAAGTCGCTTCCTCGACTTCAATATTTTCATAGGAGGGAATGTAATTGATTTTCGAATCATCGGAATTGTAGCTCCTTTTTGAATTGGAGTAATTTTCTGATATTTTGTCGCAGATAGCTAACTAGAAAAGAAGGCAAGACTTGTTCACTCCAACTCGCTATTTACGTCCTATTTCTTTGTTGTGTTATGTTGTGTTGTTATCGACAAGTTACCGGGTTGACGTCACACATCTTGCTAGTGCCAGTCCCCTCATGGCGCCTTTTTACTTCGTAAGCCGTGACTTCGATCGCGTTTTTAAAATTGGGAATAACTTCAAATCCAATTCTGCTGCTTGTTTTTGCTCGTATTTGATGTCTACTTTTACGAAAAAAAGAATTTGGCTAAATGGTAACTCAAACACAATGAAAATACCAGTAAATACCAAAAAAAGTTTGAAAGAGAACATTAGTTGTCAATACTGTGTGGCATCTACAAACTATTTCTTTATCTGAACCCACATGCTACATTGGCTACCGTGAGAGAATAACTTAAAAGAATTCGTGGGTCTTGTGAAATGAGTGGAAGACACTGAGTCAGTTTACCCCAGTTATGACATGGTTGTATACAAATAAATTGAATTTAGCAAACCTAGACTATACCTCCATTTGTCTTTTTCATCCACTACTGAGCAAGCATTTCTTGGCACTGATTACTTTTCCCAATACTCTGAAACGACCTATTACTTTTTTCCCAGTTACTCCCCACGCAATAATTATGTTCTAATTGTTACTGAAAGCATAGCATGAACAACCCCAACAAGCTCAACATATTTGGGGATTCTTTCATCCTTTGTTAGGTTAGTGGGTATTAGGGAATGAAGGTGATCTAGCTGACTTCCACTCAGAGTTATGTTACTGCTTGGAACAACTACCTCTTGATCCTCTTCTGTAACAGCCAAACTGTCATCTTCATCTACTCCGTACCAAAATAATTCTTCCTCTGTTAAAATAACATCTAATGGTGAGTTCCTGTCATTTGCAGTTCTTAGAATTCCCTCAGTTCAAAGCTGAAGAGGAGATGAACCACCTTCTGTGCTGTCTGGTAAATTCTTCCAGACATTTGTTAATTTCCTGCAAATACAGAAGATGAAGTGATAACAAATGAACTTCATTAACAGGGTCTAATAGGCCAGAAGTTTCCATCCCATAGGGGGGTATATAACTTTTGAGAACACCACTGGTTACATCCCTATGAAGTCGTTCTACTCTTTGATTGTGCACAGAACTTCTGGATATCATGCTTTCTCTGTTGACTCCTCGGCACTCCAACATCATTCGGGCCACGCCCATGTTTTCAAGACCATTTTGAAACAGTTCAAGTACTGTATCTGATTTGTTATTGTCTGCACAGTACACATATGGTATCAACCTGGAATATCCATCAATAGCCGTATGTACCACAAACCGTCAACGTGTCATCTTGTGATTTTTGTCGATGTGCCAGAGCGCATTTGGGCATCGTACATTGTACTTTCGTCTATGAAGCGGTTTTTATATCAAAATTAACTTGCAAACTTTCGTCTTTCTTTGTACAAAACTTTGTACAAACAACGTCAACTTTGTACAAACAACGACCACACTTTGCAAAACAACGTCAATTTTGGGTTACGAACGACGACAACTTTGTACGAATAATGTTCACACTTTGTACGAACAACGTCCACGTTGTACGAACAACGTCCACGTTGTACGAACAACGACCACTTTGTACAAACAACGACGACTTTGCAAGGACAACGACAACTTTGTCAAAAATTCATGTATGACCCCATGAAAAGTCCTGAGCGCCTATCACCTGTGTGTATGGCCCCATGGAATTTCCTACGGCTGTAGTAAGTGTAGTAGCCGTATTAGCCGTAGGAGCTGTACTATCTGTAAGACTTGTAGCAGCTGTAGCAGCTGTAGTGCGCTGTAGTAGCTGTAGAAGATGTAGTAGCGTGTAGCAGCTGTAGTAGCTGTAGTACGCTGTAGTAGCGTGTAGCAGCTGTAGTACGGCAAGTATAAAACAGGGACTACAGACTACGGACTACGGACTATGGACTGGATATAAAACACTGACTAGGTATAAAACGCGGACTAAGCATTACGGACTCAGTATAAAACACAAAGAAAGGTTCTACACTGAATAAATTCTCGCACGAATGTTTTTATAAATGGAAGATGCTCATTTCCCGAAAGAGCCCGCTCATATATGAATACAGGTTTAACCATACTCGATCGATTGCCGAAAAAGAAAAAGAATACACTGAAAGTCACAAAATTGACAAGCTGTATGGATTTTCGAATGATTCAAGCTGTGATTAAATGTTGTGAAAGATCAACAGTCGAGAGAATTCGAAAGACTTGTCCCGCTGTTTATTTATACTTACGATAATGTAGATAAATACACATAAACACGGTCATGGCGAAATAAGGAACAAAAAGTTGATAAATAGAAGAAACGACATTACACAAGGATGGCAGTTCTGTAGTCCTTAAAATCGCCTTGGAAAAGGAAGGGGAAAAAAGAAAAAAAAATGTTATTGCCACACGGGGTATTCGTAATTGGGCACCCACCCGACACGATCTTCCTTACTGGCAACAGACATGAGGAAATGTGTCATATGTCAAACGGAAAAGACAGATCCAAAAGACCGACGAAGAGCAGAGAAGTTGACCACTTGCGAAACTATGCAAGCTGGAAGAACTCTTCTCGAGGCAGCGAAAGTTCGAGGTGACCAGAGGCTCATTGTTTCTCTGAGTGATCATGATCCTATTGCCATAGAGTTACGTTATCACAGGACCTGTTATCGGATGTACACGAACACGAAGCAAATAGAAATGATCCAGAAAAATCAAGAAGGCAAGCTCGAATCTCGTTATGATGATGCTTTTCAGGAACTCAAATCTGAGATGGAGCCCAAGATATTTGGGAGTTTAGAAGTTCTTCGAATGTCTGACTTGCGGCAAAGGTACGTGGAACTCCTCTCCTTTCAGGGTGTACAAAACTCCTTGTATCGATCTGAAAAGCTAAAGGTCAGAATGCAAAAGGCTTATCATGGCAGAATAAGCTTCTGGCACCCGAGATATCGATCTGAGGCTGAAATTGTCTACTGCGATGAGGTGTCTAAGGGTCAGATCGTTGAGTGTGGTCTTAACCGTAGCTTTGAAAATGATACGTTTATCACAGAGCCAGAAGATGTATCTCTCAAGAACCACGTGTATCATGCCGCCAAGACCGTGCGTGCCGCCCTTTTAAGTCAGGAAAGGAACATACCATGGCCACCATACTCAACTACAATTAACGAAGAGAACATCAGTGTTCCCACTGTTGTTTACAACTTACTTGCTTGGATCCTTTCTGAGGATGGTGAAGGAGAAGATGAGAAGGTAAATGTAGACGAAAATTGCCAGCGCCTTGTTCTGTCCCTTGCCCAAGACCTCTTATACAACGTCTCAAAGGGAAGGATGAAGACACCCAAACACGTTGCCTTACCTATAGCAGTAAAAAACCTTACTCGTTCAAAGGAAGTCATCACTTTGTTGAATAGATATGGTCATGGCATATCGTATGACCAGGTTCTTGAGATCGAGACCGCACTTGCTGAGAGTCACATAGAAGCACAAGAACATGGTGTAATATTACCAAAGGTTATCTGTGCCAACGTCTTCAGCACATTTTGCTGGGACAACATCGACCTGCTTGAAGAAACATTATCGGGGAGAGGGACAACTCACTGTACTAATGGCATCGTGGTGCAAAGGCAAGTCATGGGATGCGCTTTACCACCCGCAGTGCCGCAAAAAAAAGAGCTATCCGTAGGCGGACTTTTCTTGCAGCGCCAAGCCAGGTAATATTTTATAGTATCGAAAAGTCTCTTTGTGAAGTAAATTTCAAATATATGGTTATTACGTAATTTTGAATAGTAATAATGTATTTTAATCAACAGATTCTCGAGTACAATGCTGGAAAACGATGTGGCCCTGGCGAATATGTCGTAGATCCCACCCTTGATAGAACAATAGGCAATCGCTGCGAGGCAATGATGAAGGACTTTGGGTGGTTCTTAGCGCGACTGCCTAATGCATATGACGAGACCCCAGATTCAAGGCAAACCGTTCCTGGATGGAGTGGGTCTAATGCAGTGGCAAGTAACCAGAAAATTCCACCTAAGAGCGTGGTTGGTTACTGTCCACTTATTGATGCTTCACCGACAGAACTGTCCACAGTGTATACATTACTGACGAAGTCCCTTGAAATGGCAACTCAGCTAAATCTTGACGACACCGTTGTGGTTCTCGATCAAGCAATATATGCAAAGGCCCTGGAGGTAGTGTGGAAGCAGAAGGAGGAGTTTAAAAGCATTGTGTTAAGAATGGGAAGCTTCCATATTACGTGCGTATTTCTCTCAGTTATGGGAAAATGCTTCAAGGACGGAGGGCTGAGAGACCTTCTGCTGGAGTCTACATTGGTGGGCAGTGGTTCACTCAATGGTGTCCTAGAAGGGAAGCACTACAACAGGGCCCTGTGGACCCATAAGGTTAGTTCTATTTTTCATCATTATCAACGCTATTTTATTGTCACTATTATCATTACTGATGCTGTTATTATATCACTTTAGCTCTTGTTGTTACTTTTGTTAGCTGGCAGACGTTTGTTACCGCAACAGAAGATGATCCCGAGGTACACCTTCTTAGGCAAGCTGTTGTGACAGCCACGACTAAAGTGCGGAAAGAACTAACGTCCTCCTCAATTCAGGAATTGTATGGAACTCCTGAACTCAAAGAGCTGCGAGTGAAGTACGAAGAATTCGGCCAACGGTCAAGCAGCAAGATGAGTTCCTATTGGCGATCGTACATCGAAATGGCTTGTCTGCTTCTGCGTTTCATACGGTCAATCAGAGAAGGTGATTGGAACTTACACCTCGCCTGTATTCGTGACATGCTTCCTTGGATGTTCGCCTATGATCGCACCAACTACTCAAGATACCTATCAGTCTACTGGTGTGATATGATGTCACTCGAAGATACACACCCTTCTACCCATGAAGCATTCAAAGCTGGCGACTTTGTAGTTCAGCGCTCAAGCAGTGCCTTTAGTCAAGTAGCTGTTGATCAGACCATCGAGCAGACTATCAATAGAGACACAAAATCGAAAGGCGGAATTGTAGGTTTTAGCCTGAATAAGGGAGCTGTGCAGCGATGGCTACTAACCTCGCATGAACGGGCAGCAATCACCCAAGCTTGCCGTGAGATGGCTAGAATATCCTTGCCAAATGGTGAGGGCATAATTAAGGAGAAAGGAAAAGAGAGGATGTCAGTTGATGAAAATGATGTGAGGAAGGTACAGTCCACTCTGAGCAACTGGGTCAATCCGTTTTTACAGTCTGACACGGATGAACTTTGCAACATTGCATCAGGAATGACGGCTTCAAAGAAGGTGTAAGAAGACCTCTGTACGGCCTACGATAAGGGTAAAGAAGCAATGACAGCTTTCATCAGGAAAAGGTTGACGACAAATGAAATTTTCTTCCATGATCCAATACCGAAGCTAAAGCTGGCCACCTTTGATTCTATGCCCGTTTCATCTGTTAAGATAGGTGGAAAAGATGTGATGCTTAAAGCCGACAGAGACCTCTTTGCTCGTCTTCTCGTTGTCGCTCAGACGAGAGATATGGATCTACAAGAAGTCTTCAAGTATTCCCTAGGTCCTCTTCCGTGGTCTTTGGCTTCAGCGGATGGGTCCCTCTGCAAGACTGTGAAGTCTAAGTTACTGGAAACGCTGATTGAAGGAGTCGAACCAGCTGAAGATGTTCCACCCTCTGCAGCATTGATTGTTGATGGCATGGCTGTACTTCAAGCGATGAAAGGAATTCCAGCGACATTTGAAGAGTTAGCAACTTCTGTTTTTCATTCAGTTGTTCCTCAGACAACGTTAGCAAGACCCGTTGATTTTGTTACAGATAGATATCCAGATGTTTCTATCAAGAATCCCGAGAGAGCAAAACGTGCTAGTGTAGGAGCTGTCAAAGTTGACATAACTGAAGGTGGTCAGAAGTGTCCCAAACAATGGAAGAAGTTATTAAGTAGCGGGGAGAACAAGAGGATGTTTACGCGATTTCTCCTTCAGCAGTGGTCAAGGGACAACTACGTGGATCGGATTGGGAATCGCAACATCTATTTTGCTGTTGAAGACAAGTGCTTTCAGTTGTCTGCTAATGATGGAAAGGTTGTTTGTAAGGAGATCACTGAGCTAAACAGCAACCATGAAGAAGCTGACACAAAGTTACTTCTCCATGCAAAGCATGCATCGGAAAATGGTGAGACCACCATAATAATCAAGTCTCCAGACACTGATGTGGCAATCCTGGCTTGTCATTTTTGCAGGAATATATCAGCACGGATTCTTATCATGAAGAAAGAGAAGACGAGGAACATTTATCTGGAGATTTCTGCCATAGCTGATGCTGCTGGGCCCCACCTTTGCGATGCCCTACCTGGACTGCATGCCTTCACTGGCTGCGACTCAACTAGCGCGTTTGCAGGTAAAGGGAAGAAGACTGCTCTGAAGCTTTGTAAGACAGACCCGGTGGCCTGCGATGGTATGGCGACTCTTGGGCGTTCATTTGACGCAGAGACCATCCCTTTTTCTGAATGTGAGGGATTTGTGTCCAAGATGTATGGTAAGCCGAAACTGGTTGAAGTTAACAAATGTCGCTATATTACCTTTTGTGCAAAGCAAGGCCAGTCACAGAGTCTTCCGCCATGTCAGGATGCCCTAAGAAATCACACAATGCGTGCAAACTACCAAGCAGCCATCTGGCGTCTAGCACTGGATGCAAATCCTGAGATTCCATCACCTGAGAGCCATGGATGGCTTATTAGAGATGGCCAACTTGATATCAACTGGATGTCGCTACCGCCTGCGCCTGAGGCATTACTGGAGCTGATACTATGTGGATGTACTACGGACTGCACAACCGGACACTGCCGATGCAAAAGAAATGGCATACCCTGTGCAGAATTATGCCAGTGCGGCGAGAAATGTAACAATCCTCACAACTACGTGTGGGAGGAAAGTCCTGAGGACAGTGAAGGCGAGGAAGAGTGTTAAATTGTGCAAAAAATGTGAGCATATAAATTTAAGTATTACACAGTAGTCCTTAGCAGTGGGAAACAGAGTACAGGTACTGTAAATGATGTCCCTCGATGACGTTGTTTAACAGTTAATTCAAGCCATTTTCCTTTACTTCATATGCAACGTAGTTAATTTATCTGCAGTTGTACATGTGACCTCTGCATAGAAATTTGCAGTCTTACCAAGTTACGTACATGACGACTTTTTTTGCATGATTTCAATATTCACGCCATATTCATCAAATGTACCTCTTATGGGAGTAGTTCTTAAGGCCAACGAGCCATATCAGTTATTTCATGAGCTAAAGGCATCGCCCATGTGAGAGATAATCCCATAGCATGCATAATTATTGTGAAATTATGAAACCGGAAGTAAATATCATTCCACTTCCGGTTTGATGCAATTGCCTTAAAAAGGTTTTTTCCTTCTATTTAAACGCATAATTCGAATATTTCTGTGCAAATAATGATTTTCAAGATATGAAAAGGATGCATCTGAGTGAAATCATATCGTTTTTAGGGAATTAAAGAAAGGAAATTTAAAATCATTTTTATTTTTTGGCTCTCTGTGCTCTAATTACCATAAAACCTCCTGAAATTTGAAGAGTGGAGTAATTTTATTGCTTTTTAAAGTTAAAATGGTTGTAAGTGGACAAAGATGCAGAAATAATTAGTTTCCAAAGAAGAATGACCCTAAAAACAGATTAAAAATAACAAAAATGCAGAGGAATGAAATTTTAACGCAAAGGAGTATGGGTTGTTTAGGCCAAGTTACCAAGGTCTTGGGACACTTTTTCTATGTGTTAACAAGCAGAATCTTAATCAGCAGGCTCTAAGCTTTAAAATGATACCAAGAACAGCTTGCCACCCATGGGGTGCAGCCAACTTAGAAAAATCCTGGTATGGCCACCAGACTATTGTTCGTACAAAGTGTGAACATTATTCGTACAAAGTTGTCGTCGTTCGTAACCCAAAATTGACGTTGTTTTGCAAAGTGTGGTCGTTGTTTGTACAAAGTTGACGTTGTTTGTACAAAGTTTTGTACAAAGAAAGACGAAAGTTGGCAAGTTAATTTTGATATAAAAACCGCTTCATATTCGTCTACCTATGGTTCCTCTCCACCGAAGTGCTGTTCCAACTGGATCTAGCTCGCGCATCATTTCTCCGACTTTCCATCTCTGCACTCGTATTCCCCTGCTATGTAATGCACCTAACATCCGGGTTTGACCAATTCCAGGAGTGACACTCATTATTTCTTGCATGATTTCTCTTAGTTCGCCATTTCCAGCAGAAAACCAGTTCATCTCTTCCTCGTCATCGATTTGAAACTCTTGCCGCCTTCTAGATAGGGTTTTTGTGGATATTCCGGACCGCTCGCTCCAGAGTCGAGCGCACTAACCATGAGGCCACCGCGCCTCCCTCATGTTCCTATGAAAATTTGCCATTCATATCCGAACTGATCAAAATAAAAACAGTTTCCCCAGCCTCTGAAAGCCTTTCGTGTAACATCTCTATTCTGTCTATGTCCCCAGCAGATGAAGATACATAAATGCATTGTTCTGCTTCGGCAAGCAGTGCTTTTGTCCGTTCAAAAAATGATGAGTCGATTCTCTGATCCAGCAATGCCACCTAGAGCCGCCATTTTGGTTTCATTATTGGCAGCGAGAGACCTGGTTACAAAACCAGCATATAAAGCACGCGTTGCATCATACCATACTGCATGAAAGTTTGGAATGCTCAATGTAAGTGTATTTGGTTATATGACAATGACTAGAAATAAAATACATGTGTAAAGTAAGTTGAGCACATTTATTTGGAGTTTGGCATCGTAATATGGTAATGACCATACAGGATATAAGTAAGTTGAGCATGTTTATTTGGATTTTGGCATGGTTATATGACAATGACCATAATAAATATAAAGTATGTCACGTTTAGTAGGAGTTAAGCACGTATAAGGAAATTTCGTAATAATGTCCAGTACGGCGCCCCATAGTAACGAACAGGGCTAAAACTTGGACAAGTGTTTTTTTTTATCTTCTATAACATCACAATTTCTTAGCTTTTTCCACTGGATAGTTTTCGATTTAATTTTTTATTGCGCGACAGTGAAAACGATCTATACAACAACTGTTCAGATAGCCAAATTCCCTGAAATAAGTCCTGAAATAAGTCACTTTTTAACCAACACGGCCGTCATGTAAATGTCGCGTCACGCAAAAGCTTAAGAAATTCAAGCGTGGTCTATCACAAAACCAAGAACCCATTCTGAGCAAAAATGTTTATGGACATTAGTTTTCAGTCACCTGCTCTTATACATCATGAAAGTAAAATATCAGGAGGATCAATAGTTTTGTAGTTTGAACATTAGTTTTCAGTCACCTGTTCTTATACACCATGAAAGTAAAATATCAGGAGGATCAATAGTTTTGTAGTTTGAATTTTAGTGACGTCATGTGAAAACCGGCAATTGGAAATACACCACTCATAAAATTCATACGAAACTACACCCGGGACTCGAGTGGCATATTTTCCATATCCTCACCAGTTAAGATATCGATGATTTCACTGATATCAAGTTTGTCTATTAAATTGTACTTCAATTCGTTGGTGTATGATCGAAGCATCTTCGGGTCTTCCTCGAAAGTCTTCGGCAATCTTTGGAAAATTTCGGAAAAAATGTTCGTCAAAGTTCGTGTGACCTTTGAACAAGTTTTGGCGAATCTTCGGAAATCTTCTGAAAGTGGTCGGAAATCTTCGGAAAATCGTTAAAAACGCCGTCATCAGCGTGTCCATATAATAAAAAGATCATTACACGTTAGCTCGAAGATATGAATTTTATGTTCTCGTGGCAAAACACTCGAACATAAAATTTATATCTTCTCGCCACCGTGTAATATCCTCTAATATCTTAGGCACAGGATTTGAATTTCTAGCTTAGCTACCGCGCCGCCGTGACAAAGTCGCCTCCAGCCATCGAGAGGCACGGGGCAATTTTTTGTCATTCAAATTGACCGTGCCACGGTCCCTGGGGATATCACCCAAGATGGCGGGAAGCTGACTGGGGGCGCGTGTAGTGGTGACAATAATATATTTATCGTTCATCTCTCGCTAAAAGATGGGTGAGATAGTACGCGCGCTAGGTGGTTTAGATCAGAGCATGTAAACACGGTTGTGACGTTTTAGATTCGCGCGTATTGTTGAGAACTATTTTATAAATTTTATCTCCATGTTTACGCAGCCTCACTCAAACACTTGGGTGGTTGGGAGAATTCTCGAAAGTTATGCAAACCCTTGACTGCATATCGGGTTTCTGTAATTGTCTCGAATTCTCTTTGAGGCTATGTAAATACGGAAAAAGTGTTTTATTGCTTAACTCAGATGTAGTGATATGCATATTGTGTTTATGTAGATTCGGATTGTTGCTGTTGTTCAACTAATTCCGTTTTGCGAAATACTTATTGGTGAATTTATTTGAAGGTTATTGTGTGGAGCAGATAATTAATATTTAATGTCCTTACAAAGTCGCGCTTGAATTGTTATGCGACCGCGTTTAAGGAGTCTGGGGCGGCGACCAAACAACAGGTAATCGTTCCAATATATTTTGGGACTAAAACGTCCAAGTTTTGTTTCAATATAATTTCTTTTTCGTCTGCAGAGTTACAATTCGGAAGACTCCGAAACAAACTTCGATCGAGCACGTTCGACAGCTCACTGCTTGGAGGTTTGAGAGCAATTTGTAATATTTCAAGCGACGACTGGGAAGACTTCTTTGCGGACGAGCTGCTTGTAAGCTAGATACGAAGTGGAGGAGCAGGCTACCGAAAAGCAGGAAAGTCAGTTGGATGGTAATTTCGTCACGATTTCCCACGCGTGCTTATAGCCCGTTTACATTTGTCCTTAGCGAGAATGTACTTCGTCGAGGTATGGTTTATTATTATTATTATTATTATTATTATTATTATCTTTATTATTACTATTATTATTATTATTATTATTGCGTTTTACTTTCTGGAATGCTTCAGAGCGACGCAAGTGTTGCAGTTTTCGAGACTTGATAGCCTCCACGCGTAGCTACTCTTGTGGCATCCTCTTTGAGCGGCTCTTTGCTCTGAAATTTTATCCTTTCGCAGAAGCGACGAGAAGGCTCACCTTTAAGTCACATGCGCGAGTGGCGAAGAGCGTAACGATCCGGAGGGGTGGAGTCTGGGGAGGAGGTGCCAAGAAAGTGAGCCTGTTATTTGTTATATGTTAATCTGTTATTTGTTATGTCTACTTCGCCTGAGTGAAATGAAATACCATTGGTCGAAAAGTTCCAGTATATTTCTGGTTAAATTTCAAAGTAAAGAGGGAACAGGGATAACATTTGAAAGTGTGTTGATGAACTATTAATTGCCATATTGCTGACTCGACATGCAACAGTTATATATTACAAGCGTTCGTGATGGCTACACAAAGGCTTTTCCCTGTTTTATACCAGCATCATCAAAGACCAGATTGCCCAACCAAGGTCACTTGGAATAAAGTGTGTCCTTGCTAGGCATAAAGTTTCACGGTTTTTCTTCGTCAAAACTTTATTAACAACGGAAATCGCGCCTGCATGCTGTTCTGAAAAAGATTGACAGATTTGTTGAGAAATATGAGCGCAGCCATTGAAAGTTCATACTTCCGGTGAAACTTGGTTGGCTTATATTTTGCTGCGCTTTCCGGGGTGGAAATGAACAATTTTCAGAGATAGAAGCAGTTCGAATCCGTGCTCATGGCTAGGCCGCTCGCGCTTTACAGGCCTGGCCCATACTTCGACTGTGATTATAGAGGCTATTTGAAATGCTCACCTTTTCCACATGTCTAAAACACATTTCAATTAGAATAAATTTTTCTGTACTTGTAACGCATTTTCTTTGCAATTAGAACGCAACTGTAGAGTTTAGAAAACAAATACGAAAAAGAGCACAAATATTTCACATAGGTGGCATCTAAAATGTAAATTGAGGACAAAAATCTTCAGTTTAGAAGATATTGATGTGATTGGAAAGAAAAATTGCTAAACGTCATTTTCTCCACTTTGGCGCCTCATAGACGTCACAATAGCCGCTGGACCCATTCTTCTCAAACTCGGTCGTGAAACAAAATGGCGGCGTTTTTGGTGCTATTTTTGAGATTTGGTCGAGGCACAGAAAATCGAGGATTCAACCGAGGATTCGCAGATGTATTTCAAATAACAGGTAAATTCGTTTTAGCAAAAAGAACTTTTTGGGGCTAGGTGCACCTTAATAGTGGCAGTATAACTGTTCGAAAGTGGTGGTAATAGGCCATTTCCGAATTACCTTTAGCCTCTTTCTCACAGCGAGTCTTGGTGCTCATCTTTTCATATGAAAATGAGATTTCATTCACATGCAAATTGAACTCATTTTCATATGAATAGTTGTGCACCAGGCATCGCTTTGAAAGAGAGGCTTTAGGTAAATCGGAAAAGGTCTATTGCCAGCCACCTAAAATAGTTTTCTTCGACGCTTATGACGAATAGCATTTTCAAAGAAGCGATCAAATGTATGGGATAAAGTGCAACTCGCTTAATAACATAACAAAGAGCGAAAACCATAAGTTTTACACGACAGTCAAATTCAAGACACTTACAATATAAAGCGATTTTATAGTTTTGCTTGCGTAATGTTACTTTATAGGCTAATAATTATTTAGGATAACACAAAAGTAGCCTAGTTCATGGGATCCAGTAATTACACCGTACTCCAAAGTTATTCGAGTACTTTAACTGCGGCTAGCACCAAACACCAAACAAACAGAACGTTAATACTCCAAAACTAGATTCCTGATGGTAAACAAGGCTTATTTCCTTCACTCTCAACATAGTTATACATTAGCCAGAAGGAAGTCACCTACATTAAAGAACTCAAAAACCAGTCAATACTGTGGAATTCTCACCGCTATTAGAAACGATCCTTAAGGAGATTATAAAGGCAAAATATTACAAAACTGAAATATATATTGAAGAAACGTATTTTTAATAACTAACGAATTAAAATTTAATGTTCCCTTACAAAACCAAAACAGTAAAAGGCTACACCTCACTTTGCCGTATTTTAAACCTATTTTACACGTCATATCGCTTTCATAATATCCCAGAGATTTTAAAATGGCTCATGGGATGACTGTTTTAAAACTGAATAAAACCATGTACAGCAATGAATTGTCGAAAGATTGAACACTTTGTCTTCTCGCATGCCAGACTGCTTATTTACATACTATTACTTTCTTTCATCAGAAAGATGAAATATCTTGCGAAGCTCAATAAGAGGTACATTATAAAGGCTACGCTTGTGTCAATGAAACTGGAAACACTCTTCACAGGGTTGAAATGGGGAACCTGGATTCAATTTGGGGGCAGTCGGGGCGATAGGAATTAGCAGCACAATCGGCGCGGGAGAGGAAGCGAGTACTATCGGGCACTATATAGACGTGGTACATACAAATTACCATTTTTGTCTTGCCTTCGGATATCACTGTACAGGCGCCTGCTCCCAAAAAAAAAATATACGCCCTTGTAATTGATAAATGTACGAGCGCCAGTTACCCTCGTAAAAACACGCACAGAGATGCAATTTCTCAGTGACTGTTTTTCCTTGCACCAGTGACCAAGATTACATTTGCGATTTCCTGAGCATTAGCCAGGTTTACGTCTAAAGACGTCTTCACCGGAACTTAGAGGCACATACAAATCGTATGTTGACCCCCTCCCCCGTTCCTGCCCCAAAAAACGTTTTTGATAAAGACTGTTGGTCACCGAATTACAAATTTTAGTTGTGCGGATTCACACTTCAAATGAGTTTATCTGTTTTATGCGTCTCGAATTATGGACAAATTATACGTCTAAGACGGCAGTATAATGCATCTGTTTACAAAATTGTTAAGTTTGTCAGACCTTTAATGCGTCTTATTTTACGTATTTACCTAGACGCACAACACATTTTTTCCTTCCTGAGCCACTGCAACAACATTTTCTGTCACCCTCCTTGATGAAACCTCCATTTGGACTATGGGTCAATGGCAAAAAAAAAATAACCTGGGTTGGTTACAGATAGATAGATGGATGAAAAGGATTTCGATTTCTTTTCAATGAAAAAGAAACCTGGCACAGGGCACCAAAAAGCGGTTCCTAAGACAATGATATTTTCTTCATCCTTTCTGTCAACATTCCACAGCACGAAAACGTCATCGAAAGATATCTTTGGTAGTGCTTTGACACTTCGTTTCTGTTTCTACTAGCAGTATATTGCCACACGATTTAGTTTTGCAATCTTTGTGCTGATATCTTAAATGTTCCGGAGCTCGACGGCCAGTTACAAATGACACACTATATAATACTGCTAACTCTCTGTGGAACCGTTGGGTTCAACTAACAGCTATTAGGGCGCTAGGCAAATAAATATTTTTAAATATTCCTTTAGTTTTAAAATGCTGACATATATCGGTAATATGCAAGCAAATAAACCATGCTAACTTGTGACATCAGCTAGTCATCAGAGATGGTGGCAATCACGTGTTCAAGCTTGGAAGCCAACGACGACAGCTCAGACTCTTCCAAAGCTTCTTGCAGCTACAAAAGAACAAACATCTTCCGTTTAATGTCTCCACAGCAGTTATTAATTGGCACTGTCCATGGTGAATGTTTTCTGGAAAATTCTCAAACACATATTGGGCAACTGTGCTCCTACCCCCACACAAATACAAGAGCATGTCCTAGAGTAACACAAACATTTTCTGCTAACTTATAACAAACCTTCATGTAAATACCAGATAGCTCGTGTGCTATGTTTACCTGATCTTGATATCTCCTGACATAATCATACAACTCCTGGAGCGCGTGGTCACCATTAAACTCGTGGCCATGTTCCTGTGCAAATACAATCACTACAACAATTAGTGTCAAACAGATCCCACTTCATGTTTTGACTGCCTGAACAGGTTCACTGCAGACAAATGAATCATGATAAAGTTACCAAAGACTTGTAAACTTAATGAAAGTGACATGTACTAAACTTACCACTGACAAATCAGCAAAGAACTTTGATAATTCACGTGGTGTGGGTGCAGGTGATGCTTGTATCTCGGCATAAAACCTGTAAAACATAAATCAAAAGCTTGCTTGCTATACGTATGGTGGTAGAGCTTGCGTGTCTTTGAGATCTCAATAACTATGCCAGTAGGTTTTCCACTGGTAGGGCGACCTAGTAGGCTTACCCATCCTGAATTGATCATGGGTAAGACTGCCCCTGGTCCTCCGGGTGGACGTTTGTAGTGGAACCACTGACCCCAACCTGCGTAAAATATCCCGATTACGGAAACGGAAAACTACCTCGAATTGAGCTACACTGGGAGTACCTCAGCCACCTGCCATAATTTAATCAACCAAGCCACAAGCGACGTCGGAGGACAGCAATATGATGAGTAATGGCACAATACACAGATGCGGCCATGGGCTTACCCAACTTAGCGGACGCTAGTAGAATGAAATGTGTGAAGCACACCAAAGAGTGTCCAGTTGGTGAGTACTAAAGGCTAAGAACTATGGAGTTGATCATCTTGGAGTGACTGCATAGATGGTCTTGGCTTAGAAGGGAAAGGACACAGGTGAGGTTACAATCTTCTCGGGAGAAGATGATGACATCCACAAAGGTAGAGGGCGAGCTGGTGAGAGGCCGGGCACAATTCGGCGAGCAGTTGGAGCCGGCGGGGGGAGGGGGGATGGGCATGAGTGAGAAGGATTGTTTTCTGAATACAGCCCCTCCGAAGGTGCCAAGATTTTGACAACTCGCTAGCTTAATGTGTGAAATTATTAGCCAATAGAAATTAAGAGAACATCAACAAACATGACAGCAAATTGCACGTGGAGGCTTTCAGTTCGCAACTCGCATCTCTGGCTCTTTGCTATGGATCGCGAGATAACGCCAAAGAAAGTAGCCAACAAACCGTACCATTGTTGCCGGATTTGTAAGTGTTCTTTTGCGGTAAAACATGGCACTAAAACATCTGGTCATAAATAAACGGAAAATCTATTTGAAGGGTCACATCGAGATGGCTACTGAGGAGAAGTATCAGCAGCGACATGCGAACTTAAAGGTATACGCATCGTTAAATCAACTGATTTGTCCAGTAGAGTTTACAATTCTTGGAAGGAATCTGTTTAGACCCTTTAACGACATAAAAAACATGATGAAATGGGATTCGGAGGTTTCTACAAGCAGCTCTCCTGTTCGAAGTAGGCGTCAGCTGCCAACCAGTGTTCACACCGGGCAGGAGTTTTTCGAACAGAAGTGTCGCGAGTTAACGAAGCGTCAAAAAACCTTCATCACGGAGGTCTCTCTTCGCGCAAATTCCAGCCTTCAAGGAAGGATCAAGAATTCACCAACCGAGCACTTCTTCCCACACCACAATATCTGAAGGTTGCCCTTCGCGAACTTTCTCGATCGTCATTGTAGTTGCAAACAGTTATAATAGAAAACGTTTACTGTATCCAGTTGTCTTAACCTAAAAAACATCCCTTCTTTCCAAAAGAAAATTCACAGCTTTTCCTGTTCGTGTTTTAGATCGACCAGATTATTTGCTTCGATGGAAAGTTTTCGAAAAGCTTCCAGGACAAATCCCATACTTGGATTCTCAAATGCCATGTTTCTGTTTGATAATCGCCACTTGTTTTGATCATATTAATAGGACCTGTCATTTTTCACGAATCAGAATAATGCTGCATTCGTGGGCGAACGCGCTGTATTCGGAAAACAATGCCTTCCGAGCAGGCTCTCATTTCTTGTGCCAGGATTCACCAGCTAGCTTCGCTCGCTGCTTCATCTCTCACGACTTTGCTTATAGACTTTGCTCTTGCCGCAACAAATAAGAAGTTGCAGACAGGATGGAATGTCGGACAGCTTTTAACCGATCATATCATCACGGCCAGATTCCATTCCAAATTCATTAACATATTAGTAAATCAGACTAACACACTGAAAAAATGATGCCGGTGAGGAAGCCAAAGAGAATTCTTCAATAAATTCAAAAGATAAGATTAGAATGCAAGATGAGAATGGATAGCGTGCCAAGACACGATCTGGAGATTGTTATAGGGGACTGGAAAACAAAGACAGGCAGAAAGAGAGAAGGTGAGATGAGAATTGTTAGAAACCGTGCACGTTCTGAGCGACAAACAGTCTTGTAATAACCACAATGTTCCTTTACAAAAACATCAACAATTGTACTTGGACAAACTTCGAAGGAAGGTACGACAACCAGATGGGCCACACTGAAGTAGATGTGCGAGTGACGCCAGAGTGTATCAGGGTGCCGGTGACTACTTTGGCAACCTAATGTTTTGATATTGTGACTGAATTGAGATTATGCTGTCTGAAAGGCAAACTGAGGAAATATGAGGTGCCCTGGATAAAAAGCGACTGAGATACAGACAGGAACGGTCACGATGATAGTGAGATCTAGAAACGAAATGGGAGGATATAAAAGAAGCATACAAAGTTGCTCGGGTTTAGGGAATGGGAAGAACAATAGCTGGAAGTGCAGAAAACTGGAAGGCAGTTAAGGGGGAAACTGTTTCCAGCACTTTCCAAGACGTAAATTTTGATGGGCTATTATAACCACTCTTTATTAGTTGATGCAAAAATCATGGTATCAAAAAACTGCCCAGACATTGGTGAACATCTTGCTGTCAATTTTGTGGCCAAATTGGTTACCATGGCAACAATATGACCTGCTAAAAACAACCTTTATTATAGCTTTAAGCATTTTTAACTCACAAATGAGCTCGGTGACCCCAAATTTTTATTATCGAATTATGATAGGCATGAGCCGGCTCTAAAAAAATTCTGTAGAAAGGTTTCAGAGAGATCCCATATTTTCGAAAACTTGAGGACCGCTCTGAACCCACGCTACAGAAATTTTTTAAACTTCGCAAAAAGTTGCATCTTATCATACTTCTCAAAATTCGATGTTACAAAATGGGGGTCACCAAGCTCGTTTTGGAGCTACAAGCGCTTACAGCTAAAATTAAGGGTGTTTTTAAGGATGACCGCATATTGTTAACCAATGATTGGGCATTTTTATGATACCAATATTGTAGCATCACTTGATAAGTAATGGTAATAGGATTGAGTGGAGTCCAATTCGGTCTGTAATCATACGAGTGATAACAAAATTGGACGACCGCGCAGCGGGGGTCCGATTTGTGTATCACGAGTATGATCACAGACCGAATTGGACGACACAAAGTCCTATTACCAATTATTCATAAAAGTTACAATTTCCGAGAAAAGAAGAATAACCAAGTTATGAGAGAAAGGGAAAATTTGCATTAAAATACACATTCTAATTCCACTGCGCCTCCTACCGGCAATTAGGCGCCAAAAACAAAAAAAGCAAGCGCACGCACGCACACACATAACTACAACTTTGAATGTGATTGGCTTATTGAACTGTCCGATAACAAACTGTCCGATAACAACTTGGCAAATGAATTAGTGGAAAATAGGAGTGAAAATAAGAGTTTTTTAAACCAATCACAATCGAGAAAATTGTAATTTTTATGATTAATACCGATAGTATTCATCCTCCAAAGTGCTGGAAACTGTTGCCAGCCTCCTTAAGGTGGGAATGACAATGTTAGGTTGGATTGGCTGAGAGCAAGAATAAAATACCAACAAATTGACAATTGACATTAAGGTGATATAAAGCTTAAGAAAAGCCAAGAAGGAATGGACCAGCAGGAAAGCCCTAGAAGTAGAAGAAGTAACAAGTAAAGGGAAAACACAGGAAAGTAGACACTGGATGGACTTCAGTGACTTTCAATCTTTACTACCAACAAAAAGACACTAAGCCTCTTTTCCATTAAGGAATCCCTATTGTGTTACTATTGCTGAGAGTAGCAAGCCGGCTCAACCTCGTCCCCAGGCTCTCTCCACTAATTTCCTTTGTCGTTGGGAGAAAGACCCTGGTCGATCGCTGGTCATGTGACCACCTTTTCCACCGGGGTAAAGTCAACGAATAATTTTTGTTGATCTCAACTGAAGCGAAAGAAAGGTGATCGGTGGCCATCGCTATATTAAACCACACACTGACAAAATTTGAAATTCTTCAGTCCTATTCTAAGTCTTTTAAGCTTCAAACAGGACAAACCAAATATATTTTTATGCATCCAGCGTATTGAAGTATCACTCTGATTTCAATTCCAGCCGGTGTAATTGTTTCGCCGTTTTGATTCATGTTGCTTGAATTAACCTCACGGCACATTGTTCGCTACATAAAACAATGTTTTTTTTTTACTATTTTGCAAAATATAATTCTTGACTAGGCCAAGGAACCGTGTTTAAACATCTGCCTAAATATTAACTTGCATAAGCCTGATAGCAGATGAAATATAAATGCGGGCTTCGGTCAGCAAAACTGTAAATCATTTTGTATTGCTGTAAATCAAATGCAGGTCAGCTCGGGAAATCGGTCTGACAGAAATACTTTTTAACATCCCAAATACCGTATCCACTGGTTTCACTTCGATTCGGCAAGTGACGTTTTACATGTGCTAACCGTCTGAATTTACCTGCTCCATTCAGCTGCCGAATTCCTTTGTGAACGCAAGTCTTCTAAACTTTGGAGACGGCACAAATAATGTAGCATCCTTCATCGGCAAAATTCCACTTCGAACCCCGATAGAGTGTGTAGTTTTAAGCGACTGCTTGAGGTTTTGAAACCCACAAAGTCTGTCACAGCAACAATCAAAACACCCTGTCACCCCTCATGCCCAACAGATTTTTTACCACTCAGACGTGACCAGCCGCAACCAGGGTTTTTCTCCCAACGACAAAGGGGGGCAGTGGAGAGAGAGCCTGGGAACGAGGTTAAAGCCGGCTAAGATCAGTTTTGACCCGAGCATGAATTTTTTCTCCATTTTCATCCATCAGGGCCCATTTAACGAATAGGCACATTAAATGGGTGGGCAAATTAGGTGAAACCACAAATCACATTATGCATACGCACCAACAGTTCAATCGGTAGCAGATGTCCCATTATAACTAAATACAAAGCATATTATTGATGATCTCGAAATAAAAATTAAGTGCCAACCTCAGATTGCTACATACTTCAATGCGTTTATACCATTGATCAAGATGTACTTATTCCAGTACAACGTCTGTTTGCATATTATGTACCTTCGAGGCACAGAGTAAGAATACATCCATGTAATAAAATCACTCTACAACACACTTTTTACCTCTCAACTTCTTGACGATACCCTGGGATTTCTCTTGCATAAAGCAGTTTATTGGATGGAGAATCCTGTGTACATAGTAAACACAGCGAGCATGTTTAAACCAGGCCTACAAAATCATCCCAATACAATGTATCTAATTAAAAATGTACCTTACCTTTCCCAGGACATGCTCAGTCACAGAACAGGAATCCATGAAAAGCTTTAAATAAAGATAGAGAGAATGATGAAGGCAAACAGTTGCATGGCACCACAAAATGAAACAAAGACAAAGGATATATCGAAGGATATTGACAAAGCATGCCAAAAAGCCATTGCTAACAAACAAACAATCAAAGCCAAATAAAGGAAAAGAAGAGTCAATCACTGAATTCAAACCTGTGCTACAACAGACAAGCAGGAGTCAACTATTCCAGACTTGCAAACATCAAAAATGAAGTTTGGATTCTTGATTATGTTGATCCAGAATCTCAGCGGCACACTGAAAAGTAAAAAAATATGTGAAAATCACAACAGTAGAAACATAAAGAGCTTGGGGACACAAGCAGCAGCAAGTGGTCCTATACCAGGTCCCTTCAATTTTTACAAGTTAACCATGGCAGAGCTATTGTATATTTAGTTGTAATTATAGCATCGTAAAATTTCTCAAAACGTGCAACGTTATGACGTAAAACGTTTTCTAGCTAATATTGTTTCTTTCATTTACACTGCGTCTAAAATCAGAATCTATTACCCAAACAGGAAGTAGTTATGCCGAGTACACAGCAATTCATTCTTCAGATCATATTAATACACTGCTAGTGATTGAGGTGTAACCTTGTCGTTGGAATCTTTGCTGACGTCATTAATTTACGTTGGCCCATGAAGGATAAGAAAGCATCAAGCATAGACACTTTGCATAAATGGAGCCTAAATTTGAATAACAAAATTTTATACACCCTGCACTTCCAGTTAATGTTTGGATTTTTCACATGGATGTGAGGCTTGGGTATTGTTATTCAAATATCAACGCCATATATGTAATTGTCTACACTAGATACGAATTGACAACAAGTATAAAAAGAGCTTGTAAAACTTTGTGATTGGTGACATTTTTTAGCCCATTGGCTGAAATATGAAAGGAGATACTGAGATTTAAAAACTACAAAATTTCGGGGGGGGGGGCGAAAACGGCAATGAGCCCATAACATTTTGGTTTTTAGAAACTCGCAAGCCACAAAAAAGTGTTAATGCATCAGGCCCAAATGTCTTGGAACAATTAACCCTGCTTTTCCTTCACTGATATGCAAGAATCTCAATAAAGCACTCAGCAAAATGAGACATTTCGTGTTGAGGCAACACTTCCTAGCTAGATCTTTTGGGATCTCTTGTTACCTGTTGTTTTTCCATGTGTGTAACACTTCAGTATCTGTAAGGTTGAGTTCCTTAGCTTGTGTATCGAGAAGGTCGAACAGAAACTTGATAGCTGGAGGTAAGCTGCAGCCACGACGATACTTCATAAAAACGGTGTGGAAAAGCCGATCTACAAACTGCTGCAGGGTACCCTGTCAAAGTTACTCAAAGTCAAACTGACAACTAAACAGAGTGTTTCACATTTCGAGATCACTGACACAATATCATCACAATATTGTGACGAGTTATGACAAGAAACAATAGCGTCAATCAATTTCTGCACATACATACAAGATACAACAACAAGACTGGAAAAAACAGACGTGAAAGGAGCATGGTACTTGTGTTGCTCGTCACATCACGAATCAGTTGTTTTGATCATCAGTTAAAAAGTGTAAAAGTATGCCTAATTTAGCTTTTTTGTGTATCCCTGGCCAAAAATAATGTTAAAATTCTAGCTTTAAAGCAAAAGAGAAGTCTATGTTGCTATCAATTTTTTTGACAGTATAGCTCTAAATGCTGAATACACCAGCCCGAAGCAATATTTCTTTTTCATATACAATGTAGCTGATTTTTCATTTAGAAGAAACCCAGAAGTAGAGGGGTCAAGCTTAAGTTGCACTAGCTAGTCAGAACCACACTAACGGAGTTTATCCTGATTTCAGTAGCCAGTGAAAGTAACTGTTCCTCTTGGATGGGAAACATTTTGTCAGGTATTCTACTACGACAACCTCTGACAAAACCTGTTGAGACACATTACAAGAATACCTATTTTTTGCACTCACCCTGACAAAAATGCTTATTGTCGCAAATTAGAAGACTGTTTCCCCCCTCCCCTATTGCAATGTTGTTTGTGGTAACACACAAAATGCACGCCTTAGCTGCTAAGCCAAAACAACATTGCACCAGGGGTGGGGAGGGGGGCGAATTTGTTTCTTTTGAACACGATGGTACCATGGCGCGAAATTGAAAATTGCATTGAAATGTCTCAATAGTTTTGCCCGGGGTTGGAGTTCCTTGGTACCTAAAATGTTCGGGAGGAGATTCCCAACAACAACAGTACACCTTGCAGTATTCAGGACCGTGTCATTCGACTGATCTAGAGTTCATATATGACGAAGACAGATTAATGTCATACAAGAAACCGTATTACTGGACATTTGTGTGAAAAGAGCTAAAGAAACACAGGATGGTGAAACTTACCTTTGTTTTTAACAATCTTGTTAAATAAATCTCTGATAAGAATTTGCTGTTGCGATCATCTTCAGCTCTGTCAGTGGGATAATCCATTTGTTTAACCTGTAGTACCCAAACATGCATATTCATTAATTGCCTAAAATGTGCACTTTATTACAGTGGTCCCGAGGGAAACAGTACGCTTTGTTACCCTAGAATCTAGATGGTTCTCTCCATTTCATCTCGGGAACACAAAACTAACTGTTTCCCGAAGGAATTAAGCCTGCGTTTCTTTGGGAAAATCCAAGATTGGATTCCCAAATCCAAAAACGGAATTTGTGTTTCTTTACTAAAAAGATCAACAGAAGAACACTGATCATGGTCCAACCATGGTCCAACCAAGGCCATAATTTGTAATAACAGTTTGAAGCAGCTCTGTTTTTGTTGCAGTTTGACACTTTGAAACGTCAACCGCACTTTTCTCGGAAACCCTCTCATATTTTTTTGCCATCGTTTTGACAGCTATGTCAGGCCGTTGATCCCGACGTTGTATATTCAAAAACTATCCCTTTATGATAAGCTATCCGTTCTCGTGTAAAATGGGTATGACGTCATAATATTGCGATGGTAACTCATGCCAGTGTTACTGGTCATTTTAAGGCTGGGGCATTAAAGTGACTAGTAACACTGGCATGTAAACCAATTAAATTGTTCAATAGAATTCCAACCAATCCATCCATCCATACACAGCTATACACTGTACCTCATAAGGTACATAATAGGGGCCTTTAGATCGGAGGACGAGGACGACTGCGAGTACGAGTTTTCCGTACTGAGCATGCGCATAAGGTTTGGAGGCCGACATTTTTCGAAGTGCGCGTGCTCAGAACAGGAAACTCTTACTCGTAGTCGTCCTCGTCCTCCGATCTAAAGGTCCCTAATACAAGGTACATAATATAAGCCTCCTGGTCTACAACAACAATACGTTTTCTTGTAACAAGTCAGGCTAATCTTGCAATCTTTTTAGGTTTGCAGCTTATCAACGACGCAATGCCCTTTTTTCTTTTAATTAGCATCCAAAGTTTTTTATTTCCTTTCTTTTTGCAAGACATGTTCCGATTAACAATTACAACGCATATAATCTAGATATGGTCAAAATGTGAGGTTGACAGGTGTTTTCACGTGTCTTTTAATAAATAAACAGTCTGGCCGGAATTTTCTTCCGTCCATACATGCATATTACAATATACAGCTATTTTATTAACTTAAAATTACTTCTTCTACAACATAAATATCATTCCCTGAGAAAAAATCATACCCCTACAACCCTTTAACTTTTTAACCTTCACAGCTACACAACAAAAACTGAAAATGATATCTTGTTATGAAGAATATGAAGAATATTTATCAGTAACAGTCAGACATATTTTGAGTCGCTAAGATAAGAATTTGATGTCTACATCTACAATACACACTTGGGCCCTTTAACTCGGCTCTAATTGAACACTAATGCAAATGCTGCAATCTGATTTGCCGAGTGATCGTACACTCAGTGTGCTTCGCTCGTTTTTCCAACGTTTTGGAGGAACATTTTGATGCAAAGGAATAATTAAATTCCTGAGAAGACTAAAAACTGGACATACACAGTTTCTTGACATTAAAAAATAAATAAAAATTATACAGGTACACACAACTGCAATTTCAAATGACACTTCAATCCGAGAGATCTTTCTAGGGCGCGAAGTTTAATAATACATTGAGAATTAATTGGAAATGTTTTTTGAAATAAATTAACAATTAAATTATTCGTTCTCGATTTCTACTTGGTGATAGATGATTGGCCTTTGGCCTGATCAATCATTGACTATCACCTCATAGAAATCTCGAGCCCATAATCTAATTGTTAATTAGTGCCAGTGCTTAACTCTGGATTTTAGAAATAAACTATCATTATGGCACAGCAGCCCTTACCAAATGCCATAGCCTACCACCGTTATCTGGTCCATCTGCGCTCATAACTGCTAAAGGGCTATAGCTTGCTGCAGGGCTAAAGGCCACACGTAGTGCATTCTTTTTGTTTAGTTCTGCAGAGAAACGTGATGCAAATTATTATGAATTAGCCCATTTCCGAGCTGTCTTAAGCCTCTCTATCAAAACGAGACCTGGTGCACAACCATAAATATAAAGATGAGTTAATTTGCATGTGAATGAAATCTCATTTTCATATGAAAGGATGGGCACTAGGCCTCGTTTTGATAGAGAGGCTTAAGGCAACTCGGAAGTGGGCTAGCTCAGAAGTTTTGTTCTTTAATTTATTTTGTTTTTATTTTGCCAGGGTAAGACTCGCCTTGAGAAAGAGCCCAAAGGTAATTCAGAAATGTCCCATTACCTTCAAGTGCCATTCTTTTGAATCACATCTACACTAACACATTTTCGCTTGAAACACATACTTTATATATACATTTTTTCCACACTAAAACTAGCCAATACAATCGATCATCATTTTCATCTGTATCTTAAAACGGAAAGTGTATACGTCTGAAACTTCTTTTGTGAAGAGAATCTCTGTTTAAATTAAGAATATGTGAATAAAACAGCTCTGTAATCATAAGGTTTGAGATTTTGCTCTGGCTTCCCGGGTGCGAAAACTTTTTGGGACCTTCGAGAAACAGGCCCCAGGTGCCCCAAGAAGGACCCCCAAAAAACCTTAGCATGGACATCAAAACAGGGGCTTTCAAAAGTGCGGATGTAATGCCGCAAGCAGTTGTGTGTGTTCGCAAAGCGCATCAACGTTTTCAATGTACAAGGAAACCGCGGCAACGGAAAAGCTTCATCTAAATGCATTAGTGTTGAAAGGGCCCACAATAATTTATGAGTTATATAATACTGAGAGCACATTTATAACTGAACTCAAATGCAAGAGTTCCCTTGTCAAAAGTAATAACGATGATTTGCAAAAGCAGAGCTATTAGGTGATACCTCTAAAATTCCAACGACGGTTTTCATCAGCTCTAGTTGAAAATAAAGGTCAGGAACTTATGCATTATCCCTGGACATTGTTTATACATGTATAGTAGGGGATCAGTTTAAACTGTAATCTTAACACTGAATGCAGAGAATCTACATCTCTCATTAGCTTTTGTGATTCATTTAACTAATTGCTTCTCTTGGATTGTTTTACCTTGGGTTAACTGTATGTCAATTGGCACGTACGAGACCACAATATACGTAAATATCACGACTCGCTTTATCAGATTAGTTGTGTGGCTGCACTTGATTTTCGTATACAAACATGTGGCTATTAGGATTAAATGTCCGGTTAGTTCTGCCTTGGGAAACATTCACAGTTCAAAACGTTAAACAGATGTTGGTTTTATCTCGGCAATGGCTAACATTACTGGTATGTAAGAGTAGTATCTCATTTAAGTATAACTTCTCGCCTGAGTCTGTTGAGCTGCAAAAGTATCTCTGCCCTGTCACAAGCTTCAGCGAAGCATTGTCTGTCACCTACAGAAGAAAGCACAAAGAAATAAATCCTATTTCAAACTTCAAACCGAAAACCACCTTGCTAAAATGTTACCTAAAGTAAAAAGCAACCAGTCAGCAGAAGTTGCCAAATGACGTTCCAAATGACCTCCACATTATTATATAAATTGCAAATGTGTGGTTGTGTTTACAAACATAAAACAAACATAAAACAAACACGAGTCTGTGAGTATCCCCAACTTAACATTAGCTTTACATGAGGGCACACTCCAACTCAACCAACCCTGGGCTGTAAACGAGGGAGCACTCCAATTCACCCAAGCCTGAGCTGTACATAAAGGTTCACTCCAATTCACCCAAAACTGAGCTGTACATGAAGACGAACTCCAACTTGCCCCAAGCCTGGACTGTATATGAGGGCACACTCCAACTCACCCAAGCCTGAGCTGTACATGAGGACGAACTTCAACTCACCCAAGCCTGAGCTGAACACGAGGACGAACTCCAACTCACCCAAGCCTTAGCTGTACATAAGGACGCACTCCACCTTGTGCAAGTCTGAGCTGTACATGAGGGTGCACTCCAACTCACCCATGCCCGAGCTGTACATGACGGCACACTCCAGCTCACCGAACCCGGCTGTACAAAAAGGTTCACTCCAACTCACCCAAGCCTGAGCTTGAGTACACGAGGGTGCACTCCAACTCACCCAGCCCAGCTGGACATAAAGGTTCACTCGCACTCGCCCAAGTCTGAGCTGTACACACTCTAACTCACCCAACCCGCCTGAACGTAAAGGTTCACTCCAACTCACCCAGCCCCGCTGCACATAAAGGTTCACTCCAACTCTCCCAAGCCTTGGCTGTAGGTAAATGTTCACACCAATTCACTCAAGCCGAAACAGTACATAAAGGTTCACTCCAACTTGCCCAAGCCTGGGCTGTAGGTAAGGGTTCACCCCAACTGACACAAATCTGAGCTGAACGTGAAGGTCACACCAACCCACTTAAGCCTGGGCTGAACGTGAGGGTTCACTCCACAAGCCTGAGCTGTACACGAGGGCGCACTCCAACTCACCCAAACCTGAGCTGTACATGAGGGTGCACTCTAACTCACCCAAGCCTGAGCTGTAGATGAGCAGGCACTCCAACTCACCCAAGAATGAGCTGTACATGAGGGTGAACTCCAACTCATACAAGCCTGAGCTGTACATGAGGGTGCACTCCAACTCACCTAAGCCTGGGCTGTACACAAGGGCGCACTCCAATTTACCCAAGTCATACCGGTACGCGAGGGCGCACTCCAACTCACCCAAGCCTGAGCTGTACATGAAGGTGCACTAGGGGATTTTTGAAAGGTTACAAACCCATTCTGAAGATAAGCAAGATCACAAGTGAACAGAAGGCTGATTATTTTAATGACTTCTTTTTAAATATAGCCTTAGATCTAACCAGGGATTTAAATCCACTCCATCTTGACACTATGAACTTTATTTATAAAGTCTGCCCTACTATGTCTAGTTTTTCAGAAGAGTGGAACATAGTTAGGGAGATCATACAGAAATCCTTCAACCCAAATAAAACTATGGGTTTGGATCGCATTTCCTGAAGAGACCTTAAGTTGTGCGAGTCCTCTGTTGCACAAGGGCTCTTCCAAATTTGTATGAAAAGCAGAGCAGATTGTCAATCCCTATCAGTTGCAAGAATTCCAAGTAATTGCAGTTTTCAAAAAGGGCAACAGGCTAGATGTAAATAACTATAGACCTATATCACTCCTAAGTGTTCCTAGCAAAATTCTGGAAAGGGTGGTTTGTAGATCTTTTGTATAGAAAAAATAATACTCACTACGTTTCAATTTATAAGGTCTAGAATCTGCGATGTGATAGATGATTCACATATAAACAACTTGATTAAAGTTAAGGTCAGTTCAGCCTTCCATGCGCATGTTATTTGTGGAAATGTTTTACCTAAATTCTTAGCCAGAGCTTTGCATGTATTGGTTTTCATCGGAGGGGCACCTATATGGTGGCCAGGAAGTAACAGAAACATCTGTCACTGAGTTTTGCTGTTAAGGAAAACGTCATTACCCTAGAACTCCGTAAAGTGGAAATTAATACTAATGACTGTTCAGATAGCAAAAACTTGTAAAAAAACAATATAAAGGGTGGTTTTAATGATATGCAATGCAAAAGTTTAAAAACATGCTTTACTACAAAATGAAAAATCCTGTTGAGCTACATGTACATCTTTGTAAAATAAAGTTTTTAGAGAGTAATTTTTATTTTAGAATATGACAATGTCATATGAAAACTGGCAAAACGAGAAATCCTTTCAATGGGTGAAAAACAAAACAGATCTAAAAAAAGGTTCAAATACTGTTCATGCCCTTGTCATCGCTCTTATTGCTAAATTGAAGTTCAGAAGAAAGTACTTAAACTAGCCCTCTTTTGGTTCTGTATGTGTTTGTTCCTAATGACTTAAGGTCAGACTAAATTCCGAAGTTAGGTTCATCTAATGAATGACAGAAGTTGATCATATTGCAACCTGTCCATGTAGAAAGCCGATACTTGAAACAGAAGAACAGAAGTTAGAACTTTTATCACCTTATAATAACTCAGTGTATTAATCCTTCTCCATTCCCCATCAATCAGTGATTGAGAATCATCATCTCGCAGAGAAAGAACTCTTCCAGAACTCTGCTCCCATTCTGCATAAATATATAGATTTATGAGTAAAATATAACCAATCTGAAAATACACACCTAATGAACTATTGAAGACTTAATTGCTTTGATGTTGTCTAAAGGTTGTCAAAAAAGCTAAGGAATTACAGCTTGGCTTACAAGAGTAACCTTCTGTAGTTCGTATAGTGTGATCGTCCGGGTGAGGGTAGTTCTGAGAAGAACTGTTGTTGGTGACTGACGTTTCGTCAACCTGAGCGGAAGTCATCTTCAGAGTCAAGTGAATATTGTTTGTCAGTCGATGATGTTATAAGTTTGGTCTGTTGAAAGTGATTTGTGGGCAACTCCGTGTTGCCCACAAACCTACCACTACGTTACGACACTTACTGACCAACGTTAAAGACAGGGACGAACCCAACAACAGACAGGGAGCAGTTTACAGGATCAAATGCTACCCTCACTCGGACGATCACACTATACGAACTACTGATACTACTGATACTCCCAGGTTCAAACCATTTACTAAGTAACCTTCTGTGTGATATTAGAAAACCAACGTTTTAGATGTGACCATTTCCCAAACTCTTTTGTTAAATGTTCGGTGTCAAATATGTCATATCTTACAGAGAGTAAACTTTGACTGATTGCCAGTTTGTTTCAGGTCATTCTCTACTTGCACAAATCCCATAATACACCTCTTTTACCCCCAAAATTTTGCATAATCATTGTTTGCAATTTCTCATGGGACATGAAGGTGTCCCAAGAGTAATTGAAAACAATGCCTGTGCAAATTTGTTTGGGTGCAAAAGGTGTATTATGGGATCGTGCAAGTAGAAAATAACAAAATTTTAACCATGGGGAATGAAAACGAATGGCATTTTGTAGTTGGAAATATACAACATATTATGAATATGTGTGAACATAGGAAACCCTAAACAACAATCCCTCACCAAGCTGAAGATCATCTTTGTCTGGACGACTTGAATATGGAGAGTTCTATAATGAAATGAACTAAATTAATCAAAGAATGGAACAAGATTGTTTTCAATGCTTGGTATGTCACATTATACAGGTGCGGTGGCCTCATGGTTAGTGCACTCGACTCCGAAGCGAGCACTCCGGGTTCGAGCCCTGGCCGGGGACATTGTGTTGTGTTCTTAGGCAAGACACTTTACTCTCATGGTGTCTCTCTCCACCCAGGTGTATAAATGGGTACCGGCGAATTTAATGCTGGGGGTAACCCTGCGATGGACTGGCATCCCATCCAGGGGGGAGTATAAATATTCCTAGTCGCTTCATGCTACGGAAACCGGGATAAGCTCCGGCCTGATGGGCCACTTGGCTCGTATGCAGACTTTACATTTACCTTACCACATTATACATAACGTTTAAAGGATTTATTTCTTGAAAGCTGACAATGCTTCAAACCCACGGGATACGCCAACATCCTCAAACAAAAATAGACAAACTTCTTCACTTTTTTTACTGATGGAACACAACTACACAGCTAAAAAGTGTGTGTCTACTCTCCCAAGGAAATTGCTATGTATAAAAAATTAATGACACATCCTTGATAATTCAGAAACGAAACCTATATTTTGATGTCTATACTCTGATCAAGATCTCGGCTGCCACATAGTTTGATTAGCTGTGAATAACATGCCAAGCCATGTTTCAGATATATGACTATTCTACTCTGATAACGATAGCTTGTTTGAAAATTAAGTCCAATTACAGCAAGAAGTAAATTACGCAGTAGCAAAACAAAAGCCACAAAATGTCAAGTGTTCATGGTTTGAGTGCTGACACTGCATTAAAGGCATTTCAAACCTTGAACAAAACATCCAGGATCTTCTCTTTGGCTTGAGTGATGGTGTCACAATCCAGCAATGCCACAGCCACTGGGGGATTACTATCATAGCTCAGCGCAACATTTAGTGGCTAAAAGGAAATAAATCAAAGACAACATATCATAATACTAGCTGATGTCCTTATTTGGTGGTTGTGATGTTACAATAATGTTTTGATACAACTGATTACACACACAAAAAGTACCATACTTCTCTGATCACTGACTTTAGAATTGGCAATTGGCAGGAGAAACATACCTGGCCAAACTACAAAAATGTGCTTATGCATACCACAATGTACCAAAATATAGTGTTACCGTGGATGGCAACAGTTTCTAGCAGTTATACATTGAAAGATCAAAGTTACAACTCTTTATCATTCAATGATTCAATATAGGTATCACACAAATGCCCAATCATTGGTGAACAAGTTGTGGTCATCTCCTGTGCCTCATAGGCTACCATATCAACAATACAACCAGTTAAAAACACCCTTAATTTTAACTTAGTGATTCTAATTCAAAAAAACTTTTTCTACTATTGAATTCAGATGAGCATAGAGCATAGCAGGCTGGCCATTCGCCTCCTGATTGGATTACCCTGGGTCTTTTAAAATTTTATTTTTAAATAAAGGCGACTTGACTTGACTTGACATGTTAAGATAAAACAACCTGAAATCCTGAAATTTATACAAAAGCATGTTGTAGTCACTGCAACAGGGACACTTTATAGATACAGTTGAACCCCTATTAAGCGGCCACCTATTAAACAGCCACCCCCATTAGGTGGCCAGTGATCATAGTACTGATGAGGGCTATTCTATTGTTTTTACCTCTATTAAGCGGCCACTATCCATTTCCCCAAGGGTGGCCATTTAATAGGGGTTGAACTGTACTAAGGAGGAGAAATGAGAAAGCAATTCAACAATGAAAAGTTAGTTTTCTTTTGTTGGGTCTTTGTAAAGGTTACTGTATCACAATACATGTACAAACTCAAGCATTTTTATACCTTGAAGTCAATGGCCTGCCTGAGAAGTTTGTCTTCACTTAATGAGTACCTTGCCTCTCCCGTTACAGCATCTACTGGTCCCTTCTCAGATTGTTGTTTAACTGCTTTAAATAACATAAACAATGGCTCTCCAGCATCATTCTGAAATATAAGTTTACAAGCTGGTCTTAGTGCAAACCAAGTGTTAAATGAAACCCTGAACCCCCTCGGGGATTGTAGAGGCAAATGAAATTATCATTAACGTTAATTGTATGCCTAACAAGATTTTGTTTTATGTCCATGCCACAAGAATGAGAGGTAGTTATTTATACCTCTTTGGTGGCATGTGAATAAACATTTGCTGAAGAATGCACATAAATATGTTCATAACATATTGAAAGAAAAAAACAGCTTTGCCATGTTTTGTTGGGGGAAGATTCTGGTTCATCAAAAAATATTTCACAACAACTGTGAATTAAACTGAGTTTTGTGGGGACACGTGGCCTCATAGTAAGTGTGCTTAACTCCAGATCGGTGTTTGCCAATTTTTCTTGTGGTATCGTGGTATTGGGTACCCTCTAATGCCCCCCTCTGTTTGGCTTGGTTTCAACTGTAAAACAATCCTTTGCCCATAACAATCTCTCGATCGGCTCAAAAACATTACTAGACCTATAAAGGGGGTTTCTCCATCTACAGTATATGGTTCGTCGCCAAATGTAAAATCAGAACGGAAATAAAAAATATAAAGAAAAACGTATGTTTTACAGCTTTGCTTCTTTGTAAATTTGCCCTTCTTAGTCAAAATGCCCCTTATAGTGTGAAGGGGTCTATCCAGTTTTTTTTTTATTATGAATGATAAACACTCAACATGTAAACCACTGTATACAATTTGAGGTTGATTATGCAAAACAGCAAGGTCACATTACATCAAAAACCATGTTCTTATTGGTTCCAAACTTGACATAAGTACAGGTAGCTACTTGTGAATGTTCTTCACCAAAAAAGAAGAGTTCAACAAAAACAATAAATAAAAGTGCACTATGAGCAAATGCGTTCATTTCCCAGGGGATGATGATGGACATGTGTGGCTTTTGGGTTATTCTAGTTATATGAATTACAATATTGACTTATGGCAATACTTGCTATAAGAGCAGTCTTTCAAAAAAAAGAATGACTTTTCGTGCATACTACATAAGGTGCAAGAACTGGCAAACCTCCACTACATAAACTGCATTGCTCCGATGGATTTACTCATTCTCGAGCCACTATACCTTGTAAACTTCTCGTTGCCTTGCCTAACATATTTTTCTTCTCGCCTGAAAACGAAAGCGTGGTCTGCTTTACGCGACTCAGCGCCGTTAGATCGGGTTTGAATAGGTTGGGAATAAGATCAAAGTGACTCTGCAAAGCACAACATGTAAACCATCGGACGCAATTTGAGGTCGATTATGTGAAACAGCAAGGTCGAATAATGTCAAAAACCATGTTCTTATCGGTTCCAAGCTTGAAATAAGTAAGGTAGCTACTTGTGGATGTTCTTCACCAAAAAAGGGTTGAACAAGACCTGTGGCTTGAAAAGACAAACAGAAAAAAATGCTGACGAATCCCGGCATCTAACTCAGCTCCACTAGATTGGAACACAGGTGCTAACCATAGTATTAAACACTTAAGTACAAAGTACTTCAGCCTTATCTCGAATTGGCTAGCAAATTAGCTAACAAAAAATAGGTGACAGTCTCTTAAACTGCAAACTTCTTTGATGCCGACCTTTAGTGTGGCTAGTACACAGGGAACAGAGGAGTCCTATTTTTCCAGTTACAGCAAATATATTTGCCATACAATTGTAATGCGAATAGATTTTTTGTTGACTATTTAAATGACCTCAAAATCACACTGTACACATGCGATTGTGTTGCGATGATTAAATCTAACAGCTGTTGTGTGACTTTGTAATATGATAGTTCATCAACCTATTCAAGTGTCAAGTGTCATAGCAGCTTCAACAAGCCCAAAATTTTTAATGCTTGGATCGGATTTCAGTTCGTGAAGTTCTAGCTAGTTCTCCTCGCTCCTGCTATGTGGGATTTGTCTTCAATGCGACTTTTGTTTCTTCACTGTTATTTGCGTAACATGGAGAGTTTGTCCTCAAGATAGGGATTTTCTTGCGACGAATTCCATTCCCCCGGTTGAAACTTATAATCTAGCGTAATCATGAACTTTTTAGAATGTTTATGAGATTAATTTCTTTAAAAAAATTGACTTTTCTCAGTCTCAAATTGATGTCAGATTGATATCAGGAACTAAATAAACATCACAATATCACCACTTAAAATCAGTTAAAAGAAACACATAACCTTGCTTTCCGGCGCGAGTGTTGCAGTCCATTTCAGGGCACAATAGCGAGCAAAGTATAACTCAATCCATCATACAGCTCACACCAACAACAACAACCACCAACCATTTATTTTGCTTTGTACATAAAATATACAGCAAAAAAATAAGTTTAACTTAAAAAAGCAAAAAAAAAAAAACTACTCAGAATAGTAATAACTAAACAAGCTGAGTAGTTACAAAGATTATTATACCTTAGATCGGTTGTACAAAAATTAAGGAAAAGAAGAGGGAGAGGAAAAAAAAGAGATATAGATATAAATATAAAAATGAAGTATGAAGAAAAAAATAGTAATAGTACCAGTTGTTGACAAAGCATTGTTTAATTAAGAGCGACAATAACAAGAAGAAAAATATTAAAAAAAAATACTAAGCTAGCATTAAGCATAAGAACTTAGGAATTACTTAGTCAAGTTTTGTTTAAATAAATGCAAAGATAAACTTTTTATCTCTTCATCCAACTTGTTCCAGATAGAAGGAGCAGAGAAATGTAGATTGAACTTGCCATAATTAGTTCTAACGTAATCAATATAATATGTGGACTTAGATGCTAGCCTAGTATTATAGTTATGTTTAGATGATATTAATGTAAAGTAATGGTCGAAGGCCTTAGGTACATGTAATAATAGATTATGGTAATACTGAAACATAAAAATGGCAGTTAGTTTGCAGCATAGTAACCAGATCCATGAATTTAATTAAGCCTAACTAAGAAAATATAGGGCTGGACTGGGCATCTCGTTTTGAGAATGTGATTATACGTAGAGCCTGCTTTTGCAAAGTAACAATTGGTTTTAAAGTTGTGGCATAGGTATTTCCCTAAACAACCAAGCCATAGGTAAGAAAGGGATACACCAAGGCACAGCATGAAAAGACAGCTTTACTGTGGTGTAAAGGTAGCGTAAAGCTGTCGTAAATTTAAACAGCTTTATGCAACCTTTACATTTTTTAAAGCCGACCTTTACACCAACTTTACGCTTATCTTTAAAGTTAAATTAAAGAGACTAAAACTTTTAAGCTAACATTAAGTTGGCTTAAATTTCCTGTAATGTAAACTTTATGCCAAATCGTAAACTTGGCGTAAAGCTGAATTAAAACAGAGATTTATGCTTCTTTAAGTGGAATTTAAAGGTATAAAATAAGGTGCGTTACTGCAACACACCTTTTCTTGTCCTCAAAACAACACACAGAGTTGTGTATAAATCAGACACACCTTTTTGTGTGTTCCCCATTAACACACCTTGGTGAGCTATACAAACACACCTTGGTGTGTTCCCAAAGCACTGTTTGTCCTAAATTTCACACACTTTCAGGTGTGTTCTGTAGAAAGATGTGTTTTGTTACACTTCTTGATGTGTAACAAAGCACACCTTTAGTTGTGTTCTTAGAACACACCTTTCCATTCACCCCAAACTATAAAACATTAACATAATTATTTGCACAAAACATCAGCAGTTCACTGTTGTTCACAATGGTTTATTGCCTTTTTAAAAACAATCAGGTTTTCACTTAACGTGTAGTTCTAAACGTACTTCAATCTGTGAATCTAAAAAGTAACAAAAAAACAAACAATCTCTTTTTCAGAGAAACAATAAACAGACAAAAATGTGTTAAAGATTTGTCTTTAAACAGCTTGTCTTTTCGTCGGCTGAAAATAAGAGAAAAGAGATACATTAGCTATCACAATAAAAATGCCACGACATCACTCCAATTATTGGCTGCATGATAACTAATATTAAACCATAGCTGGAAAACATTGTCTTGAGAAGACAACTACAAGTTGTGACATGCATGCATGCATGGAAACAATAAAATAAGCCATTGTGATAATATATATGCAATGTATAAAATAACAGATGACAAACTGATCAATTGTAGCTTTGACTTGGCATTTTATCACTATTTAACTTCGTACTACACAACTTGTGCACAGCACTCATCAGATAAAATTGTCAAATGTAAATTTACATCATTACAGTGAATACGCTGATTTGAAATACACATGCAATCATTGGAAATATGAACACTTTTTCAAAACAAAGGAAAACTGGAGATTACAAATAAACTCTGTTGCTATTGAAATGCAACAACTACAATAATTATTTTATTTCTTCTCAATTAAGCCTTAATCCCATGGCTCTGCAGGAAGCAGCACTAATCAAGGCCGGCCAGGGTAATCAGTGAAAGTAAAAAAAAAAAAATCCACACTAAAAATACAGATAAATAAAAATAGGTAAATGAGAAAACATAGATCTACAGAAACGGCTACAGTATGTAGTCAGATGAGGTTAACAACATTACAAGAGAAGCTCTGAAAGAGGGCAAGCCTAAGGCAAGAGAACCTTTAAAATTTAAAATCTAGCACTGTTTAGGAGGAATTTGTTTGGATGTCTACCTGAAGTTATCACTTCATTCTGTTTGCTCAGAGAGGCTAACTCAGGTTAACAAATAATAAAATATCTCTCAGCGGTATATAAAGGTTACATCGATCTAAAGCAGGGTTACATGGGGCAGCTTCCAAGTGACTTCGAAAGATTTTAAAATAAGCTGCCCCATATAATGTGACACAACTCGAATGTTGGGACGACATGACTTAGGATGGGGCGACGTAACTTGGGGCGACAAGGTGATGGGGCGAAACAACCGGTCACATTCATATTTCCAATGATTACATATGTATTTCAAAACAATGTAATACATCTAATGTAAATTTGCATTTGGCAATTTTATCTGAGAGTGCTGCACACAAGTTGTGTACTACAAAACTAAATAGCAATAAAATGTCAAGTCAAATTTACAGTTGCTCAGTTCATCATCTGTTTAATATAATCACCCTCCAGTTTATTATTGAGCACTCCAAAAAACCAATCTGCCAATCTTGTTTACAGTATATACATATATTAATATAAAACATATAAAGAGAATGACTGGTGAAATGCCAAAATTTGTTTGACAACATAATTTTTCAATAGCTCTTACAAAAATTAATCTTAAAAAGTCCCCATGGCCCCTTAATTGTAAACATGCATGTGTCTTGTAAGCCATGGTTCTACAGTACTTCACAGCTTTTCTTTTTTTCCATCAAGTAAGTCCAGTATGGCAGGGATTTTACCTGAAGCACTACCAATTTTACTTTCCATCAGTCAAACAAATCTTAAATCACACTGTTGTGTGACAAAGACTGTTCATGCCTGAATGGAAGGCACTGAATGTCCCAGCATGTGGCTCAGGATTGAAACCCAAAATTTGTGAGAGTGAATTCAATGTTCAATGTCTTTGAGGTTGCAATCTTTTCTATATGGCAGATATAAACATGAGAGCGATTTACTAAGAATTTCAGCAAAAGTTATGGAGGACAGGCAGTGCATTGGGCATAGCGCTTTAATTATACAAATAATATTCCCATCAGATACTCTGGGAGACTATAGCATAGAGGCTTACATTAAATAACATGTGCCTTTTGGACAAGCAGTGAAATGATCCTCTAGCATATTACATAATCTTACAGAATAATGTCAGTACATGGCAAAAAGGCTGTTCCACAATGCACAACTTCTGCTTTTTAAAGAAAGATTTACAACCAGGGGCAATGCCATTCATCTTAAACAAACTTCACAACTGAACTTAACTCTAGGTACAAGACATGCAGGAAGACAAAAATGGCTTACCTATACCTTGTTGTTGTTGATTCATATAGATGTTTTCACCGGATGTATGCCACCAAAAACCGCTTGAGATCGTGCACAGAGAAGAAGTGAAAGTGGACTGAATTCTATCCGCCAAAGTGAAGCTTTTAAACAGTGAAAAGGACCTAGAGATCGATACAAACTCCCGGCTACACGACATTTCACACCTTTCAAAACGGACGCCAAAAAAATGGCGCGCCAACCGAGAGAACCTGGTATCTAATTTGGAAAGCTGCTGGTCGGTGCTTGTTGAAGGTCGGACAGTCAGAATGCTGCTGCTGATGACGCTGTAGCTGAGCTGTAGGTCGTTTGGTCAGTCGTTCGTCATTTCGTTCCAAGTTCGGCAAGTCGTTTTGAAACTTCGTTTCAAAAGAAACCTCGAGGAAAAGTCTAGCCGGGGAAATCTTCGGCCCCCAGCCCTGAGTGACAGCCCTGCAATTCTTCAGACTGTTCGGATGAACTGCTAAACGCAAATTTGCTTTAATAAGCTACGTTTGCGTACAATTTTCGAATGCGTTCAGCAACGCAAAGCGAAAACTTGAGGTAACTTTACTCTGTAGCGAAAAGTATATCCGCGAGCTTTATGTCAGGTTTATATCTGGTTTACCTTGCGCAGCTTTAAGGGCAACTTTAAAGCAACTTTATCCTGCAGCTGTAACTAGCGTAAACTTGGTTGACAACCTTTACGCGAACTTTACATCACGTTTACTCATGGCAGCGTAAATGTAACCTTTATAAACCTTTAAGAAAATTTAAGTCCTGGCGTAAACCTGGTCGACAACCTTTAAGCAAACTATACATCGCATTTATGCAAGGCATCGTAAATGTAACCTTTATACGCCTTTAGGAAAATTTAATTCATGGCGTAAAGTTAGATAACCTACTTTATGAAGGTTTAAGCCAACTTTAATTTTTCGTAAATCTCTTTTTTCATGCTGTGAGGGATAAAGGTAACAAAGCTGAGTGAGAATATCATCAGCAACAAAATGCCCAAGCCTAGATAGGATGCCAATACCTCTTGAAATTTTCTTACTCACTTCATGAACATGTTTTTTTTTAATTTGACAATCAACAACGAGACCCAAGTATTTGACATAATAACCGTATCAGAGCTAGAAAGTGTCTCCCACACTTTATAAAATTGATTTGAGAATCACCAACCACAGAAGACACAAATTTCCACACTTGATGTATTACATGCGAGTAGGGGTGGTGCAGTGGTGAGAGCGCTCGCCTCCAATGTGTCCCGGGTTGAATTCCCAGACCCGGCATCATATGTGGGTTGAGTTTGTTGTTGGTTCTCGCCCTTGCTCCGAGGGTGTTGATACTGTCATTACTGCTCTGCATTTGAGATGGCAATACATTTTTGACAACTCAAGAATTTTTTTGAGAATCTGTGTTAATTTCTTAATTTTTGGTTTTATGTGAGAACTTTTCTAGCTTTTTTTCAGGTATTCTGCTGGACTCACAATCGAATCATCTTCACACATGGTACTCGGGTTTGTTAATATTACAATTCACAAGCATTGCATAACGAGACCTGAATTCTTCTGCATATGTTAGTTCCTTTTTAACATCATTTTGTGCATTCAACACTGATTCAACACACTTTTGTTGTTTACATAGCGCTGCTTTGTTCAACACATCACTTTCATCTGACAACATGTCATTTGATATACCACACAAACATTCCAGCACAACATGCAAATATAATATACACACAAAGTCAACAAAACTAACGGCATCAATAGAAAAATAACAGCTGATAATGTACTCAGTTTGAGCAAAAACATAATAAATGTAATAATCATAATTATTAGAGGCCCGATAAGTTAATAGTGACAATTTATCTTTACACTGATGAAAGCAACTTTTGCAGTCCAACATGGCATCTTTGTTCTTGTTTCCTACCGTTTTTGTAAACGTTCTTCTACTGTCTGTGGTAATACTCTATCCACATTTTCTGTTCATTGATAAGTCATTGGCTGAACAAGAAAAACAACCGTGAAAAGCGAACCTTAACCTAAATGGACATACGCACAAAGGGGGCAGCCAGCCAAGCCTAAATGGACATACGCACAAATGGGCCAGCCAGCCGAGCGTCTTCGACCGGCTGGCTTGTTGGCAATTATTTACTATTTTGGAAGCTTTTGCCTTGAGTTTATGGACTAAGGGACAATGTGAATTCAGTCTACAGTCAGTAATGAAATAATAGAGAACAATAATCTTTCCTTTCTTGTCAGACAGAGCACTGGAATTGGACTGACTACAAGCTCAAAAGGTTATTCTTATGCACAACTACAAAAACATAGGCACGCAAAGCATGCAAACATTTTTTGTGAATTAAAAGGCACTGGTTAATCTTATACGTACACAACTGTAAGTTTGCTTGGTTACAATGTACAGCACACAAAAAAAAGAACTGTTGTTGGTGACTGACATTTCGACAACCTGAGCAGAAGTCATTTTCAGAGTCAAGTGAATAGTGTTTGTCAGTTGATGGTGTTATAAGTCTGGTTTGCTGAAAGTGATTGGTCAGTTTAGCCATGATGGCATTGGCTGAAAGACAACAACAACAACAACAAGATTTATTTGAACTGTAACATTAACTAACTAATTGAACAGGAAATGAATTAAAAATACATACAGTTGCTGGTCACCCAAAATAACTAAAGAGCTAAACTAGTTGGGTGACCACCATTTAGTAATTGAAAATAGATATAAGGTCAGAAAAGAGGCATTACTTACACACTTAATTAGATTACAGGACAAATAATTCTTAAACAAATTTACAATAATAAAGTAAAAATAAATAAATAAATAAATAAGTAAATAAATAAATAACAGAAACACCAAAATATCGCAGTAGTAGTAAAACTTAGTAGAACTTAATGAAATGCTTGGTTAATTCTTTTTTGAATAAATGAGGAGTTAGAATTTTAAATCTCTCATCAGTTTCATTCCACAATTTTGGTCCATTGTATCGAATATTAAATTTACCATAGTTTGTTCGAATTTTTGGAACATAAAAAGTTGTTCTAGTTGCAAACCGAGTGTTGACATTATGCTTATCTGAAGTTTTAATAAAAAGTGAGTCAAAAATCTTTGGTAATTTGCCAGTAAAGAATTGGTGCATGAAGTAAAGAGTTTGAAGTTTGATATGATCTTGAAGTTTTAGGACTTTAAGTTCAAAAAACAAAGGACTTGTATGAGCATCAAAATCAGAAAAGGCAATCAGTCGGATCGCTTTCTTTTGCATTCTTTGGAGTGGTTTAATATTATGATCATAGGTGTTGCCCCAGACTATACAACAGTATGAGAAAAAAGGACGAATAATGGCATGGTATAATTGAACTAAAATTTTCACATTAACATAATGCCTTATTTTACAAAGAACACCAATACCTCTAGATATTTTTTTGGAAAGTTGTTGGATATGTTCTTTCCAATTAAGATGACAGTCTATGAGAATTCCAAGGTACTTAACACTTTTATGCTGATTTAATGTTTTGCCATCTATTTCAATTTTCATAGAGTAATTTAATTTTTTTTGATAAGGATGGAATACTACAAAATGTGTTTTATCAATATTAAGAGATAGCTTGTTTGCACAAAGCCATGTGTTAATTTCACTGAGTTCCCGATTGATAATTTCCTCAAGATGCTGCAGATCTTTATCAGAATAAAACAGATTAGAGTCATCTGCAAACAGATGAAAGTCAAAGATAGATGAAGAATTTATAAAATCATTGATATAAATTAGAAACAATAGAGGGCCAAGTACAGAGCCTTGTGGTACCCCACAAGTTATATGCAATGTGCTTGAGTCAGAATTGTTAATAGAAACAAATTGCTGTCTGTTAGATAAATATGACCTAAACCATTCATTTGCTATGCCACGAATGCCATAATGCTCAAGTTTAGTTAAAAGAATGCTATGATCTACTGTATCGAAGGCTTTACTCAAGTCCAAAAATATACTACAAGAGTATAATTTTGCTTCAATGGCTCTTTGTATTTTATCTGTAATGAGCATTGTAGCTTGGGTAGTGGAGCGCCCACTACGGAAACCAAATTGATTCTCAATTAGTATGTTATGCTTATCAAGAAATTCAGATAATCTGTTATACATTAATTTTTCCATTATTTTATGGAAAACAGATAACAACGTGATAGGTCTATAATTAGATACAAGAGTCTGGCTACCAATCTTGTATAAAGGAATAATTCTACCAACTTTTAGTTTATCTGGAACTAAGCCTAACGAAAAAGAACAGTTAAATAAATAAGAGAGTGGATAACTCAAAGCTGTTTTCAATAATTTAAGCATTTTCACTGGAATACTGTAAGGCCCCAGTGCTTTGCTTGCATTCAAGCTAGAAATGACATTTTCAACTTCCATAGGTGCTACTGGTGTTACAAAAAAGCTATTGCATTGTGAAGTTGTCAAGAATTCTACAAAAGATTTATTTACCGGTTGTATAGTGTTGGCTAACGTCGGGCCAATTGAAGAAAAATACTTATTAAAAGCATTTGCAATACTTTTGGCATCAGTTAAGATGTCATCTCCAACAATTAATCTGTTCGGGAATGACAGTTTACCACCCTTAAAGCTAATTAACTGCTTGATACCCCTCCATGTAGCTTTTACATTATTGACATGGTATGAGAAGTACTCATTATAATAAATCTTTTTACTGACATTTAAAATATGTTTTAGTTTGTTCCTGTACATTTTATATTTAGAGTGATTAGACTGAGATTTATTTCGTAGATAACAATTAAATAACTTATTTTTTGTTTTGATAGACTTCCGAATACCCTGTGAAATCCAAGGTTTAGATTGAAATTTAGCTTCTTTTTTACTTAACTTTTTCAGAGGAGCATGTTTATCTATTGTATTAGTAGTTATGGAGTAGAAAGAATCAAATATCTCATTAATATCATTCTCCTTAAATATATTATCCCATTCAATAGCCTGAACATCAAATAGGAGGTCTTCCTGAACAAGTTTGGAGTAATCACGTGTATATCTTACACCACTGTTTGTTGTCCAAGATAGAGTACTAAGGAATAAAAAATTTGGTAAATGATCTGTTAGATCACAGACCAGGTTACCACTAATGGAAAAGAATTCATTAGAATTAAAGAAAATATTATCTATTAAAGTTGCTGTGTGATCAGTAATTCTTGTAGGCTGTAGAATATGTGGTAGGAAATCATAGGAAACTGTTGTATTTATAAATTCCTCAGTTAATTGGCAGTCTTCAAAGTTTAACAGATTAATGTTAAAGTCACCCATAAATAAACATAGCTTTTTTTCTTTTGAAATTTTGTCTAATGTTGAATAAAGGTACTTGGTAAAATCCCCAGGGTTTCCACTTGGGTGCCTATATAAGATACCACACACTAAACTTTTATGAGGATAACGATTGATTTCAATCCATAGCGATTCAAATTCTTTGGTAATTAAACAAAGGTCTTCTCGAATATTAAATGGAATCCCTTCTTTGACATAGAGACCCACACCACCAGCATTAGTTAGGGTTGGCTTTGAAATAAAGTCATAACCATTGATAGTAATGTTGCTGGTTGGATCACAACTATCTTTTATCTTTGTCTCAGAGAGACCAATAACATCAAAAGCATGCTGAAGTTCTGATAGCAACAAAGTCATGCCATCATGGTTGGCAGAGAGACTTCTAATGTTGAAATGAATAGTAGAAAAAGATAGATTATGTTTACTCTGACTAAGATTCTCATTATTAAGAAAATCTTCTAAGCTGTAATATTTAAAGTCAGTCTGCTGCATAAAATTATGTTCCACATCATGATGGTTGAGGCTGGATATCTTGTCAAGTTTAGATAATAGTTCAAAACGTGGTAAGTTATCTGTATGTATAAAAGTCATAATATGTAATAAAGAAGTGTAACATAAATAGGTAACTTAGCCAGTTGGGTTAGCTGGGGATGAATGAACTCCACCATCTTGCTTCAGAATATCCAGGTCAGACTTTTTCAGTATGGCAACAACAGGACTTGCTGGATCTTTCCGAAGATAGGTACGACCATAAGAAGTCCAGATGAACTTGTACTTTAGATCCTTCTTAATTTTCAGACATGCCTTAAAGAGATCCTTGTTGGTTTGGGTAAGGTTTTCCGAGATGTAGATTTTGTTTTCCGAATATCTAGCAAGATCCAAGTCTCTTGTCGATTTATCTCTTAAGAGATTCCTTCCTTTATAAAAGTGATCCCTCGTCTCCCTCCGTACAAACTTTACTATAATATTAGGAGCTCTTGAGCTACTGGTCGAGGAAGCTTGATGAGGTCCTTCTCTTAGTGCAGCACTGTAAGATCTTTTTGGTAATCGATGACTCACTGATATATCATTTTTTGCTAAATGTAATCCGATTAAAGAACCAACCTTTATCACAATGTCATCCGTATTTTCATCTTTCACCTCGGGTATTCCAGAAATTTCCACGCATTCTCGGCGGGAATATTGTTCCAAATTGTTCAAACAGGTCTCACAAGATTGCAATCTGTTGGTCAGAGTAGCATTTTCAGCTTCTAGACTCGCATTTCTTGCTTCGAGTAGATCAAGTTTTCTTTGTAGGGCCGTGTAATTATCATTCATTTGCTTAACAAGGTCATCCAACTTCGCTTGAAGTGGTTGAAGCTTGCTGTCGAGGAGCGATTCAAATTCCTTGATTGTAGGCATTCCGTTTTCAAAGCATAGATAAAACGTAAAAAATACTACGACAGAAGAGCGAAAAACTACCAGCACATGCATTTATGTCGAATATATCGGAATTAGAACTGTAATTTGAGGGAATTTTTCGCAATTCACAGGGAGCAAAAAATGGACAACCGCCATCTTTGCTGACCGCTGACCACTGTCACTGTCAACTCGTATAAAGTTTCTCATCAGTCATTGGTCGGTTTCGATCCACCTTTTGGTAGTCAAATCGGTCTGTTTGAGGTCTGTTTGTCGGTTTCATTTATGTCGTGCATAAAGTCATTTGTAAGGTGCCGGTAGCTGTTGACATCTATTAAGAGGCATTTGTTCCAAGTTAGTGTAACAGCTTTCCAGAGTTAGTCGTTGAAAAATTAGTTTGTATCGTAGGTTCTCGTGGAAACACTTCTCAGTTAATTGTTAACAGCAAAGGTCGCAATAGAATAACAACGTGCTATTCTGTGCCTCGACCTATCAGATGTGACTATCTGATAAGTAAATTTGGTTTTATCAACTGGGTTGATAATGTGAATTGGCCACCGTAAAGAGATTCGAAAGCTGACGTTTCGAGCGTTAGCCCTTAGCGAATCCAACTAACTTAGCGTTAGCGAATCCAACTTCGCTCCAACGAAGGGCTAACGATTTACTAGCGATTCGCCCCGACACAGGGCTAACACTTGAACCGTCAGCTTTCAAATCTCTTTACCCAGTTGATAAAACCAAATTATCTTGTTATACTTCCCACCGACGCAGCATCACAGTTTCTTTAGAAACTCACCCCCTCTATCTGATAAGTAGATTAATTTTTCTACCCGTGAAATGATAACTAGAGTTTTGAAAAAAAAAATGTTCTTCTTTGAGGCAAAAAAAAAAATCAAGTTTAAACGTTAGCGTGAAAAGTAAAATTGTCACGTTTGCTAGTCAACATATTGCATTTAAGGTGGTTCGAAGTAGTTTTCATTTTCCCGAGACAAGTTCACAAATTCTTTTCTAATTTATGTATGGTTCATCGTATTACTATGAAATTTGGCACAGAAATAAAAGAAACATCATAGATTCATTACATGACATTCATTTCAGAAAACCTGTTACCATAGCAACCATATGACGCATTCAGTTGAGCCCCTAAAATCGAAATCTATTGTCTTTTTTAAAAAATTGGTCGGTGAAATCTTCTCAAACTGCAATATTATATGTCACCAGAAATGACCTTCAACATATTTCAGTTTAAAAAAAATCTGTAGGATAGATTAAGAAAAAATCCTCTTTTTGACTATTGTTCTGACTCTTATTTTTTTTCCTGCCTACAGAATTTTTTAAAAATCGGACTATGTATGCAGCCAATTGATCCTGGTTATCACCGAAAAAATGAAAAAAATCCACCGAGCGGAAGCGGAAATATGAGCGATTAAAGTTATAAAAACTCCAAAATTTCGACACGACAAGATCAGCATTTGCGCATGTGCGTCAATTGCACGCGTGAGATTAGGCTTGTTGATTAGAACCCAGTTTGCGCGCGCCATAAAACTGTTTCGAACCACCTTAACTCATTTTATAACAAGACCCAATTTGGCATGGTCTTATTCTGTTGCCAGCAATAATCATAGCTTTTTTCGGTTTTGATATTCCACGAAACCACTTCAAATTAATATCAAAATCAAAACCCATTTAAACAAGAAAACACAGTGTTACCTAACTTGAGAATTGAAACAACCAGCCACATGAAAAACTGTATAAATTTTATAACATGCCATGAAATCTGCAGAGTTTGGGACATTTCTTTGTCACATTACCCTTCCCAACACCTGAGAGTTTTTTTTGGTGATAAAAAGTTAGTGACAGAAAAAGTTTTGTCCCTGTATGTGAGATGTAAGTTAACCTTTTTGAACCGCGCAAGGAATCTGTTTTTATAAACAAAAGAACATGTCGCCTTAAAGAGTAATCTAATTAAATTGTGGATTAACTTGCCACCATGCAGTCTTCAGGAATATTTGAAGATGTTCCATTCCACAAACCTCAAAGAAAATCTCTGCTAAGAATTCCGATTTTTGAGAATCTCCACTAATGCAAGATATTAAAATGCAGCTGCAGACACTAAGAAAAGAGACATCCAAACATTTATATCAAGTTTAAAGTTTCTGGACATGCCACCAGATTGGCTTCTTGTTAGTTTATTTTGACCATGCGAACAAGAGTCAGTTTTAATTGCAACTTCTTGTGCGTGAAAAACAAAAGTGTCAAGTTACCACTTGAAACTAACCAACAAAAATATTGTTACATTTATCTGCAACAAATTTTAAAACTCTGCAGTGTTCTCATTCATAACTAGCCATCCGTAATTTGTTTGGTTTTGACAGAGAAAATCACTTCAAATGAGTATCTCAGTATCGATTCCAAGGAACATTTCATTGAGAAGACAGTATTACTACATGAATAGCTAGCTGAATAGCGCTACTTAATCCATTTTAATTGGTACTTGCATTCAGACTGAAACATGTTGCGCAAACGTAAACTGATAAATGGTTTGGACGGAATTATTTTTTCGTGAAATGCATGTAATGCAAATGATATAGATGGGAGCCTGGCGAATACCATCACGGACAAAAGCCCCCCTCACTATCCCAATGGTGCAATCGTTCCTGTCCTAGAATTTACCAAGTGACCGAACAGAAAGCAAAACCCCCAGGGCAAAGCCTTGATGACATGTTAGTGTATGCCAAAGAGTATGATTCTTCGGCTGATGAATTCTGAACTCTTTTGAAACTAATCAACAAAGTCCTGGGCTCAACCATAGCAAATGAAGCATCGGAAATGTCAAAATAAGGTCAATACAAGAATACCGGTTTCTGCTTGTAGAAAAACAAAGATGGCTGTTCTAAAGTCAGGATGAAACCTCCACACACATGATTCACCTTAGCAAGCAGCAATTTGATTGGTTGTTTATAGTAGCTCCAATCTGATTGGTGTGATAACATATCTCACTCACTCACTCATCCATTGACCCGATGATAACATAGCCCAGACCTGTTGACTAAGAGGTATTTTTTTAACACAAAAATAACTCAAAAATTCATTTTTGAATCCTGAAAGACAAGAAAGTAATTACTGTTTTACAAATACAAGTATTTACCAACCTTAAGAAAATTGTACATACAGAATGCAAGCCAGTTGGTAAGCATCTTTTCTGCCACCGACTCAGTTCTAGAATAAAAAACAATTGTGTTTCATTACAATTTGATTGGCGAGGGATAACGATGATGCCATTTTTAACTTACCGCCTTAGCAGGAGCTTTGGATGACTCTTTGCTACTGATTTGCGTATCAATTCACAAAGTAAGTCCTTTAGAATCCTGGCAACAAAGAACAAAATAGATCTATTCATTTCAGGTGCTGAATTCACTTTTGTTGAAATCATGGTACAGCTGCCTGGAATAAAACGTTACAATTGCTGTAATATCAATAAATGCTTCTCTACGCTATCTTCGGATGAGCTCCTTGGCTTGATCTTGAAATGCTATTTAGCATTTTGGTTGCCATGACAGCTTGCTGACACCTATGTCTACTCTTCCCAGATGAAAAGCATAGCAAGTGTGGTACCAGGTGTGGTACCACAATATGCCAGCCAGAGATCAAGCCCTAGCTGCTCCATCAAGTTCAATCAGACCACCACCTCTCCTACAGGAATAGCATGGCATTCTTAATGGAATTATGGGTAAAATGTCAATGTCTTTGTTTCTAGGAGAGATGTCAGCACTCTCTCCTTTTTATTGATTCATTTCTTCAACATTAAATGCAACCATTGAGTTTCATCTCTAGCCTGGTGATACCCTGGGTTCCAGAGGATATTTTTTCTGATCGATATTTCGCGGCGTAGCCTCGTTAACGAGGCACAAAGCGCCGAGGAGAAAAAAACTAACCTCTGGTTACAGGAGCACGCAACCTCATTTCCATGCGAGAAATCAGTTCAGAAATTGAACTGGGTCACCGGATTGGATACTCCCATGTCCGTTGTTCGATGGAGCCAATCAGGGCCATTGTTATATTGTTAATTCCCTGCGGACATGGGAGTATCCAATCGGTGACCCAGTTCAATTTCTGAACTGATTTCTTGCATGGAAATGAGGTTGCGTGCTCCTGTGACCAGAGGTTACTTTTTTTCTCCTCGGCGCCTCGTTAACGCGGCTTCGCCGCAAAATATCGATCAGTAAAAAATATCCTCTGGAACCCAGGGTAGCCTGGTGAAGGATACTTCACCAAAACCTGTTTTGAGTTGTTCCATTACACAGATTTGAAACTACCTTGTTTTGTTGAGTATTGCTCAGAATTGTCAGTCTAAACACAGATCATGCCCAATTATTATTTTTTGCCTCTGAAAGCCATAACTTAACTACTCTGTCTCAGTTAGCACTTATCCCTTCCCCTTTAGTACTTCTATTAGTAGGTAAGAACGTTCAAATCTGCTGGCTGTACACAAGTGCACTACACTTACAAATGGAAGCCAAAAAACAATTAAAGTCTATAGAAGGAGTTTTTCCTCACTCTGTAGCATATTCCATTTTCGATTGCAGAGCAACCATCAACAGAGACGCAACATTACACCTGCAAGACATATATCGAAAGTGAAAAATCCATTATAATTTGTTTTTTAACCCTTCATGCATATGGGACTGATACTGTACTCACATGGAAATAAAATAGATGACTTTTACAATAATTTAATTAAAGGTTGTTGTTTTTTCATTCATGAAGTGAAATTCTACTCACTTGCATAGGAAAATGCACAACCACGAGTAAAAGTGACAAGTTCAAAGTTATGACAATGGCTTGAACATGAAGGTGAGCACAGTTTGAGAGTTTTCATTTAACATGACAAGTTCCTAATAGTCACAAATTAAATGAGGTGTTGTCAGCATAGTAAGCTTTAGAAATCCATTGTATGCCACACACTGACATGCCCAAATAACCACTGAGGCAAACCAGTCAAATTATCCCAACCAAGTCCTAGCTGTTTTGCTGAATATGTTAATTTACCTTAAAGTTCTCACAGTTAATTATTTCATGGCCCATGTTTGATACTTAAGCAATAGACTACACTTTTTATGGGTTTACGATGTTGGGCGAACACGAGAAAAGCTTGCAAATGAAGAGCAGCTAGGCAAGTAATTTACAAACTTTTTACGTGTTCATAATCAGTCATCACTCCAAGTTTATAAATACTATTAGGAATAGAGCTTTTAATTGTATATTGAAATTTTAGTTATGATCGTTATCTTCTAATGATATTATTTAGGTTTGGTAATATACTTTTTGTAATATATACTATCACAAATGAAGACAAACTGAATAATTTTGTAGCACACCTACATGTATATTTCAACTGCCTACAGCAGACTTCATCAGGGTAAATGAACTGTTACAACTGCATGCATCATTCTACTTTTAAAAGTAACAACCTTGACAAACATGTGAATGATTAATCTACTGTGCGTCCACAAGTACATCATAAGTTACGTGCATCTTGAACGTCTGTTCAGAACAAAGAAAAAAAATCATTGTCATAAAGCCCACAAGGGTGCAAAGTGTTCAGTTTATAGGCCCATGTTGTCCCATACATGTAGGTCTTGCTCTCCATTCACTCAATCATCAATTATTGAATCCTAACATCCCTCAAGCCATCATGTTCATCCCTGCAAAAGTGCTTATACAGGAAGTCATTTTTTTCTTGCTCTTTTCCATACAATCTCCCATGTCTCTTCATTCTGGCGTTATGGTTATTGAACATTGATCAACACTTCTTTACAGTGGATCCCACATACTGTAGTGCACATTTCCAGCAAGTTAGCAAGTAGACCACATTCCCTGAGTTACAATTAAGGATATGATAAATGGAATACTTCCTTCCTGTCTGAAAACTTATGAAGTGGTCTCTTTCATAGAGATAATTGCAGACTTCACATCTTCTTGACCCACGTGCACACCGACAACGCCCCCATTTGACGTATCTACTCCAAACCCTATGCTTACTTTTGCTCAAACCAAATAGTCTGCCATACTCTTTGGTTCCTGAATGTCACCATTGGCACCTGTCCTATAGCTCTCTTGCATCTTTCCGAGACTATAAAACTGGATAAAGGTCCAGCAGTAACTTGTTTATATTTGGCAACCCAGGATGCTACGTTACCACAAAGTGGGTTTTTGAGTCTGGAGATGAGCTCATAGAGAGTGGACATAATTTTTGAGTCTCCTGAAGAAGGTCGAGACAAATGCAAGCTTACTTTTGAATTTGTTTAATGTAAACGTTCTTGAAAAGCTCAAAAAGTTGTCCGGAGCATAAATATGAGTGGAAAAGGAAAGAAGAAAGAGAAACGAGCAAGACCAAGTAGTCCAACAAGTCCAACAAGTGATGAACATGAAGAAGGTGGCCGCCATCATGAAGGACTTTTGAAACTTTACAAAACACTCGAACAAAAGGACACAGAAAAGCGCAGCGATTGCTGGTTTACAAGCCCTCCTCAAAGCAGCAAAAGATGAAATAAATGCCCTCAATGATAAAGTGGTTGCTCTTGAAACATCTTTGCAATTCACGCAAGCAGAACATGACGAGGTCAAAGAACGTGTGGCGACGTGCGAGAACGAGCTAATAAGACTAGAAAGCGAGCTGACCTGCCAAAGCATCTATAGCTGAAGATGGAATTTACTCTTCCCTTAAGATTAATGAAACCAAAGGGGAGAGTTGCAATCATCTTGTAAGAGGAATACTGAAAAGTGATCTTAAACTTGAAGAAAGCCGTCTCAACATGCCACTATGCAGCGTCCATCGCCTGGGCAAGAAACGCCTAAACGCAAATCAGCCAAGACCAATAATTGTGTGGTTCACCTGCCAAGCCGGCAGAGATTATGTCTGGTGACAACGCCGTCATCTGGAAGGTTCAAACATTAGGATAGCCGAAGACCTACTGTTCTATATCCGAGAAATTTGAAAGAATTTTCTAGTCCCGGCTCTAAAGAAAGCAAAACAAATCACCAATGTAAAGGCATCAATTGTCAACGATAAGCTTGTGATAAACGGGCATCGTTATACTTTCAGCAACATCCCCATGCAGTGGAGAAATACCCAACTTCAAGACCAATAATTATGTTCAAGCTCAAGACATCAAAGATCCGGATGAGCCCAACACGACTGAAATGGAACAACTTCAAGAAACACCAGAGATCACATAGAATGTTTCCTACAAACCTTTACGTTAATTACAAGTAGTATACATGGTATAACTTCCTATCTTTGGTCGTCTATTAAGATACAAATTCTTGATCTGTATTATTACCATTTAGTTTTTGAAGAGACCTTTATAGGATGCTCAACACACTCCTTTTCGCTAAACTAGAAACCTTAACCAGAATGAAACGTGAATTACCTACGTTTCCTTCGTGTTCTGGTCTCCTTAGACCTCTTAATTTTCTTTTTTTTGGTTTATTTTTGTCTACTAATTTTGTAACTATTTTTTATTTTATTAGATTGTTTTTGTTCAGTTTAAATGTTCATTTATTTCAAACCAGCAATTCCAGCTTCAATTTACAACAACATTTTGTTTGTTTGTTGGTATTCTATTTCTTGTTATTACCAGAAAGTAAAATGCAAATTCATTCTTTTCATGCAGTCAAATGCAACGAAAGTTGTCCAAATGCACGTACGTAGCTACAGTAACCAAGGGATTTCAATAAGTCTAACACTTCTTTATGAATAGCCCTATTGATATTCAATGCCTGTCAGTAAACATTAGAGGGTTAAATGAAGCATTAAAGCGCCGTACCATCTTTAGATGGCTACATCACCCTTCTGTCTTTCTACAAGAGACCTACAGCTCAAAACAATGTGAAAATGTTTGGAGAGCGGAACAGGGCGGTGAAATTTTTTTCAGTCACGGCACAAATCATAGCAAAGGCACCTTGATTCTAATAAATTCAAAGATTACATGTAAAGTTGAAAAACAAATTTGTGACAAAAACGAAGTTTAACCAGTCACTCCTTCAAGATGAAATTTATGTTTCTAATCTACATGCAGAAATACCTAATGTTAAACAAAAATATGTTGATGTTGAGGACTTAAGGCTCAAATGGGATTTACTTAAAATGGAGATAAGAGGTTTTACAATTGAAGGGCTTCGTGCAAAAAAGGCGTATATCGCTTTTTTAGCGGATTTTTTCATTTTCTGCAGGATCAAGCTGATTTTTGGCAGACTGACTTGTGTTGACATGAAAAACATTGTTCCGTAATTGATTTTGTTGGTTTGCGCTTCGTTTTCGAGAAATAACGTATGCAAAAAAACTCAGTCTTTGAAAAACAAAAGAACAAAAGAAACCTTTTGTTTCATAAAAGCCGCGAGCCTTGTCCGACGCCTGCGCTACTTACGGCTCGCGGCTTCGCATATCACAATCGCATGCTCATGTTGATTTCCGTTCTTCCTTCCGTTTTTCTCTACGAATGTTCGAGCAAAAGAGGTACCGCTCGCAGTCTACGACAATAAGCGATCGCAGAGATGTTCTTTTGACTTACGGCAGAGCAAAATGTTGACTTCGTGAAGCCTTCAAGGTTCTGTCCCCTGATCCCAGAAGTTTGAAACACTGCAAATCATGCCGATTTAAAATAAAATTTATGTTATAATCGATTGCTACTTGTTGTCCATTATCTGTGTGAATCCCTGTGTCAATAACTTCCAAAAATCCACTTCCTCTTACGGTATGTTGCTGTTTGCCAGGCCACCAAACCAATGAAACGTCCACTGAGCGCGATCGCTATGCATGCTTGGGAAAACTCCTTTCGCCTCGTGCGTACACAGCCACATTCCCATCGATGCAAGACATTTTAGAAGTCTAAAACCAGTTCTCGCTTTCCAAACTTCGACACCAGCAACGCTTGGCAAATGAGCCACAACTCACGAGAAGCATTTTTTCTTGGGCAAGAACTGCTCTTGGACTTTGCTGCCTGGATCGACCTGACTTCAAACAAGGATAACATGAGTATATCCTCGCTCGAAGATCAGAGCACATTTTGGTTCTTTAAAACGTGCTGGTGACTTACGGGTTTATCAAGGCTTTATGATGCCTCTCAACCACCAGGCAGGCATGCAAGGTACTTTAAAACAAGGCTTAAAATATTAGTTGACAGAGCTCTAAGGCAGCATGCACTATTTCCTTTTGACGCTCGATCAATTCACGTGTTGTGTTTCACGTCCCAATATCCCAGATTTCCGCTCGTGTGCTATTTTCCCTTGACTCAAAAGAAAGTGCAGCTAAGATTCTGTGGGATTTGATTTTGACTTCGCACATTCTCAACAGTCTGTCTGCTAGATAGGTGCTAAAAGATCTCCAAACGATGGCGCTTAGAAGACTGAGTTTTTTTTTTGCATACGTTATTTCTGGAAAACGAAGCGCAAACCAACAAAATCAATTACGAAACAATGTTTTTCATGTCAACACAAGTCAGTCTGCCAAAAATCAGCTTGATCCTGCAAAAAAATGAAAAAATCCGCTAAAAAAGCGATATACGCCCTTTTTGCACGAAGCCCTTCAATTAAATATTCCAGGAATAAAGCAAAGAAAAGAAAATCTGCGGAAATAAATCTTCAGAATCACATTAACGAGCTTTACAAAAAAGCTGAAACACTACCCAAGCAAATTATCAATGAAATCTATGATGCCAGATTGCAATTAGAAAATATTATGCATTATAAGACTAAAGGTACGATTCTTAGAAGTAAAGTCAGATGACATGAGCACAGGGAAGAAAATACCAGGTACTTTTATGGCCTAGAAAAAATAACCTATGAAAATAAAACAACTACTAAATTGAAATTTTCAAACCGCGATTTTACCAATGACCAATCTGAAATTCTTCGAGAACAAATGCACTTCTACAACACTTTACAGTTCAGATAAAAACAGATCTCCAGATCTAAACATTTCAGCTCTTTCTGCCTTCTCAGAAAATATAATTTCTTTAGAAAATGATGATAAGCTCTCGTGTAGGGAAAGTCACACAGGTGGAATGTCTTAAAGCGTTAAAAGAATTTAAAAACGAGAAATCACCTGGAACAGATGGATTACAAGCAGAGTTCTATAAGCACTTTTGGAAGGAACAACATGTTGATATGATACACAGTTTTAATTTTGCCTTTGGTAGTGGGTCACTATCGATCTCTCAAAGATGGGAATTATAACGCTTAGTCCAAAACCAAATAAAGATACTACCCTACTCAACAACCTCAGACAAATATACCTTCTTAACATTGATTACAAGATTTTATCTAAAGTTTTTGCAAAACGGCTAGAAAAAGTGCTACCGAAAATAATTAACCCAGACCAAACTGGATATGTCAAAAACCGGTACATTGGTGAAAATATCTCGTTAATTTCTGACATTATGTCATACACCAAAGAAACCAGCATACCTGGAATCGCTCTTTTCTTAGATTTTAAGAAAGCTTTTGATACTATTGAGTGGGATTTCATTAATAACTGCCTAAAAAATGTAACTTCAGCCCAGACATTCAAAATTGGTTGAAAGTTATATACAATAAAGTTAATATCTGCGTTCTAAACAATGGTTATGCGTTTTTCTCTTTAAAACAAGGTGTTAGACAAGGTTGTCCCTTGTCCGGTCTGTTATTCCTGATCGGTATAGAAATACTAGCGGAACTATTAAGAATGATGCCGGCATTAAAGGCATTAAAGAAGGTGAAAAAGAAATTAAAGTCTCCTTATAAGCAGATATGACACCACAGTTTTTGTTCATGACCTTGATTCTATTGCCCATCTGCTATTTCTGCTTGATAAGTTCAAAAATGTCTCCAGTCTGGAAATTAACACTAGAAAGACTGAAGGAATGTGGCTCGGTTGCTGGAAAAATAAAACAGAAATGCTGTTTGGGTTCCGCAGACCACGGGACCCAATAAAAGCTCTTGGAATCTTTTCCTATGACTTAACAGAACAAACGAGTTGAATTTTGTAGAAAAAAATCAGAAATTTAGAAAAGACACTAAATTGTTGGAAAAGACGAAATCTCACACTTTATGGAAAAATAAACATTGTTAAAATGTTCAGACTTTCTAAGCTTATTTACAATTCGTCTGTCCTTGTTGTACCAGAAAATTTAATAAAAGAAATTGAGAAATTAATTATTAGTTTTATTTGGGATGGAAAAACTGCAAAGATAAAAAAAGTCAACCATCAATGGAGAGAGAAAACACGGCGGTCTCAAAATGGTTTTAGTCAGGAAAACATTCACAGAGTTTATGAACTGAAGTTCAAAATAAAGAATGGCATAAAGATAACAATGTTCAATACAAGATTATTCACAATAATATTCTTGCAACTAATGTTAGTCTCTTTTAGAGCCAAACTATGTGATTATGATATATGCCCTCAATGTTTGACTGACAGGCACACTATAGATCACATGTTTTTACATTGCTCTCTAACTTCATCCTTTTGGAGCACATTTCAAAACTGGTGGGTTAGTAAAACTAAGGAAACTGTCACTTTATCAAACAGCATGATCTTATACCGAATTTTTGAGAATATGGAATACATATATTCTCTGAATTATGCCCTTCTTATCGCAAAGTACTCTATATATAACAGCTGCTTGCACGAAAAAACGCTTTGTTTTGAAAGCTTTCTAGCACTCTTAAAGGAAAAAATTAATATACAGCGAGAAATTGCTATAGCAAACAACAAATTACAATGTTTAATAAAACATATGGAAAGATCTTGTAATTTTTTTCCTCTGCTTTTCTTCAAATTTCTTTAGTTATTTTAATTTTTGTTAACTTACATTTAGTGTGTACATTCTTTTACTAATCCGTAGTGTCTTCTCTTCGTTTCTTTATTCCCTTTTTTTTACCGAAATTAAGTCTTGTAACTTAATCATATTGGTAGTAAAATTATTATAATCTATGTAGCTGCAAATTACAAATTAAGAAAATAATATGCCTTTTACTTACGTACTTCAAAATGTAAATGTAAATTTAAGGATAAGGATAAAGAACCTGTATTAGTATTGTAAGTTTTTATTTTATTTATTGTTTTGTTTGCCAAAAATTGTACAAATCAAATAAAATCTAATTAGTTAAACTCTCATGGCGAGGAAGCCCAAGAGAAGCCACTGGGCTTATAAAGAATGGGCTCCCCCAGTTAGATAATTAGAAAATATTATCATAATTACACCTGGGAAAATCAATTTACATAGTGAATGGGAATTTGATGTGGTAATCCCGGGCTTATGTTTTTCCCCAACTTGATGACACTTGATCAACAGCAACGACGATTCACAGGCGGACGAGAGAGGAGAATACAATTTATAGACAGTTAAGAGGTCTCTCGAGCCAACAGTGCATCTCTGCCCCCAGGAGGATCACAAATGGATTCACAGTCCAAGCCTTGGTCAAGTGTAATTAATTAATGAAGTTAATGAGGGAGCCAAGACATTTAATCGCTACTCACAGTTTCATGCTTTTTTTTTTTTTTTTCAAGTTAGTCAAGTTTATTATTAAATCAACAAAATTTTACAAAAACAACGCTAACCCGCAAATAGCTGAGGCTTATCTAGGCGGGTAGCGAGTAAGACTGTTTAAAGAGTAAATCAAATGTTAGTGTTACATACCAGTAAAGAGATGAAACAAATGCACGTCTAGCAAATAAATAAATAAATAAATAAATAAATAAATAAATAAATAAATAAATAGGTAAATGAATAAATGGATGAAATAGAAATCGCAATTAGACAAAGCTATTTTGAGTATTTATTTTGAAATTTATCGATTAGAAAAGATGTGCCAACATAATCGTCCTCCTCCATTAAAGCTTGTAAAAGTCGGTTTTGTATATTTTTCTTAAATACACACTTCGGTAATTTACGTAATTCTTGGGGGATGCTATTCCATATTTTGGCCCCTTGTCTTGAAAAAGATTTTAATTGTTGGTTACATCTAGCATATTTTATATGATAATTGCCTGCTAAAGAAAACCTTGTATTATAATTATGCATGTCATTTGAGCAATTAAAAAGATTAGAAATATTACATGGAGTTAGCTTGTTGAAAACGTCATGCATTAGTATTGAAATAGATTTGAAATAAAGCATATTTACTGGAATAGTATTGGAGGAGACAAAAAGAGGAATGGCGTGTGACCTATAAGATGCAAAGTATATGAGGCGAAGGGCACGCTTTTGTAAGACCAGAATTTGATTGATGTAAGTTTGTGCAGCATGGCCCCACACAACAATGCCGTAGGACAGATAAGGGAATATCAAAGATCGATAGATTGTTAACAGTACGCTTGTGGGTACATAATATCTTAGTCTAGCGATGATGCCAATTGTTTTGCTTATCTTTGAAGTGATGTGTCCAATATGATATTTTCAGCTGAGATTAGAATCAATTAACACACCTAAATACTTGACATACGACTTTTGTTCTAAAGGCAAATAGGTTTTGGAATCATAATCAAATATTTGAAGATTAACTTGATAGTCAATTTTCTTTTGATGAGGATGGAAGATAATGAAGTTCGACTTCTTAACGTTCAGCGTTAGCTTGTTAGCTGTTAGCCATTCACAAACTTTATGTAATTCAAGGTTAACAACGAGCTCCAGAGTTCGAAGATTTTTATTAGCATATAATAGATTTGTATCGTCAGCAAACAAGTAGAATGCTAGTTTATCAGATGACCTGTAGATGTCGTTGACATATAAGAGAAAGAGTAAAGGTCCTAGGACAGAACCTTGTGGTACACCACAAGTCATACGTTGTTTGTTGGAGATATTAGGTCCAATTTGGGTTGATTGAATACGGTCCGAGAGATAAGAACGAAACCAATCGTTCACGATGCCTCTAATACCATAATGATATAGTTTTTGAAGTAGAATTGAGTGGTCAACTGTGTCAAACGCTTTTTTCAAATCAATGAATATACCACAGGTGTATATCCCTTTATCAAAATTAGATTGAATTTGATTAACTATATCAATAAGTGCATGTTCTGTTGATCGCCTTTCTCGGAAACCGTATTGTGAATGGTAAAAAAATGTTACAATCTTCTAAAAAAGACTTCAATTGGCGGTAGATAAGTTTTTCAATGATTCTGTTAAAAACGGAAAGAAGTGAGATAGGTCTGTAATTGTTTGGATCAGTCACATCGTCATTTTTGTAGATTGGTATGACTTTAGCATGCTTTAATCTAGACGGAAAAACTCCACTCGTAATTGAATCATTTATAATTTTACACAAAGGCTTCGAAATGGTTTTGCTTGCGCATTTCAACAATGGAATTGGACAAGAGAACAATCCGTATGCCTTGTTGTGTGGGGTAGAGAGAATTTCTAATTCAACTTCGGAAGCAGTTACTGGTTGAAAAGCAAAAGACCCTAAAGTGCTTGGTTTGGATAAATAATTGGAGAAATGGATTTGCGACTATGGGATCTTAGAAGCTAGATTAGGACCTACTGATGCAAAATGATTGTTTAGTATGCTAGGTAACTCAAAGGTGTGGTACGATATCCCTCTGTTTCCAGGGCGCTTTAAGGCTGTTATTGAATTTTCACTTTTCCTTTTCCGATTAATTAACATATTAATACCGTCCCAAGTCCTCTTTATATTATTTGAGTTAGTCATAAAGTAGTCATGGTAGTATAGCTTTTTACTTAATCTAGATAAAGTTAAAATTTTATTCCTATAAATTTTGTATTTGGATTTATTACCGGAGAAGAAGAGTTCATTCTTTTTCTTAATTGAAATCCTAAGGCCTCTTGTTATCCAAGGTTTATTAAGTTGTTTGGCTTTACGTTTAGAAACTGTATTGATCGACGCATGTTTATTTACAATCCTGTTAAGTTTGTTATAAAAAGTAGAGAAGGATTTGTTGACATCATTACTACTCTCTGAAAGTATAGACTCCCAATGTAATTGTGAGAGATCATTGACAAATTTTTCTTCTGAAAATTTTGAGGTGTCGCGAGATACAATTTTTCGTGGCTTTATTTTCCTGCCTAATGAGCGGCAAACACAAAACTGTGAGAAATGGTCACTTATGTCAGAAACAATGTTGCCGCTTAAAATATGCATATCATAGTTGTTTACGAATATATTATCAATAAGTGTTGCCGAGGTGTTGTAAACTCTTGTGGGTTTATCTATTGTTGGAGTGAAACAAAGGCTTTGAAGAGTATGCAAAAAATTTTGAGCATATTTACAAGTTTCATAGCGGAGGAGGTTTATGTTGGCATCAGTCATTATATAAATCGGTTTACCTGAAGTGGAAAGCCTCTCGAGAGTTTCATCGAGATAATTTAAGAATTTCTCTGGACAATTGTGTTGTCTATAAATTACTCCACAGATAAGATCTCTTTTGTTAGCAAAGTGAATAGTGATCCACAGAGCCTGAAAAGCTTGATTACTGGTTCTTTCAGCAACTGTATATTTAAGACCATTGTCAATATACATACCCACACCTCCAGCAGAGAGAGGCGTAGGTATGTATTCAAAATTGTAATTTGGTATTGAGGGATCGAAATCAAGAGGGATATTAGAATTTGTAATTTTTGTTTCTGTCACCCCGATAACATCGAAGTGTAACTGAAGTTCATCCAGTAAATGGACTTGAAAATTTTCGAGATTGCGTTGCAAGCTTCTTACATTATTGTGAAGTAAGGAAAAATTGGAGTCATGGGATGATGCAGAGTTTTGTTCTCTAATACTCTGGCTAAAACTATGGGGTGAATAATATTTACACTGTATAGGTTGAATATTTAAGTTTCGATCTGGATTTGCATTCGAGTCAATGTTTAAATTAAACAAGTTTAGGTCATGTAAGCTTGTTAGTCGGTCGAGGTACTTTTTGGTCGGCAGGCTTGTAATTAAGCTGTTATTAAATCGACCATGAAAATCGTTAAAGTTAAAACCATGATATGGGAGTTCACGAAATAATAATTTCGTTTCCTTGGCAAGTCTCTTTATGGTCTTTGCAGTCATCTTTGTCAAAATAAAACAAGATAGATTGACTTACAGTTTGCGGCTTTCTATTCTTAGTCGTCTTGGGCAAGATGTTGAAGATCATCGAAATCCTTTATCTTCATGGGACGGCTACCTTGTGATTTTCTAAGATAAACCGTACCATTCTTGGTCCAGCAGAAACTAAACTCATGCTGCACTTTAAAAGACTTCGCGGCATTAAAGAGCTCCTGGGTTTTAGGAGTTAAGTGATCTACAACCATTGCATTTGTAAAACTTGAAGTTTCCGGTAGACCAACATCTTGAGGAACTACTTGAGAGATTTCGGTTCTTCTGCTCATAACTTCTTCTCGAGCTAGCCGTCTAGTAAACTTGCAGATAATAGGATCCGGCCTGCTTGAAGCACTTCTTGGCTTCACTCGGTGTGCTGTGTCGATGTCGTGGATGGAGACTTCAGCGCCCATTTTGTTGAATATCTTCACACACATTGCAGTTGTCTGTAGGGCAGTTTCGCGTGCCGCAAGTTCGGATACGCCAAGTAGTTTTACATTAAAGCGGTAGCTGTAGGTTTGAATTTCCTCAATCGCAAGTGAATGTCCTTCAACTTTGTCAGCAATTTTTCCCAAAGTAGATTTAATTGCAGCAATCTCTTTTAATACAGACGCACGGAAATTATTTAGGTCGTCACATTCCAGTCCAAGGAATTCTAGGCTTTTCGATTGCTCGGTGGCAGAAGAACATGGCGGCGTGGAAGCATTGCTTGACTCGTTCATCATCGTGCCATCAACTTTTGCCTGAAGATTCTTGATTTGTGTCATTAAAGCCTCGACCTGTGTCCTAAGACTAGCATTTTCTTTTTTAAGTGCTTTGATGGTTTCTGGCATCTTTCTATACTCTAAAGTTACTCAAAAGACGAGACAGAGAAAAAGAAAACGTGTCTGCAGTGTACAAACATGCGCAGACTTGAAGCTACATCAGCTATGCTACATCAGAAGTAATCATCAGGCGACTGATAAAATCGAAGAGCTGGATTAACCAAGAGAGTTAAAAAATTTAGGACCTTGGAAACTGATGGAGAACTTTCTTATATTAGTCCTGCATTGTGGTAAATAAAAAATAATGCTCCGAACTTCTAGTGCCATAAGAATGCACCTGGCGTGTCACCGGAAACATGTTATTGAAGCCATAAGGAAGTAAGCCAGATCTGTATTGATACATAAATTTTCCTATTTGAAGTTTGCAGATACTCTCAAGATTCAGAATTTTTAAATAAGTGGTCAGTGTGAGCATCGAAAGCACTCCTTGACATTATTCTTACGACCCGTTTTTGAAGTGTGATTAATCTTCGGAGGTTTGATGGGTAGGTCGATGCCCAGACACTCACGCAGTAGAATAAGTATGGGTAGACAAGGCTGAATTAAAGCATCCGTAAGGAGGAATTATTAAGGCAAAAACTTGATTTATAAATTGTACCTATGGCTTTAGACACTTTCCGAGCAACATTATGTGTATGTGATTTCCATGTTAAATGTTCATCCAAAATTACACCAAGGAAAGTAGCTTCCTTAACACGATCAATCCAATAATTACTAATATTAAAAGCTAAATCAGGTGTTTGCCTGTTTTGTCTCGGTCTGAATATGATAAAATTAGATTTCTTAACATTAAAGTGCCTATGAAGTAAAAAATAATTGCTGTTGATCTGAAAGGATTTTCAGCGTAAAGTAGAATGGCGTTTTCCTTTTTGGAATACCTTTTTTCGTTTTAGAGATATTCACGTTTTTGTATTATGAGTGATGACATCGTAGGTGGTTCCACTAAAACAGTCCAACACTCAATCAAGCATATCTCTAGAAATATTAAAGCGGTGACCTTCAAACTTGGCACCAGAAATGTACATCGTAAAAGAAACAAAACGAGACCCGTTGTGCTGTTGCCATGACAATGGTTATGCCGCTGGTCGTGTTTTAATTAAAACTAAAATTCTCAGATTTTAACGTAAACAACGATCATCCACTCTCAACAATCTAATGGGGAGAGTTAAGACAATATGGGAACCATGTGTATTCCGAGCAAGACCCTCTGTCCCTTTTCAAAGGGTTGCAAATGGGCATATTTGGTTTTTCACAGAGCCAAGAGTGTTGCCATGGTAACAAAATGGTAGGTGTCATTCTGTTCCTTTTGTGATGTATATTTCTGGTGCCAAGTTTGAAGAACACTGCTCCAATATTTCTGGAGATATTAATGATTCAGTGTTTTACTTTTCAAGTGAAACGATTTATGACGTCATCACTTCCCTCATTTGCATAATACAAAAACGTAAATATCTCTAGAACGGAAAACGATATTTCAAAAAGGAAAACGCCATTCTTCTTTACTTTGAAAAGCCTTTCAAATAAGCAACAATAATTTTTTTACTTCATAGGCACTTTAATAGATAGCTTATTTGTATAAAACCAACATGTTATCTTTTTCAATTCTAAATTTACAACTTCCATAAGATAGGAAGCATCAGTATGCGAATAGAAGATATTAGTGTCATCAGCAAATAGTATCAGCTCTAAGACCTTTGACACATTACATAGATCCTTTATATATACCAAGAATAACATGGGACCTAAGATAGATCCCTGAGGGACTCCGCAAGTGATATCTAATGATGAAGAGTTGCAACCATTATATTGCACAAATTGTTTTTTGACAAGATAGATAACTATTAAACCATTGTAAAGCAATACCACGTACTCCATAATGTTCTAATTTGTCAAGCAAAATTTCATGATTTACTGTATCAAAGGCCTTAGATAAGTCAATGAATAGGCCTAAAGTTACCCTTTTTTGGAAATCGCGCCCTTACGCTGACGCTTTCAAACAAAACCCCATCAACCTATACATTTTCTGAAAGCTAAATAGTTATAGAAAACAATCATATCTTTAAAAATTTCTAAAAAGACAATGACGAAGTGATATTAAAAGAAATCCCCAGAAACACTGCTTCGCTTAAATTGGTTCGCTTCCGCGCGGGAATTATCGGATTGGCAAGATTTACATCGGAAATGTTTTCTCACACATCACCCCCAAAAAGGGTGTCTGCGATTTTCCAGATGTGGTTTGGTTTTTTTTTTTACAACCTCCTAAAGTTTGATATTGTCAATGCGGACGATCCTTTCTGCAAAAGAGGCCATAACTTGGAAACGGAAGCGAAATTTAACGTATAGGTCCATTTAACAGCTCAAATATACAAATGTAGCCAAACGAAAGTCTTCTTCATTTAAATGAATAAACGGTAATTCTTCCATTAATGAGTCGTTTAAAAAAACATTTTGCAATATACTTATCTTAATCATTTGAAGCACCAGAGGGCTTATCACGAATGATCAAACAATCTAAGATAAAATATGCTGATTTTCCTGCTTGCTTGGCCACCTTGAGCTTCTCCAAATGAGGTTTCCTCTTTTCAAGCATTGCTTGTGAAAGATCTTCGCAAATAAACAGTCCTTCTGGTTTTTCCTTTCTTGCCTTTCTTACTGCAGCTTCTTTCTGCTTCCAACTACTCAGTCGGCACACAATAACTCTAGGCTTTGCATCAGCTTGGTGCTGCTTGATTCCTTCAGACTTTCTACGCTCAACGCGGTGAGCGCGCTCGATGTCAACTTCAATGTTGAGCTTCTCCTTGATGGCGTCCTTCACTTTCGTTTCAGCCATTTCCCAAGTCTCGCCAGCCGATTCTGGTATACCGAATACTCTGATATTGTTCCGTCTGCTTTGGTTTTCCTGGTACTCTATTTTGTTTCCCTGAAGATCCACAGTGTTTTTGATTTCAACAATATCCTTTTCGCCGCCCACAAGCTTCGATTTTAAGGACGACAAATCTCCGACATCCTTTTGTGTAAATTCAAGGCTTGCTTTGAGAGACGCGACTGAGTCTGCCAACTTATCGACTCTTGCATTGACAGTGGAGATAAAGGAATCGAAAAGCATTTTAAGCATGGACTGCTGAACATCAAGCATTTGCTTCAGTGTAGCAATGGAGACCAATTCTCCTTCATCTTTAAGAGTTTCCAAGTTCAATTCGTCCGCTGCAGCATCAGACGATTGATGTTTCTTTGGTTTCCCCATGAAAATAATTCCTCTGTAAATGTTTAAACTAAGACAAAATGCTAACAGAAATGTTTAAGCTAAGACAAAAATCCAGTAGAAGAAATGCAAAGAGAAAAAACATTACAAATTGACGGAGCTGAAGAATACACATCCGCTAGTCATCCGTGGCGACAGTACCTTCGTTGTATTATAAGTAACATAAGTAGCTTTATCGTATTGTAGTTGTGTAATAATAAAATAAAATCTTTAAGATGAAAAGAAAAAAAACAAAGGGGGTTTTTCCATTTCTTACTCCTCCCCTACCACAAAAAGCCTCCGCCCTTGTCAAGCGATGTACCCTCCCAATTTGATTTTCCACAAAGCGTCTATTATACCCCTAGCAGCAAAAAATCACTCAAGTCCCTCACCCTCTTTTCAAAAAACTCAGACTTTGAGCAAATTCTTCTCAACCTCAATGCCTGGGCATATGGCATACTCACCTTACAAGCTCTAGGATGACACAAGCTGTGATTTAGGTATTGGTGGCTATCCATTTGTTTCACAAACACGTCCGTTTCTAATTTACCCGACTCATTCACCACCCTAACAACCCAAAACTCAATTTCCTCTCAGGACCATTTCAATGTAAATTTGATAGTTCTTCTGGAATTAATTTTGTTGTGTTTTTTGTTTTATTCCATATCCTTTTATCTTGTTATACATTTCACTGAAAAGCCCCAAGGGGAAGTGAAATAAACATACATGTACGTATATATTTCTTTTGTTATTTTCGTTTTTATCTGCATGTATGTATTTTGAACGAGCTTTTAGCTCACTAGACAATATCCAGGTAAATAAATGATTGATCACAAAAGTTAAAGACTATATAAAACGTTTGCAAGTGATACAAGCCTCTTATGCTTGGCAAAGTGATTCAACATTAGCTTTCAAAAGTTTTGTGAATAAAATAAGGTTACATCCAGAAACACTGCTTCCAAAATTTATTCAGAATTTATTTACTTATGTTGAAGGCTATGAAGTCTGTGTTTCTATGTATTTTCCCTAATGAAAACTATTTAAACAGCCTCAGAACTGAAAACGAGAAGAATTTATTTATCAAAATTTCCAACCGCTATGGAGCGCTTAGGTGTTTCATATTTTCCGTTGTATCCTCTTCAGGTGATATTACATCTATACATGTAAAAACAATTTTATATGTCAACTGTTGACTTCTAAAGAAGAAACCTTCTAGAGAGGAAACATTTTACTGTACCATAGTTTACCGCAGTCTTCAGCCTAAAAAGATACTTCTCTTGCTCTCTTCTAACTAAATTTGACATGGGACGATAAATTCTTTTCATCTTATCTAAAAGAAAACTGTAGGAGAAAGCTGCCTTTGATGAGCCACTTCCGCTGAGCGGGAACTATTGTCTGATAGTCGCCCTAGAGCATTCTATGGACAGATAGTGCCCACGCAAGATCATACCATGTGATCAGTTTTGACCAATGACAACAAAGGAAAATTTAGTGGTGAACTATAATGCTTGAAAGCTAAGCTTAAGAGAATAAAATTCATTTACAATGTTATGCATACATTGATTGAGTTTAAACTGAAAGTACTACTTAATGTTAACTCAAAAGACATTTTTCCCTGCTTTTTTAACAATCCAGATTGATCAGTCAAGCCCAGCTTCAGTCATATCTTTGTTCTCCAGACCGTGAAAAGCACTGAAAAGTGTTTAAAACATCCATAATTCTGAATTCTGAAGTAAAAACAAAGTAATGCATAACCAACCTGTCTTTCATTTGAAAGGTGTTTTGTGACTCCAAGGTGCGAATGAATACCAAAAGAAACTTTTTGTTGTAGATCAGTTGGGAAAACTGCCGTAGACCTTTCTCCCAGTTTTCTGTAAGGATACCCTGACAAAAAAGGAACATCATTAGACTTCACATCTGTACTGTATGTTGCAGCAAAAAAAAGGTTCACACTGGGTTATAACTACCTTAAACAATTGTTTTATTCAAAAGGTGACTTTCACCAGTTTAATGTTATAAAACTGCATGTAAACTGCAATGTTCAGTGTGTCTGTAAATTAGGGAATCATAGAAAACTTTGGTGAACTACATGTACACTTTGTACATTTCAGTGTACTAAATATTTCCAGTTGTGTGAAGTTTTTTTTTTACCTTATTTTGATGAAGAACTGGATGATCATCTAACCCAGGAAACAACACATGTAAAGCATACATTTGAAAATTTAAAAATGGCATTCCAGTGGTAGTTAGGTCACTTGTTAAGTCTGTCACATCTGTCTGAAGTTCAGCAAAAGCTAAAATAAAACAAGGCAGTAAATAAGACAGTGGTTACAGTCTATTCTTATCCAATAGGAGTTGCTTAATTCTACATTTTGTAAATTAAAAACGTTGGCTTCTTACCTCCCCAACCACTTTGGTTAACTTGGCATTAAGTTACAATAATGTCATTTTAGTCATGCAAAATCTGCCTTCAAATGGAACCAATGGGTATAATGTAGCCTATAGCAGCTGCTTGAGTAATAACCGGGGAGCTAGGTGGAGAGGTGCACAAGAGCAAGAACATAGACATGAGATCACTTTGTCACTGGCATTACACTACTCCAACACATGCTCGGATTACTAGAGTGGGTACACCATGCGAGCTCATGCCTTATTTACTCGAGCTTCTGCAAAACAGGCTGGGTGTGTTGTGGGTTTGCATTTTAAGATTCACCTTCTCTGCATTCACGGGCAACTTTGGACTCCAAGTTGTTCATCTGCACTTCAAGGGTCTTAATATCTTTCCTCTGCTTACGACGACTTCGGCGACACCAGCAAAGTATAATGATGCAAATGATTATAAACAAAGCTATACCACTGCCCACTCCAATCCAAACTTCAATTGGAATAACCTTACTTTCCACCTCTTTAAAATACTCAAGTTTTCCAAGAATGAAATCTAAGTTCCCTACAACAACCTGTCAAATTAAACAAAGAATTGTTAATGCTTAATCTTTTCATTGAACAATAGTTGTTCAAATATCATCATCATCCATCTACATACACTAAATACAGGACAGACTTGCTTTGATTGAGTTTTGGCAACATGACAGAAATGATTTACTTTGATCACTCAGTGTAAAAGAAAGGTCATGTCAAGGAATGCACAAGGTTTAAGGTGTCTCAAGACAGTTTTTTCTGAGACCATATCATATTTCCAACTAACTTTTTACTAGTCTTCCCTTGACTGCACCAAAGCTAAAATTAAACCATTCATTTCAAATGAAAAGATTGACTGACTCTATTTTTAGGGCAAATTATCAATATTCCATAGAAACTGAATGAAGAAAACAACTAAACATTGCTAGAATTTTTTTCATGAGTCACATTTCTTATAAAAATGCTAACACCAATCTTTGTCTATGGTGTATGGCAAGTGGAATATACAAGAATTAAAACTTCTGTATATTTGAATTTAAGTGAGGGGCAAAGACTATGTCGGCTATGTGTAACACTGAAAGCATGTGCAAGTCTCTTGGAAGAGAACAAAGCTTGATTCCATGGCCACATTTTGGGCTAAAAATTAACACCATATCTTTTCAAAGCTGAGTTTCTTGTAGGCTTGATTACTAGCCACTGTTCAATGCAAAATGCAATGCAAAAGTCTGGGTAATTGTGAAGAGCTCCCCAAAAACCTGTCGCCTGACTGTCGACCATCTGTCAGCCGTCTGTTGGCCGACAGACAACCAACAGGTTTTCCCCCAAACACAGAGTACCAGTCGGCTGACAGACAACCGACAGGCAGCCGACAGTTGGTGATGTGTTGGTAACTTGTCAGTAACATGTTGGTTCAATGTTAACACTAACGTCGCTGTTTTTTCACTTTTTTCGCTTTATACAACATCCAAACTGTGTGATACACTGACAAGAATAGCCTTTCCTTCTTAGTTATGGTAATCACCGCTCAAGACTAGCGGCACGGAAGCTGAAAATAAACCGAGTACTCACGCAACTGCAGCTTTTACATTGGAAAGGCAAAACTAAGTCCCAATCCCTCTTGAATTACCTTGTATTCTGGTGGTCAAGTCGTAAGTGTATCTTAACAGTCATGTTTTTATTGTGTTTTGTCGTAGATTGAGAAAGAGGCACTGGACAAGCTCTAGCGTTTCAAGTACCCAACAGAACTGTTACCCTGGTGATCCCTTCGACAACTTACTAGCTGACATTGCTGAGTTCTGCCCACCAAACTAAGTTTTCTTAGATTGAAAACAAACGGCTCCACCAAAGAAAAGAAACTCTTTGACCAATATTGTTTGATAAATTTATTTAGCGGCACGCATGCGCCTAAAGCAATTATTGCGGTACACATCCAAGTCAGAATAGTAATTAAGACAAAATTCGGGAGTACGTAAATCACTATTTTTTTGGAAACTTGGTAGAGAAACATGAAGTCATCCAAACATCATGTGTCTGAACCTGCAAAACTGGAGAACTTTGTTAGTCAAAAGGTAAACATCACTGATACATACATGACATACCATACGGCCACCATAAGGGCCGCTAGGCATTAATTGGGCAATTTATACAAAAATTATACATAAGTTCAACGACATGATTAATAAGCTTCCAAAACAGCTTTCCCCTTCAGGTTTGGATTAAATCACCTTCAAACCTTATTACATTGATTGTCCTACTGGTTACAAAATTCGCAAATGATATATCCGCTATGCATTTCATAAGCTTTCTATAAATATCTCGGGAAGAAATCCTTTTACCATCGATCGGTAAGTAGGTGATGTTTATCGGGATTATTATTGTTTCTGGGTCATGTTTACCATGTGTTTTCACAACAAATTTTCTTCTTTGGGAAACTGTCGGTTAGCTGTCAGTAGCCTGTTGGTAACCTGTCGGTCAGCAGTCAACCGACAGTTGGCTGACAGGTTTTTCGGGGAGCTCTTCTTCACAATTACCAAAGTCTGGGCTGTGTCGCTTCACTCTTATTGCCAAGTATTATTATTTTCAATCTATCTACATGTATCTATATGTCTGTCTGAGTATCTGTCTATCTGCCTGTCTGTCTTATTATAATTATTAATTGCAAAGTACTTTCCAGATTTTTTCCCAACAAATGAAACACAGCCATACTGTTGGT
>OZ026603.1:21702861-21727861 GCA_964020085.1 Micromussa lordhowensis
GAAGAAAATTATATACATGTATAACAAGAAGCTTATCAAAAAGCTTAAAACCGTGCAGTGAAAAAAAAATTGAAGTGCAATATCTCAAATTAATAGAAAACAGTTCTCTGAAGCAGCACTAGCCAAACACAACAAAATAACTATTTAGTGGCAAAATATCTTAGCAGAACAATAAAGACAATACTCCAACTTGCATCAGCCACCACTTAAATGAACTAGACCAGCACAGGTTTGTTCATTTCTATTGTGCATCCACACTGCACACAATTTTCCATTCCCGACCTGAGCCAGGAAGTCTGCACTAATTGGTTTATGATTGAAACAATAAGATGTCTCTGATTGGTCAATTTATTTCGCATGTTAGGGACAGTTTGCCTTACCGTATCCCTCTGTACCCCCATGTTGCGGGTCACGTGATTTTGCGACCATGTGGTTTCGGCAGTTTGATGTGCGTTGTGTTATGCGTGTGGACGAAAAGTTTGCTTGTTCCGTTGCCTTTTACTTTATCAATGTCGACGTCTTGATTAGGCCTGGAGATGCCCAAAAATATGTAAGTCGTCGCTCATTTGTATTGTTTTCCTTTGTAACTTTATATTTGTTTCGGGTTCGAGTCACGAGCTTTTTGTATTTTGTAATTTTCAGCTGTACCGACCGGCGAAAGGACGTGTAACAGAATAAACATCTTCAGAGTACAATTTTGCTTGTGGTTTTCTTCAACATCGAACATACAGATATTTAGTGGAAACTCTGGATTAAAGTCCTCGATTGTTGTCATGCAAAAGCTCGCTGGCTGAAGTTCGTAGTCTTGTGTGTTGGATCAGATTACATTTTGCGTGTTTGGAGTTTGAAAACCGAGTCTGTCATTGACGTTTGTGGTCTGGCTGTTTGTTGTGCTTGGTTTGAGTTCTGCCAGCGAAATGTACCGTGGAATTGGCGAACGAAGGAGCATGTCTGAGGAGAATCTTTGTGTCAGTGTTCGGCCTCGAAGGAGCAATGTAACTTTGGATTTACATGCTGTCAATTTGGAGAAAATGGCGGTCTTGAGAAAACAATGTGGCGGCTACGCGTCAAATCTGACTAGGAAGCGGGATGAGTTAAAATCTTTGTTGGACAATGGAGCGAGTGTTGATCGCGTCCAGAAAAAGTTGCAACAGGTGAGAACAGCTCTTAAAGATTTATTTGACTTTAATGTTAATTTAATGCAGTGGCTGGAAAAGGCTGGTATGCCAGAAGAAGTTGCCAGTGCCCGATTGTACTATGTCGAAGCTGAAAACAATTGTAGTGAAGTGTTGAAATTAGCAGACCACCGTGTGAGTGTGTCGTGCGTCAAATCTCTCAAGTGGTCGGTTAGAAGACGAACTTAACCCAGACGATAGTATCAGTCAGACAACTCGGAGTACAAAGAAGTCCTCTTCAACAACCATGTCCAGTGCGCGGTTAAAGGCCGCCGCTAGAAAAGCGGCATTGATGGCGCGTGCACAGGTCCTGAAAGATTGTTTGGAGCTTAAACAAAAACAATTACAATTGCAACATGACCAAGAGCAGTTGAACTTAAGAGCTAAGATTTCAGAGGTTGAAGCTGAGGAGAGAGTTTATCAGATGTTTGAGGAGAGACATGGATTGAGTGCAGCAGAGTGGCCAGTGTGTACATGTATGTCAGGCAATTTGAAGAATGCAGTGTCTGGTGCACAAACTCAAGGAGCCAGTGTTGAAGTAAAGAAGAAGATGACTGGTGAAAAAGTTAAATATGCTAATGCTGAAGGGAATGGCTAGGAGCCCCCTTTGCAAGGCAAAGAACAACATGTCGGTCCAAATTCCACAGTCTGCAATGAACCACGCCTCCTTCAGATGATTAGCATTATGCAGTTGCCGAAGGCTGAGCTTATGACTTTTAATGGGGACCCATTAGAGTTCTGGATGTTCATGCGTAGTTTCGATAATAGCATTGGAAGTGCAGCTATAGATGACAGCGCAAAGTTGAACAGGCTTTTTCAGTATTGTAAAGGAGAAGCCCTCAAAGTCATCAAGTGTTGTACCGTCACAAGTCCTTCAGCGGGATATGCGAGAGCAAGAGCACTGCTGAAAGAGAGATTTGGAGATGACTACAGGATCTCTGAAATGTGGGTTAAGAAAGTCACCGAGGGCCCTATTATAAGACATGGTGAAGGGCGCTGCCTTCAGGAACTGGCGGATGATCTTAGAAGTTGTAAGGAGACTTTGGAAGCCATGAGCAAACTTGAAGGAGTATGGTCAAGATTGTTGAAAGACTGCCACAGTCGCTTCAGAGTCGATGGAGGAAATTAGCTGTTGAGACCTTGGAAGCAACAGGCAGAAACGCCTCGATTGCGCCAGGTTGACACATTTTGTCTCGGAAGCTGCTCGAGAGGCCACTGATCCTGTGTTTGGAGTCTCGGAAAGCAAGTCTAAGGATTCCAGTGGAAGAAGCCCGCGAAGGCCAGGGAGAACAATAGGATCTAGTTTTGGAGTGCAAGGCTATGAGGACCAGCAAAACCCTGAAAGTCAAGAAAACATCACTGATCCCAAGTTTAAGAACGTTAAGACTACACGGCATGTTTGTCGGCTGTGTAAGGAGGATCATGTCTTGAGTGTTTGTTCCCGGTTTAAAGCTATGTCACCTGGGGAAAGGCTAAGTTTTGTGTGTGGTACGAAACTCTGCTTCTGTTGTTTTGATGGTAGACACGTTGTGAAGCAGTGAAGAGTGGGTGTTATATGTGGTGTTGAGGGATGTACTATGACGTACTCTAAATTGTTGCACCAATCCTTTGGACGGTCTGGAAAGGAGAACCCTGGTGAACAGCAGGCAAATCCTAATCCTGGAACTAGTAGTCAACAAATTGAAAGCCACACCCATGCATGCAGTTCACTAAAACAAGGGGAGATCAAGTTAGCACTGCCCATGGTTCCCGTGAAGGTGAGAGCCAAGGGTCAAACGGTTTATCACTACACGCATGCCTTGCTCGATTCAGGAAATACTAAGACCTTTAGCTCTGAGGCCTTGATTGAACAACTTGGGGTGAAAGACCAGCAGGTGAATCTTTCCCTAACTACTGTCAACAGTAGAGAAAACGCTGATGTGGAAGTGGTGGCTTTAGAAGTAGTAGCAGCTAAGAGTGGGATGGGGAAAACCAGTGTTGTTCAGCTGCCAAAGGTGTACGCCCTGCCCAATCTACCTACCTTGGAGAGTTGTATAGCCTCAGCTAGCGACGCCATTAAGTGGCCTCATCTCAGAGATCTTCGCCTCCCCCGAGTTGACAAGTCAGGCGTTTCTATTTTGATAGGCCAAGACGTTCCTGAAGCTCTTTGGCCCCCCATTTTTCTGTGTTGGTGTGGACTGTTTCGGCCCTTTTGTGGTGAAGAGGGGCCGGAGCCAACTGAAACGTTATGGCCGCTTATTTACCTGCCTTACTATGTGAGCTATACACATAGAAAAGCTTGACAGTCTTCATCAATGCTTTCGTGAGATTTTGTGCGAGGAGAGGCATACCAGGGAAGGTTAGATCGGACAATGGCACTAATTTCGTTGGAGGAGAAAAGGAATTGCGCGAGGCAATGCTGAGCTGGAAAGATGATAGCAAGGCGAGAGCTCATTTTCTGCAGAAAGAGATCAAGTGGGAATTTAATCCCCCGGCAGCCCCCCACATGGGCAGGATATGGGAAAGACAGATCAGAACGGTTAGAATGGTGCTGAATGTCATCCTCAGGGAGCAGATCGTAGATGATGAATGCTTGTCCACCCTATTCTGCGAGGTGGAAGACCGTTGACAGTTTTATCTGATGACCCGAATGATGAAACTCCCCTGACACCAAATCATTTACTACTTCTTCGTGGAGGACCTCATCTGCTCCCCGGCCGGTTTGACCAGAGTGATATTTATGGAAGGCGTTGGAGACATGTTCAGTTCATCTCTGACCAGTATTGGAAGCTCTGGGTTCGTGAGTATTTACCCAATTTGCAGTTGCCTCAAAAGTGGTTGCGGCCAAAGAAAAATTTGCAGAATGGAGATGTGGTCCTGATCAGGGATGAGAACACCTCCCGGAAGAATTGGGCTATGGGACGAATCATTCAGACTTTCCCCGGAAAGGACGGATTAGTCAGAGTGGCTCGAGTGAAGACCAGCTGGTCGACCCTGACCAGGCCTGTAACCAAGTTGTGCCTTTTGGAGTCTTCAGGTGGCGAGATGTGAACTTATATGCATTGTGCGATACACTATATACTGGACTTGTCTTAAGCAGGAATAGTTACTAGAATACTGGACTGTCCATCGTTAAGACACTGAACCGTGGAATTCTCGGTAAACGCTCGGTGCTTACCTTTTCGCGTTTAAGGGGCCGGGATGTTAGGGAAAGTTTGCCTTACCGTGCCCCTCTGTACCCCCTGTTGCGGGTCACGTGATTTTGCGACCATGTGCTTTCGGCAGTTTGATGTGGGTTGTGTCATGTGTGTGGGCAAAAAGTTTGCTTGTTCCGTCGCCTTTTACTTTATCGATGTTGACGTCTTGATTAGGCCTGGAGATGCCCAAAAATATGTAAGTCGTCGCTCATTTGTATTGTTTTCCTTTGTAACCTTATATTTGTTTCGGGTTCGAGTCACAAGCTTTTTGTATTTTGTAATTTTCAGCTGTACTGACCAGCGGAAGGACGTGTAACAGAATAAACATCTTCAGAGTACAATTTTGTTTGTGGTTTTCTTCAACAATGCGCTTAATAATATACATGGAAATATTACTCGATTCTGATTGGCTGAGAGCAGTGCAGTTCAAGCGTAACACCAGTGCAAAAAGTGTAACACTAGTGCAAATTACACATCGTAATTCTGGATTATGATTGACTGAAAAACAGGAGATTTTCCAAGACAATGATATCACGCAAAATGATGACAAAAATTTTGTGCACAAGCTTTGAATGAGAAAAAATTGCTTCAAGAAAGGTCTTCCGGCACTTCCTTTGTTGGGAATCGTATTCAGTGAGTTGTAGGCTCAAGACTCCAAATTTACAAACTATTTAGTGAACTAACCTCGTAATCCCGAACATACAATAAAACCGTGAATCATAATGGCTAAAAATGGTGAAGAAACTAGACGAAAACTCCAAAAACAGCAGCAAGGCTGGCCTAAAATCTCAAACGCGGCAAGAAAATACAACAAAGATGAAAATCTGGAAAATTACGACAGCGAAGTTCAAATGTGCGTGCAAGCACATTCTAGGCCACGATTGGCTAATTGAAATCAACTGAGATTAAGCACCCGCACAAAACTGAGAAGAGAGTAAAAAGTCTGTAAAGTTCAAAACATCCTCCACGCAAATTTTTTCATGTTTATATTATTAATAAGTCATACGCTTTTCCTCGTTCAACTTGGAATTAATTTGCACTTGTGAGTTTTTCAAAAAGCTGAAATTGCACTTGCTGAAGTGGCTCGTGCAATTTCAGCTTTTTGAAAAACTCACAAGTGCAAATTAATTCCAAATTGAACTCGAAACTGTATGATTACCTATACAAATTCCAAACTTACAATGCGTGCAGGGAACAGTGAATGAAATGGACGTAACACCGAAAAAACTGTGCAATCGGAAGGTCAAAATTTGCAATTCCCATTTGTCCAACGTATATGATAGCATAGATTTGTTTGGAAAAATGGCCCAAAAGGAAAATGTTATCGAGAAACTGAAAGAAGTGGGAGATAGCTGCATCCAAGTGAGCCACCATTTTGGTTTTGCACTGAGCATGCACTGTGCTGGTGGCATAACCAGATTTTGGCTATGCTTGCGCAAAGTTTCCCAGAGCCCTTCACGTGCGGTCAAGAAAGTGAAGGGTCTGGGGTCGAGAATGATGATTTTCATGTCATTTAATAGCATGCGCAGTTGAGTGCATACACTTAAGCTCAACTGGGAAATAAATGCTCATTTTCTCTCTAACGTGCACATGCAGTGACCTTATCTTATGTGGTATAATTTTGGTGTTCTAATTGGCAAAAGGCAAAAATGATACAGCTAAAAGTGTGCACAAAAACGTTACTTGAGGGTGAAATTATGACCTTGAAAACAATGACTCAAGGAACATTTGATGTTGATGTCATTTAAAATTGTGATTTTTCAATAAATTATATATTACACTATACAGTACTGTTGCAAATGCTTGAGACAATTTTTTTTTCAAGTATTATTGTAATAAACTTTCCTTCCAGCTACTGATAAGACTAGTACAGGCACAGGCACAGGTGGTTAGCAGATCTCTTGGCTAGATAATTTGATGGTTTCCACTCGCCTTCTCTCCTTTTGGATTAGGTAAACTTAAGTTCTTGTTAAGTTTCGCTTTCATCGTTTCTTTATTGTTTTATTTGGGATACAAACATTACTGCGCTTTTCAATAACATGTGGACTCCAAAATTCAAAGCTCAACTGACAAATGCATTTTTCACTACCATCAGTCAAATGTTTGGTGGCTACTCCCAGGTTCCAACTACTGCCAAGCACGTGGTAGTCAAATCAAATCGTTGTGCACCGTTAAGACAACATAGGCAGAAGCTGGGAGGAGCTGCTGAACATTTGATTGATGGGAGCGATAACACATTTGTCGGTTGAGCTTTGAATTTTAGAGTCCGCATGTTATTGAAAGGCACATTAACATTCTGCCTGTGTTAGTATCAGAAGTTCGAAGAGTTCCAAGAGATTGTGTAGATCTACTTTTTGCAAGAGAGATACACTGTCCAATTGTGTCAAACATAAGCCGGACGCATGGTAGCTGGCGATGTAAAGTTTGTTTTTGCTTCTACAAATGAGAGATTTAAACAAATTGAAATCAAAACTTGAAATACTATAGTTAGGAAGCAGAGAATGCTTGATACTTGTCAACATGAGTATGTTCTTTAATCATTGCAAAAATCTATTAGACGAGACATAGCTTTAATCCTTTTGATTATTAATTGCCAGTGAGATTAGCCCAAACAATTACCAAGATATAGAATAAAATACCATGATTTTTGTTTCTAAGAAAAAAATATTGTTATTTTTCTTGCATACACTAAAATAACAATATTTTTCTTTTTTAATTGCATACACTGTGAGGGCGCGGTGGCCTCATGGTCAGTGCGCTCGACCTGTGTTCTTAGGCAAGACACTTCACTCTCACAGTGCCTCTCTCCACCCAGGTATATAAATAGGTACCGGCGAATTTAATGCTGGGGGTAACCCTGCGATGGACTAGCATCCCATCTAGGGGGGAGAAGAAATACTCCTAGTCACTTCATGCTACTGAAACCGGGATAAGCTCCAGCCTGATGAGCCACTAGGCTTGTATGCAGACTTTACCTTTTACCTTACTTGCATACACTACGATATGTCAATACCCTTATTATTGTATTGCACCAAACTGGGGGCCCTCTCCATATACATGTAGTTGGCTAAAGTGCACCTTTCGAGAGGACATGTTAATGTCTGACCTATGTAACTGGGAAGTGAGGTGGTCCTCAGGCAGGCTAATTGCAAAGCTACGCCACTCTGTACCTGAATATCTACAACTCACTAATTCATCCTAATTTAACCTGTGGTCTTGCTGCCTGGGGTCAGGCATGGCAAGACTTATCTTAACAAAATTCTAATTTTTCAGAAAAGAGCTCTTCGTTTGCTGTACTTCGTAGACTGATATGACCATGCAATTCCTTTATTTCTCGAAGCTAACATGCTTCCAATAACTTTTCTTTATTATGAGTCCATATCAGTCTTAATGCATGATATCAATAATAATGAAGCCCCAGTAAACATGTCAAATTTATTTCAGAAAACGTCTAATATTCATTCTTACAATACACGATGGTCTACGTGTGAAAAGTTTTATGTTAAAAAATTCTAGACTTGAAATACAAAGCAATTCTCAGCTTGGAGTAAAGCTGTGGAATAAGATACCAAGCTATATATCGAATCTTCCGAAGAAAGCTTTCAAGAGAGTTCCCTGCAATCCCTATTTGATATATTAGAAATGGAGGATGGCTATATTGAAATAACCCTGATTATTAATAAATTAGGGTATTAGATACACTTGTCAAAGGTTTTAATATCTGCTTTTCTTGTTTTCTTTTCTTGTCTTTTATGCATTGTTCTTCATTAAAGAGTATGTTTTTATATGCTTGTTTGCAATGTTTCAAACTATAGAGTGTTTTCACTCACGTGATCAATGAGCATGTTTTTCAACCAAAACAAAAGAAAACGTTTGCATAAGAATAGAGTTCAATTCCCGGAGGATTAGATTGGGACACCAATATGGCTGCCGTTCCTTTGTTTAGGGACACCAACATGGCCGCCGTGACGTCACGTGAAAACACTCTATTAGGCCTTAAAGGGAATTTTTTACAGATTTTTTCAAATTTTTTCATGTCCGCAAAGCGCCACAAAGGGGTGATTTTGGCTAACTCTGGAGAGATGTAGCGCCTTTATATATGAAGGAATTTCCTTGGTTCCCAAGTATGTTTCACAACTGTCTTTGTTCTTTACAACCGTCTACCTTTGGTTAGATCAATAGAAAGACATCTTGTTAATTTCTACAGTTTAAGACATGCACCAAGGCTGCAATCACAGTAAACTTTGAAAAACTCTTAGAAAAAATAATTTGCATGGTAACTTTTTAAAACTTGTCCAAAACGAAAATCTTGTTAATGCCTTCATATTAAAAGTATAACAAAACTTCTGGCTGCAAACACATTCCATAGATATTTGTTTATGTCACCGATCAACGACGCAAACGTCATTTGCGTCTAATGTTCAAATGTCTATAACTTCGCCAATACTTAAGCTTTTCCTGACTTACCTCCTGAAAACTTAAAACTTTGCATAAACTGTAATATTTGAGTGCTTGGGCGTGAAACGCTGGAACGTTTTATTCGGGGGCACGTTTTTCGTACGTTTTCTGAAAATACGTATTTTACTTAATTTGTGACCATTTATAACATATTCATAATTTGTGAACTAAGTGAGCTTCTAGTTTGATATTTTAAATATTGGTACATGTACGTATTGGCAATAGTTGGGTGGAGTGCAAGCTTAATTTGTTAAGATTTGCGGCGTCAGCAACAATTTTTATATTACTGTTCAAACAGCTTCTTATGTCTGCAAAGCGCCGTTTGTTGAAGTTGCGCAAGGTGCTTGATAATTATTGTTATACGCAATATAATACCATTTTTTAACGTCTGAGTTAACGCTTAGGTGGTACTTCCTTGCATGTAACTCAAAAAGCCTTAAATCGTCTTTAATTAAAAAATTGGCATAATGTGATTATCATCTGTCTGGAAAGCGCCAGTAGAGTTAGAGTTATTTAAGTGGTTCTCAGACTTCTCTCAGCCGTACACTGAAGACTCCATCTTTGGTAAGTAAACGTTTTTGTTTATGCACATGATTATTCCCTTTTTAAGGTGCTTATAAAGTTTGCAATTGTAAGAAAAATCGTTAAGGGAAAATCATAAGCGCCAGCGGCTTCTAATAGAGTGTTCTATTGTTCTTGTCAGCTCACATGAATTCGTAATTAAGCTTAATTGCCGCGATAAAAGTTTCTTACTTTTGAAACGCGGCGCGCGTGAGTAAAGCCTAATTATTGCTAACGCCTAAAATTGGCTTGTTCTTTTGTTCAAATGACTGTAATGATATGATCTACCATCAATGCGGAGGTGGGATTTATAGAGAGGGGAGCTTATTAAAAAGGAAAAAAAATCGGAGGGCGTACGCGTTATAATCTAATGAGCTTGGGAGGGGGTCGGAGGGAGGCTAAAGGGGAGTTAATAAAGCTTTCTAGTACATGTATTATATTCATAAAACGCGTTGATGGTACAGCTCTTGGGAATCAGTTATAAACATTGAAAACATATCTCTTTTCACAAATAGTTTTAACTTAGACAATTTTTAAAACTAACGGTTAAAGTGTCGCCACAGAATTACCCATTAGGCCATTGCGGCCGAACACGCGGAAATGGACTGGGTTCCAGTAAACCTGGATCCGGCAGGGTGGGGGATTGGGCAGAGCAACAAGAATTTCTCCAGTTTTAAACCAGTCATCGAACTTGTAATTGTCTCTTTCCAAAAGGAGCCATATTCGACGGCAATGACCGTAAGTCCGAGACCTGCGCTATATCTATATATAGATATATATATATAAAAAAAAAAAAAAATGGTTAAAAATGTGGCCGAAAATGGACAACTTTTGGTTAAAAAATATAAAAATTTAAAAAATCTAATAAAACGTTTCGGTCTCTCGACCTTCTTCAGTTACAAAAAAGTCGGTAGAGAAATCTACAACTTAAATAAGTTTTACAACAATGAATAAAAAAACAAAAACCGGTTACATAACAAATTCAAAGAAAACAATAGGTGCAGAAAAATGTCAATCAGTACAATACAACAAATGAGAACATAGATAATATAAACAGCGACAAACATTACGTAATTGTTACAGCGCAACAGGATCCCCATAAAGGGCCTCTGAATTCACACACATTCTAAAATCCTAACAAAATCCCCAAGAGGGGCTGATAAACAATATGTAATAACCTCCCAACTAAGAGCCTTTGAATGACTTAGGTCGTGCGAAAATAACAGAATCCCCAAAGGGGGCCCCTGAGCGCTGAAACAACTACAGTTAAAGACTATAAACTAACCAAAGCTGTAGAGATTTGTTAAAAATTCAATGTTAAAAAAACACCTCAAGAAATTCGCAACAGCTTGCCCTAAGTCCGCTAAAGTCATGTATAGTGGATGCGATTTTTTGAATGAAATTCTTGTCTTTTGTTAAGCCCAAAGGGTGCGAGGGAAAACAACTGCGCACTCCAGTATGCTTCTTTCGTGATTAGTAATTTTTCAGTGTCCTCGGACGCACTGTTTCGAATTTGGTCAATACACTGAAATGTAAAGTCCGATAACACGTGTGGGGTTCGGTTAAAATGTATGGTGACTTCGCAAGTTTTTTTGTTTGTTTTCATAGAAGATTTGTGATTTTTAAATCGAACTTTAAATTCTGTCGTGGTTGAACCGACATATTGGAGATTGCACTTCTTGCAATGAACTAAATAAATTACATTCGCTGAATTACATGAGAGTTTCTGCCGAACGAAATACATTTTTCCCGTATGTGCGCTAGAGAAAGTTTGGGAGTTGACCAAGAAGTTCTTGCAAAGATCGCATCTAGTTTTGTTACAAGTGAAGCATCCCGCTGATGGCAATGCAATTGACTCTAGTGAGCCCTTTCTACACTTAGAAGGAGCTAATCTCCCCAGCAAAGATGCTGCTGAAAAAACAGCAAATTACGTTGCCACTAATGGAGGCCAGAGGAAGCTAGGTTCGGAAAAGTCATCACGCCAGGCATGGTCAATGGAGGACACTAAAGTGATTAAAAGAAAATTTTCTGAACATCTTGCTGCCTCAGAAACAGGATCACTAACGAAATCAGAAATAGAAACACACTGGAAGAAGGACGATGTGCTCAGAGCAATCTATGAAAGGGAGGAAACGTTCCCAGGAAGGACCTACATCAAAGTAAAGACCATATTTAGATGGAACGCTCTAGTTTAAAAACACTTTGACACTTCAGCTTTTTGTTAATTGTAGAAGTTCCTATGCGTTAATGATGTTAGGAAATGATTTATTTAAACTTCACCTAAACCTTCACCTGTCCCCTGGCGCCAAGGTGGCGCATAGGGCTTCATTTTATCTAAACTTGCGAGTTATAAATTTTGAAAGGACAGTTGCGTCTTAAAAGAAACGACACGTTAATTTATTTATCGTTCTGGTTGTTAAAAGGCCTAGTTCGATTAAGATCAAAACCGAAAATTAATGTGCTGATTTGATATGTAGAAGCAGATTAACAGGATACAAGCATCTCGTCAACAAGAAATTCTTTATTGTACGCCACAGCACTATACCACTTGAGCTCTCTGCTAAAACTTACAAGTTCTTAATACATCATTCTTAAGGTTTAAGGAAATAAGGATATCAAAAGATGATTTATGAATCAAGAGATAGCAAAGTTTGTAATGGCTTCGTTTCGGAGAAAGAATGGTTGAAAAACGTTAAAAAAGTTGATAGCGGTCGTGAAGGTCTATAAGGAACCGTGAAATAAATTGTTTCTATGGTTCAAAAACGTCAATTTCGACTAAGATCATAATCGTACACTGAAGTGATATCGTTTGGTGGTTCCGTAACAAAGATAATAATCTATTTTTTTCCCGGTGCGAAGCTATGGAGTTCTCAAAGCAAAAACGTGTTTGCTCGTGAGAACAAAAAAAAAACTATGGGTTTATATTTCTTTAAGTAAAGTTTCCACTTATTTAAGAAGTTGCCTGTTCGACTTAATTTACCTAACGGAAGCATCAGTGATGCGTGCGATTTCCCCTTTACTACTTAAACCATTGGATTTATATTTCTATAACGACTATAAGTAAAGTTTCCACTTATTAAAGACGTTGGCGATTCCACTTAGTTTTTACCTCACGGTAACATCAGTGATGCCTGCGATTTTCCCTTTACAACTTTAGCCTTTGGATTTACATTTCTATAACGACTATAAGTAAAGTTTCCTCTTATTAAAGACGTTGGCTGTTCGACTAAGTTTACCTCACGGAAGCATCAATGATGCCTTCGATTTTGCCTTTACAAGTTTCACCTTTGGATTTATATTTCTTTAAGTAAAGTTTACACTTATGAAAGAAGTTGGCCTTTCTACTTAGTTTGCCTATGTTGAATGTGATTTACACAGATTCGTATGTTTATGAGTACTTTTTTTATTTTCATTCATTAATTGCCAATTACAAGGGCTTGTCAATAAAATTACTCATATTTGAACTTTAGCGTAATGAGTGTGTCATTTTGCCGTCCCCATTCTGTTAACAATCAGTCCAACAAAGAAAAATGGATTATTCATTTAAAAAGACATACATGTGCAATTTTTTTTACTTCTGGAGCACTGTCACTTATTTCTTGAAAAACATTAATCCTCACACTCACAATTTATGATTTTAACATTTGTCGAGTAGTTCAATTTCCTGTCATTCTGACAGGTTCTGGATAGCCATGACAAAATGTAATGGGTTATAACCGTACCAAAAAAAAAAAAGATATGCTTTCAGGGACGACGTTAATCTAAGAACATGCAAAATATGATACGAAAGATAGGAAATAAATCGTCAGGTGTTTTAATTTTTTCATTGCTTAGTACGCATATGGAACACCATGTACATGCTCTAAAAAGGGTAATGGTAAGAATCACTAAATTTCAATGAAAACAGGGTTTTGGTTGACATCATTCTTAGCAATGCCCCTGATTAGCATACACTTCGTACCGTTTTAGGCCCCGTCCACACGTATCCGGATAGCTTGAATAAGCAACTTTTTCTTTCCGTATCCGGCTTCTGTCCACACGTATCCGGCGAATTCAAAAGCGAATCGGGATATTTTAAAATCCGCTCTCCAGAGTGGAAAAAAATATAAATCCGTAGTGAATCCCATAACGTGTGGACGGGTAAATCCAAGTATTTTCGAATCCGATGACGTAGCAAATTCGTGTCCAGTCTCTTACCAAACAATAAACCAACATGGCGACACAACAGCAACAATAGGGCAAATTTGCCGCCACTATCGCGCGCTTTATGGCGCATGCTCAGAGCACATTTTTTACAGAGGAGCCCTGGCTACGTGTGGATAGGGAAATTTCTGAATCCGGAAAGAAAAAGTTGCGGATTCAAAAATATCCGAATACGTGTGAACGGGGCCTTAGGCACTGACATATCTTTAAAGGAAAGTGCCGACCTTGTACCTGCCCCCCACCACTCTGAGAAAAGCACATCTATTCTACTAATTCTCAGTTTCTTTTGAAGCACTCGGTCGTCTTGTCAATTGTGACTGTTTATAAGCGTTCCGTGGTATAATTACATAAAAAGAAAAAAGTAAAAAATTCAAAACTTTTTCACAAAAAATGAAAGTTAGGTTCTGTTTTAACCTGAAAAAAAACTGCGACCTAAAAAAGGACATTCTTAGGGTTAGGGTTAGGGAATTCTTTAAAAGTAATTTGTTAATTAGTATGAACAAGTAAATTTAAAAATCTATTTGTTCATAATAATTGTTTAAGTTCTGCTTAAAATATGTCTCAAAATCATTTCTATATGTCATAACCATAGAAAACTCTCATGTAAAGCTACAAACACCTACAAGTGAATTTATTGTTTATTGTAATACGTTAACATCGCTACAATCTGCAGTGTCTAGACCAATGCATCCACCTCTGGGGGCTCTAAAAATTAATTCAATATGGCGGCTGCATTACCATCTTTGAACAGTTATATCTTCTTCTTTTTTGTACCAAAAAACTTCAAAGTCAGCAAGATTTTAGATAGTGCCAAGTTAAACATTTTGATTATCACGTAGGACAATCCTGGATGATTGACACCTGTCAATTAGAAGAACACCTCTCAAGGGAAAGGCACACCCAAAATATGTAGAATCGGCTAAAAACAACGCGCATTAAATAGAAGATGTAATTATGTGTTAGAATAAAAAAATTATGAACCTTTTCGGCTGTATTATCAAAAAACGGGCAACGATTGAAAAAAACGGAAGAAAGCGCCATTGCATCGGACAGTCCGTTAAGCGCCAAAATTTGCATAATGTCCGCTAAACGCCATTTGTGTCCGCAAAGCGCCACGGCGTCCGCTAAGCGCTGCCGGAAAACGTCCGCTCAGCGCCATTGCTGTCCGGAAAGCGCCACATGTCCGCTCAGCGCCAATACAAAGGTCCGCTAAGCGCCACTGATGTCCGCCAAGCGCCCAAGGAGGAGTGTACTACTACTACTGATGTCCGCAATCGTCAATCATGTGACAAACAATAACTTGATAACTCCTAATCAATGGGCCTATAGAAAGGCTCACTCCACTGAGCTACTTCTCATTCATCTCACAGAGAAATGGAGGAGGTTTGTTGATGACGGCCTCACAGTCGCTGTCGCTTTTGTGGACTTCAGAAAAGCTTTTGATAGCGTATTACACTCGCGCCTTTTGGACAAATTACATGGACAGTTCGGCATTCATGGTGAACTCTATGCATGGCTGGATAGCTACCTTTCGTATCGAAAGCAGTTCACGACGATAAATGGAAAAGAATCTCCAAAAATGTACGTTAGGTGCGGAGTACCACAGGGCTCGGTGTTGGGCCCTACCTTGTTTACGCTTTTTACAAACGATTTACCTTTATCTATTAAATCTGGAGATACTTTTATGTACGCTGATGACACTACGGTTTTCTGTATAGGCTCCTCGCAAGACGTCGCGTGCCCTGGAAGAACTTTTCACCTGGTGTGTTAACAACCGCCTTACTCCACATCCTGGCAAGTGCGAGGTAATGTTACTCTCCAAAGCTCGGCTTATTGGGCCGCTGCCTGCCATTTACATTGGCAAGTCCATTATTGAATACAAGGCTACGGCCAGGCTTCTGGGTGTTACCCTGGATCAAAACCCGAGCTGGATACCTCATCTGAAAGAAGTCATTAAAAACTTTGCAAACAAATTGAGCCTCCTGAAGAAATCCAGGTTTCTACCCAGTCATGTGTGCGAGTCATTTTACGTAAAGGTTATCCAGCCATCCATTACGTACGCGATGCCTGTCTGGGGCGGAGTTAATCAGACTGAGTTATTTAAAACATTAGAAAGACAACATTGCCGTGCTGCTAGAATTATTTTTGGTTTTCCACCGGACATGCCAACGGTTGACGTTTTAGCTACCGTTAAGTGGAACACTTTAACATATATGTATAAACGTTCTTTAATTAAGCTTTTCTTCAAGGGTTATCATGGCATGCTCCCAAGCACTTTAGCTGATGAGTTGATTATCCACGGCAACAGACCTTCCTCACGACTGAAGCATGGGCTGATAGTACCGAGTTTTGCCTCCAAATACGTCCATAACTCCATTTCCTATAGAGGGGCTGTCCTCTGGAACGCTATAGGGCGATCTAATAGATCGATACTAGAGTACACAGACCTGAAATCCTTTTTGAAAAATGCTGTTAATTGTCACGCTTTTAAGGATTTTCATTTTAATGTTTTAGCCCCACAAATAATCAACAAAAGATCGGAGAATTTTATTTATTTTTAACTATTGACTTAATTCGTTTTTATCAAAATTATTATTATTATTTTTTATTAATTGTAGCGAGTTTTATTAATTGTAATTAATTGTATATTATTAGTACACGACCCCACAAGCTTGTTAGCTTTGATATTTTATCGTGTATAAATAAAGGTTGTATGTATGTATGTACTACTGCTACTGCTTCTGCTTCTGCTTCTGCTTCTGCTTCTGCTTCTGCTTCTGCTACTGCTACTGCTACTGCTACTGCTACTGCTACTGCTACTGCTACTGCTACTGCTACTGCTACTGCTACTGCTACTGCTACTGCTACTGCTACTGCTACTGCTACTGCTACTGCTACTGCTACTGCTACTGCTACTGCTACTACTACTACTACTACTACTACTACTACTAATAATAATAGTTCATTTCTATAGGGCTCACATCCATTATTTGCCCGAGGTGCTTTACAAGACTAAATTAAAAATTAGAAATAAGAAAACCAGAATAATCAGAATTAAAAATATGATTAAGAGTTACTCTTACTAAATTTCGTAAAAAGGAAGGTCTTGACTTTTTTCTTAAATAATAAAACTGTACTGGATCAACATATCTCCAAAGGAACAGTGTTTCAAATCTTCAAAGCGCATACAGAAAAAGCTCTATTATCATATGTTCTGGTTTTACAAGTTGGATTTCTGACCTTACAGTATCAGGCCTCTACATTGAATTGTTCACTTGGCCTTGGCATGGAAGCACAATCATATTAAACACAATGAAACTCTGCCACATGTTGCAAAAGATTATTCATACGTACTGAGTGATGGCGGAATTTGCCAAGTTCTTTAACAGAACTGTTGGCTAAGCTATAAAGCAGCTTGTTTGATATTCAATGGCATGTTTTTAAAGTGTGTTTATAATCTATATGAATTTAAAAAAAATAAAACGTTTATAAGAGAAAAAGTACTAGCTCATGGTTTAAAATTTTTGACTGCCTGGTATCTGTTTTTTTGAACAACCATGTCCATGCGTCAAGATTTAATATGGTGTGCCGAAGCTAAGGGAATCTTCCACTACAAAACCAAAACACTATTTAGAATCACTTGGCATTTCTGAACAAATATCTATGAAAGAAATTTGTGCTGTACGTCCATAAGAAATAGAACTTCCTTCTCAACTGAAATCGCCTAAATTACAATTTCTGAAATTTTAACATTTCAAACAAGTATAAATTAAATACTACCGAAAACCATTCCATGTATGTTCTTTCTTTGGCAACAATTCAGTTCATCTACATGTATATATAAAATACCTGCTAAACAACCATTATCCTTGACTCATCAAAAATGGTTCATTTACTCATTCACATTTACTGATAGGTACAACTAGTTTAGCAAATAATTTTGCATGTATAGTTCAAACTTTGAATGGAATCCGTCTTAATGGCGGAGCTCCAGCGGCCTGAAGGGTTGCCAAGCACAGCTCCATAAATAAAGGAAAAGAACCACATGCATGCATAGAAATAGAAAACCATGCAACTCTTTTTTATGGTAAACATGGCCAGCAGTGCAGATTATGGGAGCATACATGTACGCCCTAAAACAAAAAACAACAATGTGCAACATGGTAGCCATACTCCAGATAATAGATCGACCAAGTCATGCAGCCATGGCTAACGGCATACACATTTGATACTGGACATCCATGTTATGGTCAATTGACACCTGTCAAAACAAGGTATCTGCTGACCACTACCACATGCCCATATTGCAGACTCATCAAGATCACAAGATCTTTTAAGTTTACTGCTGACCAAAAACTGGTTTTCAATTGGATCCCAGGCTCAAGCCAGGTTAATTTATTGTAATAAGAAACCTGCTTTTATGCTTGGTGAAATCTATATATTAGTTATTAAAAACGACCCAAACATACCTCCAAGATAAGATTCTTTGTCTTAAGAATGTAAACACCATCTTCAAAATGCTCAAAATACGGATCAGGAGTCATTGTTAGCTTGGTGTAGTTTGACAGTAGCTTGATACCACCATCCATCAAGAATTGAGCCTCCACCTGTGAGACATTTCCAAGAAGGCCCTGTACTACTGGACTTTTACATGTCATCAATGAGCTGTTGACTGACTTGCATTCCTATGAAACAAAAAGTAACTGATGCCAATCTTTGCCACAGTGTTCAAAGGTTCTTAACTTATGAAGAGACTTTACTTTCCCAAAAAGTGTCAACTATTTACTGTACTGCAGATGAATAATAACAAATTGTATATTTTGCTGTTTGATAGATTGGTCAATAAATGTAGCAATTAGACAGCTCACTTTTGGTTTCTATCAACTTTTATAGCTGGCAAGGGAAATTGTATAGATACCTTGCACTCACCAGGTATGAGGTACAGTATTGTGCAAAAGTAATGCATGCGAAATGCACGAATTTCGTTCTTTGTTCCCGCAATTTTTTGCAATGAATAACGAAAAAAACTAGATGAATAAACGAAACATGCAGCAAGAAGTCCTCTACATTTTACACTAGGTAAGATTTACAAGCTGCTGCCATAAGGAAAGCAAAAAGTTAAATAAATAAATAAATAAATAGATAATAAAGAAAAATCAATAAAAACCGCTAGATTTCATTAACACTGTTTTCATAATTCCAGACATATATTTTAACAGATGAAGACTGGATGACTCAGAGAGGCTGAAAAATGAACGTTTCTACTTACTGTTGATCATTCTAAAGCATCTAGAGTCAAAACTAGGGCATTCCGTGATCAGTTTGGGACAATCTCTGCCAATAATTATGTATGTCTGAATTTATGAAAAGCATGTTGAACATGTTTCACCAAAATAGCGGGCATGTTTTTGGAAAATCGGTCAGATATAATATATATACATACATATGTACACACGCACACACACATACATACATACAGAGAGACAGACAGATAGACAGATAGATAGACGTTTTTCCATGACTTGTAAATTTTCTTTATTTATAGTTATTTAAAGTTTAATTGTGTGTGTGTGTGTTATTCTGACCCTAATATTGTAATTTATTCTCTGTAATTTGGCTTCCTACTCTTGTTAACTTCTTAGTTATTTTAGGAAGCCAACATCCTCAACATCACTTTTTCCATGTAAAAGGAAAATTAATAACAAATATCTGCATGTAGGCTAAGGGTGCGTTCCTTTGCGGTGATCTGGATCAGGAGGATCAGTGATCCACAATCTGTCTGGATTCATCACAGATTCATCGGTGCCTTTGATGCACCATGATCCAGACAGATCTTGGATCACTGATCCTGATCCAGATCACCCCAAACGAACGTGTCCTAAGCTGAGGTCAGCTGTAATGACCATGATGCGCCCCTGGAAGATTGTCTACACAGGGCACTGGTATTGCTTAAAAGGTTCACCTATTCAAGTATGAAGAAACCAGAATATAAGTTCTTTTCTTCCTCATTTCAAAGAAGGTTGCGAGTACAGAAAATGCATAAATTATGCATGTTATTGACAAGATGCCAGCCACTGAAAGCAAAACTGTGTACTGTGTTCCTCGAGGAGTACTGTTTAAGTGTTATGTCAAGTTTTATTGGCTCTTACCTGAACTGCCGATGTAATAGAGGTACCATTTTGTGAAAGATAAATAAAAAACATTTTTGGTTTCTGGATGGTATCCAAATTGGTGCCAGTGATGCGTAACTGAAGGCCTCCTCTAAAAGTAAAACAGATTTATTAAGTACACCAAATATTGAAAAAAGTCCACCGTTTGGGGACAAAGATGTCTAAAAGCCCCAATGCAACATTGTGGAGGCATTTCCTTCAACAATAAAATTATGAGCCCCAGATTTCTATGAAGTGATAGTTGATGAGGTCAAAGACCGAATCAATTATTACCTCGTAGAAATCAAGAGGCAATAGACCAATTTCGATATATTAAAATTCAGCCTAACACAATAGACCTCAGCACGAGGCTCTGGGGAAGAAACCCCACAACCTCTGTAGTTATTCCCCAGAGCCTCGTACTGAGGTCTGTAGTGTTAAGCTGAATTTTAATATATCGAAATTGGTCTATTGTTTGAGTAGAATTTTTAGTAAAATTAATTTCCTTCCAAGATTTCCAAACATTTCTTAATGTAGTATTTAACTTCATACATGTACTTTAGCAAAAAAGTGCCGATTGAATTGTTTTCTGACCTTTGCCCTTCGGTTTATTGAAACATTTTGAGGTTTTAAAGTTGCATAACAGTCAATAACCTTTCTTAACAGTTCTTTACAATTAAATTATCCAGTAATATTTCCAAATCTTTCTTGAAACAGTACAGAAATTAGACAATGTTACCAATATGTGGACAACCTCTGGCCACTGCACTCTAATGGCTGATAGTGTACAAGTAGCTCAGCCAATCAGGATTGCAGCATTTGCAGAAATCTACTGAACACATTAAGTATGATTTCCAGACACGAATTTGAAAATTGGACATTCTGATTGGTTGAAAAGCTTGGCTTATGCATGCCAGGCAGCAGATATATCTTATATATTAGCCTGGTTACTAAGGTTGCCACATGTACAATCTTTCCAGGTAAACATAGCAGACAGTTGCTGAATGAAACTTTCATTTACTTGAAAGACATCACTCCAAGTCCATGATATTTGAAAGCATGGGGAAATTTTAAAATGACTACTATCATCTTTGGACCAAAAACATGTATTCAAGTCACTTAAGATTTGTAAATGCAATGGTTTCATTGAGTGCCAGGTCAGATTCAGTTTAAATTTACCCTGCATTTCTCCACAAAACTCAGTCACATGCAATGGGAAATACCGCAGACCCTTCATAAAGGTTCAACCTTCATTTCGCGATGTCGAAGTCGATGGCGGATACGTCGATTATCTTAACAAATGGTGTAATCCTTTCTATGCTCAAACATACAGACCCACACACCGTTCGCGGTAGATCCACTAAAAAAGATGGCGTGTGTAATGACCATATATTTCGAAACGGGTCGCTCAGCGAACTCAAAATAGCAAAAGAATTAATGATTTAGCGGATTTAGCGAAGGTCTTACCAGAATCATACCAGAAATCAACTGAGTTCTCAGTGAACAGGAAATGTGGACAGAATGTTGCTACAGACGACAGAACATTTACTGATAAAGACAAGGTGCATTGTATTCAAACTCTAGGAAGCGACTACAAAGATGCCATGTTGAACTTCGAAAGTGACTTTCATCATAGTGAGGATAAACGTACTAGTAAGCTTAATTGTCACAAGCTTAGGTCTAGTTATGTAACGTATATCTTGATTACCAAGATTGCATTCGCTATGTTTTTGCTCAAACTGAGTACATTATCCGCTGCTATTTTTCTCTTTGCTTCATCATTAGTTTTGTTGCTTTTATGCGTATATTATATTCGCATGTTGTGCAGGCATGTTTGTTTCGTATCAAATAACGTGGTGGCAGATGAATGTGATCATGTTGTATTGGACAAGACAGCGCTATGTATGGATACCCTATGTATACAACAAAAGTGTGACGAACCAGCGTTGTGTGTACAACAAATTCATGTTGCAAAGGAAATAAAATTCAGGTCTCGTTACATGATGTTCGTTTATCACTGTAATATTAACAATCCTGAGTACCATGTGCGTCAGCTGTTGATATCAGACATTGATAAGTTTATTTTAGCCCTGTTTATTGTTTGATAGACCTGAAATCTTAAGTAATCTAAATATTGTTTATGAAAGCTGTCATTCTCTGGCTCGCCATTGATACCTCCAAGGAGGTCAACAGCAGTTTTTCATTATTGTATTTTTTAGTATTCGCTATCAGATGTTGATATCAGACATTGATACGTTTCTTTTAGCCTTGTTTATTGTTTCATTAGAATTAAAATCTAAAGTAATTAAAGTTTTGTTTATGAACGCTGTAGTTCTCTAGCTTGCTATTAAAATACCTCCTAGAATGTAAAACAATCGGAGAACACTCTTCCCACGCGTTAACCGTTGAGTTGTAAATATTTTGGTTACGTTGTCTTATAACTATGGTGTATTTACGATCAGCCGAGTAAAACAATAAGTAGTGTGGTTCACTAATAGTTATCATGCATGGTTAATAAAATTTTGCTGGTTGAAAATAAAACATGAAAATTCACTTCAACTTGCATATTTCTGTATACAGTCGAACCTCAGATTGCGGCAACCTCTCATAAGCGACCGCCTCTCCTTTCCTTTTAGGGTAAATATAAAAGATATTTTGGAACGCGCAAACAGTTTCACCCACAAGAAGGCACTAATGTAGAAACGTTGGTTCACTTACACCGCCATTAAGCGTCCTTTTTAAAAATATTTTTAACATTTACTTGTAGTATAAAAGATGCTCTATACCTTTTAGAGTACTGACCCAAAACATATATCACAGTGTGTTCAACCTTGGTCCCAGGGCCTTTTCCCTTCCCACACCATGGAAAAGGCCCTAGGAGCGAGGTTGATAGTATGTTGTTTAGGAGTGCTACCTCTTAGGGCATTTACTTTTTTTTGTTTACTGTCGAATGCATTCCCTGATTTTCGGTCTGTCGGTCGGTCAGTCGGAAATTAAAAAAAGCCAAAACATGAAAAAAAAAGAAGAAGACTCGATCTAGGAGGCCTAGTACCTCAGCATAATAACATGTGGAGCCTGGAAATGGCAAGACGTGGTTAAACTCAAACGTGAACAGCGAAAAAAGATGATAAAACATTGACTGTATTGGAATTATGTGTAATTACCTTCTTCATAACTTTTCTTGGAAAACGCGAAAACGGTCGAAAATGGGCAATAGCCTTAGGGGATAAAAAAAATTACGCCACACCCACAAACGAGGACCTTGGACAAACAAGTAACTGGTCAAAACTAGTAGCAGCATATCTTCCTGTGGCCCGACTTACGATCTTAGATTGTCTTGTTTTCTTCAAATTGGAGCTTCTCGTTTTCAGACCAGTTAATTTTTTGTAGTGTTTTGCTTGTTTGTTTTTTTCTGCCTAGCTCAATGTAAAAAATCATTCACAATCGATGTACATCTAAGCTTATCATTAGAACTATGGCTGCATATGTGTATGCAAACAAACTCTAATTGTGTGTCTTGATATTCACCTCTGAAAATTATTCTAATAAAAACAATAATTATGCGCCTTGGCTCAAACTCAGTGAACACAGTGAATATTTACCTCAATTTTGTCTTGATAAATACTTACCAATGTTCACTTTGTATTCAGCAAATATTATTGTAAATATACATTATTTACAAATATCTATAATTAAACATGAATGAATAAATAAATGAATAATAATCATAGAAATAATGATAATGTATTGTTCTAGAAAATATATATCAGTTATAGGAACACTTAAAGCAAGCTTGTATTGTGATCATTTAAAGTTCTTTTCCTCCTCATTTCAAACAAGGTTGCAAGTACAGAAAATAATAAATTATGCATGTTATTGATAATATGCCAGCCACTGAAAGCAAAATTGTATACTGTGTTCCTTGAGGAGTACTGTTTAAGTGTTATGTCAAGTTTTATTGGCTCTTACCTGAACTGCCGAGGTAAAACATGAATAAACATAAATAATGATAATAGAAAACATGAATAAATAAATAAATAAAAAATGGTAATTGAACTGAGTGGAGTGTGATTTGGTCTGAAATCATACGCGTGATTTCAAAATCGAACAAGCGCGCAGCGCGAATTCGATTTGAAATCACAAGTATGATTTCAGACCAAAATTGCACTCCACTCAGTTCAATTACCACTTTATTAAATCCATTTTGAAATCGCCCAAATAGAGGACTTGGCCAATTCAAATAATTTATTGATGCAGAACTGAGGCAGTTTTTAAATAAAAAGCGGAACCGAAAACACTTTTACTTCAATACGCAATAGAGCAACGCGCGACCTTTAATCAAGTTGCGCGCGCGCACTATTTTTGGTCACTAGAAAGTTCTACTGTATCGCAAGCGCTCACGAGAGCGCGACAGCCAGCAAGTGTTATTACATCCATTTTGAAATCGCCCAAATACAGGACTTGGTCGATTCAAATATTTTATTGATGCAGTACTGAGCTGGTTTTTAAATAAAAAGCAGAACCGGAAACGCTTTTACATCAAAATACGCAATAGAGCAGCGCACGATCTTAAATTAAGTTGTACGCGTGCGCTATTTTTGAAAAGTTCTACAGTGTAGCGCTCACGAAAGCGCCACGACAGCCCGCAAGTTTGAAGTGTAACTTCCTCATTGGCTGGAAAAATGATGTGATTTAGAGCAAAAATGGTGCAATTTGGGAATAAATTGCACCAATTTGAGCCAATCAGATTACAGGGACCACCAGTGATTTCAAAATGGATTTAATAAATAAATAAATCCTAGTAATAGAAATAATGATATTGTATTGTTCTAGAAAATATCAATACCACTCCTTGCCTTTATCACTGGGCACCTGAACACTATCAGCAGTAAAAATAAATGTACTGTTATTTACTTGTGTTCTGTGTCCTTAGAAGGAATCTGAATGAATATTATCTCATCTGCCGCTTTGTAATTATGACGCTCCAATTACATCTCAAGTTTCGATTAATGTTGTTAACTATTAACTCACATCAGGGGAGAGATTCTCAAGTTTCATAACGGCCGTGCATTTTAAAGAAAAAAGAGCAAAGGGGTAAAACTTACCCACAGCCTTTGTCTAGTCTGTGATATAAGTTGAGTGAACAAGCCTGCATGGTTCCTCTCATGGATATGCGCAAGGAAACACAAGATGATAGACAGCGGCCTTTGACTACAACTTCCATGCCAAGCACAAATCCTTCATCAACAGTACTAGACAATTTCAACTTTGTTTACTG
>OZ026603.1:21732861-21740361 GCA_964020085.1 Micromussa lordhowensis
CTCTGGGAGTATTATTCTCAAAGCACTGTAACATTTGCTCAAAAAAAGGAAGAACTTCAAAATTTAATAATTTAATACCAGGTCAAAGGAAGAAAATAGAGAGGAAGGTCAAAATGATGTTGAGATTTGTTACTCACAAAAGTACTTTGGCAAACACATATACATTAACCTCTATTAATTGTCTTTGACCTGTATAAAGTTAAGGTAACAGACCTGGTAAAAAAACAGCTGCTTTGATTCTCCTTTGATTTTACTGACTGTTACCGTAACTGTGCCTGACTGAGGGAGACCACTCCTTGATGTATTACAGAAGATACTGTGTAACATGCATGGTACAAAAAAAAAATAAAAGCATTGTAAGCTGCTTTCTGGCAAACATTTCTAAAAGGAATGTTAGTTTATCATGGACGGTAGGTTGGATGATTTAGCATATTATTTTAAGCATCTCAACTTTAACCAAGCGTCAAGGTCTAGAAGTTATTGGACATTTTAATAGTTATTGGACATTTAAAAAGATATTCCTCCTTAGTTTATTTCCCATTGGCAGTTGTCATAATTCCTGACACCTACATGCTTAAGATTACTGGTAATAGTGCATACTTTATTGGCTTGTTCCATTGGATGTCATGCAAAAGAGAAAGACTACACTCTTGTCATAAGTAAAAAAAATATTTTGATTGACAGGAATAGCTTGAATGAGATATAAATCAGTGCATTTTGATTTTTGTCCATAGGGCAGATCAGTTAGAATAACTTGCTGATGTAACACTGGAAAGCTTCAATGTCGAACTTACCTTCTAGAAGGTTGATATTTTCCTTGGACAGGATGGCATTTAAAGTCTGACACAAAAACAGAGTCTCTAATATCACCAAAGCTTTTTCCCAGATCAGATCCATGAATCTCAATCTCTGTTCCCCCAGCCACTGGACCAGCTAATGGCCATACCTTTAGACATTTTATAAATGAAGCAACTAGTTACCAAGCATGCAGCTTCAAGTGACTTGTAATGAGCATGTTAAGGGTCAACCTTCACAAAGTTTAAAAAACTATGCAGGAGTGTTTAGTGAACCACCTTAAATTTTCAAATTGTTAAAGAGGTTCTGACCCCCTAGCAAAATTATTTTTAAACTTGGCAAAAGGTTGTATTTTAACATTTTAATTGCAAGTCAATAATAAAACATGGAGGATCCCCCAAATCGTTTTTTAGTTATAAATAGTTATTACTTGTTTACCAAGGACTCAGCTTTTGTTTGATGCCATGAAATGAAGCACTAACTGAAATACTGTGGTATCATTGATTCATTAAAGAGCAAGTGGTTAAAATTGTTGGAAACTGCTGTGAGCCACCTTAAACAAAGAAATAACATCTGGACATCACAACAAAATCAATAATAATTTTACAATCCAAACTAATAAAAACTGGATCATTGGATAATACATAATAAGATTTTTCATTGGCTTAGCCATCATGGTATATGAGCAATTACACCATGCTCTGCAAATAATTATGGTAAGTGTTCATGTAAATGTTTTCTCAGTTATTTCTCATAGTTATTTCTCATTACTCATAGTTAATAATTAGCTTCAAGTACATTTAGGATAACCAGTCATTTTACTTTTTTTTACTACTGCGCTTGTGCAGCAGTCACTATTGCTATCGTCTGAGTTTTCCGAAAGCAAGTAAGTAGCAATAGAACATACTTCAAAGCCTATTAGCACAACAAATATCCATCTTTTGGTCTCTTGCAAACACTTTGTTTCAACGATGATTTGTCAATATAGTCATCGATGGCAAACAAAGATCTCGGCTGCCTCCTTCAAACTCAGCCCTTGGAAGAATTCTCCGAAATTGAGGCGAATTTTTTAAAATTTTACATTTACTTTCCACAGCTTTCATATTTTGTTTCCAGCTGATAATATGAAAGACTTAGGTCGAGCTAAACCGTGAATTTCTATGGCATTGAGTACTGATTTGACAACACATATTTTAAATAAACAACCCTTGCACAATACTCCATTATTATAGAAGTAGCTTTAGCCTCGTATGAGGAAAACTGGGTCTCTTTGGAGGAGGGATATTGCGCCCGATCTTGGATAATTGAGGCCCTTTGTAGGAATTATTGAGCTCCGATGTTTCATTATTAAGCCTCCCGAGTGACCATGTTGTGATAATCTTGTAGTGATTGCAAAACTATTGATATGAAAGTTGTGCCATACTTGTGAAAGACATGAAACAACTATTTCAGAAAACTGAGATATGTTAGATTTAAATAACGATCATAGTTCAAATGAGTCATCAACTACTGTGAACAGACTGCAGACTGCTTGTAAACAATCCAAAATCAATCGGCTTTTGCATTCTAGAGACAGGGAACCATCCAGAATTCCTGGTAGTGGTGGTGAATGTTTGTTTTGAGATGTATCAGGTGATCCTACGTTTCATTGGAATATTAGAGCTCTGGGTGTTTGTTCAATATCGTAAAGAACATCCCACATGGTTTACTGAAAGCAAATTGAGAATTCCAGAATGGAATACCTAACAAATTTGTCACAACAAGGTACAACATTAATTAAGCTCTCGCAGACAGAATCCAATCCACTTACTGTAGAAATCAATGTTATATACACTGTAGGACACACAGATGTATCAACAGGACCATTCAACTTTGTATCAATATCAGTCACCAGTAATACAGTTTTGGTGATGCCTGAAACTAACTCTACGCTATCAAAAGAGAATGACTTAAGAAAAAGTTCACACACAACAGTTTGTAGATTACACACATGTATGTAGTAAGTTTAATTTATTGAAAATGGCCTAAGAACCATATTATCTTTCCTCAGTTTGTGCAATGGCTTATAAACATTCAATAACTCCTCTCATCACCAATATTCATTATCTAACTATTTGCATGCATTCTTATTCAGATTACTGCATATTTAAGACAATTGTACTTTTTGCATTTTCACCTAGTCACATGCGCCTGTATGGTGCCTATTATTGTATTTTTAATAATGTTATTGCAACATTTGAACAGTGTCAATACCTTGGTTATATTAGGTGTGGTAAGGCAGCGTGATGTGTGTGGAATCCAGGCCCCCACATCACTACATGCTTCTCGCACTACACACTTTGGTACACCAACTTTGCACCAGCCACATTTAAGATTCGAGTCAGCTTCTACATCAATATGACAGCTACTACAGTCTGTTCTAGATATCCAGCACTTGTATAGATACACTAAATGAACAAAAAATGTAATTATCGTTAAATCTGAACATACACTTGTATCGTGCAGCATAAAACATATACTCATTGACTCCTGGGATTTCCCCCCCAAAAAAACAGCCAATTAACACAATGGCTCTTTTGCTGATAGACACTTCATTTGCAGATAGTACCGGTATTCACTTTGAGGCAATGAAATGGTTTGGAAATGTGCAATAAGCAATCTCTGAGTTAGAAAAAGTATACCATTAATTACCATTTCAGTCTTTTCAATTTTTTTGCTTCTGACCTTCTTTCACTATTTACCTCTCTTTCGCTTCTTTCATGTTTTTGTTGGCCTTTCAGTTACCTTTGTTCCCACTGGAAACATTTCCACAGAAATGTCAAGGAAAGTGGTGGCCATTTTTAATTTTAAAGGTGTCCCACTTTAAGGACAGCAAAATGTTTCTTCTTCATCCTCTTCTAATGAAAAAATATTTCATCATGAAATCCTTGTTTAATTTTCCAACCCCCTTGTGATGTGCAAAAGGTGAGACATTAACAAGATGACAGATGAAGTCTCAATAGAGTGTTGGTATTTTGGGGATGCTCTGATTGCTTTTAATTTGAGATCAAGGTAATCCAGAATTAAATGTAAATAGAGCAGTTTCTTAACTCAAGTGTCAAAGGTAAGTTCATTATTTTAACAACAACAACTTTATTATGCTTTGCTTTGGTTTTGCATTTTTACGCTGCAGTATATACAATTGGCTTAAAAAACTTGCACCACTTTGTCATCCAATCAGAAGTTCATGTAATGCCAAACAAACTGCAACTCTCCCACTTGCATTTTCCCATGCTTTGGGTCAGCTACATGTATTGATTGGTCAATAGGATTGTGTGTGTCTTGTGAATGACCAGAGTGATTACTTTAGTTGGTTGAGAGTCAAAAAGATGCCGCCAAAATTACGCAGCAAATTTAGCTCTCTTTTTTGCAGCAAAACAGGACTAAATTTGGCCGTTCCTTTTCATGTCACACTGTCGCACGTGGCCCAAAATTTCTATTTAACCAAATACAACTTACAGGTAAACACAAAATTAAAGAGATGTAAGTTACCCGTCATATGAAAATTTTTTATAAAGACTGGTCAAAAAGCCTTGTCTAGAAGGTTGCTGATAATTGACTTTTCAGAATGAGATCATCAAGATGTATATTGCTCATAAGTGTGTAGGACAGGGTGCGGAAAGGGGGAGAGGGCGACAAATCATCAGATGGACGTTTGATAAGAGGTTGGGAGAAAATCACACACCTTCTGCCATGGCAAAGTGTAGACAACATACAAACTCAGCTTTCTATATCCATTATAGCTATGCATATGTACTTGTGAAAAACGAAACAAGGTTGTATGATAAGCAGGAAAGACGTTTGCCTTGGATAAACATTTTCCCTGTAGCAGAAAGATGATTGAAACAATCCTTCGGAAAAGCTGAAGAACATAAAGATAATGCTAAAACATGTGCACAAGTATGAAGCGATGCTGTAACCTTGTATGTCCAAATGAGAGGGTCAAAATTCCACAGACAGCTTATCAGAGAGCTTTTTACAACTACAACACAGAGCAAACTTTGGCATTATCAATTTGCTGGCTTGAGCGCACAAGCAACCTGTTGAGAAAGAATATACATCACGCTTTGTGCAGTCACGGTGGTGAGAGGTGGATTGTTGAAGCTCCGGTGGATAGTTATGACCCAACTACATGTACAAGGACTGTGTTCCAATACCACGGCTGTCACTGGCACAGTTGTCCCCGGTGTTTTCCAAACAACCAGGATGAAATTATCAGCCACAACCAAACTTGAGAAAATTGCTCTCTTGCAACAGTGGAACGAACAAGAGCAAGAGAAATTGAAGAGTGAAGATCAAAAAACATGAGAGGTTCTTCCAAAACAGGAAACGAGAACTTACCCTCATGCAATCTTCTATGATTTTGAATCATTTCATGACAAAAGACAGCAAAACGAGGTCACAGCATCGCTCACATACAGTGAAACCCCACTATAACGAACCCCGCTATAACGAAGACCCTATTATAACGAACAACATTTGAAAGCCTGGCAGTCCGTAGGAAAAAAGATGGCGACTGGTACATTTACCCACAGTTCTTAGCGCACAAAAACTTTAACAACGTTCATAAAAAGGTACAGAACGGTTATAAAATCTTCAAACCTACGATACATAATGTCCTTAGTGCAGGGACAAATATTGTAAAAATTTGGCTTTCCTTGTGTCTTATACGCTGTGTTAGGTTCGCAAGGTATTGTGGTAAATGTACAGTCGCCATTTTTTTTCCTACGGTGGATTACAGTAAAATATGTGGAAACAAACCCTGCTATAACGAACCCCGCTATAACGAAATCCCCCGCTATAACGAAAGATATCGACGGTCCTAACGCACGATTTACCCTGCTATAACAAATATTTTGTCCTGTTGTTCGCAGTCAGTAACAACGACAGATTTGAGTGTAGAGTAGAATTCACAGCTTGCTTTATTCCAGCGTACTGACATGTTTCGATATAACGAATTACAATGTCAACACGTGACAGAAGATAACCGCTGAACAGCAGTCAAAATGGTGAATAGACAACAACCTTTCAGTCAACGGCTTATTATGTCATAGACATTGGAGCTATAGTATTTCAATATCAATTAACTTCTGCTCTATCTTCTTTGCCTCTTATTAGTTCTATTAACTTCTTCACTTTCGAAGGCTTCTTGTGATAAAACGAATATGTAGCCGGAATTTCTAGTCCAATACCCTTGTTTCTCCGTTTACCAGTCACTTCCACTGAGATTTGTCCTCCGTGTTTTAAAAACAAGTGAAATCCATGTGACAGTGTCAATGGCTCATGACCTACATTCTGCGGCATGCGTCCTTGATCTTGAACCATTTAATGGCAAGAGCATGGGTGTCGTGTGGGTTACCAGGCTCGTGCTGCGTAAAAATACACACGCGTGTGAGATGAATTCATTCATTAATACTGTAACGCCAAATTATCAAAAAACTAAGGCGTTTATTATCGCCAACGTTCTGTTCCCTACATTTGACATTGTTAACCAGGTCTTACCTCGCAATCCAGAACTTCACCAACAACTGAATCCCAGATATCCTTATACACATGGTAGCCTCGAATACAAGATCGAAAAGAATAAGTTGTTGCTTCCATTGATGTATCTTTCGCACTAACACTAACATTTTACAGCCGTAAACAGTGAATGTACAATGCAGGCCACACAGATCTTCGATTCCCTGTGAACAGTGGTTACTAGACACACACCCGCTTTTAAAAGCAATCAGACAATGCATGAGATTTCATCATTTTTTAACTAATTAAGTTAAATTTCAGCACGTACACTGCTTTAATTAGGCTATTTTGTGATGTAAACTGAAGCCATGTGCTTTTACAATCCCTGTTGGAGTCTAGCAATGGACACGAAAAGAATCAGCCAACATGGAGAGTCCTGAAAAAACGGGTCTTTCCGATGGAATACTAAACAGAAACAGCCAGATCCCAAGAAATCTACGATGAAGAGGAAGCGAAGAACTTTACGTTTAGAAGAAAAATATAAACTCATCTTGGCAATCAAGGACAGTGCAAAGCACGTTTAAGCTGCCAAGCTCTTTGACCCGCCCTTATCTGGGTCGACTATATCGACAATCCTTAAAGAAAACATAAGATTGTAAGGGCTTATAAAGAAGGCAGCTACAGCGACACGAGAAAGAAAATGAGGCAGTCAGATTATCCTGACCTAAATAAAGCTCTCTCACAGTGGTTTCGAACAGTTCGAACCAGTAACGTTCCACTTAGCGGCCCATTGTTGCAAGAGAAAGCACGCTACTTTGCAGAACATTTGGGATATGAGAACTTTAAAGCCAGTAATGGATTCCTGGATAGAGTCAAGGAAAGGGAAGGGATAACTGGACAAAGTGTCTGTGGCGAAGAAAAAAGCGTAGACCAAGATATCGTGCATGCGTGGAGTGAGCGTTTGCCAGACATTTGCCGCAACTACAGTCCAAGAGATCGATACAATGCAGATGAGACCGGATTTTTTTGGAAGGCAACACCAGTGCAAACCCTGAGCTACAAAGGAGAAAGGTGTACAGGAGGGAAAAAGAACAAAGACAGGGTAACCGCCATGGTGGCTTGTAATCAAGCTGGTTCAGATAAGCTACCGCTTTTAGTTATTGGCAAGTACGCACGGCCACGATGTTTAAGAAACACAAACATGGA
>OZ026603.1:21742861-21765361 GCA_964020085.1 Micromussa lordhowensis
GTGATATTTCACATAATCCTTACATTCCAGGTAAGTTAATATATTTGTTCGGTGATCGTTAATGTATATTGTAGGAAGAAAGGGAAGGCATTTCTGGGAAGGATGAAAAACGACAATTTGTTTTATTGAGGATAAGGGTTAGTTTGTTAGATACTAACCACTGGTACACATTCTGTAGTTCAACATTAATCTCTTTTGCAAGAGATTCAAGGTTTTTGTGGCTATGAAGAATACTTGTGTCATCAGCAAATAAAGAGAATTTAAATTTCTTTGAGCTGCAATGAATATCCTTGACAAGAGAAGACAAATCGCCAAAGGAACATCACTTGGTACACCCCCCTCCCCCCCCCCCCATGGAACTCCAGCATGAAAACCAACCTAGGAAGGAAGTTCCTCAACATTGTTGACAAATGTTTCCCGAAGAATCACCCACTTCACAAAATCTTCAACAGGCACACAATCAAACTTGGCTACTCTTGCAAGCCAAACATGAAATCCATTATCGTGTCACGCAACTAAACTCTCCTCTCAGATTACACCCCAACTCCAACGCAACAATCCAACAAGCAATGTAACTGCCGAAAAAAAGACGAATGCCCCCTTGATGGAAAATGCCTCGAAACAAACAGTCTACCAAGCAATCATAACAACCGACACAGCAACAGAATCATATGTGGGACTTGCAAAAAACTTCAAAGAGCGTTACAGAAACAATAAAACATCCTTTCAACACATCAACAAACGAAATATATTACCGGATATATTACCAAAATAGTCTATTATCTTCAAGGATTCTTCGGAGCCGTCTAAAATAAGGGTCGTGTCATCCGCAGATTGGCTAAGTTTAATTTCTTTGTCCTTTACAGTTATGCCACGAATCTCCTTTTTTTTGGCAAATTGCATTGGCAAGTACTTCTACGGAAAGGACGAATAGATAAGGTGACAGAGGGCAACCTTACCTGACTCCCCGGTTGAGCTCAAAGAAATTACATGCCCATCCATTGTTTCAAAATACAGCTTTCACTATTGCAGTAAAATACTTTTAACCAGTTCAATAATGATGGGCTGAAACCAAAGTGTTTGAAGGTTTTGCGAATAAAGGGCCACTCTAGAGTATCAATGGCTTTTTCAAAATCAAGAAAAACAAGCAGTCCCGGCATATTTTTTGCTTTTGTATATTTGATAACGTTATCTATTAAACGAATGTTTTCTCTGATAAATCTGTCTCTAATGAAACCAGTTTGATTGTCGGAAACAAGCTTTGGCAGGAACATTTTGGTGCGGCTTGCAATAGCTTTTGAGGCTATTTTATAATCACAATTCAAAAGCATTAAAGGTCGCCAGTTCTTTATTGAATTAAGGTTAGCATCCTTTTTGGTACGAGTTTTATAATACCCCTCCTTTGTGATATTGAGAGCTTTCCTATTTCGTAGGAATAATTAAAAGAGTTTATCAAAAGTTCCGCCACATCATTCCAAAACACTTTGTAGAATTCACAGGGGAGACCATCGGTTCCTGGGGATTTATCTGGTACCATGCTTTTCAGTGCTTCTAAACATTCCTTAATGCTTAATTCTCTCTCACAGAGAGATTGTTCATCACTATTTAAAACATTCTGTCTTCTTGTTGTGGAAAGAAGAACACCCTGTCGTGGTTGTCTGTAGCTACTTTAGAACTGTCAAGATTTTGGTAAAATGATTCACATTCCTTTAAGATCTCTTTGTCTGTACAGACGAGGTCGTTGTCATCAACTTTGAGCTGAGTTATTGTTCCTTGTTTACAATGTCTCTTTTTGAGATTGAGAAGTATTTGGTGTTTTCCTCACCCCCATTGTACCATTGAGATTTAGATCTTAAAACTGCTCCTTTTGTCCGATATTCTATTATTGCCCCCAGTTCGTGTTTCTTTGTTTCAAGTTCCGATCACACTTTTTGTCTTTGAGTTTCATCACCTTTAAATTCCGAAAGACATTCTTTTTTCGTTAGTTTCTTTTTCTTAGAAGTTCCATATTTCAAGGACTCCTCTCTCACTTTCATTTTAACCATTTCCCATAGTAAATTAGGGCTAACATTATCATCTTGCACATATTCAGCCTTGGTTTGATTTATAATTAATTTTATCCGATTAACATACTCAATGTCATTTAAGAAAGAGGTGTTAAGTTTCCAAAAACCCCGCTATCTATTGTTGGAGTGTAGTGAGATTTGTAATGTAATCATGGAATGATCCGTTTTGTATTTTGGTAATATGTCCACACTGACGGTGTTACAAAAAGTAGTCTGATTCACTAGGAAAAAAATCGAGCCTACAGTGAACTTCAGGTTTCATTTGTCGCCACATGAATCTGGAACTCTCAGGGTTTAAAACTCTCCATGCATCTCTCAAATCGGCTCCAATATGTCAGAGTGGCGAATGATTGTTCATCTAAACACAAGCTGGCATGTGGTGTTCCACAGGGATCTGTGTTAGGACCGATTTTATACTCTATGTACACGGCCCCAATTGCAGATGTCATCAAACGTCATGGTCTGAGGTTTCATTTTTATGCTGATGACACGCAGATATACCTGTCATTCAACCCTTTAGATGCTTCACAGTCCAAATCACTAATTGAGGAATGTATTCAAGATGTCCAACTATGGATGGTTACGAACAAGCTTAAGCTCAATGGGGATAAGACGGAGCTCCTTGTCCTGACTGCTCGTCAAGCGTTGCACTATATAAGCGATACATTATTATTATTATTATTATTATTATTGTTGTTGTTATTATTATTATTATTATTATTATTATTATTATGTATTAAATCCAGGTTTTTAGAGAAATTGTTTATCACTTCCAGCGATTTTGTATGGGTTCTGGCAAGACCACCTTTTTTATCCTTGTCAACATCAAGTACTAGGTCAAAGTCCCCACCCACAACCATCTCCTTGCAATTTAAGTCGAGCAGCTGATTAAAAACAGTGGTGAAGAAATTTGGATCATCTTCGTTTGGAGCATGTATATTTGCTAGGGTTATGTGTTTTCCATTAGTAATCAACTCACATATTATGAAACGTCCCTTGGGACTGGTATAAGCTCTCAAGAGTTGAAAGCTGAAATTGTTGTTGAATAATAAGGCTACACCTGCCTTGTTACTAGAACAACAGCTGATTAATGCTTGGTAGCCCCACTCAGCTCTCCAATCATGTGTATTGTCCTGCATACAATGGGCTTCTTGGATAAAATATACTGACACTTTTTTTCATTTGAGCCAGTTGAAAATTTTTTGTCTCTTAAACCTGTCTCCCAGTCCCCGAGTATTAATTGATCCTAATATGAGATCCATATTTGTCATATATTTTTGCTATACCTTATTTGATAGCAGATGCCCGAGTGCATTGCTGAAATAAACTTTAACAGTGTAAGCTGGAAAAACAAATCAAAAATATACACATACACACATAAGCCCACTCAAAAGCAATAATATTAGAAGACTGATGAAGTTGTTACCTTGTTCGTGTTTTCCATTTTAGAGCCGCCTAATATTAAATCGAAATGTAGCAGGAGCCGAATCTATCAAACTTAATTTAGAAATCAAACAAATGACCGTGGACAAATCATGCTTACAGTTCAAGTTCTTTGCCAACAGGCCAAAATTTACCTCTGATTAAGAGCTTGTAGGGCTGTGCCTTGTTAAATGAGGCCGGGATGTTGTTTCATCTTGCCTTCTTAAAAGTATCCATTTGAGCTCTTCACCGCTCCGCAATCTCGAAGGGCAGATCTTGATACATCCTATAATTGGTTTCTTGCAGTCAAGGGCCTAAAGCAAGCATGCTTTGACAGTCCTTGAATCTCAGAAATCTTGCTAGAATAGGCCGCGATTTCTTTTCTTTCTTCTCTCCGAGGCAATGGACTCTTTGGATTTCTACCAAGGCCACGTCAACATAGCCAAGATCCCTTTTGAGAAAATAATGTACATGTAACACCAATTCCGTATCTTCTCCGCTTGTGACATTCTCTGGAATATTTTCGAACTTCAAATTTCCGCGCCTTGAGTAGCCTTCAAGATACAGGTGTTGGTCTTCTACTTCTTTAATTCTGGCACCGAGCTTAAAATTCTCCTTTCCAGGCTTTTTAACTTTGTGTTGGTATCATCTTGCATATTTTTTAGGCTCAGCAAAGCTTCCTGGCGATCTGCTTCGACTGAATTTAGGCTCTCTTTAATATCATCAACATCGCATCTTGTCGTGGCGTGACAACTCTCCAAACTTTGCACATGTCCTTCAAGTTTCAATAGCGTCACTTGAAAATCGTTCAATGATTTTTCAATACTGTCCAATTTGTCTAGCTTCTTAAAAATATTTCGAAGTGTGTCGCCAAAGTCTTTGGTCTGTTCAAGGTATATATAATGTAACGTCTTCTTCTGTGTCTTGCTCGCTTACTTCATGGAAACAAGCAGCGTGCTCGCCGCTTCTCGATTTTTTGGTTTCTGGAGAAGTGTTCAATATCAAAGATTCATCTGACAAAGACACTCTAGATTTCTGTTTGTTTGGTGTTTCTTCAATAGTTTTGGCCATTAAAAACCGCAGAGCAATTGAGTTAAAGGCGGGCAGCTCGAGAAACACATCTCACTCTGCCATTTCTCTGCTAAAAAAAGTATCGGGGGGGGGGGGGGGGGGCTTGGCCGCAGCAGAGAGAAGGTGGATCATCAGTTTTTGAGCCCTTGGTCAGGGGTGGATTGTTCAATTTTCAGCTACCCATGGGTGGGTCATCCTGTTTTTTAACAGGAATTGCCACACATTTGACACAATCGACAACAGAGGTAACTTCCTCCAGTTCGAAAGGACAAAAACAGTTTGAGCCATGGTTGAAAAAGTACACTTAGCTGGTGTACAGTACAGCCCAAAAATAATGCACGCGCAAGAACTTCTTTTTGCGTCCGCAAGAAGAAGTTCTTCTTGCGGCTGATTGCAGGTCGCTTGAGCTTGAGTCCTGGAAACCGCAAGAACTTCTTTGCGGCTGCATGATAAAGGCGCAAGAACTTCTTTGCGGTAGGATGTTCGAACCACAAGAACTTCTTTGCGGTTCTTTGCGGTTATAATCTCGAAAGTGACGTGACTTGCGACGCGTGCGAAACAAAACTTTCCTTGAAGTATTAAAAAAAGAAACGCGAGCAGCACACCATAGAAACTTTGATAAACAATTACATGTAGTTGGTTAAAGGAAAAGCATTTTACTGTTTGAATGAACGATTTGCATCAAATTTAACTGGAGATATACATGTAATTTTCTCGACAAGATCTTTGCTTTAGAAGTAAAACATCTCGCAAGTGACTTGCCGACGCGTGCGAAACACAGAACTTTTCATTGAAGTAAAAAATACCTAAACGTGAGCGCCGCACCATAGAAACTTTGATAAACATCTTTTTCGTCAAGCAAAGAGCATTTTACCGCTTGAATGAATGATCTGGGTCAAATATGAACGAACGAACGCTAAATTCAGACAACAAACATTTCATAAATGACTTGCCGACCATGCAGAAACACAGATCTTTTCCTTGTAAAAACATAAGTTCACTAAAATAGGGACTTCAAGCAACTGTTTCAATTTTCTTTCCATTTTGGGTAGCTTAAGACCAAGCAAGTGTCAAAGACACAGTAGTTTGTCGTTGAATTTGCGAAGTGATCGAAAACTCGAAATATGATAGCTTTCATTGATCGGCATGACGTTTTGACGGGTTTTAACATATCTCCGGTTATATTTCACCCAGAACATTCATTCAAACGGTAAATTGCTCTTTGCTTGACGAAAAAAATGTTTATCGAAGTTTTTATGGTGCGCCACTCACGTTTAGTTATTTTTTACTTAAAGGAAAAGTTCTGTGTTTTGCACGCGTCGGCAAGTCGCTTGCGAGATGTTTATTTCTAAAGCATTCCAAAGACTTGTCGAAAAAATTATATCTCCAGTTAAATTTGACACAAATCGTTCATTCAAACAGTAAAATGCTTTTTCTTTAACCAACTCATTGTTTATCAAAGTTTCTATGGTGCGCTGCTCGCGTTTGGTTACTTTTTACTTGAGGAAAAATTCTGTGTTTTGCACGCGTCGGCAAGTCGCTTGCAAGATGTTTATTTCTAAAGGCTGGTTTTCACTAGCGACGGAGTCGGAGTCGGGGTTGTAGTCGGAGTCATATATAATCGTTCATTCAAACGATAAAATGCTCTTTCTTAAACCAAATAATTATTTATCAAAGTTTCTATGGCGCGCTGCTCACGTTTAGATGCCATTTTACTGTCACGCCAGTAAAATATAGTTAATGGAACGTGACGCGCGTATCTTTAGGTCTTTCATGGCGGCAAAGCTCTCAATAAAACTATTGTGTAGTCAAGCTCCAAAGGTCGCCTAACTCTAGACTCATTGTTTGTTGGGTTTGAACATTATTGCTTTGTTACCTTAAGTAGTTTATAAGGATTCATGGCATTGGCCGAAAATACTAAATACACTATTCATGGCGATGTTTTTTCACGTGTAATGCCAAGCTGTTCTGTAGTACAGCTCTTTCTACTGGCTATTTTGTAGACGTTAGTCTAGCTATATAAGCTCAAACAGACTGGTCAGAGTTCACTTTAGTGTTCTGTTGTACAGCGCAGTTAGTACTTGTTGTAAACTATTGCAAATTTGTCATGGCCCACCGCCCTCGCCGTGCGTCCCAGACGAAACGAATCCCCAGAGGCGAAGACCTTTCCGGGCTCAATAGCGAAGTCTTAAAACTTCGGCTTGGAGCTCTAAATCTTCCTGTCACGGGCTCCAAAGGGCAGCTTCAAAACCGTCTAAAGCGGGCCCTGCTGGGTAACTCCGCCAAACCACGCAGCAGCACAGGAAACAGCAAACGACAGAAACGGACATCAAGCCGGTCCCACGTCAATGCCCGACCTGGCCGGTCAACCAGACAAAATAACGTCGATCGGCGTAACACCGGAGAGATCGAAACATTCCCCATCCGGCAAAACAGCGCCGCAGTTGCGAGCCAAGAACAAGAGCAGGAGGACAGCGCCCTGTCAGACCACGCCTCGCTGTCTTCCATCGAGGAAATGATCGAGTCCGATCTCGAGATCGACACCGACAGCCAACAGAACACCTCGTTCAGTTCAGCTCAGCGCTCCGCCATCGAGGAAATTGTGTCACGATCAGTCCACACCGCCTTAAACGCCTTCTCCACTCCAACAAGCGCTCTCAACCCACTCGCATCTAACCCGTCCTCTTGTACTCCTGGTACGGCTTCTCCTCTGGGCCTTTCAAGACCAGTTGACCGTCGTTTGGAGGACAAAATACTCAGGGGTGAGTACGTTGATTTTGCTTTACTATTACCGGACAACTTATATCAGTCCCAGACCCCTGAGATCCAGCTCCGTTTGGATGACTCGTCCTCAGGCCCCATGGGTTCCCCCGTCACCATGGTTAGAAAGTCAAAACCCGTCATTGACACGTTCCAGAAATGGCTCGACGCCTATATGGTCTACATGCTAGTGTTAGTAACCGCTTACCCGAGAAGGGCGCTCGAACTGATTAAGTACCAACAAATAATTAGCAGAGCAGTGACCAAATTCAAAGGCTTGGCGTGCAGCTTATGACTTGTCCCTTAGCTGGGACAAGGTAGACCTTGAACTTTGGACAGTGACTTTTGCGGGTCTAGCCAAGCCTCACTGCAATGTTTGTTCGAGCCCATACCACGCTGAAGATGTCTGTCCATCTGCTGACCCCAACAGAAAACTGCGTCGACCCCAGACAGTGTGCTTCGACTTCAACAAGTCAACCGGCTGCCGACGCCGTAACTGCAGCTACCCGCACGTATGCCGCCGCTGCCATTCCAGTACTCACGTCGTCGCCAACTGCCCCCAGCAACAGTCCAGCAACGCCAGCAAGATTTCTAAGCCTAGCGACCGAGGCAAGAAGTAAAGTTAACCAGCTACGCCGTCATCAGAAGCCATTTGTATCCTCACCTATTGACATTTATCGCTTAAATTTAGAATTAGCAGATCACCCCGATCGAGACTTTGTTTTTAATTTGCTTACTACACTTAAGGAGGGCGCTCGTATAGGCTATTCTGGGCCGCGTTCAGTCTGGGTTTCCCCTAACCTAATTTCGGCGGCACAGCACCCGGACGTCGTTTCTTTAAACCTGCAGAAGGAAATCACTTTGGGAAGGGTAGCTGGGCCCTACCCCTCCCCACCTCTGCCCGACTTTCAGTGTCACCCGGTGGGCGTTGTCCCCAAAAAACACTCATCTGACTGGCGTACTATATATCACCTCTCCTACCCCCAGGGCAACAGCATCAACGACCATATTCCCAAAGACCCCTACTCTCTCAGCTATGTACGGGTCGACGACGCTATTAATATCATTCAGTCCCTGGGAAGGGGAGCCTTCATGGCAAAGACTGATCTCAAATCAGCCTTTCGCCTGATTCCAATTCACCCTGCTGACTGGAGCTTGCTGGGCATTTATTGGCAATCTCAATACTATGTGGACATGTATTTACCTTTTGGGCTTCGCAGTGCCCCGTTCCTCTTCAACCAGCTGTCCGATGCGCTCGAATGGATCGTTAAACACAACTACGGCATCCAGCATGTCATTCACATCCTGGACGACTTCTTCATTGCTGAGAAGTCAAAACTGGCTTGTTTAACTAGCTTTTGCACCCTGTTACGCGTATTTATGTCTCTTAGGGCCCCCGTAGTATCCTCCAAGACTATAGGCCCCTCCCAGGAAATTGAATTCATGGGTATCGTGCTAGACAGCGTACGCATGGAGGCGCGCTTACCTCAGGATAAACTCTCCAGAATCCATGATATGTTAAACTCTTTAAAGTCGCGCCGTTCAGTCCGTCTGGTAGAGTTACAATCACTCATTGGAACTCTCCAGTTTGCTTGTAAGGTGGTGGTTCCCGGTAGGACCTTCCTCCAGCGGGCTATCAATTTAACCAGGGGGGTTCCCAGTCGCTTTCACCACATCCGGCTGAACAAGGAATTCTTTAAAGACCTCGAGATGTGGAAGGTGTTTCTAGCAAACTGGAATGGGCGTTCCTTTTTTCTCGAGTCTTCCCCAACCCCAACCCCTGATCTAGAACTGTACACCGACGCTGCTGGCTCCATAGGGTTTGGCGGCTATTTGCAGGGAAAGTGGTTTCAGGGTCACTGGCCTCCCCACATGCACTTAAACCGGGAACGGGGGATTAGTATTGAATGGCAAGAACTCTTTCCTATTGTTGTCGCCTGCTCCATATGGCACCCACTTCTCACCGGGAAACGCCTTCAGTTCTGGTGCGATAACGAATCTGTAGTATCCATAATTAATTCCGGGCACTCTAAGGTCCCCCGCATTATGGAGTTGGTCAGAAAGCTCGTTCTCCTTTCCATGCAACATAACTTTTTGGTTCGAGCTCGCCATGTCTCTGGGGTCTCAAATGAGGTAGCTGATGCACTCTCCCGCTTTCAGATGCAGCGCTTCTGGGCCCTCGCTCCCGACGCCGACCAGAATCCCTGTATCATCCCGCCTTCACTAATGACCCTTTGAGGGACGAAGTCCTCAACTATGCTAACTGGGGTCTTGCCAAGAACACTAATCGAGCGTACAGCTGTGGGGAGAAACGCTTTTTAGAATTTTGCCTGATGAATCGCCTGCTGGGCCCAGACGGGGATGTCCTACCTGCCTCCGAGGGTACCTTGGTGTATTTTGCTTCTTACCTAGCTAGAACAGTACGTCATAGCACTATCAAACTTTATTTAGCAGCAGTTCGTAACCTCCATATTACTGCAGGGTACAACGATCCCCTTAAGGGAAAGCTTCTCCTCCGTAAGGTACTACGCGGAATTCTCCGCTACCAGGGCCAACAGCGCATTCGTCGCCAACCAGTTACCCCTCAGGTGCTCTTAGCCATCCGCCCCGTATTGCAGTCATGGTTGAGTCCCCGGGATTTTTCCATGGTTTGGGCTGCCTTTAACTTAGCTTTTTTCGCCTTTCTACGTTGTAGCGAATTCACCTACTCCGGGGTACGCAAGTTTAGGCCGCTTTTCGATCTCAGTATCGATTGCATAGCTTTTCACCCAAGCCTGGCACGCCCGCAGGTTATGTCGGTGCAACTTAAATCTTCGAAAACCGATATATTCAGGCAAGGGCAATCTCTTACCATAGCTAGCACTTCGTCCACCCTTTGTGCAGTTACGGCCATGCAAGAGTACTTTCTCTTAGCGAAGCCGGCACAGGGACCCTTGTTTTATTTCCAATCAGGCCGTTACCTGACCCGTAGCACGGTGTCGCACCTCCTCAGGGATAGTTCGAGGGCTGCAGGTCTCCCGTATCGGAGCCTTAAGGGCCATAGCTTTCGTATAGGAGCAGCATCTGTGGCCGCCGCAGCAGGCGTGCCAGATTGGCTTATCAAAGTTCTGGGCCGTTGGTCCTCAGACTGTTACCAGCTTTATATTAGAACTCCTCAATCTACCTTAGTGTCTGTTGCCCCTAGGATGGCTGCCGTTTCGGGGTGCTTCTCGCCAACCTAGCTTCTTAGTGGTTTTTCATTTGCTTGGGGGGATGCATTGCCTCGCATGCATCAGTGGCGGTTAAGTCTGCGCAGCGACTTCCCCCAAGCTTGTTGACCTCGTTGCCTTTGAATATCGCCTGCTAACCGATACTCTTGTCTGATCCAGCACGTGCTGTTTTGCATTCAGCTCGTAGTGTTGGGGAGATAAGTGAGGTTCGTTTGTCAAGCAATAGCCGGAAGTCGCACAGGCTAACCTAACGCAAGGCAGTGCTCCCCCATTTACGCCAACTTGAGTCGTTCTTTGTCCTTATTTAGTAGCCTGCACGTTAAATAAACATTCCGCCGCAGTTGGTGGGTTTTGTTAAGGAACAATGACATTAAATGCCATTTTACTGTCACGCCAGTAAAATATAGTTAATGGAACGTGACGCGCGTATCTTTAGGTCTTTCATGGCGGCAAAGCTCTCAATAAAACTATTGTGTAGTCAAGCTCCAAAGGTCGCCTAACTCTGAGACTCATTGTTTGTTGGGTTTGAACATTATTGCTTTGTTACCTTAAGTAGTTTATAAGGATTCATGGCATTGGCCGAAAATACTAAATACACTATTCATGGCGATGTTTTTTCACGTGTAATGCCAAGCTGTTCTGTAGTACAGCTCTTTCTACTGGCTATTTTGTAGACGTTAGTCTAGCTATATAAGCTCAAACAGACTGGTCAGAGTTCACTTTAGTGTTCTGTTGTACAGCGCAGTTAGTACTTGTTGTAAACTATTGCAAATTTTCCCTCCCTCCCTCCCTTTGGAGACGGGGTTGGTCGCAATATTGCTATCTATTAAACAAGGGTCACTCCTACGTGTTTCGGTTAAGTCTGCGCAGCGACTTCCCCCAAGCTTGTTGACCTCGTTGCCTTTGAATATCGCCTGCTAACCGATACTCTTGTCCGATCCAGCACGTGCTGTTTTGCATTCAGCTCGTAGTGTTGGGGAGATAAGTGAGGTTCGTTTGTCAAGCAATAGCCGGAAGTCGCACAGGGTAACCTAACGCAAGGCAGTGCTCCCCCATTTACGCCAACTTGAGTCGTTCTTTGTCCTTATTTAGTAGCCTGCACGTTAAATAAACATTCCGCCGCAGTTGGTGGGTTTTGTTAAGGAACAATGACATTAATTATTTTTTTTACTTCAAGGAAAAGTTCTGTGTTTTGGCACGTGTCGGCGAGATGTTTGTTCTGAAGAGCTTGTCGAAAAAAAATTATATCACCGGTTCTACTTGACACAACTCGTTCATTCAAATGGTAAAATACTCTTTCTCTGCCGATAGAATTGTTTATCGAAGTTTCTTGAATATAAACTTATTAATAAGCGTCTCCTACGCAGTTTGTAAACTACACGCTCATGCAACTCTATACATACATGTCCGCCGATCCCAAACACAGAAGCTAATCTGGCAAAAGAGAGAGATTTAGACCCATGTTTACGCGAACGTCAAACGGCAATAATTGAACTTTTACCTTCTGCCTTTAAGCCATTTTCAAAGTAAAGTCAATTTTTTTTTCTTTCTCTTAAGAGAAAAAGGAGCAAAATCAGAATTACATTTTGCCGTTCGCGTTTGCCGTAAACATGGTTCTAAATCTACATGTATTCTACTACTGTAAACTTCTTGCGGTTATTTGCGGTTTGCGGTAGGACTCGTAACTTCTTGCGTCTTCTTGCGGATAGGATTTTGAACTCCTTGCGTTTGGAACTTCTTGCGGAAAAAGCGCAATTTAACTTCTTTTTGCCGCTTGCGTATTCTTGCGCCGCAAGAACTTCTTGCGCCACTTCTTGCGCATGCATTATTTTTGGGCTGTACTGTACAATAGAGATGACAATTTCATGTATTGTAAAATCTGTACAAAAGTTAAGAGTCTAACTGAGCAAGGAGTCACAGGGCAAAATTTTCAAAATACTGTGCTCTGTTGACATACAGGTCTTCAAGAACACATCAAGTGGCCAACTTGTGTCCACATGCTATTTGTCCCGAAGGGTATGGGACACATGTTCATAGATCTGAGTCAACTCGTAGTTTACTGGCTATGTGACTCCTAGGACTTAGTAGAGCCTTTTTCTAGATGGATCACTGTTCCATATGCAGAGAGGCTGGAGGCCTAGTGTTCTTAGAGTTTACAGACTTGTCTCAAAGTTGCAAGAGTAAAGGGAAAAAGTTTATTTTTAGATGATTTAATATTATATATTGTAAAGAAATAAATCTAAAACGTAAATAATACCACAATTTCATTCACAAAATGTGATTATGTTGTTTTATGCAACCAAAAAATGTCATGTTTTTGTGGGGGGTGGATCATGTGATTTTCAACCTCCATTTAGGGGTTGGTCACTCAGTTTTGTGCCAAATGGAAGGGGTGGGTCATAGTTTTCTACCACCATATTTTCAAATGTTCCGGCCCACCCCCCTTCCCTGTACTTTTTTACCAGTCCCTAAACGTATATTCAGAGTAGAATAAGACTGCAAGTTAATATCTTCTATTTGATGCGAGTCGGGTGGCAATGCAACACATTGCTTACCCGCATTTTCACAAAAAGAGTACCTCGTTTCCTTGATTTATAGTCAACACGGTATGAAACGCTATGCCCAACAAAGGCCACAGAATGCTGGCAATGGCGAGCCATTGAAGGATCAATGGAAATTACTAGTACCCAGTCCACCTATAGGGCATAATATGCTCCAAGAGGTCTGTCACATGTAATCCCAAATACATAGCCACAAGATTTGTCCTGACTTAGAGGGCATTATGCATTTAAAATGCATAAGCCCTCAAAAACTTGAATATCTCTAGAACAGATATGCTTGAAAATAAAAGACTACTTGTTTATGTTTTAAAATGGCTTAGATAGGAAAGATCTGAAAGATATGTCATAGTAGCACTTTAATTTAGTAAACATTACCAAACAATATGTTTGATGGTCATAAATTACCCCTGGCCCTCCAATTCAATGTTGTGTAGGTGTAGCCTGCACAGTCTTGAAAATAGAAAAATCAGCATCGTTTGGGGGGGGGGGGGGGGGGGCAAGGGAGGATGTTTCCAAGACACTAAAAAAATAGAATTTTAATGCAAAGTGGCCAAGGACTTTTGTTGTTGACCGCTACTTTCTTGATCGCAGACCCTGTCAATCCCTACTGCTACTACATAACAGACAACAGCAATAAAAAACAAAAGATTTGAAACCTGCAACAATATCCAAAAACAGTCATACCTTTGAAAGTAAAAAGTGTATACCCAACATCTGAGTTCCTAAATATAACAGCTAACTTAACAGCTTGTTTCTTCACCAATGCACTGTAGGTATACTAAACAATAAAAAATAGCCAGATAACTAGTTAGTGGCTAAAAACCTCACATTTGTTAGTTCAAACAAACTCCAATAGAATAAAGAAATAATCAAGTTTCCAGCACTGTTACTACAGTACCTCTCAGATATACGTTAACCAAAACATGCGCATAATACGCGTATAAATATACGCGTATGTGCGTATAGGTATACGCGTATATGTGTATGAGCATATGTGTATGTGCGTATGAGTATACGCGTATGTGCGTATACCTATACGCGTATGTGCGTATAACAATGCGTATATACCCATATAAGCATATACGCGTATGTTCATTAGTATTTATGAGCTAGCTTATTGTCTTTCTACTGTCAGCGGGCTATTGTTCTAAAGAAAAGCTTGACAGCACTAAGAAACTAAACGACTACAGTACGGGCAGCATGAAGACTTCTCCCGATACGCTGTTGCAAGTGTATATGAGTTAGATAGAAGGTATGTGCTTATCGATATAAACGGGTTATCCTTTTCGAACGGAACTTTCATGAGAAGAGGACACGTTTTCATCAATTATCACACTACATCCGCCGCAACGGCTTTGGAATGTGTTCAAAATAAATTTAAATACCGCTGCATCATATTTCAGCAGAATCGACAAAGAAACCTGCATGTGAAACTTCTCCCAAGTTTTGCGGTGAATATTTTGGACATTTGCGAATGTAAATGCGAATAGTTTATTTCTTGTTTACATGCGAGATTCACAACACTCGTCATTTGCGTGCTGCGTAATTCTGCATATGTTTTCCACTTAAACTGTTTGCTCGTTACAAAATGGTGAATTTGAGCGATTTAGTGGGTTTTGCTTTGAGTCTTACTGCACGTTGTAAGGAGTCAAGGGTGGAACTGGAAGGCTCATTTTCTACCGCCCAGCCCCAAGCAGATTTTCACGCAGAAATTTGAATCGCCCGGCTTCCAAATCGAACACCAGATAAACTGAAAGGTTGATGCTTCTTCTTGTGGCATTCAATCGAAGATCCATTTAAAATCCAAGTGCTAACCGCCAAATAATTTTCCAGAAATACAGCTTTCGAAGCGACCAGCATCCACGGATTCGTGTGCTAAGAGCAACAGTCACGCTGTTTTCTCCACGCTGATTGGATGCATTCCTTACCATCATCCAATCAACGTGAAGTAACAGTGTGACTGCGGATGAGCTTTCAGAATGTCACAAACGCAAGTCGTTCAAATGCTAAGTTTATAGCAAGGAACATTCAAACATCTAACAAGCAGTTTTGTCAGTTTAATGGACGGGCGTTTCAGTGAACATCAAAACAGCGTGGTACAAAATATCTTGTTGTCATAAATTAATCGTGATGTGATGCGGTCGCGGTCAATTACGGCCGTGAATACTCGATGAAAGGTTTTCGCATGGGTGAAAACAAACAGTTTATTGTGTCGACCTCAGTACATTATTTAAAACAGAAAAGTTTTTAACCTATTAGCCTTAGGCAAAATACTCAAATCTGGTAGCTCATGTTGACTCATCCCTCTACAATGACCGGATACCTTCGAGACGCTTTCGCAGACCGTTCGAGCAATTATTAATATTATTTTTTAGTCATCCGTTCGAAGAGCAAACCAAACCGTTCGAATGATTTATTCATCCGTTCGAACGGTTTATTCGAACGGTTTATCAAGCCGTTTGAACGGTTTACAAATAATTATTCATGGCGTTCGAACGGTCAACCAAACCGTTCGAACAGTTTATGAACCGTTTGATAACCGTTTGTCATCCGTGCGTTTTTGCCGTTCGAACGGTTTTCCGTTAATGCCCGTTTTGCCTTTCACGGTCACATTTTACTGTTTGAATAAACGATTTGTGTCAAATATAATTGGAAAATTAAACGAGACTTACCTGTAAGTTGAAGTTTGATGTAAATTCTATCTCATCATTACGAAGTGTAAAGGGATCACATGAGATGGCACCATCCGATCCCAGAAGTCAAATTTGAGAGAGTGAACAAATGTGGTACAGAATTGATCAGAAGGAACCAGGTGGGTCCCAGACAGGGTGGGCATGTGATCCCTTTACACTTCGTGATGATGAGATAGAATTTACATCAAACTTCAACTTACAGGTAAGTCTCGTTTAATTTTCCAATTCTATCCCATCATCCTCAGTGTAGGGATCCCATGAGATGTTGAGAGCCAGCATTTGTGAACCCGCAATAAATTTCAACAATTTTAATGACAAAGAAACCTGCTGAACAGGAGAAAGGAGGTACAATTCTTGTGACAGAAAACTACAATGCTGACAGTGGGGTATTTAAAATCCTGGTAGCATAATCACCCTGTTGCATATAATTATTGGTTTTAGGATTTTTGTAAATATTCTAGGTGCACAACTTAAACCATTTGGAAGGCAGGTAAATTGAAAAAGTTGATGTTTCCAAATGAATCTCAAGTATTTCCTGTGATTCTTGTTGACTGAGACTGAATAATAGGCATCTTTTAAATCAATGGATGCCATGAAGCAGTTTGGGGTCATAAGAGTGATGGCATTCCTAAGATTCTCCATTTTAAAATGGTGATACTCCACCGACTCATTTAGTTGTTGGAGATTAGGAATAAGCCGATAAGAACCATCTTTCTTTGGACGTATGAAAATGTTGGAAATGTACTCTCCATTTGAGTGTGTGGCTTTCTCAATGATCCCCCTTTCAAGAAAATATGCAATCTGCTCATCAATAATCTTGATCTCCAATGGATTAAATTTGTACTGGTTTGGTACAAAAAGTTGAGTGGGTTTTGCAATAAATTCAATAGTTAGTTATTTCTCATCGCGCCATGAGGCGCATAAGGCTGTAACTGTCTCTCGCCAACTAGCCCTGTCTTGCGCTGCGCCCCTGACTTCCGACCAGCTGGACCATCTCTTTTGCCTGGATTCTTTTTCCACTGTCCTTCTCCATGTGGTTTTAGGTCGTCCCACTTTTCTCTTTCCTTCAGGTTTCCATTCCATCGCCAACCATGCAGTCATCCTTCCTCTCCTTTCTGAGCACATGGCCAATCCAATTCCATCTTCTCCTTCGTATTTCTTCACTGATCTTCGTCACACCCGTTATTTGGGAAATTGTGTCGTTTCGGATGCGCTGTGGCCACCAAATAGTAACCCCTCTAATAGCATCAAGGATCCATTGATCTGAGGTGATGGTGTACCATTTGTGAACATAATTTTGAATTTTGATGGAGGTTTCCTCCGTTGGCCTTGGCCCTGGTACAAAAAATGTTGACGGTTTGAGTAGGATGATCCTTGTTGTCTGAAGTTATTGGATCCATGCTTTGAGTTTGTTCCCTGCTTGGGGTAGGACAACCGTTGACTGACCTTGTTGGTTTCGCTTATTTCCTTGACTGCCTTTGGCAGGTCATCTCCAAACAAAAATTTTGATATTTGAGTTTGGGAGCTGCAAAGTTGTTTATATTGCTCGTTGAGATCAGGCCTAATCAGTTCTAGTCTACTAAGGTTGACTTCATAGACAGAGTGTGCCATAAGAGTCAACGAGTCCAAAGCGAATCTAAGGAACGATGACACATCTTCCTTGCTAACAGTTTTAGGGTTACTTTTCACACTCAACAGTTTTTCTGTCGGAGTAATGATTGGATGCATACTCTTAAGCATGCTAGTTTCAATCTTCAACCTTCAAGTCCCTGGATTTTGAGCTGGACCTCATTTTAGCCCAAATTTGAGGATTAACCCTTGTACTTACTAAGTTTTCACAATTTTGAGGTCTGTTGTACTTGGCCAGTTTGTCTTTTGCATTCTCCTCCGACAACTTAGTTTTCACCATTTTGTCAACGAGGTTTGCCAACTGTGTGCTTACAGCATCACTCACAGCTCCTTCGGAGTCATAAATCTTCGACAGTTCGGCAAGAACATTGTCTTCGCCTTCTGCTAATTGCTCTGGCGGTTTATCCGCACTGATCAGCTTTTCATATGCCTCGGTGAGATCCACTGACTCAGGTATGTCATCATCACCCTCGTACTCATCAACATCCGAGTCGCTGAGTTCATCCCTTTTCCTTTTGTGGGATCCAGCGCTCGCGGAAGAGTGCATAAACTCTTTAACAGTCGATACCATCGAATGTATTGCTGTCCCGAGTGATGATAGAGAAGCTGATTGTTGGTCTTGAAGTTGTTTTAAGACCCTCCATGACCGCGTCATGTTGACGGTCCGATTGAGCACATGGTTTGCTAGTAGCATGGTTTGCTACTGTTGTCTCCCTACCGTCAGGATAGCACACATGCGTGTAGTGAGGGTTTGCCTGGAGTAGTTCCACTTCATCGCCATAGGGTCCATCTGGCCCAGGTGTAGCTAGCCAGGTGGGAATGGAGGGGCCAGCGGACGATCGGCGTGAGAGGCCAAAGAATCGTTCATGTGGAGTTTCATTGGTGGCAGTACACAAAAGAGAATGGACAAAGTGTAGCACATCAGGGAGGATATCTTGCCAGTTCTTGAGCAGTAGGTTCTTGGATTTCAAACTCATAGTAACTCCTTTCCATATCATGCCATTGTATTTCTCTGCTTGACCATTTCGTTCTGGGTTGTAACTGGTAGTTTGACTTGAAGCTACTCCTTTCGAAAAAAGGAATTGGCTTAAATCAAACTCCTGGTCTGAACGGACATACGCTGGCATTCCAACAAGTGAGAACAGTGATGTAAGGAACTTGAGGACTGAGTTCGTGGAAACATCAAGACAGACAGCTTCGTGAAGCTTGAAGAGGGAATCGGGGCGATAGAAGCAGGAGAGTTCAAGTCTCCAATGCAAGAATTTCTCGTTCTTTATCTTCCCTTTGTGATGCTTGTCAAACATGTAGGCACCGATTTCTGGTCAGTTTTCAGGATGAAGTGTCTTCCAGTAAGGAAGTGTCTCCAATGCCATGTCTCCACCGCTTCTACTATGGCCTGGGCTTCCTTCTTTATGGACGCATTGCTTCAGTTTACAGGTTTTCCATTCTGGTTGAGAGCGGCTGCCAGTGCTACTTCGGACGCATCCGTTTCGACCTCAGAGGGAATGGTCTCATCAGTAGCGGTGACATCAGCGTCCTCAATCGTCTACTGAGACAGCTTGCAGGGGCAAAGGGAATGACTTGCAAGAGGCAGTTGGCTTGATCCGATCCGAGAACCTTGGGATCCATTGTGAATAATAGGAGAATATTCGAGACACCTGCTCATGGACCTTAAGTCGTGTGGAATGGGGAGTTCACGCAGGGTTGTAGATGATCAGGATCCAGCCGTATGATACATGTACCCTCCTTGATGTATCTGAAGATAGGGAGATGCCGGGTTGAGAAAATACACTTTTCAGTGCTATAACAGAGGTTCTTCTGTTTGGCAGCTTCAAAAAAATGTTCCATGTTAGCGTCATGGTCTTCTTGGTCCTTGCCGCAAATAGTAACATTGTCAAGGAAAGCTTGCCTCATTCATTCTCGTCTACAAACTTCATCATCTCTCTCTCTGGAAACAGGCAACTCCATTGGTGACCCCGAAGGGCAGGCGGGTGAACTGATCAAGATTGCCTCAAGCTTCAAAGGCTGTGCAAGGCTTGTCTTCATTCTTGAGTGGCACTTGGTGATATGCACTGCGAAGATTGATAGTGCTGAAGACTCTGTATGACTCGCATAAGGTCGAAAGAAAACCATTGCTCAAATGTCAGAGTTCAGTTTTTAATGACATTGACCCAGAGTGCTGACAGATAAGAACAGGTTACTTTAGACCTGCAGATACGTACAAGAATTCTGACAGTGATCTGTTGCAAAATTTTACGTATAAAGTCTCAACAGTGCGTACTGTATTATGAGATTCTCTAAGCGCTATTCAATGTAAAAAATCCCGCTTCAGAGTGCATTGCTCACCGATGCGGGGAACCCATGTTGTTCCTTCCTTTTGTTTGGTGCTCTGTTTTGATTGGCCATGAAACATTTTATTGTCACCAGATGAGTTATTAAATCAGACACAGAGTTCTCATGGGATTTTCTCACATCATGCACTCATATAGCATGCATGTGTGCTTAACAGAGTCTCTTTGGAGGTCTTAGAGATGAAGAACTGTGTTAAATGCCTCGGTCTTACAAAGTACATCTGTCTGAAGTGTGCAAAACCTCTGTGTAAGTGGAAAGAATGTTCAGTCCCTGCTGACGAAGCACCCTCACAACCTGATGGCTGTCAAAGGAAATGTCTTGCTCTGAAAGAGAAGGTAAAAATTATCCAGAAATCTGATGAGGGTAACAGCTCGAGAAAGTTAGCACAAATGTTTGATTGCGGGAAAACTCAGATTGTCAAAATCCTGAAGCAGAAGGCTACGATTCTTGAATCATGGAACTCTAATGAAGGAACTCAATCTCAAAAGAGACTGAATGTTAAAAAATATGTCAAAATCAATAGTTTGTTGTGGGAATGGTATACCAGAGCGAGAGCATCAAATATCCCTGTCGACGGCCCCATGCATGCTGGTCAAAGAAGCACAAATTATTGCAGAGAGAATTGAAGACAACACTTTTAAAGGAACAAGGGGCTGGCTAGAAAAGTGGACAATGAGACGCAACATCGGTCGAATGAACATTGCCGGGGAAGAGGGAGATGTTAGCCCAGAAACCATAGACAGCTAGAATGAAAGAGGGAAAGAGCTGACTAAGGGCTACTCACCTGGGGATGTATGGAATGAGGACGAAACTGGCTGCTTCTGGAAGGCAATGCCTCAGAAATCGCTTTCTCGAAAGAAAGGGAAAATGCTGCAGAGGTGGCAAGAATGCGAAGCAATGAATAACCACTGCATTCTTTGTGAATGCAGAGGTGCATTCTTTGTGAATGCAGAGAGCAAATCCATCCAGTACTTTAGCAATGAGAAGGCATGGAAGAGAACTGAGATACCAGTAATGGTTACTATCCTTACCAGGTTGAACAACAGTCCGAAAAGAGAAGACACATTATCCTTTTCTTGGACAATGCACCGTGCCATCCACCCTTGCCAACGGACATGTTCTCCAACATCAAAGTAGCCTTTCTACCAAAGAACACCACCTTGTGCACCCATCCTCTTGATGTGGGTATAATCAAGGGGTGGAAGGTCTATTACAAAAGGAAGTTGCTGCGGCATGTTGTCAGTCAAGTTGATGGAGAGCGTTCTGTCAGCCGGATAGTGAAGCCTGTAAACCTGTTGATGGCCTGCAATGGATGGTTAATGCTTGGGATGAAGTCAAGGGCGATGTTATCAGTAAGTGTTTCAGACAATTCGGTATGTACCCCTCAACCATGGATTTGGATGATGATGATCCTTTTGCCGGGGAGGAGTTACTAGACCTTGAAGCCCTGGTACAGAAGATGTCCAAGAAAGGTATTGACGTTGCACCCTATGCTGCCATCGATGATGACACAGACACCTATCAATGTTTAGACCCTGCTGACCCTGACTAGAGGGAAGGTTATCGTAACTCACACAAAAAACGGCAGAAAAAGAGATTGATTCGGAGAGTGATTATTTCTGTGACAATGTTCCTTTACCAATCCCAGCAGTGCAAACAGTAAAGGGAGCACTGGACCTCTTACGCTAGATTGCTGAGTTTGCTGATTACCAGGGTTGCAAAGAGTTGTCCCCGGCAGTCACAAAAGTGTCTAATATTCTTGTTGACTTGAGCCTTCAAACACAGAAGCAATCAAGCATTCTTGACTTTGTGGAGAAGCAGTCCAATGCAAAAGAGTGATAGTCTACAGTATCTAGCGTGCCATTACATATGCACCCCTTGTTTGACATTGTTTTTTCAGGTTTTGTTGCATTAAAATTTCAGCGATTTTGATTAACAAGTGACACATTAACAAGTAAACTGCGCTGTACATTTCCCACAACTTAATGCTTGTAAAAATAACAACAATAAATCAGTTTCAGGTAAAGAAAACATTGTCTAATTTTAGCTTACGAGGTGAATATCTTTATGTAACCACGTTAATCAGTCAAGTTTGGATGTATTTTGTTGATTTTTCTGTAAGCAACCACATCTCGTAAGCGACCACCTTGTCGTGCACCAAGGGTGGTCGCTTACCAGAGTGTTGACTGTATTGAATTATGCCTGATATGCAAAGACGTTTGTTGAAAAGTGATTCAAATCTATTTGGAAAACTAGTAACAATCGCAGTCATCTGCAAAATGATTCACATACAATAACAGTACTGTTGTTGAAAGGCTTATTTGATTCCATTGAATAAGAGGTTCAAAAGTGTAAAATAGTTATTGCAGAACTCCAGGCAGTTCAAGAGATATGTGCATTTGCTGTTCTCTTTTCATTTTCTGAAGAGTACTTTGTGTTACATTATTAAGAAGAACTTTAAGTAGAGTGGAGCCATTGGACTGCGCTATAGTAATTTTGTTAGAGGTCATAGGTCTGCATGATTGAATCAAATGTAGTCTATTGACCGTTTTGCATTTTGTGTGTTGTATAATTATGTCATTGGCTATTTGTTCAGGCAAGACCATGGTTTCGATCCTCCATGTGGATCTCATGAGTTGCCGGTTTTGATTTTCTGTACGTCTGTAATTTTCTGTACCTCTGTAGTTGCAAACTTCTCCTGGCGCATACCTTTGAGACAAATTGAAAATACCTGGTT
>OZ026603.1:21770361-21780361 GCA_964020085.1 Micromussa lordhowensis
CCACCACATTTCTATTGTTTCCACCACACCACCACCACCACATTTCTATTGTTTTCCACCACCACCACCACCACATTTCTATTGTTTTCTTCCACCACCACCACCACATTTCTATTGTTTTCCACCACCACCACCACCACATTTCTATTGTTTTCCACCACCACCACCACCACATTTATATTGTTTTCTTCCACCACCACCACCACCACATTTCTATTGTTTTCCACCACACCACCACCACCACATTTCTATTGTTTTCTTCCACCACCACCACCACATTTCTATTGTTTTCCACCACACCACCACCACCACATTTCTATTGTTTTCCACCACCACCACATTTCTATTGTTTTCCACCACCACCACCACCACATTTCTATTGTTTTCCACCACCACCACCACCACATATTCTCCCCAGTATGGATTCGTTGGTGAGTGATTAGATGATTGGGACGAGCGAACGTTTTACCACAAGTGTCGCAACGATGTTCTTTGCGAGGCTTTTTGGTCGCGGGTTTCCCAGAACCCGTTTGAACATCCTATAATTATTATTAGCTAGTCTTACTGTAAAGCTAAACTACACGATCAATAAATAAGTCCTTATCAAAAACAAAATGAAAACAAGTTGAAAGTTTAAAAAATTGAAGGAAACCAGCGTTTGTTTTGATTTCAAGGCTCCATCTGCCATTTTGTATTAACCAGTCTTCGCTCGGTCAGATTTAAAGGGGAGTTGAGTGTTTGGTCAGAAGGAATTATGCCTAGATTCTAATTGAAAACAAATGCTTTTAGAACAAAAGCGAATACATCTCCGTTGTGATAAGTTCCATGAAACCTCTAAAACATTTAAGTTGACACGAGAATTGAGCTTTTGATCTTTGATGAATGAACCAAGTCTCCTTTACGTATTTTGATGACTTAAAAGTTCTGAAGAATGTAATTATAGTTGTAAATAAATCATTGGCTGAGTTTAACCATGGCTTGTTTTCTGTTTAGCCACGCGCGTCGTGAGGTTTAAAGCGCGCCCAGGGAAAACACTTACTCTTACTTATCATACTTATACACTGCGGGAGAGTGATGGCAACCTTTTACTTTTCTCGTCCACTGTAGACCTCAGAGTTACAGAAGAAAGTAAAATTTGACCAAATACCTTATTTAGCAATGTAACACTGGTGGTGGTGGAAAACAATAGAAATGTGGTGGTTGTGGTGTGGTGGAAAACAATAGAAATGTGGTGGTGGTGGTGGTGGTGGTGGTGGTGGTGGAAAACAATAGAAATGTGGTGGTGGTGGTGGGAGAAAACAATAGAAATGTGGTGGTGGTGGTGGTGGAAAACAATAGAAATGTGGTGGTGGTGGAAAACAATAGAAATGTGGTGGTGGTGGTGGTGGTGGTGGAAAACAATAGAAATGTGACGGTGGTGTGGTGGAAAACAATAGAAATGTGGTGGTGGTGGTGGTGGAAAACAATAGAAATGTGGTAGTGGTGGTGGTGGAAAGCAATAGAAACGTGGTGGTGGTGGTGAAAGAAAACAATAGAAATGTGGTGGTGGTGGTGGTGGTGGAAAACAATAGAATTTAGGAGGAGGAGAAGGAGGGTATTTTTTTGTTGTATTTTGTACGAAATTCAAAGGGTGTAGTGTTTTTTAGCTGTGAAGTGCTTGTTCATATTTTTACCCGAAACGCAATGTTTTACAAGTTTGTTTTTAGCAAGCTCCCGTTAGACATTTAAAGTTTGGGTAAAGAGTTTTTTCTATAGTTTTTCACTTGTGTTAATTGTACGTATTTTGATGACTTAAAAGTTCTGAAGAATGTAATTATAGTTGTAACTAAATCATTGGCTGAGTTTAACCATGGCTTGTTTTCTGTTTAGCCATGCGCGTCGTGAGGTTTAAAGCGTGCCCAGGGAAAACACAACGCTAAAATGTGGTGTTTTTGGCGCTTTTAACGTGATAGACATTTCGTAGTTGTTGTAATTTTGGTGTATTCATTTCAAATCTCTGTGTATTATTTTTGCATTCGCGATAAAAGTAATATTCAAGAAATGTGTTGTTAAATAGTATTTATTGTCACATGTTTAAATTGAGCACTCCGAACTTCTATTGCTGTAATTCTAATGGTAGAGCGGTCTCATGGGTTTGTTAAACATTTCGTAGTTGCTGTAATTTTGGCGTATTCATTTCAAATCTCTGTGTATTATTTTTTTGTATTCACTATTAAAAAGCAATAACGCGTTGTCCAAAAAATATTTATTGTCGCGTGTTGACAATTAATTAGCGGTCTGAACTTCTATTGTTGTAATTTCAATGGTAGAGCTGTCCCATGGGTGTTTCCGTTGGAGTTTGTATGCAAATCTAGGGTTGAAAGAGGAGTTGAGTGCGTGACTAACGGAGCAGTTAGCTAAGCCGAATAACATAGTCACTCTGTCTGTCTCTCGTCAGCAAAGCTGAGAGCTCAGATAAAAACTTAACAGATATTTTCATGAACCAATCGGGGTTAAAGAGCCCGGTTTCGAAAATCGGAGAACGTTTTCAAAGAAAGCTAGAGAACCTCAGAATCATTACGCAAAGCAATGCGTGTTTGTCTGTAAATTACCAAATAGATGTGAGAAGGACTGATACGCAAGCGTTCAAACCAGCTTGAAGATCAATAATGTCGGTGAAAAAAGCCATGTTGATAATCGTCTCGAAATCGAAAAAAGTTTTCAAGTTTCCAGCAAGTTCAAGTTGAATGAAGGAATGACGCTTTCGTTAAAATTGGCGCTTTTATTTTGAACAGTCAATAGATTTTTCATGAGCCAATCGGGGCTAGCGGGCAAGTTTATTGTTTCCATTGTACTAGAGTGACGCTTATTAGTATGGAGGAAGACACTTTATTAGTATGGAGGAAGGCCCTTCATTTGTATGGAGGAAGTCAAAAATTAGTATGCAGGAAGACACTTTAATAGTATGCAGGAAGACACTTTATTAGTATACAGGAAGGCACCTCATTAGTATGGAGGAACGCATTTTACCTAGACAGTTTGAATATTAATGACTTGACTCTACCTAACTCTACCTGGCTCTACCGTAACAAGGAGTAAAAACAACATACATAACTACTCATCTGGCTTGGAAAAGACAGAAACAACTGCTCTAAACTTTATGACTTAAAATGGCCACAGGACCCCATTTGTGCTTTAGGAACTGCACTTTCGTATGATGCCTATAAATGTGAAGTTAAAAACTTTCACAAAAAGGGAACAAAAAATGCAAAAGATGTTTAACCTTTGGTTGCAGAGAGATTTATCACTGTATGGCAAAAACACAATTGCTAAAACCCTTGGACTTTCGAAAATGATCTTTTCTAGTGCTTGTGCCCCCACCCCTTCGCACATCGTATCCAGTATAGATAAAATGGTTACCGCATTTGTTTGGAACAATGAGCCAGCCAAAATTAAAAGGGAAAGCATGATAGGGCTAAAAGAGAGTGGAGGGTTAGACCATCCAGATTACGAATCCATAAAAAAATTCTCTACTAGTCTCTTGGGAATGATTGATGGAAAAGGCCAAGCTTGGATGGCCATTCCTTCCTCTTATTTGCAAAACGTCGGGGGAACTTTCATTTTCGAGTGTAATTATGAGGTTGACTTGCTCGATCTCAATGGACTCCCAGAGTTTTATGCAAATATTCTGAAAGCGTGGTCCGAAATCAAAAGTGAATGTATACCAGAAAACCATTTACAAATTCCAGATGAAATACTATGGAATAACAAAAATATAACTATTGCCGGAAAATCCATTTATTACAAAGGCTGGCATACTGTTGGGATCAGAAAAATTGAAGATCTTTTAAATGGCGAAAATAAATTCACATCTTATCAAAATTTAAGCCAAAAGGTTGGCAAACGATTTCCTTTTACAAAATTACTCGGATTGATTAATGCCATTCCAGACTCCTGGAAACAAAAGCTAAAGACACAAAGCAGGTTCAATAACGACAATGATCAACACAATACTAAGGTTTCATTAACTACGAAAGTAATTACTTGTAAACAATCCTGTGGCATATTCATTAAAAGAAAATTTAAAGAAACGCTACCAAACAATCGCCTTCGCATGCTAGGGGTCAATGAACTAGATAAAATAAATGAAATTCAGTCTCTCGTTTAGAATGACTAAAGAAACAAAATTAAGCATTTTAATTAAGCAGTTTAAGATCATACATAATATTCTCCCAAATAGAGTGTTACTTTACAAGATGAAAATAACAGATTCTGATCTGTGTTTATATTGCGGTAGCCAGGAAACCCTACAGCATCTGTTAGTGAGTTGTCCATCAGGACCTTCTGGTCTGATGTTTTAACTTGGTGGAATTCCGGCTCCACTAGTAACATCTTATTCGACGAACTCAAGATTTTGTATGGTTACAATTCTGGAGACCCAAGGTGTCTTAAATTATTACATTTTCAGGCACAAGATAGATTCCAAATCCCCTACTCATATACAGTACAAAGCGGCTGCCGTAGCAAACAAGACTTTACAAAATTTCCAAACAAGAGGGACAACTCTCTTACCCTTGTTGGATAGTTAATCAATGGTTTCTTGCACGTTATCTTTGTTCTTTGTTTTTGCCATCCGACCGCTTTTTTAGCATAGTATAATTGAGTAATTTAAAACATGGTAATTGTTGTTAATTTTGAACAGTTAGCTCATTACAGTTGCATTGTGTATTGTTTAGTATATCGCTTTTGTTTGTGAGACTTGGCTAGTGTGTTGCACGTTCACATGTAGCTCACAACAAATTAGCATACGTAGCTTGTTGCACCTGCATCTGCAATGTGCAGTAAATTAGCATATCTAGTTTGTTACTTAAGACTTTGACTGGTATGACTCTTCGAAGGAAACTGAAGCGCAAAGGTGGACTAAACCTGACAAAGCGATAGCGTGTCTTAGAGCATCCCTGCCTCCGGCGGCTAGAGCAATTTACAAATACAGCTTGGGACTAAGCGACGAGGATCAGAAGAAACCTCACCTAGTTATAGATGCGTTGAGAAAATTTGATGGCGCCAGCATCGGAGTTTCTGGGGAGAGGCAAAAATTTCTCCGTTTACTTCAAGAGGAACATGAGCCGATCGCTTCGTGGGAAACGCGAGTTCTAATCAAGGAGCACAGTGCAAGTACGAAGATTTTGCAGACGAACTTATGAGAGATCAATTTATAGCTGGTTTAACATCGGAAGCACTTCGTGTCAAGTTAATAGGGAAAGGACACAGGCACCGAGATTCACAGACAAAAGTAGCCTTGAGGGAAGTAGTCGAGGCGGCCAAGAGTTTTGAAGCCACCACTTACGCCAACCAATTAATGAAAACCGCAAGAGGAAACCAGGAACAAGTAAACTTTGCGGGCAAACAGAATGTGGAGAAGGAAAATGTCAAACGATCAGATGCTCCATGTTATTGGTGTAGTGGTAATCACAAAGAACCAAGACCGAACCACATAAGCGAATTGAGTTTCAACGTATTCATCGTCTTGGAAAACCTAACAGAAACAGTCCACGTCCAATTTTGGCTAGATTTCTTCGCTACTCTGACCGTCAAAACGTTTTGGAGCTGGCGCGAAGTAAGTTAAAAGGTACAAACTTTGCTGTGTATGAAGACATTCCTAAGGAGTTGTATGATTTGCGTAAGGCACAAATGTCCAAATTTAAGGAGGCGAAGCGAAGAGGTTTAAAAGTGACCTTTAGCAAAGCCCAGCCCGACCGCTTATATATTAATGGGAAATTTATCCCAGCAAATGATCCATTTTTCTGAGTTTTTTTATCTTGTTGTTGTCTTTATTTATTCGAACATCTTTTCCCGTAAGGTACTTTCCATAATTATGCAAGAACCGATTTCTTTTCACTCAACAATGATATAGACAGATATTTTTTCAATAGCTATTAGCGCTGCGGGGCATGCATGACGCCTGGAGAGGATAATGCCCTCACAACTCGTTTTGGGGCAATGGGTATGCATATCACTGTATGTTGCTGTGTGTTTTGTTTTGTGTGTGTGCGTGAAGTTTTCAAAGCTTCAGAATTTCAACAAGCGTGTCAAGCCTTTACCATTAGTTATTTTGTATTGTTTGCTAGGCTCCACCTTCTGTTGTTGTAAGATCTTATGTACAACACCTTCACCTAAAAATGGCTAATTTTAATTTTAAGCTCTTGTCCCTAAACGCTCGAGGGATTCGTGACTTTCATAAACGTGAAACAATTTTTACTTGGATTAAGAAACATAAGATCGATATTGCTTTTCTACAAGAAACCTACAGTTCCCTGGAGATTGAAAATCAATTTAAACTACAATGGCGAGGTAAAATGTTGTTTGCGCACGGTACAAATCATAGCAAAGGGGTTCTCATTCTTTTCAGTGAAAACCTTCAAATTGATATCAGGCACGTGCTGGGGGATAGCGAAGGCCGATACATTTTTGTGGAAGCACTTGTTCAGGACGCACCTTTTCTTCTCGTTAATTTATATGCACCAACAAAAAATCAGGAGCAATGTGTTTTCTTTGATGTTGTTGCTAACACTCTAGAAGATATGAGTCTGGACCCGAACTGCCATCTTGACCCCTGTCTTGATAATTTAGGAGGAAGAATCGAGTCCAAGTCATCCGTCAAAAAACTCAATGAGATAATGAGAGCCAATGACCTTATTGACATTTGGAGAATTCGAAATCCTGAAAAAAAGCAATTTACTTGGACGCAGAAAAAGCCCTTAGTAAGACGACGCCTGGATTACTGGCTCGTTAGCACGGAAATTCAAGATGATTTAACTGAAACAAACATAATTCCTGCCATTAAGTCGGATCACTCGGCAATTACTCTAACGCTTAATAGCTTAGTTAAACAAAAGTTTGGTCCCTCTTATTGGAAATTTAACTCTAGCCTTTTGGAGGACGCTTCTTATATTCAACTTATCTCTTCGAATTATCCCGATTGGCTTGACGAATTCAAAGATGTTAATGACAAACGGGTCTTGTGGGACTTAATTAAGTACAGAATTAGACAAGTGTCAATTAAATACAGCAAGCAAAAAGCAAGACAGCGCAGAGCTCGTCTTGAAACAGCTGAACAGAAAGTTAAACAATATGATTTGTTGTGTAATAGTGATCCTTCAGAAAAAAATATGTATGACCTTGATGCTGCGAAATATGAATATGAACTATTACTTGACTATATTGTGCGTGGCAACATTGTGAGATCTAGAATCGGTTGGTATGAAAAAGGCGAAAAAAATTCGAAATATTTCCTTAATTTAGAGAACAGAAGATCTGGTCAAGCTACCATTCGCAAACTTTTCGATTCTAAAGGAAAAATAACGGTTAACCCCAAATCCATAATGAATGAACTTAAAGATTACTACCAGAACTTATATAGCAAGCAAGATTCTGACTTAAATGAAGAACTGAGCTCAACATTTTTAGACAACAACAACATTCCGATTTTGAGTGAAGAATCAATGATAGAGTGTGAAGGAAAGCTTTCACTTGAGGAGTGTTATGAAGCTTTGCAAATGTTTTCTAATGGTAAAGCTCCCGGTAATGATGGTCTTACGGCCGACTTTTACAAAGGTTTCTGGGACTTATTAGGTCATCAACTCACTGACGCCTTAAATTATTCTTACGAGCATGGTGAATTATCTAATACACAAAAACAAGCCATCATTAGATTGATCGACAAGAAAGATAGAGACAGGAGATACATTAAGAATTGGCGACCAATCTCCCTTTTAAATGTTGATGTTAAGATTGCCTCGAAAGCCCTTGCTATACGTTTAGCAAAAGTTTTACCAGAGATTATACAAGTTGATCAATATGCTTATGTCAAAGGCAGAACGATATTTGATGCGATTCGCACAATTGACGATATCATGGAATACACCAAAATTAAACAAATACCTGGACTTATGGTCGCATTTGATTTCGAAAAAGCTTTTGACTCAATAAGTTGGACTTTTCTCTTCAAAGCATTAAATTCGTTCAATTTCGGTAAATCGTTTATTTCATGGGTTTCTGTTCTGTATTGCAATATATCAAGCTGCATTCTGAACAATGGATTCTCAACCCAAATGTTTGACGTAGGTAGAGGTGTAAGGCAGGGAGATCCGTTGTCAGCGTACCTTTTCATTGTTGCCCTTGAACTTTTGCTAATTAATATTCGGCACGACAAGAACATAAAAGGAATTACGGTGGAAGACAGGGAAATTAAATTAACAGCCTTTGCCGATGATCTCACGACATTTTTACAAGGTATTCAGTCCTTTGAACGCCTTTCCATCACGATAGATAGATTTGGTATCTGCTCTGGTTTGAAGTTGAATACTGAGAAAACTGAAGCTCTGTGGCTTGGGAAATACCATGATAACCCCCCACACGTCAACATTGAGAAAATCGACAAACCTATGAAAATTCTAGGCGTTTTTTTCACTTATGATTGGCGCAAAAGACAGGAACTAAATTTCGAAGAAATATTGAAATTGCTATCGAAATCTATAAAAAGATGGGAATGGAGAAACCTCACTTTATATGGGAAAATTCAAGTCCTGAAGACATTTGTCATACCCAAGTTTATGTTTCGTGCCTCTCTCATTTCCCTTACAAAAAATATAATTAAGCTTGTCGACTCTACTATCTATAGCTTCATTTGGAAAGGTAGGGATAAAATTAAGCGCCTTGCTCTCATAAGTGACTATAAAAACGGCGGTTTGAGAATGCCTCATACTCAGACAATGATCGACACTCAACGTATTATGTGTCTTAAGAAATATAGTGAAGATTATATTAGTCCTTGGAAGCAAATACTCTCCTTTTTTCTGAAAGATTATGGTGGTAAGTTTCTCTTGCATTGCAACTTCTGCGTTGCCGACTTGCCAAGCTGTCTTCCAAATTTCTATAGAGAATGTTTCGAAGTCTGGTGCAATCTTTCTGTAGAACCCATCTTATCCCGTGAACAAGCCTTAAACCAATTATTATGGAATAACCAATTCCTCCGCATCGGTGGTAAGCCTATTTTCAACAAGACGCTTTTTTCAAAAGGTCTCATATCTCTTGCAAATATCTTAACAAATACTGGTAGCCTCAAACCTTGGACCTTTTTCAAGGCGAAAGGGCTAAATGTTAATGATTATTTGCTATTGTTTGGTCTTTTCAACTCCTTTCCTCCCGCATGGAAAAGGCTCATCAGCTCCAACGACAAAATATCTCCTGACACTTTAGCTAACACTTCAGCTGACTCTCACAACACCAATTTCAGTTACACTCTTCATTTAAAGATGGTAGTCTTCCACTTGATTCAATCACCTCCTCTCAATTGTATTGGAAACTTATAGAAATTATTCAGGTCTATCCTTCAGCACGGCATAAATTTAGCACCTTGTTTCAGAATAGTGATGATCTTAATTGGGAAGTGATCTATCAAATTCCTCATGTTGTCACGCTTGACACTAAAACAAGAGTTTTTCAGTATAAATTACTAAACAGAATAATTTATACTAACAAATCCTTATACAAAATGAAAATAATCGATTCACCCCTCTGCACTTTTTGCAAAATGTCAGATGAATCTCTCGAGCACCTTTTTTGTAGATGTGATCTCATAGTAGCATACTGGATGTCGGTTGTTCTTTGGCTTAAATCTTTGCACATCGCTATTGATTCTCTAAATGACTGCGACAATTTGGATTAACGGAAAAAAGGCCTCATTGGTTGCTTTTAAATCATATTATTATTGCTGGAAAACTAGTTATTTACAACAGTCGTCTGAAGAATATCTTACCATCATTGCGTTATCTCATGATAAAATTAGATCACATAGAATCCATTGAGCGATCTATAGCCATAAAGAACAACCGACTTAAAACCCACGAAGGAAAGTGGAAGCCTCTCATTAATTAAAGACACATTTCTGCATATCTTTTATTAAATGCTTATTGTATAGACATTTCTATATAGACACTTCTGTATTTTGTAACCGTATTTA
>OZ026603.1:21785361-21915361 GCA_964020085.1 Micromussa lordhowensis
GTATTTGTTTACATTGCTCAAATTTACATCTTGTTTTCACAAACGAAAAAGGTGAATTAAACACGGCATTTTTGCAAAATACACAACACGGAAAGTTTGTTTCTGACAACCAGTTATTGCCACAACGAATTTGCCGATGTACAAATCGGAAATTGAGGGTCATCATGGCCATTTGCCGAGCTACATGGACAATTCGTTTTCTTACCACAACTCATAGTCATTAGCTGTCGCTGAGCTACAAAACATTCTTTCCTGATGAGGCAGGCTTTAGTTACTAGTTGTTGAAGCAACTCAAGGGGAAGATCATTGTTCAATTTCAAAGAATAGCATGATGAACTCTTAATACCAATTAAATCATTGACATGTTCCGGTGCAAGCCCGTGAATAGCTTTAAATGTAATTACTACTAGTTAATTCTACCAGTAACTAGAGCATGCATTAACTTCTTAATTGACTCAGCTGATGGACACTTTCTTATGCATCTAATGTTGTGCAGGTGGAAATAAGACGCACTACAAATCTTATTAATATGTGACCCCATACTAAGTCACTGATTAAGCCAACAGCCAAATTCTTGGCCTCTTCAGCTGGAGTAATCTGAGAGTCACCAACAGCAAGAGAGCTTGTGCTGATCTTAGACAGTTATTGTCTAACTTGTTCCTATAAGTAAATACATATATGTTATTTGCCGTCCTTGGTCAGTCCGTATTGGGAAAAACTGTGCCCGAGGTCTTGAGTACGAGGCTGCAGGCCGAGGGCCGTAATCAAGACCAAGGGCACAGTTTTTCCAAATACGGACCGACCAAGGACGGCAAATAACATGTTTATTTTTTTCTTCGGGACTGCTTTAAAAGCAACTTTTGTGTTGAATTTTTTATTAAAGAAATTCACCTCAAATCTGGCGTACGCGCGCGCATTCACAAAAAATCAAAAATGTCTTTTTTGCTGCTTTATTGACCGGCAAATGACTCTGTCCAAAAAGTTTACATTTTACATTGTTTACAACACTTTTACGCTGTTACAAAAAGCCTGAAACGTTTCTTCAGTTGGAAATTTCGGAGTGGTCCATAACTCGGGGTCCGGATGGGAAAATACAGACCGCTGGAGCGCGCGCAATTAGCCAATAAGATTGAAGAATTCAGGATTCCGGACCGTATATCTGTATATCTTCTATACAGTGTTGCATTGCCATTGCCTACTTGCTTGTGAATCAGGTTTAAATGAAAGATAAGTCTGGGAGTCACCCACGTAACAATGAATGTTAAGGAAGATGTGTGTTTACAATCTCAAAAAGCTTTGGCGCGTAAATGATAAACAATACAGGATAGAGACAGGATCCCTAAGGAACACCATACTGCAAGGGAAATGTTCTGTTCAGCAGGGATACTTTAAACCTTTGTGGGTGTCCTCTAGGAAAAAAAATTGTACACATGCTGTTTTCAAGGAAACTGCAACAAACTATACATCAGTAGAAAGGTTATGAATTGTAGAATTCGGCAAAATTATATTCTTTTAGGCTGATTGTTTTCCTAAGGCAGCAAAGGTTGTTAATTCCAAGATGACTGACTGAAATTCCAGCGAGTATCAAATGCGATTGTTGATAACAAAGACAAAGCATCAATCTCTCAAAGAGTGTCAGCATTTTCTCTTATTTCCATTGATTATCTTTTTATAGCTCTGTCAAGTTCCCCTTTCAACAAATTTGTGTAACATGTTCCATTAGAGGCCACCATGAGAAAAGTATTTAAAATGAAAGTATTTGCTGACACAGTTTTGTTCCTTATCTATTAGTGAATGCTCTGGCCAAATTTTACAGAAAACCGTCTATTCTACATACCCTATGATTCGTTTAAAGAGGAGGGATTCTCTCCAAAAACAAGTGTGAGTTTTTGCCTTGTAAAGATTTATAAACATGCCATGCCTTCTCTTTATCAGAACTGAATACAGGAAAAGTTAGTCCAAGGTAACCCCTACAAACTACCAGGTTTGCAGCCAGCATGCACTTTTTACAGCGTCACAATCCAGCAGATCGCAGTACTATGAGAACACTGGACCACGTCGTCAAGATTAAAAAATCGTTTAAATTTTTACCTTGTATTTCTTGTGAAAACACCAGCCACATGATGGCCCATTGTTCTCATAGCAAACTCAAACCAGAATTAAAAATCAAATGTTGTGTTTTGATGGCCCATCGTTCCCGTAGCAAACTCAAAACCAAAATGAAAATCAAATGTTTTGATTTCACTTTCAATGTCATTTTTATTTTATTATATATTATTTTTACTTTCATTCTACTTTATTTTTATTTTTGATCTATTTTACTTTCAGTTTGTTTTATTTCTCTTATATTTTTATTTAATTTTAATTTTTTTATTATTTGTTTGTTTTTGGACATTTTTTACTTCTAACATAAAACTGTAAAAATGAACGATAAAATCCGACATTTCAGAGTAGTCATGACTCCATTATCAAGGAAAAAATAATATAAATCAGATCATGCAAATTACAGCATTTAAAGCGATTTGGTGCGAATAATTAACATAAGAGGGTGCGAAGATTATAAAAATACTTTTGCATGAATGGAGTCTGATTGCACGTTAAGATTTGGCTTTAAAGCTCTTATAAAAAGCATTTCATACACTAAGCAGTCAAATTTGTTTCTGCATTTCTTAAGTACTTTGAAACGCTTTAGCTGGCCCTGAGGCATTGTCCCGTGCATGTTCTTGTAGTGTTTGGCAATGGCGGAGGATTGTTGTTTATGTCCTTTTACACGATTATGTAAATGTCCGCGTGTGTGATGCGGGTTATGTAGGTTACATAAGCTGGGTAAAAAGTGTTGCATGTCAATAATTATGATACGAAACCAACCGGTTCCTATTTACTTCAAGCTGTTTCTAGTGCGAGTCACAGAGTGCTGAAAAACGTCTCCCACTTGGATTTCTTAATCATGGTGTCTCATTCAGATTTTTAAATTGTGGCATCTCGGGTTTGCATTTCTTTTTATTTTTTTTATTTTATTGTAAAATAACGTTTGTTGTACAAATTTATTTCCTTGCTACTTTTAGCATGTTATTAGTGTAAGTTTGTACAACAAAAAAAGTCATGTTAGCTGCTAAGTCAGTCATCAAAATTTACTACAATGTTCAATACTATTAAACTGGTTACGCTGCCTAAAGGAATAAGTCAATGCGACAGTTCATATAAGCCAAGATATTTCCTAATAATTAACTTTAAGTAATTAATTATCTAACTAACTAATTAATCCACCACTTAAAAACAATTCTTCATAGGATTTCCATTTATCACGGAAAGAAATAATTTGATTTGATTTGAAAGCAATATATTTTCCAGTTTCGTATTTTTTTTTTCAATAATTCTGTCAGTGACTAATTGACGGTTTGATATCTTTATGACTACAATTCCATAAACAATTTTTACCTAGAATTATTACATAATTGACTAGATCCATCCCCTCCTTCAAGATTCCTATGACGATGTCACTTACAGTATTGTGTAAAAGTAACGCAAGCAAAGTTCAACGACTTTCTTGGCTTTTCATGGCTTTCCAAAGAAATTTTGCTTCAAACAAATTTCCGCGACTTTTCCACAAACTTTCAAGGCACCTATTGTTGTATTCTTCCCGAACTTTCGAACGATAATTCGCGGTGGATGCTAACAAGTCACAAAATTTTGAAAGTTTGCTCTATTCGATCGTTAACTGCGAAATTTCGGAAGAAAATTCGCTTTGGTTGTTAAGCATTCTGATACAAACTAAGTGGAATACAGCTACAGTTCGTGATTTGTTGTTGTGTAAAGAGACGTAAAGAACATCTGAAATTACTTTCATCAACTCGACCAACTATTACATCGTTCTCACCTGTTGAATGCTTGATTGCTAATGCATCCTAGAGCCTAAAAACGTCAGAGTTTCACTACAAACTTGCTGCTTCAAGCACGTAAGCACTCAGGCAAGTAAAACTTGGACAGAGCACCATTTTGTTAGAGTAACCCCTTCATGTAACAAATCATGACATTTCTCGCTGGGATTCCAGTCCCCGCGCTTTGGGGTGTGACCTGCATTGTTTGCAGCCATATCACCGGAACGGCTAGCGCTAGTAAACCACTTTCTTGATCATTTGCTTCTTAGCACTTCAGTGGTAATCATGCCGAAATATTCTAACTATGTGAGAACTCGAATCGAGATCCTCCATAACCAAGGCCTCCATCCAGCTGGAATATTGAATATTTCTTTGCTTTTTGAGACGCCAATCATGACACTTTGGTCTCGTTGCGCCCTAAAACATGTGATGTGGAAACGCATGTTTCTGGGTGCAAGTGAGTTCAAAATACGGAACTTGATATGGAACGGGTCATTTTGCAATTTATGTGCGTTGGCTCTTTGGCTGGCACAGTGCTGACGAGCCCCAATAAGGGCAAAACAGCTGTCCACTGTTGCGATCATCCTTTATCGGTTCTTGCCATGTTGGTGTCTTGAAATGTTTTCCACGTAGTATCAGCCTTGCAGTCTATTGCCGGAATATTGAAGACCTTAAAAGGCGAAGGCTTAGTTGTGAGCCTTTCAGGCATCACTCGCTTGATCAAGAAACTGCATCTTATACCGGCTGTCATGTTTGTCTCCTTCGACGTTAAAGGGAAAACTGCTACCTACAAGTCCTGCCTAACACTACTGTAGAGCTGAATTTGTGAAATGACAGTTGTCACCATGAAATTTTGTTTCGTACCAAAAGTTCGATGAAATACCGTTCTTTGTTCTAGGGAAATTTCACTCAAAAGGCCTTCAATTGTCACTCGAACTTTCGCACCAACTTTCCTGGAAAACAAAGAACGAAATTTGCGCATTTCGCTTGCGTTACTTTTGCACAATACTGCAGTAAGGGGCATCCGCAACTACTGATATTATTCAAAATGTTGGCGATAACATCCACCCAAAAAGAGTACGAAAAGGGGCAAGTAAATAATACATGGTTTCTAGTTTCTTTGGTATCTTGACAGAAGGAACAGTTAGGACTTGGTATAGTACCTATTTAAAAAAGGATTTCATTGGTAAAAAGAATAGAGTTCAGTACTCTAAAAAGATCTTAAGTAGGGTTCACTACAAACTCTCATGGACAACGAAAAGTCTTCTGAAATCTTCCAAATCAAATTCTTCCTTAATCTTGGCCCATTTCTTTGGCTTTTCATACTTAAATTTTAGCAACAACTATAATAATTACGACCTTTAAAGTTCTCTAGATCAAGAGTGACGGCAAAAGAATGCGGATGTGTACGTAGATTTAATGGGGCAGCATGTCTCAATCCTGTCCAAGTCAAAAAATTAGAATTTAAAGACTTTTCTCCTTTAAAAATGTTAAAAGAGTCAATATTTGTCTTATCATAAAGTAGATCTTTGGTATACTTAATACCTTTTGATAGGTATCGTTTATAAAACACACTTTTACCGTCGATCTTAATTTCTCTGTTGTTCCATATAATGAAAGTTGGCTCTGAACCACCCTCCCCCCCCCATACCATTGTTTTAAACTTTGCAAATATTTGCATCTTATCACGCTGCTTACAATTCGATAATAAAAAATGGGGGTCACTGAGCTTGTTTTCCAGTTATAAGCGCTTAAAGCTAAAATTAACGGTGTTTTTAACAGGTCATATTGTTGTTATGATAAACTATTGTGCCACAAAATTGACAGCAACTTGTTCACCAATAATTGGGCAGTTTTTTGATACCATGATTTTTTTATCAACTGATATAGAGTGGTTATAATGACCCATCAAACTCTAAGTCTTGGAAAGCACTAGAAACTGTTTCGAGCCACCTTAATATAGCGATAAGAGTACTCAAAAAGTACGGAAGAACACCGCACTCTGAAAACTCAAACTATCACAGCATTATACAAGCAGTCACACACAAAAACTACACAAAAAAATCTGAGCTAGCACAAGGGACTATCTTGTCATTGTTTAATCTTCCAACTACATGTATTTGACCTAAAAATAATTTATAAAGGAAATTGCAAAATAATACCTTTGGCACAGGAAGATCATAAGCAGAAACAGAAATGTTAGTACTGATTTCTGCTGGAACAAGCAATGTCTTCTGACCTTGTATCCTAGGGCAACTTTTTGAGTCAGCAGTACGTTCCTGTGGATGATATTGTACAGAGACTCAATTAAAACATGACAGTATCGATCATAATCCTTACACTACTTTTCTCACAGCAAAATTAAATAGCTTGATTAGTTTGAGGGCAAGCATACCAGTATTGGAAGTGAGCCTTGACAATGCATTTCTATTGCCCCAGCAGTTGTGGACTTTTGTTGTAGCATTAACTGCCTTAAGCTACATGGATGAAGTAATGAGCATGGACTGAGGATAACATAATAACACATTGTACAGTCCACAAAATGTGGTAAAAAGATGTAATTCCATACTGTTTTTTGACACAATTCCATGGGGTGAATATAAGAATCTGACATTCTGACTGGTTGGAGGATTCACATTATTACTGCTACAATGAGCTCACAAGAGGCGTAGTTGTAAGCTACATGTACAAGTCACATTTGCTATAATGCTGGCAAGTAAACATGGCAGCTGGTTTATGAATGAACTTTTATTTCAAAAGCAGCGCTTCACATCTGACACCTTTGAAGCACTGGGAGGTTAGGAAAACAAATTAGAGCAACCTTAATGGACCAAGCTTTTTTGAAGACTTGTGTGGATTCCAAGTAGTTTAAGAATATGGAAAACAGAATATGAAGGCAATAATTGAGACACATGTGCAGGCTGGTGTGAAAAGAGTAAGTAAACAAAGAAACAGTTCTGAAATAATAAGAAAAGGATCAAAATATGATGAACAAACCGCAGCTAGGTAAATACAACAATCCAACAAGCAAGCCAACATTTGTCTGCATATCATAGATACCTCTCAATGCAGGATCTGCTTGATTCATGTCCCTACAGTGTGTATGAACCTGTTGTCACTGACTATAACTACCGGTAGTACTAGTAGCAAGATGGCTCAGTTGCAACTGATCAATCAATCATTTTATTTCAAAGCTCAGTTAAAATCTTCAGTAAATACAATAGTATAACAATCTAAATACCAATATTACATAAAACTACCATAAACTGTTTTTACAAGACTGCCAAGAATCCAATGAATCCAATTGATTTGTGTCTTTCTGATGTTTTCAGGTAATGAATTCCACTATAAAGCACCGCTGTCACTGACTACCTTTCAAATAGTTAGTACATGACCTGGGCAATGTCAATTTACCAAAAGAATTACTGTGCTTTGTTTGTTCAATAGGTCCTGCAAGTACACTACAGCTACATGTACATGCAACGCATTGAGGAATTTAAACATCATAATAGCTTTCTGTTTCATTCTTATTACTACTAGTTTGTCCCATTTTAAGTGTTTTGAGAAGGAAGATTGAGCTAATTTTAGCTTCATAATTGGCCTTTAAAAATTACTCTGGCTGCAGGGTTGTGTGCGTTTTGTACTTTGTCACTCAACTGATTACTTAAGCCATCCCAGACGGGGCTACAGCCGATTTGCAAAGGTGTGGAACTTTCTTGAAGTCTTCCCTAGATACCGCAACACTACAGTAGAATCAGCAAGCGTCAATCTCTCAAAAGGTGTCAGGGTTTTCCTGTATTCTTATTGGTTATCTTTTTATAGAACCATAAAATTATAGCATCAAATAATTTGTCACAAGAGAAATATTCATGATATAAAAAATCCCTGACGCCCTTTTGTTCTTTGATGCTTATGGAATGTTCTGACCAAATTTCATGAAAATCTACCAATTCTGCATACCTTATTAATTTATTTAAAGAGATGGTATTCTCGGGAGAAACTATTGTGTTATTGCCATTTGAAGAGTTGTAAACATGTCAGGCCTTTACTCAGATGCATGTCAACAGAATATGCCATGAGCCAATAAAATCATGGCACCCTTAGAATTCACAGAGAGCGAAATGATTGTTGCAGGAATTCCATGGCAATAATAGTAAAACAGTCACATTCTCCTTGTTAAACTTCAGTGTGCATTTATCTTCACTGCTCTTTAGAAATGGGGAAAACCAAGAGAAAGAAGTGTGGTAAGAGTATGGGTATGAGTATGCACACTGGAACACTGGAACCACCTGGAGGCCTACATTCCAGGAACTAGTGCTCAAGGCAACCCTACTTGTTGCACTGACACTGGTTGCATTGACAAATATACCCTTTGACTTCTTTTAGTGGAATATTCACTGAGTAACTTCGCTTTTAGCAAACAATAATTGTTAAATACTATTTTTTAATTCTCGCATTGCCACGTTCTATGTACATTCCGTTGTTACTAGTATCATTAGCATTTTTCCTACTTATAAATTCAACTTCTAACGCTTTGTATTTCACTCAACTGAAGATGACAGAAGTTTCTGTCGAAACATGTTTTGTAAATTTAAGAGTGTTGTCGTTTTCTTAATAGTTGATTCAATGCCTGAGAGACACACTATTGTATAATACCCTATTATTAAAAACTGGATCATTGGATAATGCAATTTGAGAGTTTTCATTGGCTTAGCCATCATGGGCTATGAGCCATTATACCATGCTCTACGGACATGGTATGTGTGTGCCTAATTTTTAAGCCTTTTTTAGTTTGCTCTATTTTTGGGGCGTTTTTACTACATTTGTAAAACAATTATTCCACTCGCCCTTGTTGGATATGAGATGATTATAGCCAACTCGGCACTATGTGCCTCGCTGGCTATCTACCATCTCATATCATATATATGTGGAATAATTGTTAATTATTGTATTTCCCCTAGTTAAGGTTTGAAAGGTTTACTCCAAGCGTTTTAATGTAAGAAGCTGAACAAACATTAACTTGGACATAAATTATGTACATAAGTGATTACCTTCTGATCACATTTTGGCACTTTTCCAATTAATTGTAATGCTTTAAAGATAGAGAAATAGTAAATGTTATTTTAACTTTTGAAAAATTTTCTTAAGCCAATCTGCTTTTATTTTACTAAATTGTTGTTGGTTATGTGCACTTCGCAAGAGCTAAAAAGATATTAAAAATTATTTAAAAAACGTTCACTGGCTAGATATAAAATTAAAAACTTTTGAGCTTTCGGCTGTCAGACTACAGCCTTCGATGGATAAAAAATGGAAAAAAAAACGACAACTACATTATATACAGAATAAGGTGAGGCTATAAAAGGAATATATTAAAATGGGACAATAAACTAATTGTTCTTCAAGAGAATAGAGTATTGACTAGGGAGCGGCCTTGAATTATTGCCTGCATGATTTATTGAAGCGGTGTGCCATGATTCTAGCGTCTTACGAATACGGGAAGAGCCCTTATCAATCACTCGGGAATTTTTAAAGTCAATAGACCATTTTGAAGAGTGATTTGAAGACCAAGCGTGTTTAGCGATGTTGGACTCCACATCACTCTATTGACTTTAAAAATTCCCAAGTGATTGATAAGGGCTCTTCCCGTATTCGCAAGACGCTAGAATCATGGCACACCGCTTCAATAAATCATGCAGACAATAATTCAAGGCCGCTCCCTAGTCAATACTCCATTCTCTTGAAGAACAATTAGTTTATTGTCCCATTTTAATATATTCCTTTTATAGCCTCACCTTATTCTGTATATAATGTACTTGTCGTTTTTTCCATTTTTTATCCATCGAAGACTGTAGTCTGACAGCCGAAAGCTCGAAAGTTTTTAATTTTATATCTAGCCAGTGAACGTTTTTTAAATAATTTTTAATATGCCTTGTCCTGGCTATGGTTCCTCTATTTTTAATCGTATTCGCCTTGAGGCCGGGCTGAAAGCCCTAAAATTAGCAAGATCCATGGAAAAGACAACTTACAAATTAGAAGCACACCACCGCCATTTACATTTTACTCACAAGGCACTTGAACAAGGCTGGTACCCGAAGTCTCTAAGATTCAGACCACCGGGCAATCAACTGATCTTCAAACGCATTATGGAACAAGTGAGCAGACATTGTATGAAAGCCAGAATTTCCATCTGCCATAACCAAATCAAAGGAGAGCGGAGAACCTTACGTGAAACTTCCAAAGAACTGACACCTCTGATCTCCGATAACACTTCAACGATGTTCCAGAATTTTCTGAAGAAGAGAGCTGAAGCCGTCCGCAGTAGTATCCAGTCGAGACATGACAAAAAGCTCGTTAACTTACGGAATGAAGATAATTCCACAACCCACTCAATTGCCAAGAAGAACTGGGTGGTCAATCTATCAAAAAACCGCTTTCTCCCACTGAACATTTTCTTCTGGAAAAGGGCCCAAAATTTGCCCCAAACCCGAACCAAATCCCGTACAAGAATATTGTCTCTGAAGTAGAAGCCGCCATCACCCATCTGCCTGATGAATCCAAGGACTCTATACAAACCTCCACTGCTACAATCTTACATAGAGCCCGATTACCTCCCCACAAGAACAACACAAAAGATGAAAGGAAAGCTCTCAAGGATCTGAAAAAAGATGACACCAGGATTCTGATGAAAGCAGACAAAGGAAATTGCTTTGTTGTTTTAGATAGCAGTGACTACAACAACAAAATGAACGCTTTATTAAATGATCGCAACACCTATGAATTGGTCTCCAAATCTCCTTTCCGAAGAATCGAACGAGAACTGAATAATAGGCTTTCAACCCTCAAGAATCAACAGAAAATTTGTGATTCTACGTATCGTAAACTTCGCTCCACTGATGCTATACCACCTGCCATCCGTGGTTCAATCAAGCATCATAAAGAAGGCAACCCTTTGAGACCCATTGTTTCATCTATTGGTTCAGCACTTTACAACACCTCGATGTTTTTAACTAACATTCTGTCACCTCTTCAAAATTAACATTCAAGACGACGAAATTATGCTGCCCTTCGATGTGGTATCGCTTTTCACAGCTATTCCCGTCAAAAAAGCCTGTGAATACATCCAAAGTAAATTGGACTGTGATGATTCACTATGTTTACGCACAAATCTTGACACTAACGATGTAATCTCCTTGTTAAATTTCGCGTTATCCAACAACTACTTTGTCTACAATGACAGTGTTTACAAACAGATCCATGGTTGTGCCATGGGCAGTCCTGTGAGTCCAATGGTTGCCAATCTATGTATGGAGGCAATTGAAGAGATAGCAATCAATACAACTCCTGTCACACCTATAATATGGAAACGATATGTTGATGATAGTTTTTGTATTATCAAAAGAAACGCAGTCAACTCTTTCCACAACACTCTCAACGCTATCGATCAACACATCTCCTTCACAATTGAAGAAGACAACAATAACCAGATCGCCTTCCTAGATGTCTTGGTTACCCGCAGGAATAATACTTTGATTGTTGATGTTTACCGAAAACCAACCCATACCGACAGGTATTTGGATTTCTTCTCCCACCATGACAAACGACATTTGTTCAGTACAGCTGAAACTTTATTACATCGTGCAACTAAACTTCCAAGCACCAAACAAGGAAAAGAAACTGAACTTATTCATGTCAATGATGCTCTGCGATCCAACAATTACCCCCAAACTGTCATCTCCAACATTTTAAGGAAGAAATCTTCTACCCAGTGTAATAACTCCATCCCAACACCTGAGGAACTTGTTTGTATGTTTTTCAAATGGGCCATACCCTCCGATTTCTCTAATTATGCAGTCCTCCCTTATATTAATGGAATTTCTCAGCCTCTAACGAGACTTCTTCAAAAACATGATGTCCGAGTTGTCAGCAAGCCATTGAAGACATTACAACAGGAGTTTCCCTTTCCTAAGTCTCGGCCTCCGTTTGAACTTCAACCAAATGTGGTTTACAAAATATCTTGTGCCGACTGCACATGGAGCTATGTAGGCGAAACTGGCAGATGCTTTGAAACTAGAAAGAAAGAACACATGAGGAATGTGGAGTCTTACGCAAGAGGTTCCAACATCGCTAAACACGCTTGGTCTTCAAATCACTCTATTGACTTTAAAAATTCCCAAGTGATTGATAAGGGCTCTTCCCGTATTCGTAAGACGCTAGAATCATGGCACACCACTTCAATAAATCATGCAGACAATAATTCAAGGCCGCTCCCTAGTCAATACACGACTTTCATAATGGCGGACGTAGCGCGGGGCCTGGGGATAATTGCATGAAAACGAGGTCACAAAGGCCTCAAAGCTTCGCGTTGTTTATTGCGATGGCGTCCTCTTCGAGTGGTCTACACAGTAGCTCTTCGAATGCTATATTGCTCACGGAAGATGACATTCCAGGTGCTTCTCTCCTCGGTCGAAAGCCCGAAGAGCTAAAAACCGCAGAACTTCGATTGTGGCTTAAGTGCCGTGGAGATTCGTGTAAAGGTCTGAAAACAAAAGCAGAGCTTGTTAAACGAGTGCACGAATACATCAGAACGGGTAAAGACAAAGATGTTGTTGACCCTGATCCGGATAAGATTTACAGTCGCAGAAAAGAGCGATCGAGTATCACAGTTAATCTTACGAGCGAGGATGGTGTTTCTGTGCAGTTTCCCGTCAATGGTTGGAGTACTTCACTAGAAAAGATGCCCATGTTTACGAGACTCGAAATGAACCGCCATATTATGAAGTCTGGAAAATCCATCGCCGATAAAGAACACCACACCGTGCCAACAGTCTTGATAAAGGCAAAACGGTTCCTAGATGACGAATATCTCGAGGATATTCAGTGTGCAAGCAATCAGACGCATTTCTTTGTTAAAAGCAAGTGCTGTCACAGCTTTAGAAAGCATGACCAGCCACATACTTTACAGATTGCCCTGTGCATATTATCTGGCGAAGTAAGGAGCGCGTGTTGTTCTTGTGTAGCAGGCAAGGTGGGATTTTGTAATCATGTGCTGGCTTTAATGTTTAAATTGTGCAAGTTCTCGTTGTTCAACTGTTCGACCGCAAAAGATTTGTGTGAAGAGGATGATCAACATGTGCCTTTGGCTTGCACATCGCAATTGCAGCAATGGCACAAGAAAGGTGGGGGTGCAAACATTGCCCCACAGCCAGTAATGGAAGTACAAGTGAACAAAATCAAAGATGATGATGGAACGGCACGATCAGGTTTAAAGTGCCTCTTGTATGAAGCAAGAATGAAAACTGTGCATGACAAAAATGCAGAACAGCTCCTGAAAAATACACTAAGAAATATTGATCCCAATATGGGTCTATCGCAAATGGCAGGTTTGGAAACAGAAGATAATTACTCCAGGGACACCAAATTTGGCCCATGCCGGGTCGGATCGTATTTGTCCTACCAAGTTGCAGTCACTGAGTCAAACTTTAAAGCCACTGCATCAATTGATTGCATCCCCAGACTGCAAGCCCCAAATAAAGAAGGCTTAAATTTCCCACGCTTCCCATTAAGGAACATTGAAACCATGGAAATTCCTGAAAACCTTTCAGAACAGGAAATACATCTTATTGATACGCTGAGGGTGGATGAAGATCAAGTTAATTTAACTGAAAAGGAAACAAGAAAACAAGCAGAGTGTACCAGATGGAGAGATGAGCGGTCTTTCCGATTTACTGCTTCTAAGTTTCATCTCATTTCAAAGCGGCAGAGAAATCATGAAAATTTTGCCGATACACTTTTGAATCCCAAGCCAGTGACATCAAAATATCTGGAGCATGGGAAAAAGTACGAACCAGTAGCTCTGGTAGAATATGAAAAATTCATGAGTAGCAGGAGAACACCAGTTAAGGTTTTGCCCTGTGGATTTGTTGTCTCTCAGGGCATTCCAATAATTGGAGCAACTCCAGATGCACGAGTAATTGACTTTGGATGCGTGGATTATTTTGGTCTTGCCGAAGTAAAATGCCCCTACACAAAACATCACGTGACACCCTTGGATGCTTGTTCTGATCCAAAGTTTTTCATGGAGAAAACTGATACTGAATGTAAACTGAAAGAAGACCACCCTTATTATGCACAAGTACAGGGACAAATGGCAGAAACTGGAGCAAGATGGTGTGATTTTATAGTTTATACTAGTAAGGGCCTTTATGTCCAAAGAATACCATTTGACCCCATGTTTTGGAGAAGCCTTAAGCAAAAGTTGTTGTCTTACTATTTCACACATTTTATCAAATTTGCATCTGCAAAAATGCATGATGGAAAGTGTCAGGTAGTCAGTGCTGACAGTTGTATGGCATTACAATATGTAACTGCAACTACAAGTGTAACTTGAGGTCAAATTCTCAGTGAATGCAAGTTACAAACTCTCAGTAACCATGAAGTTACGTCTTTGTTATTACTTAATTAATAGCAATTGTCATTCCAGAAAATATTCTTGTCTCCCATGTGAACTTCGTATGGAAGATTCTTGATCTCTCAACAGTTGAATCTTGATGATTGGAACTCATGATAACTCAAACCCCAAGTTTCTTCCTTTCTTAGTCATTTTCACCTTTGATTGGGTGAACCAGTTTTCAATTCCCTTGGTGGTTCCAAAAATCAGAATTCTACTGTAATATATACTGGAGCATTCTTTAAATTTATTGCCAGACAAAAGAGAATTTACAAAGTCAGTTGATGTTTTAAAGAAGTGTTCATTTACTTGACTTTCTTGCAAACAGTACACAGGTCATTATGTAACAAGCATATGCTAACGTAGCAACAGTAGCAATAGTGTAGATCAGATCAAAGCCTTAACCTTTCATACATTGAACAAGGAAAATTATGTACATATATTTTGATGTTTTAAAAATTAACAAGATAAGCAGACTTCATTATTATTGTGAATTTTACATAACAGGTCTAAAGAGGATGGATAATCTACATCAACTGGAATGTTTATTAACACTTTCTTATTACAACACACATGCACCAAATAAAATTTTGCATTCTTTTTTGCTTTCAGGAGTGTCTAACAACAATAACATTAATTTAGATGAATACCATAGTCAATATAAAGATTTTTATATATCAGTATCCCCGTCACAGTGATATTATATTGGGCTGAGCATTACACAATAATGCACAAACTGTCCACATTTGGTTGACAACACCAATTTGGTGAAGGGGTATTACTCGGTCCCAGATATGGAAGTTTTTAATCTTGTTAATTGCTCGTTCAATGTGAATCCTAAGACTTGCAATTTCCTGGGTCTTCACAACATCCTCTGCTGGCATTTGATTTGACCCCCCAAGAAAAGGTGGCAGGTTCAGGGAAACCCCCAAAGGTAGCAAATCTGAAATGGTAAATCCTTTGTCTGCCATTACTGAATCCTTGTCTTGAAAGGGCAAATCTAATAGGCCACTTCTTCTAATAATTTCCCTGTCAGAGATACTTCCAGTATACAATTGGCTCACAAATGTGATGGCTCCTCCAGGAGAAATTCCCACGAATACCTTTCTGTCGGTGGCTTTCTCTTGCGAGGCGATGTTCGAATCCAAGAAAATATCGATGGTACAGCGCCAGATTTCAGACAAATTTTCCCTGCGAGAGTCTTCTTCAGATCTTCTTTTCGGAAATGTCTGGAACATACCTTAGTTGATTCGCTTATTTTAAAGTCTTTCCCTTCGTCTCGCCTGATGGCATGTATCCATTTCTTCTTTAACATGTTATCGCTGGAAAATTGAAAGTACGACACTTTTGACCCGTCTTCCTCCCGATAACCTTTCTTGGTGCATTCTGGAACGCAGCAATGCGTAGGCATCTCCAAGGACTGTATAGTAAACAGTAATTGATCTTAATTGAAGATATTGTCTTCGCACAAAAGAAAAACTTGACCTAAAGCCCTCATACACGCTTTGTTTACGTTTTCGAGAGGCCTTTGTGGCCTCGTTTCCATGCATAATAGTCTCCAGGTCTGCGCGCCGTCCGCCATTATGAAAGTCGTGTATACTCTATTCTCTTGAAGAACAATTAGTTTATTGTCCCATTTTAATATATTCCTTTTATAGCCTCACCTTATTCTGTATATAATGTAGTTGTCGTTTTTTCCATTTCTTATCCATCGAAGGCTGTAGTCTGACAGCCGAAAGCTCGAAAGTTTTTAATTTTATATCTAGCCAGTGAACGTTTTTTAAATAATTTTTAATATGCCCTGTCCTGGCTACGGTTCCTCTATTTTTAAGCTAAAAAGATGTTGGTTATTGCTCACACTACAGCATTTGTGTATGCAAGCATGATGGAGAAGTTTCCTCTTGTTGACAGTGTTGCTGTCTAAAGTGGAATGCTATGACTCCAAAAAAGCCTCTGGCTATAGTTGGCTTCACCTTGTGCAAGGACCTGGGCATCCCTTGGGTGGATGCCGAGATATCAGTTGACTTAGCAAGCTGTTTGATAAAAACCATCACCATTAGGATCATGTAACGATGGTGAAACAAATCATGGTACAGTATAACAGATTTGTGAATATTGTTTTTGTCTTTTACGGTAATGAGTTTTAACCTGAATGTAAAGAGGGTTTGAATTAATGTACATGTATACACACCTGTTTAGGTATCACAAATTCTCCAGGACAATCAGCATTTCCATCAATGGTGCATTTTCCCAGATATGTACACCAGTTGCATTGGTAATTTCCTTCAGCACAATTTGTACACCTAGATCAAACATTTCACTCAGTTACTGCACTAACTATAGGCACTCAAATATAAAGAGGAAGGGGAGTTGCAAAGTACTATGTAAATATGCAATGTTAGTATTTTTACATGTATGGCTTTACATTGCAATTTTTTTATTAAACTTGTATATTGGTTTGGGTGTACAAATATTTTCATGGTTATGAAGGCAATTTAGGAAGCATATGAAGTTCACAATTCATATCTTTTGTGACATTGGCTATGAACAATGGATATTTCAAAAGTTTAAGCACAAGTTTGCTAACCATAATTTTTTAAATGTAAATGGCATATTTCGAACAATGTTCATCATCAGAGAGATCAAACTCTGATATGCCTATCTATATATAAACAGAACAAATGCCTGAAAAAATCAATTGCCCCGAGCGGGATTCGAACCCACGACACCCTGATCTCATGGAAGGTGCTCTAACCACTGAGCTACCGAGGCAACCACAGTGGGGTGAGTCGAATATTAGCTACAAAGGAACATTGACTTTTCCAGACATTTCGCTCCCAGGCCTCACGGACCGGGAATTACTTCTGTAGATCGTCGAGACCCAGCTCATCGGACCAGATGTTGTAGATCATACACATTAAAACATCTGGTCCGATGAGCTGGGTCTCGACGATCTACAGAAGTAATTCCCGGTCCGTGAGGCCTGGGAGCGAAATGTCTGGAAAAGTCAATGTTCCTTTGTAGCTAATATTCGACTCACCCCACTGTGGTTGCCTCGGTAGCTCAGTGGTTAGAGCACCTTCCATGAGATCAGGGTGTCGTGGGTTCGAATCCCGCTCGGGGCAATTGATTTTTTCAGGCATTTGTTCTGTTTATATATAGATAGGCATATCAGAGTTTGATCTCTCTGATGATGAACATAATTTTTTGCTGCCACTGTTTGTACACTTGCATGAATTGTACTGCATAAAAATGTGACAGAAAATTTGAACAGGAAAGCAAAAACATGCACTAACATTATACATTTTAAAGGAACAAGCATTTACTTTCTGTTTACTCTGTTTTTTTCTCTGGTCATCCATTTTTCAAACTCAGGATCTGCTAAACATTTCCTACAAAATGATTACATGGCTAGTTTATTTGTTTTTTAAAAAAAGTGGGATCTGTTTAACAATCTGGGCAAAACATTTAAACCTTTAGCTTATGCATTTGAAAGACATTTGCATTCATTTAATGTTTTAGGCAAAAGCTATAAATGTTTAGCCATAAAAATAAAAATAAATAAATAACCTTTATTTTCCCCCAGCAGTGTTAATAGCACAAAGGCTAGTGGAGCCGAGCAAACAACTGATCTTGAAGCAGTTTGCATGTGTATTATGTTCAAGGTAAAACCATTTAACTTAAACCTTCCTTTCTACAGAAAACTGACATCAGCCCGTAGTGTAGTTTTTAAAACTGGCTTTTAAACGCTAGTAGCATTGACGTTCCAATATTAAATGTCGTCTGTTGAGGATAAATGATCAAGGTTATTGCTTTAGCCTCAACTTATGACCCGAGTTGTTTAGACCTTTTAGAAGCCGTTTTCCCTAATATTTTCCAAGAACTAATTAGAACCCATGTGCAAAAACCTATATCGTCAATAATCTTTTCTCCACCCTTGGTAGGAGTTGACAAGGTTAGTATGTTAACAGAACTTTGTCTAAATTGCCATTTTGATTCAACTGTACCACATGTGGACGCCATAGTGAATGATAAGAAGTTTGTCAACTTTAATCTCTGACAATCGGTAAGAGATGTTAAGCTTATATAAATTCATCATTTCTGTTGGAATAAAGGTTCATGTACTAACCGATGATTGTCATGCTGTCCTTCGCTCAAAATGGTAACCACGGGTGTGAAGAATTAAACAACAGTTTACAGTTCTTTTCAATTTGTTTTCGCAACCATAAACGTTTTAGGCTTTCCGTTTAATGTTTTGGGCTATTCATTTAACACTTAAGGATTTTTTCTTTTTAAAGGTTAAATTTAAAAAATTTGAGCTTGCTATTTTAAAGGTTTTTTTGCAACCATTCAACATTCTATAGTTTTTTGTTGCCACATTGCTTTGTAGATTTAGCAATTTAATAAAATTTAATAAAACAATTTAATAAAATTTTAATAAAGTTATTTAGCAAAATTTAATAAAATTATTTAATAAAATTATTTAATAAAAACTTAACTAGTGAGCAGCACTTCAGCGAACTGTAGTTGTATAACTTCTTTCTTTCTCCTACGCGTGTCGTGTGACTAGCGCACACTTCGTCAGGGAGTTTAACAATACAACAGAAAAGCGCCTGTATATAAACCTAACTCATACAAGAGTCTACATTCAGCAAGAACACACCTACGGATATACATCATAGGAAAGACAAACTCCGCGGTAATGCGTCTAGGAAACAGGCGGTAAATTTCGGCAAGGTGTGACATATTTTATGCGTGATATAATTTAGGGGCCCACAGTTTTAGCTAAAACTGTGGGCCCCTAATGTTTTGGACTATTCATTTAACACTTTAGGATTTTTTCTTTTTAAAGGTTAAATTTAAAAAAATTGAGCTTGCCATTTTAAAGGTTTTTTTGCAACCATTCAACATTCTATAGTGTTTTGTCGCCACATTGCTTTGTAGATTTAGCAACAGCCACAAGTTTAGTACCAGCTCTAGCTGTTTTTACTTTCTGAGGTTAGTATTAATTTTTAATCCTGGTAGGTTTGTCTACTGTATGCTAGCTATAGAGCTTTTTTTCTTTTTCTTTTGCTGCTAAGTTTTTTTTAGTAAAAAATGATCAGTTAATTAGGTACAGTTGAACCTCCTGTTGAGACCACCTCTTGTAAGCGACCACCTCTCTTCAACTACCAGTTTTCCAAAATACCACAAGTTCCACATCAAATCATTTGTTATTATTTGGAGCCTCTTGTAGACGACCACCTCTTGTACATGTAAGTGACCGCAACCACTTTCAGAGATAAAAGTTTGAAATTTTCTTTGGTTTTTAAAGGACCCTAGTCAGCCTCTGCCATTTTCGACGACATCGAAATTATTGATATAGCATGGTGAAGCGAATCCTTATTGTTTTACTGTAAGCTGTGTTCCAGAGGGTATGTTGAATTATCTCGAGTAGTTCTACAGTGATTTTTCTTCGTTTCGACAGGCTCGGAACAAAATATAATAGCCAAATTGTCGTATGTAAACAAAAACAAAGGTGTGGCTGACTAGGGCCCTTTAAGGACGTTCGCGCCCATTGCTACTGCGCATCTCTAGTGCGCACGCTATTCATTGGTCACGCGCGTGCCACGTCATTTTCAAGCGCGCGCACCGAGTCGAAAACTTAACAAAATATAGAGCTGATGACCTTTGCGTTAACTTTGTGTGCGAATATTTTTGTTGGAAGCTCGGTGACCCCCACTTTTTTTTCGGCAGATCACTTCCTTTTTTAACTCTCTACATTATACTAAAAAACCAAAAAAATCTGTGTGTGGGAAGTTGTAATTATTTGTCATATACTATTAAAAAAGGGTCGAATTGGTACATGGAGACAGGTGTGCGTGACTTAGAAGTTGTCTTTTTTAAGGCTAATTCTAGCAGATTTAATGAGATATATAGCAAAGATCTATCAATTAGGCCTATATAAGCCGTGTTAAACACTCATAGCTTAGAGATGATTCTTCAACTTAAATATATGCCAATAGTAATGAATCCGGCCAGAATCGCCTCGAATGACTGAGAATCGTAGAAATGCTATGGTCTGAGCTACGCTTTATCTTGAAAACGAGTTCGGTGACCCCCGATTTTTTTTACGTTTTTTATCTAATCTTATCATTTTCTACCGTCAGTCAAAGTTTTAAAAAAATCTGTGTGTGGGAAGTTTTTGGGCGCGAACGTCCTTAACCTCCTGCAAGCAACCACTTGACAGATAACAGATCAGAAATTGGATAATAAGGTGTTGTCAAATTTAAAGCTAGCAATGCAATAGCTGTTATTGCAGTTGAGTCTGCGATCAAATGTTCTTTCGTTTAGAAATGCACGCAATCGAGGCTAAAGGGTCAATACAAAGCAGAATTGACCCTTTTGCCTGGTTTGCATGTAAAACCGCTGATAACTACGATAACAGCTATTAATATTAGTTCATGTTCAGTTTCCCCTAACGTTTCTCAACATTTATGATTCCATTTGTAACTATTGTGAGACTTGTGGACAGCGTCAGTAAAATCCACTGACATCTGAGAATTTTGGTCATCCGTTATTCTGCCACCACTAACTATAGCATGTGATTACTGAACTACATCTGCATGGGGTTTTTAAAGTGATAACATTGATAAGATGCAAACAAAAGAATTTTGATTTAGAGAGATAGGCTGAACCGTGAAACCCTCCCTTTAACAGTGAAGCGTCAGTGCATGTTTTCACTTTCCCGGTCACAAATGCTAACCAAGGGTTCTAAGAAGAACGAAGGTGATTCGGATGCTTCAATTTGGAGGTCATAAAAAACTTGACAATTGTAGTTTGATAGCCAGCTCTACAAGCTTTAATTTGATATGGGTATTTAGGTATCTACAGTTTAAACCAGATGCACTACATCGCTTGGACACAAGACACCTCTAAAAGGTATACGATAACCTTAACAAAACAAAACCAAAAATTACATGAATTGTACTCTGTCCAGGCAGTGTAGTTAAAATGATGCTTAGCCTTTACTTTCCAAAGGCCAGTGAAGTATACAAGCACAGATATTTTTTAACAACTAATGCTCAAAATCGACAGATTGCGAAGTTAATCTATTTTACCTGTGAACATCAACAGAAAAAGCTGTTAAAACTACAAGGATACTCTGACAGGAACAAAGATGCACACTACGTACATGTGTGGCTTAAAAAATTGAACAGCCTTGATGTGAAGCTGACAAATTATAAACATCTGTTCGGGGTGATTACAGTTAGATAGTTTTCCATATTGTTCCTGTCAATCAATGAAACAATATAACTAATCCACAATGCACCATTTCCTGAAATTCTCATTTTTAAGACGAGGGTTATTGCTATTGGCCAATCTTTGTTATGAAGTCTCATTTTGGCAACAAATGTTGCACATGTAGCCTTGCTTTGAAAGTGAGGATTTTAGGAACTAAAAAAACTCAGCATCATCTCCCATAGTGGCCTGATAGATTCAGCCATGATTTTGATTATGTAACCAAGTGGGATTGAGTTCTGAAGTTTGTAGGTTGATTGGATAAATTAATGTAGTAAATTAATCCCTGCCCTGTTAAGTTTTATAAAACCTCCAGCCTGAAAAAATTTTCACCTTTTAGTTTAGTCAACTATAGAGAGTAGCCCCCAGCGTGATGCAATAGAGCAATAAGGGTACTACATATTGTCGTGCATGGAAGTAAAATTACCATAATTTTCTTTTTTTGGAAACACTTATCACAGTATTAATTTTTTTGTTCCTATATATCTTGATAATTGTGCTAATCTCACAAGCAATGCAGTAATATTCAAAAGGATTGCAGATATATCTCTTCTAATAGATTTTTGCAATGATTACAAAACATACTTACATGTATGCTGTAAGAGTATCAAGCATTCTCTTATTCGTAATTGAAGGGGTGAGTGCAAAACCATGCTACAGTGTAAGTGACTATTTGGGTGAAAAAAAAAAGTGTTCACGAAAGGGCCTGAATTTTGGCATGCGGGTTTCGTTTCACTTGAGAAACATTGCTCTGAAGTTTTTTTCGCTGGGTTGCTCTTCGTTTTCAAACAACCCTCAGTTTTCCAAGCGGCATCTTTTGGAGATCTATTGTTAAACGAAAAACAAAAGAAACAAGGATCCAGTAACTATGACACAATCATTTCTCACTGCTGCTTCGTTAGCTCAAGTGGATAACGCGCCGAATGGAGCTAATTTGAATTTGTCTTGTCATGACACTCGAGGGCTCAATTCGAGGTCGGTGAAATCTTTTTTTTTTTGGCGTTCTCTGACTTTTTTCTCTGCGGCAGGCTCGATCCTGTCACAACTCAAAGTAATCATCTGCTTGGAAATCCACGATACACACTCACAGAACGCTTGCTTGCCAATTTAACCCACCTGCAATTTGTCTTTGGCTTCTGTTTGGCCCTTAAAAATGGCTTTGAATCTGTTTGATTTAGCAAAACTTTTCACCTTAACACTCGGTACAGGTCAAATTTCAAGGACTTCGCTGTCTGGCCTTTCTCGCCGGTCCCCGGCCATGTCTGAGTCATGCTCAGACGCGCTAGAAGTCACGCACACAATGCTCAAGGCGCTTTACGTATGAAAGATTATTATGGGGTATCCCAGAAATTCTTGGAGCAAAGGTCGATTAATGGCTGATTTCAAGAAAATAATTAGAGTCTAGAAAGCAGTTCTATTTCCAAAACTGACACACGCCAAAGTTTGGCAAATCAGCCATAAGTCAAGGACAGATGCTTCGTTTTGGAAGAAGAAGCGTTTCTAGACTCTACCGCCTGGCTCACTTGTTCTTCAATGGCTAAGTTAACGGCAGACTTAAACCATGATCTCGGAACAAAAACACTCCTGCTGACTTAACGAGGGTCAAAGGCTTAATGATGCCAAATCTCCTACCAGGCGGGCGCAAATATTCCTCGAATAAGCTTTGAATATCGGTGGAAATAACGAGCAAACTCTGCTTAATTAACACGTAAGCTCTGAATTTGTGTTATCGAAGTAATCGATGCTTTGTGCGCCAAAGCCAACGTCACAATAGCAGCTAAAAAAAATATTATCCAGATCCTTACCAGTAAAAACGGCAATTCAATTACAAAGACACGAAGAAGGTTTTTGAAAGAAGAAGAAAAACAGAACAAAAAAAAAAGATTTCACCGAGCCTCCTACGCAGCCGCTCATTGGGCTTGTCACGCAATCTTCCTCTCCCACGAACGTCTACGGAAGCCAAGAGGACATTCCTTTTCCTTTGTTTGCTTGCGTCCCTGAAGATCACGTGAAAATTACTTTAGAGCCAATCCGCGTCGGCTAATTATGTAATTAAAAGCTAATAATAAACTGAACAGGCTCCCCCTTGGGGCAAGAAGTACAACTCGAACTGTTGCATTCTCACGTACGGCAACGTCAACGTTTTCAAATTTACTCTGCAGCTTTTCTATAGCTAATCCAGTCAACGAGCACTTCATCTTTTTCACAGTGAAATAAACTGTAGTTTAAACAGATTATCGTAAGTGTCTCACACACTCAATGAAAGGACACGCTCAGCTGCACGCTTAAGTATTTTGGCACTTTGCGATCATTTCAAGTAGACTGTCCGCAGGATTCCAGCATTTGATAGAAACCAGCCATGCAAATGAATGTCTGCGTACGAACATGTCCATCCTTTTCTTCAAGTATTTGGAAAGCCATGCAAATATCCGCCATTCTTACAACGTTGCACGCAAAAATTGATCAAGGTTAGTTTGCTGCCTTCATCCGGGAAGTGCACTGTGATTGGTCTAATGAAACAACCGATTCGTTTCAGCAGACATTTGTGGGGGAAGAAGATTGTGTGACGAGCCCAAAGAGCGTCTGCGTAGGATGCTAATCAGATGCGAGATGAAACCACAAAAGATAACCCCCTAAACGCAACATGAATTAGTCACAACTTGACACGAAACAACGAGCTGGCTTTTTCTTCCATGACTAATCTTCCATTTTAAAGGGGCTACGTCACGGTATTTTGAGTTATTTCTACCATCAACAAAATTACCTTTAAATTGAAGGAAAACTGAAAATAATGCTTTAGAAAGATAGGAAAACGCTAAAGAGATAATAATAAGCCATAAAGGAACAAGGATGGTTAAGGATGGAGAAGATTGACACAGATTACAAACAACAATATTGAAAAATTTAGGCTACATTTTTCAAACCGTTTAACCGTGACGCAGCTCCTTTAAAATGGTTAAAAGAAGGTGACAGGCTAAACACAACTCCCACTGTCTCGTGATACCTTCAGGACTTTCTAAAGTTTAGCTCTAACAAGTATGTCTTTCAGAGATCTTCCTATTTGGGCAGTTGGGGAGAACTCTCGAGGTGTACAGACGTTATTTTTGAGCTCTGTGACCATTACATTACATTAAATTCCGTACTTTTGAGTGAAGCTGATTACGTAAACGCTATCAAGTCAACAATATTTGAAACAACCAGTGAATATGAAAGCAATGAACAAGTATATGAAGTGTTACTGTGGATAATGATAAAACTTAAAATTAGAGATGCCTCAATGAAATATTTCAATGTCAAAATGAAGAAGATGAAAGATGAAGAAGCCAATGTTGAAAGTGCACTAGCCACCCTAGAAGGGCAATTGGAACAGGGCGTAAATAATAAAGATGTCCCTGAGAAGCAAATAAGGTGCAAGAAAAATGAATTAGAAAATATAATTATACAGTATGAAACAAAAGTGGACTTAAACACGGAGCGAGCCTATAAATGGAGGCTGAGCGGCTCAGCCCGTCGATCACAAATTGGAATACTCTGCTTTGATTGGCTTATTCACCCAGGCATGTCGTACTCCCATGAAATTCACACGAAGTAATATTTCAGGCGATCACACAAGTTTGTTTGCTTTCTTTGTAAAAAGGTCAGCGAAAACAACAAGAATGGCATCTACAGAAGAAGAATTTAGACAGGTATCATACTTTATATACATACATTTTAACTTCTTATTTTTGTGGTTTCACTTGTGAAAGCATATAGATTGTTTTCGAGTTGTTTACTCAATGTAAATGCTGTGTTTTAGCCAACAAAATGCAAACCGCTGACCTTTTATAGGCTTGCTCCATGTTTAATTAGATGTAAGCCCAGATGGTACAGCGAAGGTGAGAAAAATAGCAAATATTTCCTGAATTTAGAAAATAGACACTGTAAGAGGAAAACAATCACGCAGATTAAGATGAGCAACGGTTCATATGCTACAAATGACACAGATATGTTAAAAGAATGCAATTCTTTATATAGGCAGCTTTACGCTTGGAAAAAAAAAACACAGTGACATCATTTTCTTTCAATTTTTCAGCCAGGAACACCCTTCACTTAGTGATATTGATAAACAAAAATGCAAAGGACTATTGTCTGAAAAAGAATGCTTATAGAGGCATTAAACACAATGGAATCCGGTAAATCGCCTGGAACTGACAGTCTTCCTGCTGAATTTTATAAGGATGTCTCTCCTTTTCTTATACGTTGTCTTAACAAAAACCATCAGAAGGGTAAGCTTGCTTTATCCCAAAGAAGAAGCATCATTTCATTGATCCCCAAGAAAGACAGGGCACTACAAGAACCACTATTGACACTATTGAATGGACATTTGTTGAAAAAAAAAACCATTATTGGCTTTGGCTCTTCTTTAATTAAGAGGATCAATTTGTTTCACTGTGATATCCAAAGCTGTGTTATAAATAACAGTTGGTCAGTGGGTTTCTTCGAATTACGGTGTAAGGCAGGGGTGTCCGCTATCGCCTTACATTTTATCTTGTGCACAGAGGCGCTAGCTACCACCATCTGTAAAGATAATGAGGTTAAAGGAATCACAATTGGCAGCATTGATGTAAGCTCAGTCAATAGGCAGATGACACCACTCTGATTTCAGATGGCATTCAAGAATCGCTTCAGTGCTCCTTTGTTACACGTATATTGGAAAAATTGGGTGAGGTTTTGGGCTTGCAAGTAAATTGCGAAAAACCAAAGCTTTTTGGATCAGCTCCAAGAGAGGAGCAAACCAGATTATATGCTCTGATAAAAATCTTAAATGGGCAAAGGCAAGGTCAAGGCTTTAGGTGTTCGGTTCTGCATTGATTGTGAAAAAAGTAAGAAGAAGAATTACGGAGAAAAGGTTCATAAGGTAGAGGATATCTTAAATAATTGGAGAAACAAGAAATTAACTTTAATTGGTAAAATCGCAGTAATTAAGGCTCTAGCTGGATCACAATGTGTTTATATTCTGTCATCAGCAACATTGTGTTCAAAATCTCTGAAAGAAACAAACTGACTTAAATTATACGGATTCCTTTACCCCTCAAGCTAATTTCAGTGCTGGACAAAATTATTTGGAATAACTCGATGATCAGAATCTCAGGCAAGACTATATTAATGTTTATAAACACTGGGCTAATGCAGGGGTGATGAAAATTAACGATCTCATGACCAGTAATTCAAGAATAATATCTTACAGTTTTGTTTTCCAGTTTTGTTCCTCAAATTTTGTGGAGTAACTTCAGCTATCAGGAGTGCTACGGGATCTCTGAAATTGACATTTCGAGGTGAAAAAATTCTAGAAAATGTACTGCTTAAATTAAACTCATCCAACAAACCAAGTCAAGCAGCTTACAAAATCCTTGTCAACAAAAAATTGTAACAAATTGTAAATAATGCTGGTTTTGTAAGTTCTGTCACGTCAATATTGTAAGTAGAGTAGGTAATGTAATGTTATTGGAATGAAATATGTATATTCAAATAAAAAAAAAATTGCACTTGCCCAGAGAAAAGCCAAAAGAAATGGATTAGAGACTGTGAACTCGTCGACATGGAAAATTTGGACTGGGAGTCAGTTTACCTATTACTTAGGATATGTACATTAAGCACGAAATTAAGGAACTTCCTGTCCAAATTTCTCTACAGGAGAATAGCTACAAACTCTTTTCTATTTGAAATTAAATTTTCGGAATCAAATCTTTGTTGCTTTTGTCAAACAGCACAAGAAACATTGCTTCATCTTTTCTGGGAATGCCCAATCACAGAAGCCTTTTGAAATAGCGATTAACAATTTTTCGTCTCTGTTGATTTAATAACCTCACAAGTTTTAACTTTATGCCAATGTTTAGGTCTCAAAGGAGAGAAAAGGCCTGTTATTCAATCATTGTTTACTACATGTACTTGGTAGATTTTACATCTAATCTTGTAAGTACAAAAATGTTCGACCATCCTCAATAGAATACATTAATCAGGTTAGATGCAATTTAAAAATAGAAAAGCATGTTTCAATTATTACGGGAACAAAACACATTCCAACAGAGTAAATGGACTAGACTTTGTTATCTGGATAGCCTCGGACACAAAAGTGGGATCTAAAATTAGTGATGTTTCTTCAAAGGTTTTCTTTGAAGAGTTGGTTCTCAGAAGCCTGAGTGCTTCGCATTTAATACGAGGAAGAGAAATGCATGTATTGGAATGTCTTTGATGAGTCTTTTCCTTATAATCGTATATAAGCCTAAATGTGACTTGTGTCCGGGCGTTACGTTCAGGTCAATCATACAGAGCGCTACTTACCAACAGCTATGTTATAAATAAACAGCTTTCTTCGTCAAAAGTCAAAATTTAATTTGTTTGTGCTACAAGTACAAAGGACAAGCAAAGTCAGACAATCCGAGGTTTTCGCTATCCACGGCTAATTTTAGAACAGCTGTGTTTTTCTCCCTTAGCATCGACATAAACACTGCAAGTCCTGGCAAGCTCTTGTTTACCTCGGCAAATTTAAGTTTCCTTCGAATCTCTTAACTCACTTCGATGGAACAGCCAAAGAATTCACTAGCTACAAGAAATACTCGCAAAATTACAAATGAATTATTGACCCTCACTTCTGGCAAAATGAACTTGCAAAGTAACCACAACCGTGTTTGTCACATAGCCAAAGTGAAAGCTGCAACGTAAGCGAATTCCATAGCTGGCGTAATAAATTTTTTAGCGTATTTAATATTCTCTCCAAATCCAACGATTCGATAAAACAAAAAGAAAATATATGTTACATACAATAAAGAAACAATATCCATGACATTTTCCGGTATTAATGTTCCAACAGCTTTTGGCGAATACACATGATTCCACATTTGGCCGAGTGGGAGTTTGGGTCTGGTTGCACACATAACTTAAAAAAAAATAAAATAAACCACGGCGAAACCATGAACCACACTCGGCCCATGGCCACACAGTTAATAAGTAATTCACTTCATAAAACTACCTGGTTATATTTACATGTAACAGCCACTCAGAACATAGTATAGTGTTACAGATAAGTGAGGAGTCTCAGGTCAAAAATCCCTCAAGGTAAACTACATGACAATAGAAAATTTACAATGATTGGTGGGAGAAGTTGGAATTGACCAGCTGGAATTTTTTATTGACCTCATGTTAAAAACTTACCTGGAACCCTGAGAGCTGTTCTCTTTTTTTTGTGTGACATTCCCTGTACTCACCCTTTAGTGGCTGAGCAGCTATAAAATCCAAGTTTCGTGGTAAGAAAAATTGTCTGAGACTGGGTGGAGAAGAGGGCAAGATCAACAAAGACATCACCTGAAAATGCAACATCAGTGGTCAACCAAGTTTGACAATCGGACAGTATTTTACTTTGTCTGCATGTTACTGTGTAATTTACAACAAAGTAGCTCATAGTCAGGACAACAGTCCTTTAAAGTGGTACTATGACCAAAAAAACAATTCTTTTTTTTCTTTGGATTTTAAAACTATGTTAACTAAACACTAACTGACCCAAGTTTTAAGTTCTGATTTTAAAAAGACACCTGTTTATTTTAACTGGAATTTTCTTATTTATTGGTCCGCCATTACTAACTTTAAAATCTTGAGAGAGTTGGGTCGAGAAGAAAATGACGTCAAAGACTCAGTAGTTTAAGAATGCAATGCGTGTGTATGCGGCTTAATTAATACGCAGCCAGGGAGTTTCGGGCTTTCAGACTTTTAAACCCTTGTTTTGCATATTTAATAAATAGCGTTTAGATGCTGAAATGTTAAGCTAGTGAGTAAATGACGTCATTTTCTCTAGATCCAACCCTCTGATGTCCTATCGGTCAGTTTTGAACGTGAGTAATGGCGGACCGTCAAAGCCAAAACTTACACTCAAAATAAACAGCCTTCGGATAAAACTCAAAGCTCAAAATTTTGCCAGTTGGGTGTTAAGCGAACACGCTTTCAAAATCAGAAGAAAAAAGGGAAATGATTTTTGAGTTATTTTTTTGTAAAAAAAATATCTCTTAGTCGGCGCGACGAGTATGTTGTGGACGGGTCAATGGATCAGTGAGAAATGTATGTATGTCACACCAATCAGATCGGATCTACTATAAACAGCCAATCAAATTTCTTGTTTTAAAAGTAAATGGTATATGAGAAGATTTGATCCCGATACAGTTCAGAACTGCCATATTTATTCTTCTATAAAAGAGGAGGAAGTATTCATATGTTGGGTTTACTTCGGCATTTTCTGTGAGTTAGGCTTAGAATTTTAGTTATGGACGAGATGAGCCTTGAGGTATGAAACAGTGCATGAGGTAGTTGTACGCAAATGGACGAGATGTTTTTGTTTTTAGTTACAAAGGTAACTTGATATTTTTGTTTTTCACAAGGAGTAAATTCAATTAGACGTCACGCATCGTTGCTTCTAGTTCTTACGAAATGTTTTAGAGGAGACGAGACTATTTTGATTTGAAAGAGTTCGAACGTTTACAATAGGTACAGGTAACGGTTGCTGTGTTCTTGTTGCGTGCAAATATAACAAGATATTTTTATTTTTTCGTTACAAAGGGTAATTTGACACTTTTGTTTTTCACAAGGGAGTAAATTCAATTAAGGCTGGCAAATCATCACCACTTGTTCCCACGAGATGCTTGCTATTTTTAGTTACAAATGGTAACTTGATATTTTTGTTTTTCACAAGGAGTAAATTCAATTAGACGTCACGCATCGTTGCTTCTAGTTCTTACGAAATGTTTTAGAGGAGACGAGACTATTTTGATTTGAAAGAGTTCGAACGTTTACAATAGGTACAGGTAACGATTGTTTTGTTGTTGTTGCATGGAAATATAACGAGATATTTTATTTTTTAGTTACAAAGGGTAATTTGACACTTGTTTTCCACAAGGGAGTAAATTCAATTAGAGCTGGCAAATCATCACCACTTGTTCCCACGAGATGCTTGCTATTTTTAGTTACAAATGGTAATTTGACACTTTTGTTTTTATATGGGAATGAATTAAATTAGACTGTCAACGTGTCAGAGGTGGTATTTTCTCTTTCTTTTTTCGGTAAACTAGTGTTGTTGTGTAAAAAGGGTTAACTAAATTGTCACTGTAAACACTCCCTTAAATGCTTTTATCTTCATAACCTTTTAATTAAAAAAATAACTCTTGCACGCCTTGCGTGCCTATGTTTTGATCATAGTACCACTTTAAGGTATCATGGTAGGTGGATTTTGACGAAAAAATAGATTTTATTTTTTTGCCGTTCGAATTGAGAAGACTGTGATAAATCTTTTGCAAAAAAAATGAGCACAAAAGCTTTTTTACTTTTTGAGATACGGAAAGAAACTATTTTTGAATCTCATTAACCCCTGACGGCGCGATGACAAGTTCCTGTCATCGCCAATTAAAATTCACCGCCGGTTGTCACGTGTAATGGGAATTGCGGTGTAATTTTCATTATACTGCAAACTGATCCGTGCCGACATCTGTCAGTGCCTCATCAAATCTTCTTACATGCGGTGATTTTTAACACCTCATCATAGAAATCGCATGAAACGTTTTTCGCCTTTTTCTCAATAAAGTAAAACTGCATATAAGGGTGAACATTTTTAGTTCGTTTACGCGCGTCTTCCGACAGAATTAGCTGAAAATTGGCAGCCACGTTCTAGGATAATTTGTTCGAAAAAGGGTGTTGAGCTTTGTTAAATTTCGCTTCCATTTCCAAGTTATGGCCTCTTTTGCAGAAAGGAACGTCCGCATTGACAATATCAAACTTTAGGAGGTTGTAAAGAAAAAACCAAACCACATCTGGAAAATCACAGACACCCTTTTTGAGGGTGATGTGTGAGAAAACATTTCCGATGTAAATCTCGCCAATCCGATAATTCACGCGCGGAAGCAAACCAATTTACTGGTAATCGAAGCAGTGTTTCTGGGGATTTCTTTTAATATCACTTCGTCATTGTCTTTTTAGAAATTTTTAAAGATATGATTGTATTCTATAACTATTTAGCTTTCAGAAAATGTATAGGTTGATGGGGTTTTCTTTGTAAGCGTCAGCGTAAGGGCGCAATTTCCAAACACTGTCAATCCACCTACCATGATACCTTAACATAGGCACACAAGGCATGCACGATTTATTTTATTGTGAATTTAAAGCCTCTGTAAGTAGCAGCATTGTGATTAGGTTAATCCAACAAGTAGCGGTTGCAGGATAACTGACTACTACAGTTGTAATGAGTGCCCTTTTAAATGTGCGCATACATGATTATGCCTAGGGCGTTGCTTGAAACGTGTGTACTATATTTTAGAAGTGTTATTCCATTTCCTAAACACACATTTAGCCTTGAGTAAGCATGAAACTGCAAATTCCTAACTAATGCGTAATACATTTTAGCACGTTCTACTGATACTAAAGCTATTGATTGTTACTAGAAAATGTCATAAAAGCAGGGGACGTTTCAAAACTAACAATAGTGATCTGAACTATGTCATTGAAATGAACACTGAAGTTCACTGGGAGTTACAAAGGAAAAGACGTATCGTGGAACTCGATGTGTTAGTGAAAGAGCTGGAGTGCAAAGAGTTGTGGAGCTTCACTCCAGTTGAACTGTTTTTGTGAAACGGTGTCGGGGTTGGGGAGTTTCCTTTACGTCACCTGCAACAACAGTGACTGTGGAGAGATAAATGTCTGCCACACAAACAAGGTCCATTGTTCAAGGGACAAATGAAGAGGAAGACCGATTTTCGATGTAAACACGAAATTGGCAGCGGGAAGGTTCAATTTCAGGCTTGCAAATCGAAGTATTTCTTGATAAAATAAAAGTTTTTGGTCAAAATTTTATTACTGTTCTTATTTTAAATTAAAACCTCGTTCATTTAGGTATGTTACACGCTGTAATAGGGCCAAGTCACGTTAACACGTTGTTGACTTCAATCAACATACCTCCCATCAGTCAAAGTACTTTCAAAGCAAGAGAACGAGAAGTTGGTCCTGCCATTGAGGAAATAGCGAATGCATCATGTACATGTAAAGAGGCAATGAAGGTGGAGAAGGAGTTCTGGAGGAAGGAGACAGAAGTAGTAGTTTTGATTGGAGCTTCCTACGATATGGGTTGGCAGAAGCGTGGCAAAGGACATGTAGTCTGACAAGTCTGATCGAACTACTCAAACCAGAAATTGCTGTTTTTATTTGTATTTTATTTTCTGGTGCAAACCATATGAAATGCTACTTAATGTTCTGACAGATCTGTATACAGTTAATACTACAGTATTGTGCAAAAGTAATGCAAGCGAAATGCGCGAATTTCGTTCACCCGAACTTTCCTGGAAAGTTCAAAGTTCACGCAAAAGTTTGAGTGACAATTCAAGGCCTTTTGAGCGAAATTTCCCTAGAACAAAGAACGGTATTTAGTCGAACTTTCGGTACGAAACGAAATTTCACTATGACAAACATCGTTTCACTAACTCAGTGCCCAAAATTCTGCATTAGACAGACACAACAATTCCTCACACGATCTATTTGATCTACCCATCACGTACCGTTCGCAAAATTTCCAGCAGGTTTTCAATGCAATGGACTTCAGTCACGTACAGAAAGAATGAGAATTACAAGTAAAACTTACCACGAGTGAAGACTTTGAATTTAGTTTCATTTGAGAAGAGACAAAACATAAGCCCATTTTGATCAGTGTAGTCCCCCTACTTCTTTTATTCACTCTAACAACTAAAAGACACATTTACATGGTAAGAACATGGTAAGAGACAAAAAAACTACAGTAACTTAAGAAATATGTATGCTTAAAGTTGAGCTAGGAGAATAAATGAACCTTGCGGTTTTCGAATCATTCCCCTGAATAACTCGAAGATCGTCAGATATCAGCTGTGTAGAGGCTTTACCACTGGGCACTTTAAATCAGTACACATGCTTTTGTCCACGAGAGTATCCAAATTAGTTCTTTCTGTTAGATCTAGTGTTCTAATACTGTTTTTTTCGAACTGTTCTGCTTGAGTCAGGTAATGAGTTCCAGAGTTTTGGTGCCGTAGGCTTCCACGATTTAAGGCCGTAAGTTGTAGTGCTGGCCTTAGGCCGCTTTAAAATGTCATTTCCTCTTAGATTGTATTTATTGTTTCTAAATCCAATCAGTTCTTTTATGCTTTTTGGTGCATGTTTGTTATTGATGACATTAAAGACTGTGCAAACTATTTTTACGAGGTGTTCATTCTCAAGTGATAGTAAATCTATTTTGTTGAGTAGTTCAGAGTAGGGCCTTTGTTTTGCGTTAAAGACAAAACGGAGGGCACGCTCGTTTACTTTTCCTAGCTTAGCAGTGGCACTTTTATTGCAGAAATGCCATGTCTCTGAGCAGTAGTTAAAGTGAGGGATGATAAATGCGAGGTAAAGACACTTTCTTGTTTCGAATGGAAGGATCTTTTTCATTCGCTTAAGTACAACAATCTGCTGGGAGACTTTTCTGCATATTTTAGCTATGTGCTTCTTGAATTTCATTTTGTCGTCCCCTGTAACTCCAAGCATTTCAAGGTCTTCAGTAACTGGAATGGCAATGTTTTCGCAATGGAACTGGGGCTTAACCTGGGTTTTTCCCATAACAATTGCTTGGTACTTTGAAGTGTTTCTTCTCATGCCGTTTTGCTCATACCATTGATCGACATGGGCAAGATCTGCATTAATCACTTCTTCAACTTTCTCCGGTGTACTGTCAGCAAAAAATATTTGCGTGTCGTCAGCGTACGCAGATAATCTACTCTGTTTGACAGCGTAAACAAGATAGTTCATGAATATGTTAAATAATAGTGGGCCCAGGACACTGCCTTGTGGGACCCCCACTGAAGTTTCTTTCCAGTTTGAAAACTTATCTCCTAATCTGACCTGCTGACGTCGATTTGCAAGGTAGTCATGAACTAAATCGGTAGTTTTGCCGTCAGCTCCATAGGTCTTGAGCCTGGCCACTAATAGTTCGTGTGGCAAGGTATCGAATGCCTTGGAAAGATCCATCGACATGATTCCAATGATATTATGTTTGTCCAAGAAATCAGCTGAAGTAACACCAAGAATGCGTGAAACTCTGCCTTCAGTGGCACAGTATTTTAATGTTTCAATCTTGGGTACACTAACTTTATGTGCGTTGTAGAAAATCAATGTGGCCGACAAATATTAACGCCTGCTTCTTTGTTTACTAAAATAAAAAATACAATTTTGCTCGCACTCACGGAAACTAGAATCACTGGCACTTCGGGGAAATTATCGTCTCTGGAACTAGTGCTTTTAGTTCAATAGAAAGGGTTGACCGTCACCCACTACATACGGCAGTGGTTTGAGGAGCAAGATTCCGGGAGCCATTGCGTTACACATTGTCGAGTTGTGAACGCAGACATCTTGTCTATGACGAACGATTCAAAACTATGACACGGGAAACAAGACAGCATTATCTCAAGAGAAAGTGCACTGTTCTGATCAAGCAAGATCAATGGCAGAATCATGGTCAGAATGAATGGCTTCACTGGCTCTCAAAGCTATACGTTTGTACAAATGGGTATTTTAATTTTTTGTCATTTGTCCAAGGATGCCACGATTACTCGCATTCTATAAACACCGATAAGTTGGAACTGAAATAAAAAAAAATGTTGTCCTGCAGTTTACGGTCCCCGAGTATCAAGCGATCATTAGCTTGATAGTTCTGCTCACAGGGTTAACTTTAAAAAGCTGCTGGCTTTCGTTAATTTTAAATGGATAAGCAAACCATTTAAACGTTTTCCCTAGATTGTTAAATGGATGAGCAAACTGTTTAAATGTTTTCGCTAAAGCGTTAAACAGATGCAATTTTTTTTAACAGATAAGCAAACCATTTAAACGTCTTCGCTAAAGCATTAAACGGATGCAAATTTTTTTAAACGGATAAGCAAACTGTTTAAACGCTTGCATGAACCATTTAAACAGATATAAATGGATTGTAAACAGTTTCGTTGTATAAACGGAAAAACATTAGTGTCCGTTTTCCCTTTTTTTGGATAGCTGCAGGAAGCATAATATCTCTAGACAAACATATAGCTTTCTTGAAGTAAGGCTACGGCATCTCCGAAGAAGAACGTACAACGACAAATATGATATCCGTGATAAGAATCTATCTTCTGTGCTTGCAAACAGTACTAACCACAGCCGTGCCTGGTGTCACAATATAGAATGCAAGTAAGCAACATGTTCACGGTAAATTTCATACATGTACCTTGTTCCTCAAAAGCAAATACTTTGAGACTTAGAAACATATCTACCGTTAGTAAATGGTTTGAACCCAGGAGTATCATTTCTCGTGGCTTGTTTGTGTTCAGTCAGTCTCATGTTAAGGTTTCTGGCAGTCTCACCGATGTAGGATCTTGTAAACTGCTCCATGTCTGTTGTTGGGTTCGTCCCTGTCTTCAACATGGGTCAGTAAGTGTCATAACGTAGTTGTAGGTTTGTGGGCAACACGGATGTTGTAGTGCTGTAGGATCTGTGAGATGGTCCCAGAAGTGCCCTTAATATAAGGTACATGTATAGTCACTGTAGTAACAGGTGTCGGGTTCTTGTTCATTGCGTCAGCTTTGGTAGGTCGGTAAATGTTTTGTCTAACAAAGTCAGCGTTCTAGTTGCTCTTGTGAAAAACACATACAAGGTATTTGTTTTGGTCACGTAAACTGTCCAGTGTGTCGCAAACTAGTTGCACTAGTCTCGTCCAAGTCTTTATTGTCGTGGCTTTGTGTGACGTCGGGTTGTAGGATGATTTGTCAAGTAATCTGTCACTATAGTGACTATACCGTATGGGGATGTCAACAATCACATTGCTGTACATCATCAACTAACAAACCACAACATTGACTGGGACACTGCTTTAACCTACAGTACAAACTATTTTCAATGACTGACTCTTGAAAGCTGGTACACTAACTTAGAACAAACACCTCTCAACAGATGTCAACAACTACCGGCGCCTTACAAACGACTTATTCACAACCCAAACAAAACCGACAAACGGACTTCTAACAGACCAACTTAATTTGACGAACTATACACGGACCTCAAACCGACCAATTTGACTAATAAAAGAAGGACGACAAACTTCACACGAGTCTTTCAGCCAATACCATCATGGCAAAAGTGACCAATCACTTTCAACGGACCAAACGTATAACATCATTGACTGACAAACACTATTCACTTGACTCTGAAGAAACATGTCGTCATTTAGCCATCTCCCAGTTAGAAAAAGGGGCAAACATGAAAAATGCGTGATTCATGCCATTTTAGCGCCTTTTTCATAGAAATATTTAATGCACAAGGAGCCAAAAAGTTTTGGTGACTGAAATACATGTACTTGTGCTGGCAACTGAATTTGAAAACTTACATGTAGGGGCCAGCCAGCACCAAGCTTTTTTCCTGACAGTGGAGCCCTGATGTATCTAGGTAATGAAGTCTATGGCTCGACGGCTCGACATTCACACATATCTACACATATCCACAAGGGCCAATGCATTTTTGTCCTCGATTTGCATCAAAGAAATCACTCTACTACTACTACTGCAACATTTTGCTCTGTCACCAGTTAAAAAAACTGGACATTTCACCACACCCATAGGTGCCCATGCCTTTCTAATCTGCAATCAACACTCAACTTGCACTGAAGGAATCATTTTATGTACAAAGCACTTCAGCGATATTTCTCTTTGCCACCAGTTCAAATAACTGGATGTTACACAAAGACATTAAGAAAAGAAACACCACACGCTCAAATAAATGATCTCAAATTCCTGTTGTTTATATTGAAAGAGCGTAGCTGCCTCTCTTGCATTGGCCAGAACCAATTTGGGTTGTGTGGCAGACTGAAAAAAACAATTCCATGTACAGCTGCAGATATGCCATTACATGGGTTGTACCACAAGAAGAACCTAAGTTCCCTGATCCGCACCCTGCTGGAAAACTGGGTAGAAAACCAGGCATGAATGGAGTGAACAAGTGGTTTCAGTATTTATTGCAGAGCTATCACATCACTAGCACAAAGAATGCTCACCTAGTCAAGAAAACTGCATACATGTAGTTGCTATATATTTCAACTTCGCATACATGTATCAATATGAGTGTTGCAAATAGTACAAGAAAACTGCTATAAGAAGAAATGATCAGGAAAAATTGGGGAGAGGAATTTCAACTTCAAAAGTTGGTTCATTTTTTTTTTCAGAGCTTACTTTTGAACTTTGAGCTTCAAAAAAGCTTCTTCTCGATGTAAAAGAGGAAAAACAGCATTGTTGTTTTGATAAATTCCACCTGTGGAAGTTTGAGAAAAAAGCTGTGGAAAGACCCACCTGTTGGCTCTTGTTCCCACAGTATTTCTCATTCTCCCAAACTTCCACTCATGTTTCTATCACTTGACAGAAACTCCTACTTCCAAAATAATACAACAAAACAAATAATCCTACATTGTATAAACAACACACTTCATTAACACTTCTGAAATACCATAACGTTTAAATAGAAACAGTGAAATATGATTTCAGTTCATACCTGTATCACTTGAAATACTAGGCAGTTCTTCCTTTGGGGGTGTCTTACATTTAACTACATTTCCTGAAAGTGGACTTGTAGCTCTCTCTTTACCATGAATGTAGCACTTTAGCCCTGTCAAAGGTGGTAGATTGGAGACCACTACTGTCAACTGTAGGAAAAGGTAAAAAAGACACCTTGCCTTGATTCATTTTTACTAAAGGAATTGGGGGGGGGGGGGGGGGTAAAGAAGTGACAGAGAGAGTCTTTATTTGCTGATTTAGGAAAAACGTCCATTATTTACTTAAAAACATACTGGGATCCATACTTCAACACTTGGGCCAAGAGGAACTTGTTCAGGTTTGACAGAGGCAAATTCCACACAATTAGACGAGCTTGTCACATATTGTAAAGGGTGTACATCAGCTTCTGGACAGACATGCCTTTGAGAGCATCTGCAAGTAATGACAAATATTAACTTAGAGTACCAATCTGAGTATATACAAGAAGCTAAAAAGACTTCGTAGGCTGCGTGGCACTTGTTACTACATAAATAAAAGTGATCAATGTTGGTGGAAGTGCCAAAATCTTAACAAATGTCCAGACGTTTCGGGACTGTGCCCTTCATCAGTGGAATGTTCGTTATGAGTCATAACGAACATTCCACTGATGAAGGGCACAGTCCCGAAATGTCTGGACATTTGTTAAGATTTTGGCACTTCCACCAACATTGATCACTTTTATTTACCAATCTGAGTGTCCATCAATTTTACTTTTCATACAAATGTCTGTAACATGATACTCTTGTTTTCTTGAAAACTTTAGAAGTACTGCAGGTAAATGGAAGAAAGTTAGACACCTTTCTCATTAAAAAATTTAAGAGGAAAGACAGTTGTGTTTCATTTGAAATGCAATGTCCATGTTACCAATAAACAAGAGCTAATTAATTATCCAAGTGGTCAAAGAATAGCACATTCCAAGGAATAGCACATTATTCTGTTGAAAGCATCACTCATAATAAATTCATAAATGATATTGATTAATATAATAAATGTATCAATGAGCAGTATTGAAGGTAAACAGCACTATTTGACCAAGAGTCATTATCCATGCCAATGAACAAGACCCTTCAAAGACTAATTAAATTAGTTTGCAGTTTTATTTTGCACCATCAAGCCTGCAGCAATACATGTATTTGGGAAGTTCACTCGTCAAAATAATTCTTTCTTCATTGAGCATATTCATACAGTTATCAAAAAAAGTCACATCTTGAAATGGCACCTAAACCTGATTCTATCTATATTTAAACAAAACTTTGTACACATCTCTAGCGTTTTGCTAGATATAAAGTAGAAGTGTCTTAATTATTAGTAGAGACTGTTAAAGGAAGAAATAAACAAGTCAATAAGTCATTTCTTGGTACTCTTTATTTGAACCAAGGTAAACTCATGGATCTCTTTTAAGAGTTAACACATGAAAACATCTCAACAAAATTAATGTTAACATAATCAATCAAGCCTCTGCGTATTTCTGGTATTATAAACTTTCATGTCTTCTTTTTTTCACATTTTTATTTACAGTTCAACAGTTTACATCAATTTTTTTTTTTACAAAAATAGGCTAAAATTTGATATATGGCTATTATGATTACATCAGTAGCTTAGGTTACACTACAAGAAAAGTACACAAGAAAAAAAAAGCAATAAGAACAAAGGACACAAAAAAACAAATGAATGAATGACTTTGTGATTACAAAGAGCAAATCAAGTTAAATCATTTCTTTGGTTACTTACTTATTTAATCTATTTACATATTGATTTGATTTCTGGCCAGGGTTAAATATCCATTTCTTTTCAAAATAATCCTGCTTATTTATTTTACGTTCAGTTTTAAATTTTTTAGCTATTTTGTTCTGATAACCTTTAATTTTAGGATGTATTTGGTTTCTTCTATAGTCCCACAAAAACAGCTTACCAATAATAATTAAGTAATTCAGTTAAAGGGCATTGCATATACATTATACAAAATATAACATTCTGCAAAGAAAGACAAACCTGTTGATTTGATAAAAAACACCAATAAGATTCAAATCATTCCAAAATTGCCTCGAGTAAGGGCATTGGTAAAGAATATGGTACAGCCTTACAAAAGGTACATACATCATCAGTTCTGTAACCGATTTTGAATAATTTTCTATTTGTGTAGAGTATAATAATTATACTCTACACAAATAGAAACATTATCCATAAATGGAAAAGCGATTTTAACCTTCTGTATGATCATTTGAGATAATTTTTTCTTTTACCTCATTCTGTTGCACTCAAATCTTATGTTAAGGCTTTCCAGTATAGAGTGCTTACCAAAATTTATTATTACTGGAAAGCCTTAACATAACATTTGAGCGCAACAGAACGAGGTAACAGAAAAAATTATCTTAAATGATCATACAAAAGGTTAAAATCGCTTTTCCATTTATGGATAATGTTAGGAGACAGTGATTTTCTGTGACAAGAAGTGATGTCTTTCGATTTCATAGCCATAGTCATTTTTGGGGAAAGCTGCAATGAAGTTAACCCTATGTAGACCTCCAACCCATGAGACAAGGCCAGACCACAACGCCGGGAACTACATGCCCTACTCTTTTCAATAAGTGTGTGGGTTCTTTAACGTCTCCTGCTAACAATGTAAAACTGAAGATGCAGGAGACCAGGTCTACGGTTTATAGTCTATATCCGAGAAGACTTGAACATCTAACCATTTGCAGATCAAATTACAGAGGCAGCACATTCTGCTCAGTTATTTTAAGACCCTGAGTGTTGGTCCAGTCTGGGGCTGAAATCATCAACCTTCTGCAAAGCAGACTGGCGCTCAGCCAACTGAGCTAACCAGGCATTGGCTTATTTCTTTTTCTTTGTATCAAAAATGAAGGAAATGTTAACGGCGAAGATGTGTAACTGCCTTATAAAAAGTCAGGTATAGACTGTTGAAGGCAAAATAGCCGAAAGAGTCGTTACTGCTTCAATTAAATAAGAGATTATTTGCATAGACAATTTCAGATTCATCATAACTTTTAAAATATAACAGTTTTTTATCCATTTGTATTTCTTTATTATTCCAAATGATTCTTCGCCAATTGCTTTCTGTAGCAAATGTTCCATGGAACTGTAAATAAAAAAAATTCAATATATTTGTTTCAGCAAGGCTAGTCTTAAAGTCTCTAGATTGATCAGTTCCAAGCCACCTTCCCCATATTCATTTATTGCCAACACACACCTTACTTTGTCTGTGTCTTTCCATAAGAATTTGAATAGTAATTGATTTAACTGTTTCAACAGTTCATTTGGTGTTGATAGCAGCGCACATATACAAACAAATTTGGGGATTAGAAAGGATTTAATTACTGTCAACTAACCATAGATAGATAAACCGCTTAAGGACCAAATATTGATAAGTTTTTAATGTTAAGCAGTAAAGTTCTTTTCTCTGAGCAGTTTTACATAAAATGTATAATAAACTCTGAGGGCTTTTAAATTGTAAGTAAGTAATGTTGTGCAGCAGAAATGTCATAAATTATGTAGCAAGTCATGTTTGTAAGCAAGTAATATGGTGCACTTTGAGTAGGTCAATATGTAAAAAACTTTTTGTAAGTGATAATAATGTAAATAGTGCAGTAAAAACCCGCATGTAAGAACCTAGAAAATTAAGAACCTCCTGGCAGAAATTTGCTACTTTAATACCCCAAAATATAAGAACCTGTTTAGCCAAAAAAATTCCAACAGGTTTTTATATGTGGGGTTAAACTATTTTATTTATAATATTTTACTAAAAAGGTTGTCTTTAGAGATCAAAAAATTGCACAGTGAAACTAAAAATGCACAATGTATGTTAAATACAATTAAAAGAAAGTATCATTTGCCTGTATCATCTTGCAGCTCATTTTTATATAAACCAGTACAGAAGACACAAAGCCATTTCTTGTTGCAACTTTAGATCTGGCATTTTCTGATATTTGAAATATCAAGATGACAAGTTGGTTCCCTTTTCGTTAGACATGTTACCAGTTTGTCCAAGTAGTTTGAATTTCCTGTCAGTCTATAATACACTGGAATCTCAAGTCCTTTCCCTTCTCCTCTGTTGTACCGGACACCAATGCATTCAGCTTCAATATCCCCATAGTCAGCCAAAAATCTACTAAAAATCTTGGAGAGCTTCCTTGGGACATGTCCAACTAATAGTTGAGCCTCATTTTTAACAGCAATGGCATATTTGTCATGAGCATTGTTGTCTTCTCTTTCACAAGCTAGCACCTCTCCAATGGTTACAGAAGCATCCACAAAATAAGCATGATAGCCACAAACACTAGACTTTATAAATACTTCATACTCTTCTCCCATAGTTTGATGAACAAACTAAGAATACAACTTTCAACTTAAGTCACAAAAATGGAATGCTTATGCTTGATTTATGCAGCTGTAGCTTAAGTTCAAGCCAAGTTCGGGCCACATCGACAGACAGATTTGCAAGGCGTTCCTTGTTGTTTTCCACAAAATGACCGCTGACACACTAACTACATTGGCATGCCACCTCACATTGGTTTACATGTGCGAGATTTCAGCAAAATGAATAGAACTTTATTCGACTGCGGCTTTAAAAAAGAAGTGGAATTAAAGAATGGAAAGCTGTATGATGTCACTGCAACGTTACCAAAAGCTGTCCAGAAGCAAACTTATGACTCTAAGCATGGAATTTGCAGTCAGATATTCTTTCGTAGACAGCATTTGGAAATGCACATCAAGTTTAAACATCCTGCTAAAGCTGACTTGCAAAATGGTCATTCTGTTGGCCAAAGTGGGAGTTCAGCCGCTTCAATTTCCAACAACAGCTTTGTTGTTTTATGTTTGCAAGGAAATAGTCAGTCAGAAGAGAGAATAACACTCGATAAGCAGAAGATAGCCACCGAGAACCAGCATGGAAGTAACAAGCAAAAGTCTTACACAGTAGAGTTCAAGAAACAAACCCTTGACTTATTGGACTCTCTCACCAATGCAAAGAACAAGTGGAAAAAAGTGGCTGATGAAAAGCAAGTGAGTAAATTCCTGGTTGTGAAGTGAAACAAAGCAAGGGAATCAATTTTAGCAGAAATTGCTAAATGGTCATTCTGTTGGCCAAAGTGGGAGTTCTGCCACTTCAATTTCCAACAACAGTTTTGTTGATTTATGTTTGCAAGGAAATAGTCAGCCAGAAGAGAGAATAACACTCGATAAGCAGAAGAAAGGCACCGAGAACTGGCGTGGAAGTAGCAAGCGAAAGTCTTACACAGTAGAGTTCAAGAAACAAATCCTTGACTTATTGGACTCTCTCGCCAATGCAAAGAATAAGTGCAAAAAAAGTGGCTGATGAAAAGCAAGTGAGTAAATGCCTTGTTGTGAAATGAAACAAAGCAAGGGAATCAATTTTAGCAGAAATCGCTAAAAACAAACAAAAGAGAAATGCAGGCGGTGCAAGAGAAGCAAGACACAGGAGACAAATGGTTGGCAAGAAAGCCCAGAAAAGTGAGAAATACTCTTTGGCTGCTAACCTTCTCATTGCTGAATTTAAGCTGAGGCGAGCAAAGGGCAGCAAAATATCTAAGCTTTGTATATATCTAAATATTTTTATCTAAGCTTTGGCTTAAGACTAAAATGCAAAAGAAAATAGAGAGCTGTTATGGGAAAGAAGAAGCAGATAAATTTAAGGCAAGCAAGGATTAGCTAGGCAAAACCTTCCAAAGTGCCATCCCAACACGTTTAATGGAGATCCAACGCTCTTTCATCCCTGGAAAGCTGCATTCAAAGCTATGACATTGGACAGCAACGTTTCGTCTGTTCAGGAGGTCAATTACCTACGCAGACTTACCAGCGGCGAAGCTCAAAAACTTGTTGACAATTATCGGAAACGAAAGCAGCGTGACCCCAGCAGGCTGTTAAGCAGTTTATGGGCAGAGTTGGAGAGGCGCTTCGGAAGCGCGGCTGGGATAACAAGAGTGTTGTTAGAACGCATGGACAAAACAGCCGCATTTAGCGATGGACAAAACGGAAAACTGCATGAGTTCCCCCACCTTTGCGCGGACGTGGAGAGTCCAATGAGCTATCTTCCCGGCTTCAGTTACCAGTGAAGGAGAGCTTCACCGAGGGGAATCAAGGTACAGAAAGCGACGTCTTCCGAAACACTCAGGAAGACAACGACATCAGCCTATCCTGTGAAGATAGGAGGTTTCTGGAGATAATGGAGGTGAACATTCACAGGAACGATCATGGAAACTGGGAGATGCCACTCCCTTTCCACCATAAAGATGTTAAGATGCCAAACAACTGGAGCTAAGCAGTAAACCACTTGAACGGCCTAATTGTACCCTACGAAGAAAGCCCCAATTGGAGAAAGACTACATGGAGTTTATGCAGAAGATCCTCGATAAGGGCCATGCCTCTCCATTCCCTCCAGAGGATATCAGAGCGAAGTCCCAATCCGGAAAGTCTGGTACCTTCCGCATTTCGGTGTCTATCACCCGAAGACTTCCGCCGAATATTCAGATGTGTCCCTGAATAAAGAGCTGCTTCCCGGCCCAGATCTTATGAACAGCCTCTTGGGAGTACTCATTCGATTCAGAAGGGAGACAACCACCATCATGTGCGATATTGAGCAGATGTTCCACTCCTTTCACGTGGACCCAAATCATAGAGACTTTCTACGCTTCCTGTGGTTTGAGGACAACAAACCTGGAAGACCAGTAATGGCCCCAGTCCAGCCGTAGCTACCTTCGGACTCAGAAAGACAGCCACTGACGGTGAGGAGGAGTTCAGAGGGGATGCCATGAAATTCGTTCATTGCAATTTCTACGTCGACGACGGCCTAGCGTCAACACCCACTGCAAAACAAGCTATCGCACTTGTCACAGCAACCCAAGAGATGCTTTGCACAGCGAATTTGAGACTACAAAAGATCATCTTGAATTCAATCGAAGTGATGGAGGCCTTCCCAGTGGAGGACAGAGGAAAGGGAGTACGCGACCTGGATCTACGAGGTGACAGCTTGCCAGCACAGAGTTCGCTTGGAGTATTCTGGGATCTAATGAACCACAGCTTCACCTTTCAAGTAACCTTGCCCGACAAGCCGTTCACGAGAAGGGGCGTACTATCCATTGTAAACTCGATCTATGACCCACTAGGCCTGGCTGTCCCAGTACTACTGGAGGGCAGACTGTTACTTTAGAAATTGGTAGTAGTCATGGGCAAGAGTAAAAACAATGACAAGCCCCTGGGATGGGATGACCCTCTCCCAGACGCTCTCCTGGCACAGTGGCAACATTGGCGCAACTCATTAGCTGATTTGGAGAAAGTATCAGTTCCCCACTGCTACCACCCAGAAGGATTTGGCAGAATTGTTAGGAGAGAGATCCACGCTTTCTCGGGATGCAAGTGAGGACGCCACCAGAGCTGCCATTTACCTGCATCAAGTTAACGCCAGAGGAGAAAACTGTACAGCCCTAGTCTTTGGTCAGTCTAGAGTAGCACCTGTCCAGATTACTAGCATTCCCCGCCTAGAACTGTGCGCCACTGTACTAGCAGCACAAGCGGTCGACAAGATCATCAAGGAGATAGACATAGAGATGGACGAAGCCACCTTCTACACTGACTCGAAAGTCGTCCTCACATACATCCAGAATGAAAGCCGAAGATTTTATGTTTACGTCGCAAACCGCAAGATTTCAAGTCCAGGGCAGTGGACTTATGTTGACACAAATGAAAACCCCGCGGACCTCGCTACGTGTCCCTTGAACACACAGAAGCTTGCTGAATCGGAGTGGTTAACTGGTCTAAAATTCCTAAAAACCAAGTTGAGTTCACGAAAGGTAACACTGGAGAAAATACCATTAAGCGTAAGTGACCCAGAAGTCTGAAAAGAAGTTGTAGCCTTCACCACACAATCAAGCAAACGCTGTGGTCTCGGAGCTGAAAGGTTCTCACGCTTCTCGAGCCTCCACTCACTGCAGCGCGCCATCGCCAACCTGATTGTCTCAGTCAAAGAATTTAAGCGGAGGAAGAACGGAACCCAGGGAAGCAAGGGTAAATGAACTTCAGCAAGCAATCACAGTTATAGTCCACACCGTCCAGAACGACTCCTTCAGTCCTGAGCTGAGCTCTACGGTCCACAGTGGTACCGAGCCAGTGATAGCAAGTCGTAAGGAGACCGTCGAGAAGAAGCGTACTTCAAAAGGGTCGCCGCTTTATCAGCTAGACCCATTTGTCGATCCTGATGGTGCTGTGCGAGTAGGAGGCCGTTTACGGCAAGCACAACTGGAATACGGAGAGAAGCATCCAGCCCTTCTACCCAAGGGCCACCATGTCGCCAATTTGGTAGTATGTCACTACCATAATCAAGTCCACCACCAAGGACGTCAAATCACACATGGAGCTATTCAACAAGCCGGCTACTGGTTCATCAGAGGCCACAGAGCAGTAGCTAGAGAATTAAGCAAGTGCGTTATGTGTAAGAAGCTTAGAGAGCCGTTAATAGATCAACGTATGGCCAACCTGCCTGCTGACAGAACTGAAGTCGCCCCGCCCTTCACCAACATAGCCTTTGATGTTTTCGGACCTTGGATGGTACGATCAAAGAAAACGCATGGAGGAGCACCCAATTCAAAACGATGGGCAGTCGTATTCACTTGCTTAAGCAGCAGAGCTGTCCACATCAAAGTGCTAGAGTCCATGGATACGAGTTCGTTTATCTGTGCCTTAAGAAGATTTTTCGCAATTCGCGGCACCGCATCCCTTCTAAGGTGCGACCGTGGCACGAACTTTACTGGAGCAAAAGCAGAGCTGGATAATGCACTCGCAGAGCTGGATCAGCATAAAGTGGAGATATACGTTCACAAGCAAGGGTGTGAATGGCTGTTTAACCCGCCACATGCCTCACATTTTGGAGGAGCATGGGAGTGGCAAATAGGGACAATCTGCCGCGTATTGGACGCCATGTTTGCCGAGCTCGGGGGCGCCCAGTTGACTCACGAACTTCTTGTGACCCTGATGGCTGAAGTAACTGCTATTGTCAACGCCTGTCTCATAGCTTTGGTGCCTACAGACGTAGACTAGGCTCGATTTCCAGCCGCTGTTCAGGAAACGAGCCCGTGCTCCTCCCCCGAACTCACGGCTGGACTCGTCTGGTAGCCTTTGTTAGTTTCAACCAACCGAAGCAGTGCCCGCAGAATTTCGTCGGGCATAATTTTCACGCATAATTATAATTATCAGACTATAATTTCAAAATGGCGGCGGAAGGCGGGTTGACAAGTGAAGCCATCATGTGGTGCGAGAACGATCAACAGTAGGAATAAACTTAAACAGCGAGCGCGAGAAACATAAGCTCGATCAGATATATGCAAGAAACATAAGAACGACTAGACAAACATATGGCTTTCTCGAAGTAAAGCTAAGGCGTCTCCGAAGTATAATGTAAGAGGACAAATATGATATCCGTGATAATCTACAAACTGTACTTGCATGCAGTTTTAATCAAACAGCCGGGCCCGGTGTCACACTATATGATGCAAGTAAGCAACATGTTCACTGTAAATTTCATATTGTCCCTCGAAAGCAAATTCTTGGAGACATAGCGTGTTCTACGGTTCTCGTTTGTTTTAATTATTCTACAAGTCTAAGTTTCGGCGATTTCTCTTCATTAAGAATTTGACGAAGGGGCAGAGACCGCTACGAAATTGACGTACTATGTTTTAAATTAAGAAGCGACAATTAATCGTCCAGATAATTCTGCATTAACGACAACAGCAAGGGTTGTGAAAGCCAAGCACGATCTCGCTCACATTGCTTTACAGCAGGTAAATCAAAGCAAACCATAATGAACCTTAATCAATTGCAATCCACGCGAAAAAGGACGACAGCACAACGGTGTCACAATCTCGCGTGTTATTCGTGACGCAATACATTCTGGTAGAAGGCGCAATGCATTCTGGTAAAAAACGCAATGCATTCTGGTAGAAGGCGCAATGCATTCTGGTAAAAAGGCGCAATGCATTCTGGTAAAAAGTGATGAATTCGAGAATCGTACTCCCTTTTAAACATTCTTCTTAAATCCTGTTTATGTTGCTGCTCGCTCGCTACGCAGCAATGAACATTTCTTTTCTTTTATAAATTGTGGTTAAAAACAATTGTGTTTTCAGAGGACGCAAATGCAGTGCCTAACAATTATCACTACGACGTTTGATGTTTGTTTGATATGAATCGTGCAAATGATCGATGTATATCTTATGTTGGACAGTCCCATCGATTTGCCAACGAACTGCAAAGCAGCAATCGTTTCACACGTCCGGTTTCTTACGCATAATATATACCATATTAAGCACTTCAGTGATTCTCGAGAGAAACAAGATGCATCTCAAGAGAAACGAGAAACGTCTAGAGAGAAACAAGATGAGAGGTGGTAACTTACCTTTGAGCAGTACTGTATGTAATACTGTCAAAGGCATTTTCCCACAAAAAGAACTTGATCTTGTCCAAGTCACTGCTTTTAAAAATGTTGGGTGTCACTTATGACAGTTGCTTTAATTGAGTGATCTTTGCGAGCACGTCTGTTATCTAAGCTGCGTTGTTCTGTGGTACTGGAGAACAGGTGGCTACAGGTGACGGAAAGTATGTTGGAAGATTTCCACACAACCCTCTCCGCATGGTAGGTTGGTACTCTGACTTTGTTGTAGAGACTGCTGGAATGACTGGGAAACTGAATTCCAGAACTAAACTTGGCTGTAGTGTACACTGGTGATATTTGGTTCAAGTCTCTATCAGTTTATTGAACGGATGGTACTGGTGGTGTGCAAAGCAAGATTGGAGGCTCCGATTGTGAAGGTAGCTCAACAAAAGGAGTAGATGACAATGATGTGATCAATACACCGTTTGCTGTACAGGTCTCTTGTGTGGTAGGTGGTACAATGGCAGCCTCGGATGTGAAGGTCAGTTTGGTTTCCTCATTGTTGTTAAGAAAGGCATTGATCGAATCATGTACAGTGGTGGGTAGTAGAGGTTGTTGTTCATCATCTAGATTGTTCTCTTCATCGATTGCCTTTTTGTAGACAACTTCTTGGAATGCAATTTGTTCAAGTTCCCTCTAGATCTTCAACTGCTCTACCTTGCTCTCTTGTTCTGCAATGACTGATGAAAACTTAAAGTGCAAATAACGCCCAAAATGTTTTTTCACTCATACAAATTTCCTTATTTTTCTGATCGACACTGCAAAAAATTAGCATTGTACCTATTTTGGTTAATTTTGTACAATTAGCCCTTTCCATGCCCATGACCGAGCAATAGCAAAGAATGGGGCGACTTGGCCTGTGACATCATTGAAGGACTAACAATGTTTTGCTTCTAAGAAGAATGTAGGCGAACATGCAACACTGCCATTCAAAATTGTTGCAGAATGAAAGGAATATGTGTTTTGGAGGGATTTGAATTGCAGCATGTTTAAGAGACAGCAATCCTCTTCATTCAATACCTATATCCCAATGACACTTGTCCAGGAGCAAGAAAGAAGCAAGAAAAAGCAGTGTGCAAAGTCGGACATCGAGCAGTTCATTGATCTTGGGTTTACCGCTACTGTAAAAACTTAGGATTTTCATGGCCTGTACATTCTTCTAGTGCAAAGCTTGATATTGTCAAGGTTGATAAGACACAAATGGTTGAGACAAGCTGGGAGCCATCTGACTGTTCAATTCAAACAAGCCTCAACTGTCCCAGACCAAAATAATGGAAACTACTGTAGGTGAGATAACTATTTGGCAAATTTTACGCATCAAGTTTTTTCTGCCCTCGAAATAGATAGCTTTCTAAATGAATAATAAACGGCACAAACGCCCTACAACGAGGTGATTTAGATTACTGAAGCTTAGAACTGCAGAACTAGCTATGTATTCGTGGACTTCATATATAACCACACACACAGGGTTGACAATCGGTGCTTGACTTTCTCATCTGCATACACAATTGTTTTGTTCTTTGAGCAACAAAATATATGTCACTTAAAAACTTAAAACAAATCAAGCATTGATAAGTATATGAGGAAAGTAAAATAAACCATTTAGATTTGACTTAACCGACATTAGTAGCGTATGTATAAAAGACTTTCAAAACAAAAGAACATATTCATTTAACTGATACCACACTGAACCTTTTTTCAAGATCTTGTCAAAGGATTTTTCATTACATTAGTCTTGTCAGGATTAATCAAAAGTGAATTCTCGCAGTACCAATGGAATATTTCCAAAAGGTCTTGAATGAACGCATTACTAGCGTCAGTAATATCACGAGGAGGAAGAGATAAAACTTTTGTGTCGTCCACGTAGCCTGAAGATTTACAATGCTTAGGAACCGACAATAAATTGTTAACATACACTGTGAACAGTACGGGACCTAAAATAGAGCCTTGGAGAACCCCAAAATTTAAAGGTAATGGATCAGAAATGGCATTCTCGATCCTCACAAATTGACTGCGCTTTGACAAGCAACTCTCAAACCAGGTCCAAGCGGTAGTGGAGATGCCGATTTTGTGGAGTTTCATAAGTAGGCGCTCATGCTGAATGCTGTCGAAAGCCTTCGACATATCTAATAACACAATCAATGAAATTTTCTTCTCCTCCATGTTCTTTAAAATGTCATCTGTAAATTGAAGTAGAGTTGTCTCGGTAGAGTGGGATTTACGATTACCGCTTTGAAACTTTGAGATTTTTCCAGAGCGGTTCAGAAAATCAACAAATTGACAATGGGCGAGTCTTTCGCATACCTTCGATAAAATTGGAAGTAAGGAAATAGGGCACTTATTCAGTAGATTAGCCAAATGGTCCGACAAATTGTCGTTCGTGACTTGCAGCATGGCAGGCTCGGCTAGACTGGCAACCCGCACTTCAAAATCAAAAAAATATATACAAAATATGTATACATCATAGCTGTCCTAATTGTAGCTAGACTCCAAATTGTATTGCTAGATGATACAGTTCTTTCGTTTCTTGTCCATTTTTGATAAAATATGAAGCAAAAATACCCCAAAGATGTTTTCACAGCGCATGAAACCCAGTCAAACATCTCTCGAGTGTTTTGAGCCTTGTCCTTTGATGACGTCACAAGAAGCCCGACCCAGATCCCACTATGCTTGGTTGTGGGGCAGAAAATAACAACTTCAAATGCCTGTAGAATCGCAGGGATTTTATCAAACAAGATAATTTTTTTCCCTAAACTAATAGATTTCATTAAACAAAAAAAATTGGGGGGTTAGTCGCACTTTGAGTTTCTCTTGCAGAGCAGCTTTTTTAGCAGAACAGGCAAGAAATGTCTCTCTGCATGAGCTTCTGCTAGACCCCAATTTTGTAGATCGAGATGTTCCTGATCACTGTGACCTCGCGAGTGAACGGCCTGGGCATCATCTTCAAGCCGATTAATTTCCTGTACAGCGGTAGATTGAATTATTTTCCAAGTGTCATATATATGTTTGTGGACTTCATCTACCTCTAGTTTTGACTGGGGTCCCCACCCTCGACAAAATGCTTAGACCCTCCTTTGTTGGAATCTGTAAACATGCGGGCAAATTCTCTTTCTATCAAACCCTTAACATAGGATACGGTTATTTTGTTGTATTTCACACACAGTACCACTCCTTTGCAGTATGTTATGGCAACAAAAAACTTTGCCACTCTGCCACCAGACCCACACTGAGAACCCTTTGCTGTGCATCCAGGGGCCAGTACTTCGTTTCTTTTCACCAGGTGCATCCCGAGGCACCAGCACTTGGTCTGTAGGCTTAAACTTATGTATAAAACTGACGACATCCAAAAAAGCAGTCGAGGACTGCATGTGGTTACCTTGGATATAGAAAATCAAAATGGCTTTCAGGCCAAATTATGATACTTGAATTGCATCAAAAAGATTTTGAGAAGTTTGTACGTTCGTGACACAGCATACATTTTGCAACTATCACTTATTTACAGATAATCATTAAGCTTAAGCTTATTTAGGTAGAACACTTGAGAGTTTTGATTGTTACTACTGATAAAGAAATAAGTTGCAACCAATAACTGAATGTGTTATGTACATGTACTTCAGAGTTAAAGATCTATCAGTAATCAACTTAATTTCTATCACATCAGACAAAATCCACATTTTATTTATGTCTCCTCGCCTTTAAAATTATCCTAGCAAGTCAAAGGCTATTCTGATATCTATTGTTCTGTTCTTAGGACTTGAGTTATTACAAACATCTTTATTCAAACTTTATCCGACGATCATGCATGTATGAACCCAGTTTGATTGCCTACGAAAACTACCCAAAGAATTTGGTTACACTGACGGCCTACGAAAACAATCCGAAGATTAGGGCTACAGACAAATTTACTTACAAAGACAATGACATTAGTAGCTAGGCCTCTTCGGCTATCTGTTCGGTCGACAAGCTGTTATTGTACTCACGTTTGATCTTTCATGGAAATTTTAATCTCTTTTTCAGACCTTGATCTGTCAGGACACCCCGTTGTACTGTTCAGAAGGAAACATGTCTTGGACCGACGCATGCTTCCTGCATAACTCACTTCACAGTAAATTTCTGATTTCCTCAATAAAGGGATTTCTTGCAGAAGTAATCGCTTTTCCCCTGCACCCAATTTTCATGGCCGTCTGATAGCTTTTTTCTTTTGGTGCTCTTGATTGCTTTCATAGGTTTTACCTTCCTTTAAAATATGGTATAGTGAGACATGGGATATGTGTAACCACTGAATGATCTGTTTGGCACTTAAACTTTACCATGCCTTTAAGGTATCATGGTAGGTGGATTGACAGTGTTTGGAAATCTCGCCCTTACGCTGACGCTTTCAAAGAAATCCCCATCAACCTATACATTTTCTGAAAGCTAAATAGTTATAGAATACAATCATGTCTTTAAAAATTTCTAAAAATACAATGACGAAGTGATATTAAAAGAAATCCCCAGAAACACTGCTTCGCTTAAATTGGTTCGCTTCTGCGCGTGAATTATCGGATTGGCGAGATTTACATCGGAAATGTTTTCTCACACATCACCCTCAAAAAGGGTGTCTGCGATTTTCCAGATGTGGTTTTTTTTTTTTTTTTACAACCTCCTAAAGTTGGATATTGTCAATGTGGACGTTCCTTTCTGCAATAGAGGCCATAACTTGGAAATGGAAGCAAAATTTAACAAAGCCCGACACCCTTTTTCGAACAAATTATCCTAGAACGTGGCTGCTAATTTTCAGCTAATTCCGTCGGAAGACGCGCGTAAACGAACTAAAAATGTTCACCCTTATATGCAGTTTTACTTTATTGAGAAAAAGGCGAAAAACGTTTTGTGCGAGTTCTATGATGAGGTGTTAAAAATCACCGTATGTAAGAAGATTTGATGAGGCATTGACAGATGTTGGCACGGATCAGTTTGCAGTATAATGAAAATTACACCGCAATTCGCATTACACGTGACAACCGGCGGTGAATTTTAATTGGTGATGACAGGAACTTGTCATCGCGCCGTCAGGGGTTAATGAGATTCAAAAATAGTTTCTTTCCGTATCTCAAAAAGTAAAAAAGCTTTTTTGCTCATTGCTTTTGGAAAATATTTATCACAGTCTTCTCAATTCGAACGGCAAAAAAAAAAAAAAAATCTATTTTTTCGTCAAAATCCACCTACCATGATACCTTAAGAAGCGAACATACATGTGTGTACGTGCTTCACCAGAAATTTTTGCCTTAAAGCTTATTCTGCCTTGTTCATCTTCTGTTTTGCACCTTTGTGATGTCATTACTCAAATGCAATAATCACAATATTTACGTGCTAATTAATTTCAGGTAACAGAGAACAGTTCAAATGTGATCACATGACTATTTAGAATGCCGTTTCCATTAAATGACGGTTTTTAACTTTCAGACAATGGGCGACAAAAGTGTTAAGACACTTTGCTACTTTGAAGTAGCAGTACCTAAGGCAAATTTCCCCCCTCAACTCTACAATACTACCCCCCCCCCCCATAACAATGTTTGATTTCCTGTCTCTAGAACTTGCCTTCCTGTAAAACATTAAAAAGGAGGAGGGGGTCGCTTTCAATGCAAGTGGAAATATTGCAATAGGCACTCGCCTCAGTTTAACTGTATCAACTACTTCCTTGGTCAGGGCTGTTAACCTATGAAATTGTTGTTAAGTAAACATAGGGTTTTATGGTTTCTCATTCCTTAAGCTTTCCATCCTATAGGCGGATTCATGCTGACGTCATTGTTTACATTTTTGCTCATTTGCATACAGCTTTCCATACAGAAGGAAACATGTTAGATATGAATTGACTTCAGGCAGCTAAAGAGCTAGTGATGGGTTTTCCGCAGGTGTTTTGCAGGTTCTGTGGGAAAACCCATCACATTCTTTCACTTGGCGTGTTCTCTCCTCAGCACAAACATTCCACAAGCGCAGGATCGTTGAGGGGCTAATGATCCAACAATTCCGCCCCAGCCTGAACAAACAAGTTATTTCTTATGTTTCCAAACTTTTCCCTTCGGGAATTACATAAGATATATATGCATGTGCGGACGGTCATCATTTTTAACCCTGATGATGGCAAACAGCTGAAAACGTTTGGTTTGAACAATTTTTAATTAATTTGTAACTATTTCTTAACTTTTAGCCTTGTAAATAGAACATATTTTACAAAAGCGAACATTATGGACATCGATGAATAATTTGTTTGTAAAATTCAGGAAGATGGCCATTAAGATCAAGAAGGTTGTAGTCATAATTACATTGAAAGAGCTCCGTGTGCCAACAGTAGAGACAGACGAGTTAGCTCAGTTGGTAGAGCACCGGACTGCCGTGCGGGAGGTTGCGAGTTCAAACCCCGGCCGGACCAACACTCAGGGGCTTTAAAATAACTGAGGAGAAAGTGCTGCCTTTGTAATAACATCTGCAAATGGTTAGACTTTTCAAGTCTTCAAAAAATAAGGACGATAAAACGTAGGCCCCATCACACAGTACTGGTGTGGGACGTTAAAGAACCCACACACTGTTCGAAAAGAGTAGGGGACAACGTCCCCTGTGTGATGGTTTATCACTCATTCTGTTCTGGGGGCAACTGTTAATTGTACTATTCTCTCTAATAAGATTGTGAACTGCGTGGCTGCAATTTGCGCCTAAATAAGCAGTCTGGCAAAGTCCCCCACAAAGTGTTGTAAAGCGCTTTGAGAATAAGGATAAAGCGCTATATAAATGCTGTATATTATTATTATTATTATTATTATTGTTATTGTTGTTGTTGTTGTTGTTGTTGTTGTTGTTGTTGTTGTTGTTATTATTATTATTATTATATTATATTATTACTGTTATTACCCAAGTTAGTTTTAAAGCCTTATCGAAAAAAACAAAATCTTTCATGCCAAGACCGCCATCCAATTTATTTTTAATTAGGGTTGCCTTTTTATTTTGGCGGGTTTTTGCTTCCAGATAAAATCGAGCACTATTTTATTGACCCCTGTTGCAAAGTTTTTTGGAGTCTCCATAACACTGGAGATGAATACAAGTTTGAAGAGGACCGAGCACTTAAGGTTTTCTTTAGGGAACCTAATTTTTCAAAGAAATTTTTCTTACGAGACAATTCAATATCATAAGTAAAATGCACCCCAAGCGCCTTAACAGGATCATCACTAATTTGGAGGTTGCAAATTGCGTCTTTCCTAAGGCGCATGAAGCCAAGCCATTGCCCAATTTATTTTTAGGCCAGAGCACTTTTCAAACAGCGAAGGCAAGTCAAATAAATTAGACATAATTGCGAGAGCTTGATCTCTTCATTTTCCTGGATATGTATGCCCTTGATGTCTTTTAACCATCTTATACTTTAGGCGAGAAGCTCCATAGGAATAGCAAAAAGTATGCCTGAACGGGCACAACCCTGATGGACACCGCGTTCTAAGTAGAAGTGTTTAGAGGCAATGCCATTGTTAATGATGCAACTAGAGATGTCTTTTAAGAACAAGCTGATCCATCGCCGGAGGTTTGGTCCAAAGTTGAAAGATTCAAGGCAATTTTTGGATAAAGTCCCATTCAATTGGATCAAGAGCTTTTTCAAAATCTAGGAAAACAGCTATACCTGGTATATTTTTTATTGTAGAGAAATCCATTGTGTCTGCTATTAGTCTGATACTTTCTCCAATGAATCTATCCTTTACGTAGCCGGACTGACAAGGGTGTATTATGCTTCGAAAGACCTTTTCCACGCGAAGAGCAATAGTTTTGGTCGCAATTTTGTAGTAAACATTAAGTAGCGATACTGGTCTCCAATTTGTTAAATATTCTGCATTCTAATTCTTTTTTGGGATTAAAAAAGTATTACCTTGTCGTTGAGAAAGTGATCTGTGTTGAAATGCATAATTAAAACTTTCCACCACAAATTTACTGAAAGTGTTCCAAAAATAGTGACAGAACTCTGAAGTGAAGCCATCTGTACCTGGTGTTTTATTGCTTTCCATCGTCACAAGCGCTTGTTTACATTCATCGACTGACATAATGCTTTCGCAAATATAATCGTGCCACGCGTCTTTAACGCTTGCTATATTAGAAAGCTTGGTTTTTATCCTTTCTAATTCACTCCTTAGGGAAGCGTTATACGCTGTCTGGGGCTTGCACTGCAGCTGGATCATCTCCGACAAAAGGGCAGACTTTTTGTCATGCTCGCTTTTTCCTTTTTTTCGAAAATGTTATTGCAAATGCTCTGATTTCCATTTTAATCGGTTTCCAGAACAATTCCTTGTCCTCACTTCCCTGAAGCTTTTTTGGCAACTCTGGAATTAAGAAATTCAATAATTCTACATATTCCGTGTCCGACAGCAACAAGTTGTTAAATTTCCTGAAGGCGGGCCCATGAGAGGGTTCGTGTTCGAATAAAAATATAGAGAGGACAACTGCAGAGTGGTCAGAATAAATAATATAATGATTTTGCTCTCGCAAATTTGATTACCTGGTTGATTTGAAACAAAGAAGTGATCTAGTCTACATTGTATTTTCATTGACGGGTTCGCCCACGCAGGGCCAAATGAGTCAGAGTTTTTGTATCGCCAGGTATCACGCAGATTAAGGATTTTGATCAAAGCCTTGAGTTAAATAGTCAATGCTTTTCTAGTGTCAACAGGTTTGCCACCTCTTTTGTCTAACACAAGAGTTTCATTATCATAAAGTACAGGTCGAAGATATTGGGCCCAAAATGCGCGTGTAAAACGCGCCTACACGCACGCGTCTGCGTCTTTGACACGCACATGAAATACCCGCACAAACCAAAGTCATTAGTATTTATGAGTTAGCCTATTGTTTGCCTATTGTAGTTATTTTATTGTTAGTTTTGATAGCTGTTTGTCATCATGTTTCGCCAGACACAGCATCGATGCTCTCGAATTCAAGCTGAATTACATTATGTTGTATGCTTACGCCATCAAGAACCAAGGATAAAAACTCCAAACTCACACATGACGTGTTGCGTGTCTTGATTAAAACAACATGGCAACAATTTGCTCGGCCAATATTTACGTCGGACGCGTTAAAATATTAACCCTTTCCCGTTTTAAGCACTTTCTTATGCTTTGTAGAACCAGAGATATGAAAAGTCAAAACTTCTTGTTGCAAAATTGTCAAAAGAATCAGTTACTATTATTGTTACACAAGTCGACGAGAGTCGCATGTCTTTGTAAAAATGACAGAGATGTAATCCGCTCGCAAAAAACCCGTCTTGTTTGGCGCGTCACAAATAATTTCATTTCCAATAAGAGCTTAAACAACGAAAATTTTCCCATTTTAAGCGCTTTCTTACGCCTTATAAAACCAGAGATATGAAAATTCAAAACTTCTTGTCGTGAAATCGTCAAGAGAATTGTCACACAAGTCGACGCGAGTCGCATGTCTTTGTAAAAATGAGAGAGATGTAATCCGCTCGCAAAAAACCCGTTTTGTCTGGTGAGTTAAAAATAATTTCATTTCCAATAAGAGCTTAAACAACGGAACATTTTCCCGTTTCAAGCGCTTTCTTATGCCTTATAAAACCAGAGATATGAAAATTCAAAACTTCTTGTCGCAAAATCGTCAAGAGAATTGTCACACAAGTCGACACGAGTCGCATGTCTTTGTAAAAATGAGAGAGATGTAATCTGCTCGCAAAAAACCTGTCGTTTGGCGCGTCAAAAATAATTTCATTTCCAATAAGAGCTTAAACAACGAAAATTTTCCCGTTTTAAGTGCTTTCTTACGCCTTATAAAACTAGAGATATGAAAATTCAAAACTTCTTGTCGCGAAATCGTCAAGAGAATTGTCACACAAGTCGACGCGAGTCGCCTGTCTTTGTAAAAATGAGAGAGATGTAATCCGCTCGCCAAAACCCGTTTTGTCTGGTGCGTTAAAAATAATTTCATTTCCTTAAATAACGGAACATTTCAAGCGCTCTCTTACGCCTTATAAAACCAGAGATATGAAAACTCAAAACTTCCCGTCGCAAAATCGGCAAAAGAATCTGTTATCACACATGACGCGTCACTTGTCATTATTGACATAACATACATACAATTCGCTCGCGAAAACTCTTCTTGTCTAGCACGTCAAAATGAATTTCATTTCAACAAAGAGCTTAAACAACGGAACAATTTTCCCGTTTCAAGAGCTTTCTTGCGCCTTATAAAACCAGTGATACGAAAATTAAAAACTTCCTGTCGCGAAATCGGCAAAAGAATCTGTTATCACACATGACGCGTCGCTTGTCATTATTACAATTCGCTCGCGAAAACTCTTCATGTCTGGCGTGTCAAAATGAATTTCGTTTCAAATAAAAGCTTAAACGACGGAACACTTTCCCGTTTCAAACCCTCTCTTACGACTTGTAGAACCAGAGATATGAAAATTCAAAACTTCCCAACGAGAAATCATCAAAAGAATCTGTTGTCACACACGACGCATCGCCCATCTGACTTTTCATACAACACTCGCAAAAATTTGTTATGTCTGTCTCGTCAATATAGATTTCGTTTCCAATAAAAGCTAAACAAAGAAACATTTCCCATTTAAAGCACTTCCTTACGCCTTGCAGAATAAGAGATAAGAATCAGTTTCTTTTCTCAAACTTTACGTCACAAAATCGTGACAACAACAAATGTTGCGTCGCATGTCGTGTTGAAAACAACATAATTCAAGTTCGCTCGCAAGCACTGTTATGTCTGGCGCGTCAAAATAAATTTCATTACAAATTAAAACTCCAACAACAACGCGTTTTCCCGTTCTAAGCACTTGCTTATGACTTGTAGAACCAGATATATGAAAATTCAAACTTGTTTTTCATTCGTTCAGTGATATGATTGTAGAGCCCGATCGAAAAACACAGCAAAGGAAAAACGTATCGGCTGTTGCTTTGTCGGCGGAGATATCCTTTTAGCGGCGTTTGTGGGAATTGCCTTTTGGTTTGTTTTGTTGTAAAGAATGCCACACAAAGCACAGTTATGAGAGTGAATAACAAAAGGAAACGCGCATGAAATGCGCGTAAACGCGCATTTTTGCACGTTTTTCGACACGCGTTTGCGCGAAAATGGTGCGTGCGTAGGCCGCTTATCTCTGACCTGTACTGTATTTGCTGAGGACACTCTTTTTTAATATTATAGCTACCCATTTTTACCTGTTGTATAATGTACACCAGCCACAGAAAGGATCCATAGGTCTGACACAGTCATCACAGGACGAAGACATGCTACACTCTTCAACTGGCACTCTTGTCACCTTTGCAAATTATAGTTATATTATAACCATTAGTACACCCAGCCCATGTCAATGTCTGTATGATTACAGCCATAAATGGAATAAAGAATACAGTAAAACTCTTTTATGGAATGCTATAATTATATTTCACATGTTAAACTATAAGGGTGCAGTGTATATCAGTGTTTCCTCATCCGTTTAATTGAAATGGGCATCCATTTAACGTTTTAAGAAAAGGTTTAGACGGTTAATTTTCCGGTTAAAAATGAAAAACTTGTTTAATCTAGGTGAGTATGAGTCAAGAATTTAGCCATCATATTAAACATGATCGTAAACTCGTAATGAAAAATAAATAAACATGCAGATAGTAAGAGCCTTTCAGTCAGCGTTAAAATATTTAAACTTGGAATGTATCTAGATAAACGGCTTTTTCAAATCATTCAAACAGTTAAATAACTTTCAAAATGAATTACATGAAATGCTTCAAAGGTGACCAAAAGATAATACTCGAACGGATAACATGTTTGAAACTGCTAGCAAATAATTTACACTTGAAACAGTAAAGCATGCACCTCAAAACTTCAGAGCACTTCCTTTAATTCTAAACAAACTTGTCAAAAGCTTAACATTGTCTATAAGCTAATTAGTTTCTTCTGTTGGAAACGTTGTCTGGTAAAGAAAAACACAGATAAACAAAACTTGATCATATTCATGCATGTTTGCTTGATTAAGGGCATCACCACATTCAGCACTAGCCCAGAAACATTTCCCATTTCAGTGCTCCAAGCTCCGAAATTCTCAGTGCAGAATTGGAAAGCGTCCCAAAAGTAAATTTATCAAGGTTTTCTGAAGATACTCTAGGGACTGCTTTAATTCCTGAAGAACAACATGACCTACAAGCTTTAAAGGTTTCCGGAGATGGCAATTGCCTGTATAATTCGGCATCAGTTTTAATTAAGGGAGATGAGACACTTATGGAGCCCTACGAGTATAAACGGCGTGTGAACTTTATTTTAACGCCTAATTCTATGCAAATCATGCAAAGATCTCTCCGGAAAGTGGAGTTTCACCATATTCTGAGAACACACTCTTTACTTTGATACCAACATCAGCAGGTGAAAATGAGTGGCAAGTTTCCAGCAGCAAGGTTGAAGGTGTAAAAGTGGAAGCTGCGGCTACCTCCGAAGACAAAGTTCGGAGTAGTCTTGTACATGCGATGGCACTAGCAACGGTGATTAAAAGGCCATTTTTTTCAGTTTATCCCAATGCAAACCTTGCTTTACAACCCTTAATGCATGCTTTGGTGCATCGTCGTCCGTGCGCTCCCGCCGATGTTTCTCCAATACATATTTTGTGGTCAAGAGATGGCAATCTTGATAATCGTCAAGGTGCAGTATTTCAGCCCAATCATTTTGTTCCTCTGGTGTGCAGAGATAATAGGGAAATGCCCTTGGTAACTAAGTAAACTCAAGGGGAAAATGTTCGACCAATCACCCAATTTTTTCCCCGAAAACCCAACTTGTCAAGTAAAATGAAAGTAGGCACCAAACGGCCCACTGGAACTGAACAGGGTGATGGGGTAGAAGTTCAAAAGCATCCCCCTACTGCCTCTACCCATACCCGAAAATACAACCCCAATTGGCAGAATGAATTTTCGCGGTTAAAGTTTGACACAGAACAAAACCTAATGCACTGCTCATTTTGTAAGCAGGCTGGTACCTATGTCGCCGGCCAAACAGACTTTGTCACTGGCTGTACATCATTTAAAAAGGAAACCCTGTCCATCCATGGAACAAGCAATTGTCACAGACGTGCACATGTCATTGCTAACCAGAAACCAGCGTTGGAAGGACCATTGAGTAAAGTATTCCAGAAAATACAGAGTCAGAATGACAAGGACGCACAAGCAGAGATGGCCATCAAAATGAACACTGCATACTTAATTGCAAAGGAAGAGCTTCCATTTACCAAATATGCAGGACTAATACAACTGCAGAAAAAGAATGGTTTGGATGTTGGAGCTACATAAGCAAACAATATGAAATGTGCCGAAATGACTGAAATTCTTGGAAAATTGCTAGCTGATCACCTTTCCATAAAGTTGACCAATGCCCACTTCATCTCCATTCTTACTAATAGATGGGGCATCAGATGTCTCCGGGACTGAAAATGAGACCATACACTGCAAGATGGTAAAGAACGGCGAGCAGTCATTCGACTAGTCGGGCACAAAGCTGTTGAAAATGCAGATGCCACAGGTAAAAATTACAATGAGGTTGTCTACCTTCTGTAGCAAAATTTTAGTTTCAATCATAACAATAAAACAACAACCAAAAAACACCCACTTTTTAAATCTGAATCTGCTCTTCTTAGCACTGCCTTGAAAGTTGGGTGTTTAGAAAATGACGCACAGTTGCATTAATAAATTATAGCAGGCAAGTTACAGGCCATCCTGTAAGAAAATAGATATAAAGAAGTTTAAATAATGGAATTTGAGCACTCAAGTGTTGTCATCTTTGATCAAACTCGGTATTATCCAGGCAGTTGAATCAGCATTTAGTGATATAGAAGTCCCAAACTGGAAGGAAAAAGTGGTTGGATTTGGGACTGATGGCGCATCAGTCAACTTGGGCCAAAAAGGAGGTGTTGCTGCAAAACTGAAACAACATGTTCCCTATTTGCTGGAAGTCCACTGCTTTCCTCACTGCCTGGAACTTGCTCTTCTCAATATGCAACAAGATTGCAAACTTGCAAGTAAGGTTTACGACATCATGCATTTAGTTTGGAAGACATACCACGTCAGCCCCAAAAGCAAACATGATTTGAAGACCCTAGGAAGTCAGATTGGACTTGGAGCCAACCCGAGTGAAAGGATCAAGATGGCTACCGCATGTCAGCGGAGCCCTCGATGTGTTCATCAAACCAGTAAGGATGGAGATCTAATCAAAGATGAATCGCAGTATGCGGCTGTTCTCCAACATATGGAACATTTGGCGTCAACATCTCCTAAAGCAGAAATTAAAGGCAGGGCATTGAATGTTTCTCACGCTATGAAAGAAGCTTCCTTCATTGTATTTTGCCCTTTTCTTGCAGACATGTTTCAGATTCTGGGTAAGCTGAGCCTGCATTTCCAACGAAACAATTTGATACTTCCAAGTGCCCTTTCCATTTCGAGGTAATTCCTTAGTGTTGCATTGCGCATCCCTACTGCGCACGATTTTCGCATCATTAGCGCGCGCACATGAGCGTGTGCACGTACAAAACCTAAGAGATTTTCCTCAAAGTAAGCTTGATAGAAAAATAAATGCTCCTTTTCTATTAAACGAGCACAGTGACCCCCGATTTTTTTGGGAGGTATTTGCTAAGAACAGTCTAATAAAGAATTATTTGAAGAAGGAAAAAAGTTTGATAGTAGAACATCATTTTTTTTTGCAAAATAGTTCCATATTGGGTGTATTTTGGCCAAGGTGAGGACTTCAAGCTAACCACGGAACTGTCCAAAAAAGTGCAGTATTCCCGCAACCAGGCAATCAAAAATGGCTGAAATGAAGCAATACTACTTATGTGAAGAAAAGAAGCTTTACTTTCAAGATAAAATTTTGTGTCTTTCAAGTAATCAAGACTTAATTCTGTATGAAGATGATTCGAAGTTTTAACCCGCAACCAGTAAAGATACCCCATTTTAAGAGCCTGATGATGTGTAAACAAGCACGGTGACCCCACTCTGCCTGAGGACAGAAAACCATGCCAAGTTTCAAAAAAAGTTTGGTAGAAGAACAATCAAGGGAATTACTGTAAAGGAAACAATTGAGAACATTAAGAGCCTGGTGAAACGACCAGTTCCAGGTGGAAGAATGCAAGCTCTTTTTACAAGCTTTGCAAATCAGCCATCTGACCCACCAATGTTTCAGGGAATTCAACTTACACAGTCTAAAGTTGGGAGAGTTGCTTCTAGCATCCATTACAGCAACGCAGTTCAAAAAAGCATTGATCAAGCAGTTCAGTTGTGCCTTCAAGGACTTGAAGACAAGTTTGGGTCATTGCTTCAGCTCACATCTCCCTCTGAGAAAAATGCTGCAGTTAATGAAATCATCTCAGATCTAACTGTCTTCAACCATGATGCTTTGTAATAAATCATTTCTGCTACCAGACATCGGAATCTCTTCCTTCTCTTTCTCTTGTCCATTATTACAATCTTTTAATAGGCAAGCTAGTAAACGTAACATTTTGGCAAGGAAAGTGTTGCAAACGTGCCGCTCGACATAGTATACCTTCATGTAATGTGCACAAGGTGTCTGCCCCTAGATATTACAAGTTTTTTTGGCGACCCAAATTTTTTCTTCGACCATTTTTAAATTGAAGGTCGCCTTTTTGAAAAAGTGAGCTTACACTTCAAGTGACACATTTTTTTGTAGAGATATATTTGTCAAATTTACTGTACTACATATGTGACCCTCCACAGGATTTCCAACATAATGGTGATGGCACGGGCACGCTTCCGATGACACGGCACGCTGAGCGTGACATCTGACACGCATATGCGCATATTTAATAAGAAAACAAAGAGTGTCACGCTAGCTTTTGTTTTGCCCGTCTTACACGCAAAATCTTTTATTTTCAGCAGCGTGTTAAATGACACGCTTCATAGCGTGCTAAATTTGTGTGATATGACACGTAGCGTGAAAAGAATTATTATTCTGGCAACCGAAGAGGTTAAGCAAGAAAGCCTTTTAAAAGTTACTTGAACAATCCAATGTCGCAAAAATGGCGCCTGATGTGGAAAGTTCATCCTAGCACAAGCGTTCGCAACATACGCTGAAAGATGAGAAATGAAATAACAGGATTGTAAATTATCGAAAAAAAAAAACCAGAGCCATTATGTGGCTCTTGAAAAAAAATAAAAACTTGAGCTTAACTTGTTGTTGATACAATCGTGTGAACTAACATAAGCTTTAATTCATAACAAGCCAAAACAGCATTAAAGCAGATTTGTTCGTAAAATATTCGTTTAATTACTACACATCAAGCGTTAGTACCATTTAAATGCTAGGCTAGGCTTATAGTTGGCACGACGAAAGAGAGAGAAGTCGCATTGCTCAACAAAACTCGTGCTTTCGATTGCTGTAAACGTGGCTTATTATGGGATACGATTTCCGTTCGTTACCATAGTTTTTTGAACTGACATCCTGTCACGCTAAACACAACACAGCAAACATGGCGCACAACTCAACGGAACGTTCTCACTGTTTAAATTTCACAACGGAAGATTTAGATCAATTAAAAAGTGTCGAGGAAATGTACTTCAAAACGAGAGAGATCGAGGAAGAGGGTAAAGAGGATGATTATTCAGACTCTAACAGCAGTTCTGATGACGACGAAAGCGATGCTGAAACCGATCAAGATGGCCCGGGAGATGATGCTGTTGAGCTCATGGAAATTTACGAAACGGAACGTGCTAAAGTGCAAGCATTTTACTCCAAGACCTGTAAATGTAAAATGGGCACGAAAGAGATGCCATGTAGTGCAACGCTGAGCCTAGATGATGTCACAGAGTGTAGAAACAACTGCAACAAACTATCATCCGCTTAACTGGACTTAGTCATATTAGGGATTATTCACAGCTCCTTAAACTGTAATGAAACCAACATCTCTGGCAGAGTGGAAAAAATCGCCAAAGCACAAGAATGCGCTTCTTTTACCACAGAAAAAAAAATTTGCAAGAAAACCTTCCTATTTCTGCACTGTCTTCAATCCTACCGATTTCAAAGCCTCGTTAAGCACTACAGGAAGAATGGATTGACCTTGCGGACCCATGGAAACTCGAAAAGGCTTCCGAGTAGTGCGTCGTCTACCGAAACAGTGGAACGAGTCGTCAAATTCATTAAAAATGTTGCCGAGGAACAAGCCCTCCTTCTCCCCGGACGTGTTCCAGGTTTCAAAAGGATCGATGTGAAGCTGTTACCATCCAACCTCACAAAACACAGTCTTTGGAAGAAGTATTTTGATATCTGTACGAGCACGGGACAAGCATCGGTGGGCAATTCCACGCCAAGTCAATTTTCTTATTGTCGAAAACGTTTTGACAGGGAAAGGAGCAAACAGCACAATTTCTTATGTGCATTACTTCTTCGAGCACCATGGATTAGGCGAGACTCACGCACAAATCCACGCAGACAACTGCGGGGCCCAAAACAAAAATTCTGCGTTTTTGTGGTACTATTTGTGGCGTGTAAACAATGATCTGCACCGTATTATAAACTATGACTTTCTGTTGCCCGGACACACAAAGTTTGCCCCTGAATGGTGTTTTGGCTTAGTCAAGCAAAAGACGAGACGTACCTTTATTTCATCTCTGTTTGACATTTCCAATCTGCTTCAGTTAACGTTGCTGAGTTTGTCGGCTTACACAACGGAACAGTTCGTGTCCCTACATTTGATTGGGTCACTTACCTGGGACAATTCTACAAGAAATTACCGAACATTAAATCATATTATCATTTTCGATTTGACAATGAGTTTCTAGGAACTGTATTTTGCAGTTTCCAGGAACTGTATTTTGCAAGCAATACTGGTTCTCGGAAGAAAAGGCCATTAACCTTCTCCGAAACAGAAATCAGCTCCCGCAACCTGGTCAACTACCCAACATAGTCACTCCGCAAGGCATCAGCCCGGAGCGTGCCGAGTATCTTTGTAGAGAAATTAGAGTTTTGTCATGACGGAACAGAAAATTTGGTCGCTCCACCCGTTTCAGATTAAGAGCTTGTTAACTTAATTGCGAGTGACTGGTAGCTAATTGAGAATATTGTAAAATTAGATACAGTGACTACTTATTCAGTGGTTTACATTAATGTAGTGAAGGGTTTAATAAGTGCAAGTAGTCAAGCAGTTAAACAAAAGTAAGGTTTTGTCATTAAAGTTACAGAGTGTGTGAGTTTTGTTTCTCGAGCCTAAAGCCATAACTTAAAACCAGCCAGCACTGTTCTCAGACTAGGTGGCTAAATCGTATTTTTTATTTTTTGGTTTGTTTTCGGCAGCATCTATTTAATTCAGCTGAATTAATTTGACCTCTGAAAACCACTCGAGCCTCTTGCTCGAGTTGTTCTACCGTTGAGCCAGTTTATTTTAGCACGGTAGTAGCAAGGGGTTTGAAAATGGCTTAATCGACCCGGGAATGCGGCAAATTATCTAGAGACAAAGATAAAACTACTACGTCAGAAATTTTTACTCTTATCGGGAAAAGCTTCTGAAAACAATACAGTTCTAAAAAGTGTTGCGATTTGGTATATAAACCGACATTAGCTTTGAACAGTGCCCAAACTGTTCCAAGGACACGTTGACCACAAAAAGAACCCCAATTAAGCGGCCAATTACTGAAGACCCGAAACTATTGTCAGGCACCCCTAAATTAAGCCATCCCAATGAGCGTTCTTCTATTGTCTTTACCCTTATTTAGTGGCCATTAAGAATGTAATATACGATGTTTGGATTCTTATTCCTTTTCAGGTTACTTTGTATTGAAGAAGCGTAACCTTTTAAATGGCCTTAAGTTAATTTTTACGAACCCTTATTAAGCGGCCAACCTCTATTAAGCGGCCAGTGTTTCCATTTCCCCAAGGGTGGCTGCTTATTTATGAGACTGGATAAGTTTATATAACGGTACTCGTGTGGATATAGCCATGGCAGCTTTGCTTCTGACGCCAAAAAGCCAGTATTGTTTATCAATGTAGCACCTCGTAGTTATCGCACCTATTGTTGAGGGTGGCTGAAAGAAGACAAAATACTAAATATAAATCATTTACCGCTTAGATATAAAAGTCTGAGACAAGCAAAAGAGTTTCACTGTGGTTACAGCCTTGTGCTACTGATTGTGACTACACGTTCAAAATGGCTTTACGCAACCTTACCAGAGTTCCAAAACTGTGTCTTGTGTATTTTGCTGTCGACAAAAGTACAAGCGTTATTGAAACAAAAAAACTACGATCGAAAGAGACAGGGAAGCCGTTTTCGGAGACTGCACCAAATACGAGAGACATGGTTACGGTCAAAAGTGGAGGCAAGTTGCAAGAAGCTATGGTTATTGCAACAGATGGTAAGTAGTCTTCGCCGTTTCCGATCTTTTTCCTGATTATTGCTAACGTAGCTTACGGATGTTTCGCTGCATTTCAAGTTTTTGTTAGAATTGTTGTTGTCCTTAAAAATTTTACAACGATTGTATTTTCTCAATTTTGGAAAACGAAGATAACCTTAATAAAGAGGAAAGGGCTTTTGTTGAAACGAACGCAGGGCTTTTCGACCCAGAACAGGTTTCGGCTGGAAAGAAAAGAACCAACGAAGACGAGGATGCGTCGAAAAAACGAAAAAGAGCTCTGAGTGACGAGGTAAGCCTGTAGTGTTGAGAAATTTGACATCAATAATTAACAAAAGAGCGTTAAATTGCAATTGCAATTTGTTAACCAGTCGTTCCGATATACAAAGTTGTTTTGATGCAAGTAATTTCGGTACGACCGAAAGCATTTAAGTTACACAAAACTTTCGATCACTTAACGTATATAGTTTGCGCGTGAAAAAGAAAAACAATTGGGGTGAATATTCTTAGTTCTGTAAACCAAGTATGTCCATGAAACTTCTCTGTTCTCACAATTGAAACTTGTATCGATATGACTTCGTATCAAAACGACCGGTAACTGCTCTTTCACTGGTTTGACTTTTTCTTCAATAGTTTTTATTCATAACTACTAGTTGTAGCTAACGCCGCGCCGGACTACATTTCACACGCAGACCGTGATGATTGACACATTTTGCACAAAAGCCAATGCACGGCACTGATCAGACTGCTGATAAGAAACCACTAACCTGGGTTGAAGCACACAAAAAGGTGGTTTTAAATAAACCTAACCCGGTTAAAAAATTGATTGTTCTTCAATTAATCTCCATGGTAACCGTTGCCTGAAAAGAACGTTTCATGCTTTCACGAAACTTTTTTATTGTACTGTGAAAACGGAGCTTTGTGCTTGCGCTTATGCTTGCGTCGCTAGTAATACAATCTTTGTCGCGACATAGCGTCCCGTCACCTTGTCGTCTGGCGGGGCAATTTTGGACTTGAGTCATAATTTTTCTTTTCTCAGTAAAAACGATGACTATGGTAAACCAGCTACTCTGGAGACCTGACAGAGGTAGATAATCTTTACAGAACTAGCTATTTTTATGCAATGCAAAGTTTTCCAAAAATGACCATGCAAAGCGGCAAGTCCTTGTTCGACAACATTTCCCACATTTGGAAGTTTTGAAATGGTTTATGCCGTACACGATCACATCTAGGACTTCCCTTGATTTAGTTAAAATACCTTTTGTGTAAATGTAATACAGATGTAATTATTGCGTGATTTACCGTGGGAATTGAAGAAATTTTTCCCTTGTCTTTTAAGCGGAAATATCATTTAATGTTTTGAAGTTGAAAGACGATATTATTTATCTGAGTTGCATCGCACGTGACTTGTTATTTTTACCGTTAATATTCGCTTCCTGGGCTATAATAATTGTTAGTGATTTTGCTTAGTTCTCAAATAATTATTCTTAGCGGGATCAAAGAACTGTTTTCCGACGTTTTTGAATCATCCCATAACGCAAGTACCTGTGGTGTACAGGTGTTCGTTCTTTCTTCATGTGAAAGTAAACTTCGCAGCCAGTCTGTTATCAGCTGAATTCAGCAATAGACAAAAGCGCACGCAGTATAAAACCAAACTTTTTTATTCGTATTGCACCTAATTAACCACCAATACATTTTTTAAATTGGTAGGTGCAGATGCTGAATGAATTCATCAGAGAGCAGGATGAAAAACAGGCCCGGTTAAAACAGCAGCGTGTTAATAGCGAGAAGGCCAAAACAACTAAAACTGCATCCATTCAGTGTGACAGACGAGACGTTCTCGAAAAATCAGACGTGGCTGTACAGACCGAGTTTCCAGATGTAATGGACGATCTGAAGGAACAAATTAGACAGCTGTCTAAGATCGTGGCCGATCTTACCGCCCTGAAGAACAGTCATGGCGAAGTGCCTAATACTCGATTACCGGTAGACGATGAAGACATCCTCTCAGACTCGCTGAGTGATGTCTTGCCATTCGACGTGGAGCTTTCCACCAATCAGCCAGTTCCAGAAACACCACCAGAGCCACAAGCATGACTCAGAGCGTTCCCTTGGCAGGTGTCAACAGTGGAGCCATGCTACCACCGCTTTCACTCCCACCACCTCCGCGATCACCGCTATCCACCATCGATCTGAACGTCCCACTTGTGCAGCGCAGAAACAGCAGTGACGGCTCCACAGATGATCACCGGCGAAAGGTTGAATCGATAGTTTCTCTCGGAAATAATCTTATTACAACCGCTATGGCCTGCGTAGACATCCTATTTACAGACGAAGAATTGGCTAACGGCAATACTTCTGGATCCAATGGCTATCGACAGTTGGATGAGTTAAAGCTTCATTTTTTGGAGTCGTCGCTCCGATGGAAATTTGAATCTCCAATTTTTAGCAGCCAGTGGGAAAGTGTTCGGACACGCATCAACACCAAATGCAGAAGGAAAAGACGAACTGTAATTAGAAGACTTCAAAAAAATACAAATTTTTAATTTGACTTTTAATTTGCAACATATTTTATTAGGCAAGTGTGTTTCGGTTCGGTACATATCAGTGTAACAAAATTAGGTTAGTTCATTTTGTTTCCCTTACATAAGTTTATTAGTTCTGGCGTGAAAATATTACTTGTTTTGTGATAAGATGTTTGTGACATGTAAAATAAACTAAGATTAGGATCAGGCTTGTATCTTGGCCATTCTTTATTTTTAAGAAATTTCACAGACGTAGTCGGGAGCGACTTGTTTAGCAGTTTAAATCTAATTCCTTTCCCCCGGGATCTTTACATCCAGTAAGCAGAAGTAATACTCACTGATTTGAGACATCAAATGAGCCAAACATATAATTTTCTTTGTCAAGAGTCCTTTCAGAACAGGGATGTTATGACAGTTTTTTTTAGCGAAGGGGTAACAAACACGGCAAACAGTAACTATAAACTGAATTGTGAAGCCGCTTTTCGAAGCCTATCTTTCGATCTTGAGTTAAAGCCTTTGCCTACCTCTCATTCGTGCCCTGAAAGGGCTTCTTTTTTGTTTTCGTGGCGAAGCTGCGATCGTGAGCGGCTTCGCCACTCAAAATCACAGCTTCGCCACTGAATACAAAACTTGTGGCACCCAGGGTTTCAGTCAGTAAAACATTTTTGATTATGAAATCTAAACAAAACAGGTTTCATGTGACAATTTGTGATTCATTTGAAGATAACAGGTGAAGATATAGAACTAGGTATACCTATCGATAGAGTGCCAACGAGCAAATAATTTGTGCTATAATAAGGGGTTTATTAATACAGCATAACGGATTTTGGGTTCTGTTGCAAACATTACCGAGAGAAAATTGTAACGTGTTTACCGGCCGGTAATGTTCGTCACGCAATATTGGAATGTATCGCTGCTCGGTCGAACTTTCAGTTCAATATGATGGGTAAAGTCAAAGTGAAAGTGAACACGCTAGTTTGATTGATGAACACGACTTGTTTAATTCTGTGGCAAAACAGATCCGATTTGTGTTTTGAACACTGGATTCGACTGTATGATAAACATGCTCGTTCAGTTCTGTTCGGAAACACTGCCGACTCAACCTTCAGTTCGATATGCTAGATTTCAACACTGGATTTGGTTCGACTGGTGAACACAATCCTTCCAAAAAAGCTGCCTCGATAAAGTGAGAGAGGAAACACGCTGGTTCGATACAGTAATGCAAGCGAAATGCACGAATTTCGTTTTTTGTTCCCGTGATTTTTCGACGAAAGTTTGCATGAATTTTCACGGCATATGGAGCGATAATTCGCTTGAAGAAAAGGCGATTTTTCTTCGAACTTTCGTTCAGCTAAAGAAAAATCGTGAGCACAAACGATAAATCGCTAGGTAGCACACGAAATTTTGCAACGTATTGAACGGCAGTTCGGCAGCGTTCACACAATTTTCTTTTACGGACTGATACGAACAAAGTGTCGTGTAGTCTAACTTACGAGCCATAAATTGGAAACACGTGCTGATAAGCTGTTTGCAAAAAGTGTGCGGGTTTGCAGTCATCGACCGCAGATTGAGGCGATAGCATTTTATCTATGACAGTCACTTAAAGTGCCTATCACCCTTAGCCAATATCTTTCTTTCTCAAAAGTATATATATACAGTAAACAAAAACAAGGAGCGAAATGGGATTTAGAGTTGATCCCGATTTTTAAGAGCCGATCGAAATCATGGTTCACGAAGTAAAAAACGCGCACTACGGTGGACTGGCACTAGTAGGTTGTGACGTCAACCCGGTATCTTGACGATAAAACGCAACAAAACACAACAAAGAAATACAGCGAGTTACACGTGTTTTCCACTTCGTTGGTCTTTTTCTTCTTTCAAAATGACAGAGAGCGCCTCTAATTCCGATTGTAGCTACGATTCCGATGATTCAGAGTACAATTTTATCCCTGGCCACGTTAACATTGACGATATTGAAGTCGAAGACGATGGAAATTTACATGTATGCGTAGAGCAAGTTGAACTAGACCCAGACAACTACAAACCCTACGAGGACGAGCCGATAGCAACTGAAGAGTGGCTTTCAGAGTACAAAAAACGGCAAGAAACTCAAGTTGAGTTCGAAAGGAAGCTCCAGGATCGTTACGATGGGAAACAGCTCGTAAATTCGTGGTGAGTCAGACCTAGAATGCAGAGAAGCTGCGTGTTTTGCCCATGAAGCGTTTCTCCCAGACCTATACCAATCGCATTTCAAAATATTGAAATGTTATCTTTAAAAAACTCTCAATTCTCTTTTTTTAGTATTCGCAAATCCATATTCGTAATTTGCCGTACCACTATGGCCGTACGGAACTTATCTTTTCCCGTCTTTTGCATGTTTGCAAAAGATTTGCAACGATACATGCCTGTTCAACACAAACCAAAGGCTACAGCTGTACCTTCTCGGGAAAAAAAGTGCTGGAGAGAAAAACAAAATCATAGTCATACTTTTTCGATAAACATTTTTAAACGTCTCTTGTATTTCGTGCTTCAATTACCTCACTAATCCCCGTTCGATCTTCAGTGAAAGAGACAACTTGTTCGTTTCAACATTTATTATGGTCTCAGGTCGAGTCACGTTTTTACGGCATACACCTTTCCGAGTAAACTTTAGTTGTCTTTTCAAATTATATTGACAAGTGAAAGGATGAGATTGTTTTGCTAGACGGCAATCTCCTTTTACTTACTTCTTCTACTTCTGGGTGAAACCATTCTCGTTCTGGGCGAAACTCGTTAAGCGAATGCAGTGCTTCCTGTAATGTTTGTTGTTCTTTACAGTGTTCATTACATCGATTGATTAATCAAGGCTTACTAATCGCTGGTTCCTCTACAGGTGCAAATGTGGTGCATGTAGTGCGGAGTATCTGCAGAACCCGAACGAATTCCAGTGCTGCGTGGAAATAGAAGAGTGCGTGGAGTGTCTGTCTAGCGAAATGGTCATTGAAGAAGTGGGCACAAAACCTAACTGTGTTACGCAGCATCCCGGATTTGGCCAAGTTTGTTTGCAAAAGTGGAGTTTGCGGTTGGCTGCTGATAAGTACAAGACGAGAAATAAGACGAAGTATCGTCAGACTGGAACGGAAAACAGGTGAGAGACTAACACGCTATTCCGATTTTGAAAATGTTGCAGTTTGTATGCTGTCCAAATTCTTGCACACTGCACTTTTCCATGTTTGTTGGCTTTCGCACTTAGAGAACCAGTTAGCGGTTCCTTACCTTTCTACTAGACTTCTAATTGTAAGAAATTCTCCACAAAGATATACCTCATTATAATTATGTTGACCTCATCAACTTTACGTACAGTTTGAGTACATTTTCTCAAGTAAAAGTATGGAGAACTTTTATTAGGATTTGTCTCAGATAGGAATTTATTGCATTAAATTTAAGGACAGTTGTCAGAAAATTCTCCATGCATGTCCATGCATACATAAATATATAAATAAATAAACAAATGAATGAATTTACTTTGTTTAACGAGGGTAACAAATAACAGTCTTATGACTGGCAAGCCCGTGGCCCTCAAATTCCCAGTCGAATTGGAATTTAGAAATGTTGATTTTTGTGGAGGGAGGAAAACCGGATAACCTGGAGAAAAACCCTCAGAACCAGCAACAAAGTAAACCCAATTATGACACTGGGTCCAGGATTTGGTGGAAGGCAAGCCCTCTCACCACTGTACCATCCTTGCTCACCAAAAATATTTCTTTCTCCTGAATGTGCATTCTACTGTACATACATATTTGTATCCAAGAAACAAAACTGAGCTGAGTTCAAGTATCTCTTTTAATACATGTATAAATCAAAACAAAATACAATCAAAGGCTCTCTGAGCAGCTCATGGATGAATAGCCCAATGCCAAGTTTACTTTTGCCACTTTGGCAAAACGAGTCTTTGAGCGAAACTATTGGTATGAAAATATATGTCACCTGCACGGTCATTCGCATGAAAATCAAGTGATTTTCATGGGAAACTGACGTTTGGCACAAGCACTCGTTCTGCAAATAGAAACTCAGACGGTGGAAGTCAAAGTCTACATTTGTGCCAAGCGGCCCATCAGGCCAGCACTGATAAAAAAAATAATCTAACAAAAAAACAAGTTACCATCTTCTCGTGGTCTGTTTACAATGTCCGATTAAAAGCTTTAGATATCAAGAGGGTCGTACAGGGAAGTCTCTGGCACGGTTCACGAACCTAAAATACAGAGGATCACGGTTCACGGATAAAAAAATTTCGATTCCCGAATTACGAAAATAAGAAAGTAAGGACCTGTTCTTACATTAAAAACAGTGTTTGTAGGAAGCAAAATCGCGAATGGCTAAATCAAGGCTCCGTATTGCATATTGCATGGCTAAGGCACTCTCGATAGACCACTGTAACTATTCGGAGAACTTGTGTCTCAAAATCACGTAGAGTTGTGTGGTAAAATCACGAATATCGGTTAATATTTCAGGTTCTTCACGGATCACGCAAAAGCTTTAAAAAAACGCGGTTACTTACACTTTCTGCGAAACGTGACTCTCTTGCCCTTCAGCAAATATACGAAAAAAGAGTATCTGATTACATTCTTTGCATAGCGTGAGTTTAGCGTGACTTGTAATCGGAGAATTTTGTTTACGTCTAATGAAAAAACACCTTGACCTTTCAATATAAATTTACACATGGGTTTTTGACGAGCGCTATGCTTCTTGTCTTTCCATGTCCATTTGTTACAGCTACTGCTGCTTAGCTTGACAAATTTCAATTTTACAACTCCACGAGTTGAACCAAAAACCATCTTCGTGCCGCGTTAGCCGCCATATGTACAAACTCCATGTTGTCGGACAAAAAATTCGTCTTTCTAGTACCCCGCTAAAACCTGCTGAACCTACACCACGAAGTGCCTAGGAAAAGACCCATACTAAGCAGGGGAGGGTTGGGAGAAACGATTTAATCCGGTTTAATGAATAAATTAATCAGAATCGAGTGAGTGAGTGAGTGAGTGAGTGAGTGAGTGAGTGAGTGAGTGAGTGAGTGAGTGATCGAGTGCCATCCGACTGCCTCCTAAGCTCATGGATGTTACGTAACATCCATGAGCAAAAAATGGTAAAATGTAAAATTCCCTATTGTGACACTACTTTTACATGTAAATCTCACTTTTTTATATAACAGGTTTCTGCGTGGCATTTCCTATCGAGAATTTACTCGCCTTGTCCACGGATACTTGGGCGGAAGGAGGATACCTTTGCCTGCATGCGCATACCATAAAATAAGAACAACATTTCCAGAGGAGAAATCTTCATATGCTGGATTTGAAATTGAAGATGCTGAATGATGGACAGCTCATAGATATTAACTGAACATTATTTCATAGTTAATAAAATTGGAATATTTTTAGATATGACCTCTAGTTTTGCTTCACTTAGATTTCCTTCTGATTTTTTGGGCATGTGGTCACATTTTTGTGCCCTTTCATAGGCTGCTTGCATGTGGAACAGTAGCGGGGCTTTCCTTTAGTGGCCTGTGGTGGCTGCTCTATTTCACAAGTCTCTGTAACTTAAACAAATGATGTTGGTGTCATAACCATGCATTTAACCGAGATTTAGGGATGATAAAGTGTGAAATTGAAGTCTTAAAGTTTAATTTCTTATTGGCAAATAGGAAAACCAAAATTTTGGAATTATATTTTGTGAGGTATTTTGTCACTGGAAGACTTCTCAGGCTGGGCCACTTAGCATCGGAACTTCACTTGAGAACAAAAAAAGGTATTCTCAAATACATGTAAACCAATAACATTGAAGAATACAAACAACAGATGTAGACAAAATTGAAAAACAAACAAAGTGCGTAGCATTGCAGACCTCTCAGCTAACTTTGCCATTTGTTGATTAGTTAGTTCCGTTCTTAAATTTTGTATGCTCTTCAACGGTTTCAGTTTAGGCGTTACAAAATGAGTTTCCAAGCTAAATTTTCAAGAGAGATTTACAATTATGGGAATTGGCTGTCAAGCACTGAATCTTTAAAAGTGTGTACTAAAGGCAGAGGAGTCAGAGGTTTGAGTATTTGCACTGTAAAACCCAACCCATTTTCCATGGCATTCAGTGTGAAGCATTTCTTCACCTGGCTAGAAAAGAACAGCGAGAGCAATATGACTGACCCGGACTGGGGTTGAACAATATTTTTTGTATTTTATTTGAATTACCAGCTGTTGTTGGGGGTACATCTTTGACTGTCTTTGCTTTCCTTTCCATCCTCTTAACAATAGCCTCCTCCTTCGATTGCCTTTCCAACATCGTATTCATTGGTGGGGGATTCATGTCACTCAATTCCTGCATGGCATCCTCAAGCTGACCTTTTTCCTGAGATTCAATATAGGTTTGATAGATGTCCTCCACATATTCTGCAATAATAGTAAGACACAACTCTTATGTAGTGACCAAGGTTAAAAAAAAAATTCCAGAGAATAATATTCTTCTTTTTTTAAAAAAATTCTTACTGTTAACAGGATTCTGGTGGTTCAGGTCATGTACAACACCTCTATTTTAATCTACATGTGCATATATATTTTACCAAAGTTGGGCTTCACTTTCACATCACGAACAGTGGCCTCGCCATTTTTAAATTTAGGCCACACCACTTTCACTTGATCCATGCCATCTGCATTTTTTTTCACTTCTCGCAACAGGTTGAGATTGAAATATAAAGCAGCAATGATGTGCCTTTCAAAAAAGAGCAAACAGAAATTAGAATCTGCTGGGATTTCAGATAATTAATGCAAAGTTTAACTTTTAACTGCATTTAAAGCCTGGCATTTCACTACTGAAGGGAGTGAATTTCCTTCGTCATCACTGGCCAGTCCTTATTACAAGGTCGGCATGCAATGTCTGTACTATGGTTCTTTTGTAATTATTACTTTGTTCGCAATCCAGACAATTTATTTCTTGCTCCAATTACTATAATTGAGTTTCTTGTTTCTTTATGAATAAAGATTACATGGATTGGACAACCAACCTGCAATACATTCCTATATATGAGAAGGCGATCATTTTCGGTGCAAACTGGTTCAGTGTAGAGTGAAAGCCCTCCAGGCAGCTGGTTTGTGCCTCGGGTGAGGCCTGTTTGATCCCACTGACCAGGGAAGCATTGTTCAGAGCAGAGCACATTTTCTCATAAACTGGGGAATCTATAATAATAAATAAGCATATCGCTTTGTTATCTTACAGTACATTTTCTTTTCACTTCCACAGGGAGGGGTGGTGGTGGTTGTAGGAGGGACGGTGGATATTTTCAGGAACTACATCACGTATATGCGTATAGATTATTCAACGCTTACTCTACCTTTTTCAAGCCATGTCCTGTCTTTTATTTCACCATGATTGCATCTGTTGTACAGTGGATCATCTAAATTGTCATGCTTATTAATAACATGACTCATGAAAGATTTAAATTTAGCATATATAACATTGCCATTTCCACACAAAGTAGATGTGGCACTCCAGAAGAAATGGTTTTCACATGGTCTGATCCAGTTGATCAAAGATGTGCAGCCACTTTCCTTGCTAATGCTGGTTAAAACCTTGTGGATCTCTAAGGATAAAAAACATACCATATTTGATAAGTTATTGTTCCATCCTACTGTATACTTAACTGCAAACAATGTTAACTTGCAATGATCATTGTTTCACAAAATTTTTCTTCAACAAAATTGCCCTTTACAGTTGTGGTTAAGAATAATGAGCTCTTGACAGACAAGGCCTGCTACCAAAAAAGGGCAACCAGATATAAAGTAACTTTGGGAACTCCCATGAATCAGTGGTTATCTATAATTAGACTCTTACTTTTCTTTATATGCCATAGGTCAAAGTAGTGCTTAATATTCTTTTGTTGCTCTCTCATGTATTTTCGGATAGACGCATGCCTGTCAGTTATCAGGGTGCTGATCATCAGACCACACCCAAGGAGATATGCCATGCAGTTTTTAAACCCGAGGAACTCCATAGCTGGACTGCTTCCCGCAACATTCCTCTACAAAATAGAAGAATGTTTTTTACAAGTTTTGTCTTGGTGTCAAACACACTACATGGACCAGAGTATATGTACATGTATGTTTCGCTGTTCAGTTTTGTCACAATTTGATGCATATTTTTCAGTTTTACATTTAAAGGGATAAATTTTCATTTCCTTTCATTTCCACTAGAACATCAGTCTCTGAAACACTGAAACTGATAAAAGGATACTATAAAACATGCTGATAAATTTAACAAAAATCGAACCAAGTAAAATCTTAAACCGAAACATAGAAACGAACACAATAATTAGCAGCGAGTAACCTGATTATGATGTCTTAAATTATAAACAGAAAAAGTTATCTTTCAATTAAAGGGGACAAGAAACAAGGCCATCTCAGGGGTGTTTCCAGTGTCATGACTGAATTTAAAACTGTTCCATGTTGGTGCTTTATCTTTATTTCTCGACTTAATCTCTGACCTGTCAGCAAGATTTTGTTGTGACATAACATTTCATTCTCTGTGTCCTTGAATCTTTTTGGACCATATCACAATCATGCCATTACCTGAACAAGAGAGAAGTGAATAATAAGGGGCAAAGTGCAACAAAATATGGTGTATGCACCAAATTTTGCACTATGCCCCATGCTGTCATGCCTTCCATCTCCAGATATAACCACCGGACCTAATTCCTTCAATTTGGCCATCATCTTGTCTTGGTACGACTTCCAGAACAAATGGACTGATGGAAACAGTTTCTCCTGTAAGGAAAAACCTAAATCAAACTCGCTGCCTAATTTTATCACATAACAGCCGATTAGATTTCAGAAATTTAATTAATCAATAACAAAGAAACTCCCAGATGATTCCTTGGGTACCGGTATTTCATTTCAGAAAGACATGCTATTAGCAAATTATGGAGGTATTAATTAAACAGCCAGTATAAGATGATTTGCATTTGAATATTATAGTTCTTTTATGTCAAGTTCATAACTTACACGTTGGTGCTTGAAGAATGTCTTTAGGGAAAAACAGGCTACTCCCATGTGTTGGAACATCTGCAAGACCTTTGATGCAGAACTTCCAGACAGCAATATTGACATGCACAACAGGAAATTACCAGCAGGAATCTTAGTGCCAGGCATGTTTGGTTGACTTTTCCAAACTGTGTCCTTCCTGTTGCACCTCTTGTTGGTACAGGTGGAAGTTATCACTGCCATGGCACCAACTTGCTTTGTCTCGACAAGTGGATTATCAGCTTTGCAAGAGTGACAAACTTTAAACAGGAGCAGTAGCTGAGACAAGAAAACTATGAATTTTGGCTGTGTCCGCAGGTTGTTATCTTTGATAAATACTCTGTGAAGGGATGGAATAGGGACAAAACAAACTAATTAAATTTTCAATACAGTCATTCGAATTAGATCTTATTATAACTATTTTACATGAGCCTCTTATATTAAGTTAAAATGCTTTGAACCATCTGGAATATTCTCAAACAACATGTGGAAAGCTTTCACATTGTAAAAACAGAAAGACCAAAAGAGATATTGGCCCATGGTTATAACACCCAGTACAAACACTTGGGTAAATCATACAGAGGATTAGAAAACACTAGTCAGACTATATACATAGGTATATGGTATGCTATATTTTCTTTATGTAAGCCCTCACTCAGGAATAACACTGCATGAACACTTGCAAACTGGTCTACATGTAAATCAGCATGTATCTTCATCATGCTATCTAACTGGCATGCTTGTAACATAATCATAATAATCACAATAACATAACATAATAACACAATATTCATCCAAATACAGGTGTACATGTATGTAGTCTGGAAGTGTACAGTACTCTGTTGCCCGAAAGAATCAACATAATTTAATATAGAGATAAAGTAGATGAAATGAACCTGTTGCCTGAAAAATTAGTGTCTTCTTCCTGCTCTGAAGCAGTGTCATTTTCAGTGTCAGGTTCATATGCACCATCTGAAGAAAAGTCAGGCTCTTCTTCAGTTGTTTCATGCTGACTGTCACTTCCATTATTTCCATCCTCTTTCTCATCACAGGTATCTTCAACAATGTTGGCAGGTGGACCAACTTCCTGACCTACATGTAAACAACAATGTTACAGAAAGGAATGAGTTGAATACTTATATTCATTTTCTTATTTTACCACAGAGACAAGTTCAGATTCTTGACATGCTAGTTACAGCTGTAGGTTATAACATAACAAACATTACCTGCTCTGTTTTGCTCAGAGTGTTTCTTCAATTTTTTGACTTCTAGTCTGCTGTTACGCAGTTTTACTTTTGCTGTTATCAGCTGATTTGTTAGCCGTCGGTTTCTTTTGGCCAGCCTCTCACAATCAGAGCACTCTGACAGTACAGGGGGCGGAGCTGTTGATTGCTCTTCATTCTGTGTGTATAATGGACCATCATTTTTAAAAACTTCAAATTATTATTTTACCACAGGACTTTGCAAATATAAATAAAATATCAGGCATTTTCTCAGTATCCAATGTCCAATAACTGAAATAAATTTTAATGGCCATAACTTTTATTAAAATTGGAGACGGTTTCCGGGCAACAAGACTGACTGACAGATCAAGAGACCGAGTCTGGTTTACCTGTGGCGGAATCACACCTTCTATATAATGGGCGCTTTCAAGAAAACATTCCACCCATTTTATTCAAGACGTTTATACGTCAAAATACCTTTAATAAAAGCTTATTACCGGGTGATGCAGTTCAGCGAAAGTATCTGCGTGTTTTTCACTTGGTGTCGAGCTGACCACTGCATCTTCACTTTGCATCTCTTGCTCTTTCCCGTCCTGATCACACGGTTCGCTTTGAGTGAGAATCTCGCTGCTACACGTGGAACTACTAGGAGTTTCCGTCGAGGTCAAAGTCTGCATCCTCCTCTTCGCATTCTTGAGCGTCTAAAGAAATGAACGATGAATTCTTAATTGTTTCAAATGCTTTTTTTCTGGCGGCATTAACTATGTTCGCCGTAAAGGTAAATCAAGCTCAAAACACTTGACAGAGATTCTTACCGCCCGTTCAAGCCGACGCTTTGCACTTTCGGTGACTACTGGTGTTTTTGTCAGCACTTCTGCATGGACTGATGGCACAGCAGTTACGCCGATTTCATCACGTTTGAGCCTTGGCACGATTGGCTTATTTGTTACTTCATCAACGAAGCTGAAGCGACGAATATAGTCGTCTTCAGTGAAGTGTCTCGAACATATTGAAGAGTTTCGTGTGGGCTCCCACTTCGCTCTCTTTAGCTTCACGAAATCAACCCACTTCTTTCGACGTTTCCTTGCTTCTGGGCGTTCGTCATCGAGAAAAGGTATGGCGTGTAAAATCAAACCCTTCTGCACATCTGGGAAAGCAGAACACCCACCAACAACACATCTACCCGGCATGTTTCGCCTATGGAGTCTGCTATGCTCTCTAACTGAGATACCGGGTTGACGTCACAAGCTTTGTTAGTTCCAGACTCCCGATTGCTCCTTTTTGAATTCAATATGGCGGAAAAATCGCCTCAAAATGCCGATTTCGTCCACCGATAAAAAGGTGTCGGAAAGAAGAATAAGTTTTATTTCTTCAGAAAAGTTCATTGTAATACTCAAATTTTCGATATTTGATAAAACTGGGTAAGGGTGATAGGCACTTTAAATCTTACTTACCTACGGTAAATTCAACGTTTTCAACCAGCTTCACCTTCTCGAGTTAAGTTCAAGCTCAGTTTCATATGCAGAGAAGTTGAATACTCTTAAGTGCATTATGAAGACAGTGAACTTTTTCCACAAAACAAAAACATCTCCAGTTCTCTGCTCTTGTGCCACTTCAAAACACATGCAACCAAATTCATGAGGGCCTTTCAATCTGAACACACGTGCATGTTCGTGAATCCTTTCGGCTGTTGTTTATTTCCATCCTAGTCCCCTCGCGGTCGGTTGTTAAAGCTCCTGAAAACCCCCGAATCTTGCAAAGGTGTAAATGCCTGAAACTTCTTGATTGAAGAGAACCTCTGTTCATATTAACCCACTAACGCCTGAAGGAAATTGCCTGCGACCCACCTCTAATTCCCAAGCGTTTTTTGGAATATTTCAGAGCGAGCTGAAAAATAAACCAGATGTACAGTAATCACAGACACAGGATCAGGTTTCAAGATGTTATTTATTTCAAATCGAACACATAAAAGGACCAAAATACTCAAAACCATTAACAAAAAGTCCTCATGCATCAACTTGTTGTGTTTTTTCTTTAGTTTCTTTACGGTGCCACAAAATGTCCAAAGGAAGCCGAGAAATGGCATATGCACAAATGAGTTAATTGAAGAAAGTAAATGAAGAAAATAAACAAACCGCCTGATGGTTTGCGTAAATTAAAAATGCAGAAATCCAGCGTGAAAGGTACTGTTCACTTTCAAAACCTAAAATTGCCAAATACAGGGGACCAAATGAAAGAAATGCGAAGAGAAGTTCAACAATAGTAATTTTTCGTTCAAGCTATTAAACGCGAAGAAACCTAGTTAAAAGCAAAAAATATTCCAAACTTTGCAGACATGCTTCACTACATCACCACATGTGCAAATTAATTCTTCAAGCTAAAACAAGAGCTTGAGTTTTTACCGACCGCTTTTGCTGCCATTTTAACGCCCGTAGCTTTAACAATCGTTCCAAATTACCAAGTCCAAAAAGCTGCTATCTGCGATCTATCATCAAAACTTACTTGAAAGCACTGTGATCTTCATGTTTTCGCGACGATTGTAGGAAGAAAAACTTCCTTACCAGAAAGGTATGTCATCATTTTTTTGCATCTGTTGATCTGTAAATCCTCTTTGCATGTACAGACAACTTTGCTATGGCTGCAAACAATGCAAGCCCGCACGGAGACTGGGGTCTGGCGCGAGAAACATTGTGTGGTTCTACATGCAGTGAAAAACGTAGTGATTAACCATGTGTGTTTAGTGCATCTATTTATTCGAACTGTGGTGTTTTGGGGTTGGATCAAGTCAACAATTAAGTGTTCCTTGTGAAATAACCAGGTGAGTTTCATAGCTAACATTTCCTCGGGCTGTCATGCTATTTCGGCAGATTAAAAGCTTTTTTCTGCCCAATGATTGGAAAGGTCATTTATATGTTTCACTCAGCGAAGTGTGTTTTGAAAATGCTCGTGGTTATTGATAAACAACAGATCGAATTTTCGGGACGAGCGAAGTATCGTTCGAAAAATCGACACGACTTTTCGGAAGGAGCGAATTATCGTTCGAGAATTCATGGTGAATCATCGCGCGATGCGAATTGTTGTTCGATAAAAGCGCTCGAATCAAAACAATAGGTGTCACGAAAATGCGGGGAAATTTCGTCAAAATGTTTCAAGCGAAATCTCTTTGAAAAGCCACGAAAAGCCAGGAATTTCATCGAAATTCGTTTGCATTACTTTTGCACAATACTGTATGTTCTGAGACTATGAAATTGTTCACAGTTGGATAAACACAACAGCAAAGAAAACAATGATATTCCATGAGACAAGTCTAGATGTAACGCGCCTCCTGATTGGCTAAAAACTACAATGGCTCGAATAGTTCCGTCCTTGCAATTGGCTCAAACTCAGCCATTGTTACATCTTACACCTTACACTTTCAAAGGCCGATCGAGAATTTTTTTGCATAAGCAATTCTTCGCGTGGCACTATTCTCTGCCGCCTCGCCAGCCGATCGTCTTCGCTCGGCTGGCTCGTTGGCAATAACTTGTTGCGCGTGTTATTTGACACCTTCTTGAAAAAAACTTCAGAACTTGGGTCGCACCGGTCCCAAGAAACTCTTACAGTTGGTTGTTAATAATTATTAGTTAACACGGCGCAAACGTGATATTTTGCACACCAGAGTACAATATGACACGGCTTTTGTTTCCGCATCCTTTGACACGCTTCTTTGTTTAACTAAACACGGTTCATTGTTTATCTGGAACATAGAGAAAATCTTAATTGAGCGTGCATCGTGACACGCTGCTACCGTGTTAACGAAAATGTCTTTTGTCTACCGTGCTAAAATAGCGTGCCCGTGTCATCACCATTATGTTGGAAATCCCATGGAGGGTCACATATGCATGTGAACAGGGCAAAGACTGTAGCCCTAAAAACAACCTATTGAAGTAAGAAACCCAAAAGCTTGCATGACCATGATAAAGAGAGACCCTGGGAACGATGTTGCCCGTCGGTCGCGTAAGCGAGCAACATGTCAAAGAGCATCAATTGACAACATGAAAGCCTAAACAAAATGGCCTGAACAAGAAAACCGGCAAAGCGATAAAGATAGGAAAGCTGTATCATGATGAAACTCTGAATGGGGAAAATTAGCTGTAATCCTGAACAATGTTAACAGTTTGATGATCGTTTGCGAAAATTTGAACAGCCAGGCATAGTTCGCTTCCTTCATTTCAAGGTAAACTTACGATTTCCCAGTAATGAATACGTTGGTAAGTTTTTGGGTTTTTATAAACATGTATTAATGGATGGAATCTCCAAAACTTTGTTACATAATGAAGAGTGGTTACTCATTATTAAACACCACATTTTCTGTTTACATTGGAATCATATTTACCAGAGTTAATTGATTGTTTTTAACAGTGATACCACTCTTAAAATACTCAATGATCCGAACATTCGGTTTTTGATTAAGCTCAAGTTCGGAGGTTTAACATTTTAAGCTATGCATTTAATGATTTGGTCCAACCGTTTAACTTTTATACCTTGCCATTTAATGATTCAATTCAACCGTTTAACGTTTTCAGCTTTCCGTTTAATGATTATTTTGGTTCAACCGTTTAACATTTCCAGCTTTCCGTTTAATTTTTTTTACAACTGTTTAACATTTCTTTCAATCCATTTTTGGACTTTGCCCAACCGTTTTATGTTTTCAGCCATCCATTTCAATGGATAGCCAAACCGTTTACAGTCTGTTTAAAACTATTTACAATCAGTTTTTTTTAGCCGTTAAACAGTAAAGCTGTAGTTTTGCCTTTCCAGGTCATATATTTTCTAGCCAATTAGTACTTTGTATCTTTCCACCTTGAAGTAAGGTTTCTTATGTGTTACTATGTTGCAACCTAGTGGAGTCAAGTTCGATTCCAGGATTTGCCAGCTTTTTTTTAAGCCACTGGTCTTTTTCTTTTCTTGTTCAACCTTTTTTTCATATAATTGACCTCAAATTGCATGGTCTACATGTTGTGTGTTTGTAACTCATGATAAAAAAACTTGATTTCTCTGAAGATCTTTCACAGCTACCCTGCAAGCAGAGTCGCTTCGATCTTATTTGCAACCTATTTGCAATCAATCTAACGGGGTTTTCGTCTACAGGCAAGAAGAAAAATATGTTGGGCAAGGTGATGAGAAGTTTACAAGATAGAGTGGCTCAATCAAGAATGAGTAAATCCATCAGACAGGTCATGTAGTGGAGGTTTGCCAGTTCTTGTACCTCATGTGGTATGCATAAAAAGACTATTGTTATAACAAGTATTGCTAGAAGTCAATATAGTAACTCATATAACTAAAATAATCCGTAAGCCACACATGTCAATCATCATCCATTGAGAAATCCACAAGTTTGGTCAAAGAGCACTTTGACTTAAATCACTGACAATTTCAGGTTCATAAATAAACATGAATGAATTATTCTATGTGTAAGGTATATGGATACCAGGGTAACCCAAAATCTTGCCTGCCAGATTGTAATTTAATTTCACATTTAAAAATGCTCTATAGAGCTATCCACTCAATACCTTGTGTTTACTCAAGATGTACAAGTGTTTCTGGTCACTGGTTACTATTATCTGCAGCACCTCATCTGAACCAATACGCAAAACACTGTAAGGTTCAACTTGCTGTTGACCGTCTTCTACAGACATCTAAAACACAAGTGGAAAATTTCTTACAATCAGCTCAATTTTTCCACAATTCCTTCACTTCTTTCAACTTTATTATTTTCAAGGGTAATTATTCACTTATATTTTTTCTTAGAGGTTTCTTTAAAGTGCCCCTGTGACAAAAAATAAATTATTTTTTTCCTTTGGATTTCAAAACTATGTTAACTAAACACTAAGTGACCCAAGTTTTAATCCTTGATTTAAAGAAGGCACCTGTTTATTTTAACTGGAACTTTCCTATTTAATGATCCGCCATTACTAAATTTAAGTTCTTGAGAGAGCTGGATCGAGGAGAAAATGACGTCAAAGGCTCACTAGTTTAAGAATACAATGCGTGTGTATGCGGCAGAATTAATATGCAGCACTGGAGTTTTGGGCTTTCACACTTTTAAACTCGCACTTTGCATACATAATAAGCTGCGTTCACACGCTGAAATTTTAAGCTGGTGAGCCTTTGACATCACTTTTCCCGGATCCAACCCTCTGAGGTCAAATCGGTCAGGTTTGAACGTGACTGATGGCGGATCGTGAAATCCAAAACTTACACTCAAAGTAAACGGCCTTTGGATAAAAATGAAAGGTCAGAATTTTGCCAGTCAAGTGTTAAGCAGACACACTTTCAGAATCTCAAGAAAAAAAGGAAGTGAGTTTTTTGATCACAGGGGCACTTTAAGGGGATGTCCATTATTTGTTTCTACAATTTGTGGCCTTGTAGGGGCAAATTGTTTACATAAAATAATAGAGAAATAAATTCAGTCAATAAAAATTGCTCTCTTCGCTTTCCCCACATTATCAGGGTCTCTCATCTTCCAGCCCTACCAGAGTGAGAGAAGAGAGTTGGGTCTGGTCACACGTCTACCAGAATTTGGGATCAGTATAGACAAAATTCAAACTAGGCTACAGGAGTGTGGAGCAGGAGCATGTAGTAATAATGGTGATGATAAAAATGGAAGAAACCTGCTCCTGTTACTCCTAACACCACCAACTTACCCTGTAGGACAAACCTTCCTCAAAAGAAGATTGTCTTTCACATCGTTGCAAAATGTCGTACAAAATGGATTCTTCCTTTCAATGTTTTTGAAAGCAATATAAATTGGTTAATAAATTTGCAAACAAAAGCTAAGTCAGTTTTTCACATACAGACATACCTTGAGCAGTTGCCCATGTTCAGTACCAACAAACATCACTGTATGATTCTGATATGGCATTGCAGCAATAGCACTTAGCCTTCCCTTGTCATATTGCATCACAGCTCTTTTACGTAAAGGCATTTTTCCACGAAATGGATGGAAGGCAAATGATCTTGTAGGACAGAAGTCAACTGATATGGTTGGATTACTAGTCTATTAAAAATAAAAGCACACCATGCCATTATCAACCTGGTTAAAAGGAAAAGTTACCATAAAAAGTAAATATTTCGTCTAAAACAGATATTTTCTGCAGCATTGATTATTGCCAAAATTTCCAGCAGATAACTTGAAAGTCATGTGTTAATTTTTGAGCAAACAATGGCCAAAGTAAGTTGTAGGAATGGGTGGGTTTTATGATAATTGTAAGAAAACTGGAATGCATTTAACAGTAACTTATGACACTGAGACAGGGTTTAACAAATAGATTCCATGCTGCCATGTGTCTGTTCAGTAATAGATTACAGATGATGTCAAAATGTGGCAAGAACAAAAGAGTGGTACATAAGGCGATAGCCAAGTGTGTCACTTATATGGACAAGACTGACTACTTTGACAAAATGGACGCACAAAATTGATGTTTAATAGGTGCTTTATATCTGATATAGACACGGCTAAACTTTACATTCAATTTTTACAGTGCTGCACTGTAAAAGATCTTTATCAATGAACCATTAGCACAGTATGCAGTTTCATTTAAGTGTTGATATATACTCCGAGTGGTCGCTTACAAGAGCTTAAGGTATCAGTGTACCCCAAATGACCATCACTCTTTGGCCCCGCTTTACAGTCGGACGTTTGACGCAAACCCCAATAAAGTATATATTTTCTGAGAGCTTAATAATTGTAGATTATGAAGGTATATTCATCGACATAAAAAAATGTACGGTTTTCCGAATATAGCGCACTATTTCCCAAAGTACAGAGGTTCACTAATCAAGTTCGTTTCCGGTCAGATTTGATCAGGAGAACACGATCAACATCGCTATGTCTTCTTGACACCTTTCTCTAAAAAACGGTGTCAGGAAATTTTGATTACTTGTCTGGTTTGTTTCTGACACGCAGTTAAACTTTGAGAGTTGATAAAACATGCATTCTCTTCACTAAAAAGGTCATAACTTTTGAAAGAAGCCAAAAATGAAAATTCCCCGACACCTTTTTTTTGCCTGATTATCGGGCAACGTTCTCTCCAAATTTCAGCAAAAAACATTAAAAACATGCCGGAAACGAACTAAAAATGTGCGCCTCACTTGCTGAAATTTTCGTTTTGAGATACGAAGAAAAATATACTTTTGGGCGTTCTTCCGGTGTAATGAGATAATTACACAAAACGTGTGAAAATTAATTAGCCGTCGATAGACCAAGTAAAGGCTCAGTTTACTTTAACAACAGAGCTCATATCAATAACAAAGCGGGCTCAAATGTTGCTCCTGGCGGGAAATATCCTTTGGAAGATCTGGATTCCGCTGCTTGCGTATAAGGTTAGTAAGGAAATGATTTTCGTTTAATTTTTCATTTTCCATGTTTTAAATGTCTTTGCTAATGCAGATTCACCATCCATCTAACAAAACAGGTTGAATGATGCCAAAGACAAGTAAAAAGCGTTCTCATATAAAAGAAGGGACAGGAAACAAATGGGCACATATGCGTGCAGATCAAGAAGTTACAACTTCGAACGGCGAAAGCGCCAAACAACTCATGATTAGAGAAATGCGAAAATCGGGGTAACAGATTTCTCGAGATTTTCTTGCAAACGATTGCTGGCAACAACTGTTCGACCGGCCAACTTTTGCCATGACTGTTGTGAGTCTGGTTCTGCAGGTTCGTCTTTGCCTTTGTCTTCAATTTTCGACCGGCTAGCGCTAACAGTCTTGTTCTCCCATCGACTTTGTTCGTCCTCGTCTTGCGAAATCAACTTCGCCTGCTCAAAGTAGGAACCTCGGTCGCTAGCTGCTAAAACATCAGCTCGATCCTTATCAAATGATTTCGAAACCTTTTTCCTCTTTGAAGGTTTCTTCGCGCTTGCAAAAGGACACAGCCTTTGTTTTTTCTTCGACGACATGTAATAGAAATACCATAAACTTTTCAATCTAAAATATACAAAAGCAAAACACTCGAAGCAGCACGTCGACGACCAATTTTAGAAATACAAACACAAACGTGTGAAACTCGCAAACATCGTGTCTGTCACGTGACGCAAGTTTACTTCTCGCGACAACATGTTTACAGCTATCGATTAGAGATAATTAATGGGAAGAAACGTTTTCTGTTAATAACTTTGCTTAGGATCAATCTTTTTTCATAAAATTTAAAAAAAAAAAAAAAGCGAAAAAAATTTTTTTGGAAATATGATCAAATTTGGGGTACACTGATACCTTAAGAACAAAGGAAAAGTCCAGTTGGAAAACCCAAAAGTGGTCTCAGTTGCTTACAAGAGCTTTTTATTACAAAGTTTTAGTCCACTAAGTCTAATACACTACGAAACTAATGCACTAAGTACCACAACAGCAAGCGGAAGAACTAAACAATTCATAAGACGATGGTGCCATTCACAGCAGAACGCTTGTACACACTAGATCTTACAGCTAAATACACAATCAGTGGTTTAGTTTATTATCATAAATAAGTTCACCTTTCTGTTTACCCACTCCCCATTAAAGCACCCATTAAAGTTTCTAAGAAGGGAGCCTCTTACTAAATTTAGGCACTACCCATTACTATTGAACAGAGTTCCAAATTTCACCATCTATTCTTTGCGGTCAAAAACATACTAGATGTTTTGCACAGCCAATTTGCGAGCCTTTTTTTTCTTTTTGTGCGAACACATCTTGTATAAAGTAATTAAGGTGTATGATCCCTCCAGCTGGCCTGAAACTCATGTTAGTTTACCTTAATATATTTTGACCATGACAGTACTTTTGTTTTTCGTACTAGGAAATATGCAAATAAAATTAGAAGTTCTGAAATACAGTCAAAAGAAAGCTGCCAAATTACAAACATTACACATGTTATACTCGACAGCTGTACATGCATGCCATGGTGCACTATCTCTTATAAGCATTTTTCGCACTGTAAATGAGCGTGCATAATTTAACCCTCAACTTTAGGTATCAGGCTTAAATGTTTAAGGGCTGAACAAATCAATAAAATGGCGTTCAATATTGAGAAGAATACACAATCAAACTCATCACTTCTCATTTCTCCAAGAAACGCATAGTTCTGAAGATAGTGCCATCACTTGGGAAGTAGAATGTGATGTAAAAGCGCTTTTCTGTCACGGTTCTAAAAACAGTAAGGGAGTAATGCTTCTGATAAACCCAAAATTAGGCTAAAAAATCAAAAAGGTAATCACAGGGAAGGAGGGCTGATACATCATTGCAGACATCTTTTCTAATCAAATGCGCATTGTTTTGGTAAAGATCTATGTGCCAAATGACCAAGCTCAACAGGTGTTATTCTTTTAAACGATACAGCAACAATTAAGAGCCATTGTAGTTGGAGGCGATTTCAAGTGCACTCTTACAGAAAAGGATAAAAAGGGAGGAAATTTGGTTATCTAAGAACACCTCAATCATTAAAGATATCAACCAACTTCGTTACACATAATTTAACAGATGTTTGGCAATCTTCAAACCCAGATTTGGAAAGCTTTACTTGGAGAAACAAGTCTTTCAAAATACGGTGCCATTTAGACGGATAGCCCGGGCCGTTCAAACGGATGACAGTACTTTTTTCGTTCACAGAATGTATCCCAGTTATCTTTTACCTTGTAAGATAATGGTTTGACACTGACTAGTTTTTTGATGTTCGTTCAAGACGTTTCGGCTGGTGCTTAAGCCTTCATCAGTTGGAAAAAATAACGTTAGCACGCGTGATTCAAAAACAGCACGTCGAGCGCGCGCTGAGGAAACATTCCGCGTGAAGTTTCTTGAAAAACGTAGCGCGAGACTAAAGTTATGCGCGTGCCAGAGACTTGTAAACTTCTGGGACGGCGATGTGGTCATTTCCAGATTGTGGATCCCTTATAGAAAACCAGGCTTCCAAGAAGAGGCGTTCATGGAAATTAGCCTCATGTCCAACAACTCTGGCACTTCCAAAATCCATTATGTGGTTGTTTTCGTGGACATGGCAGGAGATCTTGGAGTCATGGTCAAACGTAGCAACAGCCCTTTTGTGTTCTGTAATCCGGGTTACCTTATTACTTTTATGCTCCATGGTTACGCTCAAAGATATCTGTTTAACATTGAAAGACTGCTAGTTTTTCCTGAAACGATCTTTTGGACTTCGGTCAACTGTTTAACATTTTGAGCTAACCGTTTATTTTTTTTGGTCACAGTTTAACACTTTAAGCTATCCATTTTTTGGACTTTGGTGAACCGTTTAAATTTTTTGCTATCCATTTAAACATTCATGGAAACCGTTTAAATGCTTGAGTTAGCCGTTTAGTATCCGTTTACAAACGTTTTTCTTGACCGTTTAACGGAAAAGCGTTAGTGTCCGTTTTCCCATGGAAGGTCATATTTTTAATCAAAAATACTTACGATAAGAGAGCGTTTCGCATTTTATAAGTTTACCCTTTTTACATAACAACACCACTTCACCGAAAATTGAAAGAAAGAGGGGAAAAAACCTCTGATTCGTTGAAAGTCTGACTTAATTAAATTGCACTTTAATTTGACGCCAGGCAGTCTTCAAAGAACATTTGAACAGTTCTTGTACTTTTTACCTTAAAAATATCAGACTGAAATGAATATCATCAAATAAAACTCGAAAACTGCTACTGCAGAGACGCAAAAACAGTTAGGAATGAAAGCTACGCTTTTGTTTAATATCCTGGAAACAATAGCCGACAACTTGTGAGCTCTAATTGAATTTACTTCCATATGATAAACAACAGTGTCAAGTTACCATTTGTAACTAAAAATAGCAAGCATCTCGTGGGAACAGGTGCTGACGATTTGTCAGCTCTAATTGAATTTACTCCCTTGTGAAAAACAAGTGTCAAATTACCCTTTGTAACTAAAAAATAAAATATCTCGTTATATTTCCATGCAACAACAACAAAACAATCGTTACCTGTACCTATTGTAAACGTCGAACTCTTTCAAATCAAAATAGTCTCGTCTCCTCTAAAACATTTCGTAAGAACTAGAAGTAACGATGCGTGATGTCTAATTGAATTTACTCCTTGTGAAAAACAAAATATCAAGTTACCATTTGTAACTAAAAATAGCAAGCATCTCGTGGGAACAAGTGGTGATGATTTGCCAGCTCTAATTGAATTTACTCCCTTGTGAAAAACAAAAGTGTCAAATTACCCTTTGTAACGAAAAAATAAAAATATCTCGTTATATTTGCACGCAACAAGAACACAGTAACCATTACCTGTACCTATTGTAAACGTTCGAACTCTTTCAAATCAAAATAGTCTCGTCTCCTCTAAAACATTTCGTAAGAACTAGAAGCACTGATGCGTGACGTCTAATTGAATTTACTCCTTGTGAAAAACAAAAATATCAAGTTACCTTTGTAACTAAAAATAAAAACATCTCTTCCATTTGCATACAACTGCCTCACACACTGTTTCATACCTCAAGGCTCATCTTGTCCATAACTAAAATCCTAAGCCTAACTCACAGAAAATGCCGAAGTAAACCCAATATATGAATACTTCCTCCTCTTTTATAGAAGAATAAATATGGCAGTTCTGAACTGTATCGGGATCAAATCTTCTCATATACCATTTACTTTTAAAACAAGAAATTTGATTGGCTGTTTATAGTAGATCCGATCTGATTGGTGTGACATACATACATCTCTCACTCACTGACTCACTCACCCACTGATCCATTGACCTGTCCACAACATACTCGACGCGCCGACTAAGAGATATTTTTTTACAAAAAAATAACTCAATAAACTGTATTATTGCACCATTTTGTGAAATCTATGATGACGTAATGATCTTAATCTGGAAGTTTGTTCGGGACATGCCCATGAATGATATGAAAAGGAAACAAGTATCATGCTATTAACAGCGCTATTAATAAACAGCTTTCTTCCTTAAAAGTCAAAATTTAATTTGTTTGTGCTATGAGTGAAGGACAAGCAAAGTAGTCACACAAGTCACAGAATCCGAGGTTTATGCTATACACGGCTAATTTAAGAAGGGTTGTGTTTTTGTCCCCTGGCATTGACACAAACACTGCAAGTTCTGGCAAGCTCTTGTTTACCTGAGCAAATATTTAATTTTCCTTTGAATCTATTAACTCGCTTTGATGAAACAGCCAAAGAATTTACTGAACCCACAAGAAATACTCGGAAAATTGCAAATAAATTAATGACCATAGCTTCTGGCGAAATAAACTTGCAAAGTAAGCATAATCTTATTTCTTACGAAGCAAAAGTGAAAGCTACACTTTTTGAGTATTCGACAAAACGAAAAGAAAATATATTTCACATACAATAAAGAAAAATATCCATGTATTAATGTTCCAACAGCTTTTGGCAAATAAACATCACATGCATGATTCAAAGTTGCCAAGTGGAAGTTTGGGTCTGGCCTCAGACAAAACAAAACAAAAAAAACACGGCGAAACCATGAACCGCACCCAGCCCGTGGTTTATAAAAATTACATGATTTACCGACAACGCCACGGTTTTCCTAACGGACGAAGAGTCAGTGGAGCAACTGTTACTACTAGACGAGTTCAGGTCAATATCTGGGCTAGAAATCAACAATTCCAAGACAGAAGCGACGTGGCTTGGACACCGGAGAGACAGAACATGCACCCCTTTTAACTTCAGATGGCCAAAAGAACCAATGGTGGGGGTGGGTGCCAATATAGCAGTCTTTCACATATCCTAGTGGTCTAGTGGTTAGGGTGCTGGATTTGTAATCCAGAGGTCCCAGGTTCAAAATCCTCCTCCCTGCCACTAGATGGATTTGTGTTTGGAGGTCCCAGATTCAACTCCTCCACACTGCCGCCAGTTGGGATTAACAAGTTTTCTGTTCAATTGACAATATTTGTTTGCTTATTTCAGGGTCCTCAACTACATGTAGTACAGTAGTGCTAAACACTTTGACACTTTAAGTGATTTACTTATTTTATCTGCACTTTCAGACTATTTTTCCTATAACACTGAACATGCGGACAAACTAAATTTTGAGGGAAAATATTAAAAACCTAGAAAAGAAACTCTCAATGGCTGGAAACAGAAGAAAACTCACTCCACTGGGAAGGATAAACACTGTCAAAACTTTAGGTTTGTCTAAGCTCATTTACAATGCATCTGTACTTACTATTCCCAAGCATTTTGAGAAAGAAATTAACAGGATATCCTTAAATTTTATATGGGAAGGTAAACCAGCAAAAGTCAAAAGAAGTAGCTGTATCATTATTAAAGAAAAAAAACCATGGTGGACATGCTAGACTTCCGAGATTTTGGACAAGGTGCTCAAAGTCATGTGGGCCAAGCAGTTAAAATCACTCAGTGCATCCTGGAAAATCATTTCAGAGTTACATTGTAGGTGTAAAACAATATGGCGGCCTAACTTTCCTAATTAATTGCCAGTATAATAATATTATTAAGATGCTTTCCCTAGACAATCTTCCAATTCTTACCATACTCTGCTAGCATACTGGCAGGAGTTGAACTCCACAGCAATGCTAGATGTAGACAATGTACCAGATTTAAAATTATCTGGAACAGCCATAATATAGTAATCAAGGAAAAAACTATTTTTATAGCTCTTGGTTTAACAAAAGGACAAGTTATCATCAATATTCGCAATGTGATTAAAGAGAACCACCAATTCCTCTCCCCAGCCAAATTAAGAAAAAAATTCAATTTGGAGATCCCCTTCACAATATACTATGGGCTTTTATAGAATAATTGAGCCACTATGTGCACTCTCATTGATCGATAGGTGTTTAGATGAGAGTATGTAAACACGGTTGTGACATTTTAGATCTCCACATATGTTTGAGAATTATTTTATAAAAGCAATAGAGTACTTTTTCCGTGTTTATATAGCCTCATCTAAATACTTGGAGGGTTAGAATTCTTGAACGTTATGCAAACCCGAGACAAAATCAAGGGTTTACATAGGCAGAATTTCAATCTGCAATGTTTACGCGCCTAATGACTGCCAGCAACAACAGAAATTCTTGCTAAATTTAAACAGATATTTGGTGTCAAACACAGAAATTAGTAATCTTATTGTGGGAGGTGACTGGAATGTAACCCTACAAGCTATGGATAAAAAAGGCGGTGTTCCTTGGAGACCAACTTTATATCGTGACAAACTCGTATCGATAATGGATGACATCGGCTTAATTGATGTTTTTAGGAAGCTTAATCCAAATGAAAGAAGCTTTTCTTATGAATCCAAATCACTGAAAGTGAGTTCCAGGATTGACTTCTATTTAGTATCGAAATCAATTACAAACTGGGTCATCAAAGTTAATACAAAAGTTTCCAATGCGCCAGACCATAAAGCTGTTGAACTTGACCTTAGAATTCGCAGTGAAAAACGAGGTCCCGGTCTATGGAAATTTAATAACTCCCTAGTGGAAGACAATGAATTTGTCGAGCTCATTAAAAGACAATACCCAGTTATACGTGAGAAGTATTTAGAGGTTAAAATGGGAATTGATTAAGATGGAATTAAGAAGCATCACTATCTCATATACAAAACACAAAGGAAAACAATGTAGAAATCGAGTAACGGAGCTCCAAAATCGTTTGGAAGCTTTAGAAACAATGATAAATAACAGTAATAATGAAGAGCAAATAAGCGCTGAAATTACAGAATATGACAATCTAAAGACAGAACTTCAACGTATATATGAAGCCAAAGGGAAAGGCGCAATTCTTCGCTCCAAAGTCAGGTGGGTTGAGCAAGGTGAAAAACCTACCAAGTATTTCTTTAATTTAGAAAAAAGAAACTTCAATCGTAAAGTAATTACAGAAATGAAACAAGAAGACGGCAAGAAAGTTGTCGAGGAACACGAGATATTGAAAGAAATTGAATCCTTTTACAGTAAATTATATGCCTCACAAGTCATGGATAATAAAGAGGCCTTTAGTGATTTTACGTGTGATCTGCAAACAGCGAAACTAACAGATGAAGAAAGAGAATAGAGGAATGCACCAAAGTCTTAAAAACCTTCCCTCCCTGTAAATCGCCCGGAGATGATGGTTTCACCGCGGAATTTTACTGTTGTTTTTTCGATTTAGTGAGCCGTGATTTAGTAAATAGTTTTAATGCCGCTTATAAAGAAGGAGAGTTGTCGATATCTCAACGCAGAGGTGTCATAACTCTCGTGCCCAAGGAGGACTCAGGCTTATCGGATCTCTCAAACTGGCGACCAATCACTCTTTTAAATTTAGACTACAAGATTGCATCAAAAGTAATAGCAAAGAGAATAGAAAAGATTTTACCACGAATAATTCATCCTGACCAAACTGGCTTTGTTAAAGGAAGATACATTGGTCAAAATATCAGGTTGATAAATGATATCATGGAACATACTAAATTACACAATATCCCTGGAATATTACTTCTTCTTGACTTCCGGAAAGCATTTGACACCATTGAATGGTCTTTTATCCAGAATACTTTAAATTTCCTTAACTTTGGTGACGGTATTAGACGCTGGGTTTCCACTTTTTACACTGGTCCTGAAAGTGCGGTTTTAAACAATGGATTTTCTACAAATTATTTCGAATTATCAAGAGGGGTTAGACAGGGCTGTCCTCTGTCACCCTATCTTTTCATTCTAGGAGCTGAAATTTTAGCATGCAAGATACGTCAAGATAAAGAAATACAAGGAATCAGAATTTTTAATTCTGAAGCTAAGATAAGTCAATTTGCTGATGACACATCGTTAATTTGTAAAAGCTGCCATTCTGTTGAAAAAGCAATCGAAGTGTTAGACTCCTTCGGGAATTTCTCTGGTTTGCGTTTAAATATCGCTAAAACCAAAGCCCTGTGGCTTGGTCCTTGGCATGATAGCGAAGAAAAGCCATTTGGGTTTAAATGGCCCAAAGAACCGGTTCGTGCATTAGGCATTTTTATATCATATGATGAAAGGCAAAATAATAAAAAGAACTTTCTTGGTAAAATTGACAAATTAGGCGCCAAACTAGAGGTTTGGCGTTCCCGGAATCTTTCAATACTAGGGAGATGCCTCATAACAAAATGCCTCGCTATCCCGCAGTTAGTGTTCTCCATGTCAATTTTAGATGCCCCTAAGAACTGTATTCCAACTATTAATACATCTATTTTTCAGTTCATCTGGAAAAAAAGAAAAGATAAGATTAAGCGTCAAGTGATGTATCAAAACTACGATAAAGGAGGATGGCGTGTTCCTAATGTGGATGTAATGATCAAATCCCTAAGGCTAGCTTGGATACCACGCCTTCTTTCTAATGACGAGAAATGGAGCGAGGTTTGGAAAACAATCCCAAACCATTATTTTGACTCGTTCGGTGGCCTAAACTTCCTCTTAAGATGTAACTACGATCTGAAGTTTCTTGAGCAGACCAGTATGCCTCAATTCTATAAGTCAATGCTCCAGTTCTTTCATGAACTAAAATCCTCATACGAAACTGACCTTGGACAAGATTTAGTTTTATTTAACAACAAAGACATTCTTATTGATCATAGGACTTTCTTTTACAAACCGTGGTTCAAGAAAGGAATTTTCCGAGTTCACGACCTCCTCACAGAGTGTGGTACTTTTTTCTTGCACGGTGAATTTACCAAGAGGTATAATTTAAACTGTAATTTCCTGCAGTATTTGCAAGTGGTCTCTGCAATACCCAAGCGATTACTGGAAAAGGCAAAACAAAACCAGGATCCCAAATTTACATTTTCACAAAATAATACTTTTTTTCAACTGTCATCCACAATAAAAGTGAATCTTCTGAAATCGAAGAGTAAAGATTACTATTGGCTATTTATAAATAAGGCGAATCCAGAACTCAAGGCACCTAAAAAATGGGCTCGTGACTTGCAGTTCAATAATATAGAATTGAGTGGTTATTTCAAAAACTTAAAAAGCATCTGTAAGGAAAATAATTTAAGAGAGTTCTACTTCAAGTTTTTACACAGAATCATTGTCACAAGAAAGGAACTCTGTTTATATGGTTTATCACATACGGGGCAAAATTACTGAATGCTGATTGGCTGAGACAGAGGGCATTTTTTCTTAATCACGAGGGCACTTTTGGTAATCAAGAGGGCATGATTACTTGATGCTGATTGGCTGAGCACGCCTGCATTAAGTTGGTTTCCCGCTTCAAACGGATTTTGAAAAGGAATTTCAGAAACGCATCGCTTCTGAGTTTGATCTAAACACGGTTATTTCATCTTAACGTGAAAGAGAATCAACATACAACAAAGCGCAGTCTTTTGGTGGAAAAGCAAAAGGATTTTTCCGACTAAATATGGATTGATTCGCAGCCTGAAAAACGTTTGAGTGGGAACGGCTGGTGTTGCACGAAGCTTAGAATTACAGAACTTCATGGCCGCCAAACTGAAAGCTAATTTCTTCGTCAAGTTTGCTTCGGGTCGCCTTATTAGTATTACAGCTCACCTTCTTGGCGTAAAAACAGCGTAAATTGTGTTGGTATGTGACGTTTTCACAGTGGAAAGGACAGTTTTGGATTCAAGAAGTTATTAGAGTTCGTTTGGACACTTGTTTACGTCTTTCATCGATCGATGAAGTAGTTTCACGCCGTTGCAAGCTTCGCAAAACAGGTGAATAAAATTAGATTGCTTAAAGTTTTGTAAAGAAATTGCTTTCAGTGAATTTAAACAAGTTGCTGTGTTTTGCTTACTATTTTAGTAGGCTTTCCCCATGCTACTGCTAGCCTGTTAAATAATGACAACTGGCAAACCTGTTTACGCGACGGCAAGACCTTGAAAGTTGTCCTTTTGTACAAAATTTTGCCCTTTATGTGATAAACAAGTAATCGCAAGTGCTCTCAGGCAATTAAGGATTAATTTCACTTGTATTTTCAAAGTTTTCCAAATTGCCCTCGTCGCGACTCGGGCAATTTTGCCGTGAAAATACTCGTGAAATTAATCCTTAATTGCCCTCGGCCCCATGCGATTACATATACATAGAGTGCAACAGCGCATGCGTATATTGCCAGGAACCTGACTCAATCAGCCATACCTTCATCCACTGTCGATTGTCGAAAGAATTTTTTTCCGAAGTTATTAAATGGTTCGGCAAAGAAAATGGCACTTCCTTCTCACTTCTCACAACTGAATTACTCTTTGGGAAATTACCAAATGAATCTGGCCCTGATTTGCCACCTTTGATGTTAAAAAAGTTGAATTATGTCTTTCTATTCGCTAAATACTATATATATACTAACAAGCTTAGTTCAAAAGAACTAAGTTTGAAAGAATTTATCAAAAAACTGGAAATAAAATATTGTATTGAAGGATTTTAAGTCAATAGGAAACTAAGCCTCAAATATGCCCAGATGAGTCAAAGTAAGTTATACGACATCATTTCTAATAACCAGGATAATTCAAATTGATTAGTCAAGTGCTTATTTATTTGTAATTTCTTCTCTTTTTTTTTCTCCTCTTTCTTTCTTTCCTTTTTTTTTTATCAAACCCCTCAATTTAGTGTGAAAAAACTACATTAAGTACAGATGTGTAAAGGTGTAAAGAAAAACTTTAATACAGTTAATTTAAGGTGGTTATATGTAATTTAATGTCAAGTAGTGTATGGTAGTGTAATGTAGTTATATGTAGATAAATGTAGTATAATATAATGTAGCGGGTTATTGTAATGTAGTCCTGTGTTATTGAAATAAAGAGTGTTTCAAAAAAAAAAAACAACAACAACAACAACAAAAATAACTGTTTTAAATTCTCCCAACCCTCCTCGTGTTTAGATGAGGCTACAGTATTGTGCAGCAGTAATGCAAGCGAATTCCTGGCCTTTATTGGCTTTTCAAGGAAATTTCGCGGCAAACAATATTTCAAGAAAATTTCCCCGCATTTTTGTGATGCCTATTTTTCCGGGCCACGCAAATTTTCAAACGATAATTCTCGGTGCGTGATAATTTGTCGCAAATTTTTGAGCGATAATTCGTTCCTCCCAAAAAATGTTCCATGATTTTTCATACGATAATTCGCTGCAATTTTTCTTACAATCTTCCATTCATCAATAGGCAAAAACTATGATTGAAATGACCACTCTGAAGATTGAGCGTGAAAGAAGCCATTAATCCACAAAAAAAACATCACAACTCCACAAACTGTTAGCTATGAAACTCACCTGGTTATTTCACTAAGAACACTCAATTGTTGACTTAATCCAAAACCCAAAACCCCAAAACACCACAGTTCTGATAAATAAATGTTCTTGATGTTACTTGCCAAAACGCCATTTTAACAGCATGCAGAACAACATGATTTTTCGTGCTGACCCCAGTCTCTGCACAGCCTTGCATTGTTTGCTGCCATAGTGACCATTCATGACCAGGAATCATTTGCTACGAACGAAGAATTTGGGCTACAAATTACTGGTTTTGTGGCAGATATACCCTGCTCAAGAAGAGCAGCAAAGCTGTCTACAGATGCAAAAGTATTTATAGATCAGGAGATGCACAGAAACGGCAAGATGAAAAGCCAATAGATCCAGAAGAAGCTTGCAAAACATGGGATTGCCATGAGTTCGTCAGCCACACAAAGGTCTTGCTACCAGCAAGGCTTAGGTTAAAAACTCCTAATAAATATGAGAAACAAATCATGGTTGTAATACTGTAATGGAGGTCTTCCAGAATTGTTTATCCCTGTAAGTTTAATAGTCCCAAAGAATATACTACTAAGGCAACGAAAATGGAGCAAAGCACACCCAGTACTTTTATAACAAATAACCACGAGGGGGGTTGGGATGGAATAAACAACAGCTGAATGGTTTTGCAAGCATTCAGCATTGACAACTTTCTGGTTCTCTAGCTAGAAACGTAAAGAACTGAGAAACTTTTATGTTCAAAGGAGGCTTCGATAACCCTTGTTTATGAAGTGTAGGCTGTATTGGTGTGTAATATGTATTGCTGTCACATCGCTGATAAGTTATTTTTGGTTCTTGAAAGAAAATACAAACCTGAAACATACACACTGCTAAGATTATGTCTTATCAAGTTTTTGTCTGCTCATATTCTGCAGGGGAAAAGATTTAGTTGACTACCAAGGGAGTGAATGGCAGGGGAGAGGACCTGTGTGCTGTGTGACTACTGTACCAGAGCTGTAAATTACACTCTGCACTATCTGAGATTTTCTCACTAGTTTGTATTGCAGGGCCGTTCTGAAAACCTCTACTGTGTTGAATGCACCCTACTTAAATATTATTAGTAGTACTACATGTATTAATTTTTCATTATACCCAACCATTGGTAGCTCGGAAAAAATAGCACCCATACCAACATTCAAACCCATTATCTTCAGTTTAACCACTTCACCAACCTGTAACTGATGAATTATTAATTTTTTATGCAAAGTTTGTCAGCAGTCATTGGTCAGACCATGATGGTATTAGCCAATACCATCATGGCTAAACTGACCAATCACTTTCAACGGACCAGGCTTATAACACTATCGACTGCCTAACACTATTACTTGACTCTGAAGAAGTCGAAACGTCAGTCACCAACAACATTTCTTTTCACAACCAGCTTTTCACAGCTTCTTCTGGATCTGGTTGTTGGTAGTCTCGCCCTTTTTGCGCATCTACTAATCTCCCCTGCAGGAGGCATTAATAGGACCCCCCGCGTATAAAGAATGTGAAATATTGGTGTAGTATCGGTGGTGTGAAAATTGAGGCTGATTTGAAGAAACTAGGCACGCACGATGGTGGTCCCGTCTCGCCAGGAAACTCTGGGTACCTAATACTTGCAGCCACAAGGACAAGGAGAGGTATCACATATGCGAGGATACAAGAAAGTACAGTACCGCTCAAATGTAAGTTACCACCGTCACGCGAGACACGTCTCGTTTCTCACGAGACTCGTCTCGAAAGAAACAAGACGAATTTCAAGAGTAGTTACGAGAATTGCCTTCAAACACGTGTCTTCAAAGATATAGTGTTTTGGCGTTGGAATGAACGATTTATGCCAAATAGAACGGGAGATATTTTTCGTGTTTGCCGTGACGCTTCGGACAACAATAAAGTTCATTACGCTACCGACTCATCGTCTCGTGCCGCTAGACAAACCTTTCCCTGGCAGAAAAATCTGAAATTAATGCAAACGGGGCATCTCAGAAACTTTGATTAAAATTCCTGTCTTCAAAGATATAGTGGTTTGGCGTTGAAATGAGCGATTTATGCCAAATAGAACCAGAGATATTTTTAGTGTTTACCTTCACCCGTGGGAAAGTTCATTACGTTACCGACTCGTCGTCGCCTACGCTAGACGAAACTTTCCGTGGCAGAAAAATTTGAAACTAATGCAAATGGCACATCTCAGAAGCCTTGATTAAAACTCCTGTCGTCAAAGATATACGTTTTTTTAATTGGCGTTTGAATGAACGATTTGTACCATATAGAACCGGAGATATATTTTTTTAAATAATTTACGTGACACTTTTATGAGTCATTTACATGAAAAGACAATTGTCTCGCCGGCGAGTGTTGAAAGTCGGAACATTTTTCTCCTACACAAAATTTAGTGTTTGTTTGAGTTAGTGGTTATTGGAGAGCAAACAAATGTAGGCAACTGAATTATGAGTAAATGATATCTAGCTCCAAAATACTCACCAGTATCAGGATTGAAAAATTGCAGAGAACAAGATTCGCAAAATCAACTCTTTGCCCTCGTGTTCGCATGAATTGAAATGCACGTAACTCTTCTTATACATGTAGTTTATGCAGATACAAAACTGATGCATATCTTATGTTGGACGGTCCGATCGATTTGCCAACTAACGTCTCGTTACACATGTCCGGTTTCTTTTGCGTAATATATGCCATACTAAACGCTTCAGTGATTCTCAAGAAAAACAAGATGCGTCTCGTGAGAAATGAGATGAGAGGTGGTAACTTACCTTTGAGCGGTACTGTAATGAATAGTTCCATGTATGTACTTTCCATTGAAAATCAACCTTTCCGACATTGAATAAACGTGATATCCAACGCAGGGGCAGTTGTAGTGAGAACTATTACTAGTCTTAAACACTTTTGCACCTAGGGATAGCTTTGCTGGTCATCCCAAGTGCAGTAGATTTGCCATGGAGCCAATAATTCGTAGCTTCTCGATGATTCGAGGGATGCTAGCAAGGCTTACTAGAATACCTTTGCTTTTCAGTGACCTGAATATTCCAGCTGGGTGGAGACCTTACTTGTGAAAGAGTTTAATTCCAAGTTCTCAAATAATTTGAAACTTTCAGCATGATGACCATGGAGGTGCTTTAAATGTAAAGTGAATACACAAATGATTCCTGGTCTAATAGTATTAAGCATGAATGGTCTCTATGGCAGAAAACAATGGAAGGCTGCACAGAAACTAGGGTTGGCACCAGAAAAATCATGTTCTATACACTGTGTATAATGGCATTTTGGCACGTGAACACCAAGTGCATGTATTTACTGGTACTGTGGTGTTGTGGGGTTTGGATCGGGTCAACAATTTAGCACTCCTTGTGAGATAACCAGGTGACTTTCATAGCTGACAGTTCATCTAAGGTTCTGATGTTATTTCAGAAGATTAACAGCTTGTTTCATGCTCGATCTTCAAAAAAGTCATTTATATACTTGACTCACAGCAAACCAAGTTTCAAAAATGCTTTTTGCTTATTGATGAACAGAAGATCGTTTGAAAAATTGCAGAAATTTTGGTGTGGAGCGAATTATTGCTCAAATATCACGGTGAATTATCTCCTTCAACCCTCTCCAATTGATGTTAGCAATACTGGTGCATAAGTCATGTGGCCACTTTCTGTGTTTCACAATGTAAAAGAATCGAGGCACATGCGCTCTTCCTCTTCGTTTCGTGGCTTATTTCAGCTGACCATGTTTTCAGATTTTTTCACCCATTCTGCATTGTTTATCCTACTATCTGGGATTAAGCTATCAACTATGAGTGACGATAAGTCACAAAATGTAAGTAGTTCAAGCTCTTTGGGTTTTCATTCTTCCTTTTACGCCTTAGAGCAGGAGAGATTTACATTAAAAAGGTACAAGGATGGGAGTGAAGACATGGACCATGATGCCATTAATGAATACCTGGAGGCAAAGGTGTTTCTCTGAGTTCCTTACTGAGGTTGGTAAACATACAGATTATGTATTCCAGCAATCAGCACTTATTTCCAGGTAAGTTCCATGCAAAGATTAAGAATAAGCATGACCATACACTGCAGTTCAACAGACAACACACTTATCAGCACACCAACCACAAAGTGCTTTTCCAAGTAGCCCTACAAGAGGGACCAGTCCTTTCATTCAAATTACCATCCCACCAAGAATTGCTGAATTGAAGAAAAATGGAAATATGTCTTAACATCTGGTCACCAGTCACCTAAGCAATCCAAAACAGAAGGATTCATCTCCCAGCTCTCAAGTGCCAACCTAATTCCAGCTACCTATATGCTTTCACATCTTGAAACCATATATTCCCCCAACGAGAGATCAGCAACATTTACAGTTCTGGAATTGGAAGAAGACAACAAGGACATTACAGACAGTTCAGGGATACAAAATCCCTTTTTGCAGTCATCCAAGGCATTATGAAACATGAGAACCACCCATGCAAAAAGTTTGCACCGAGTGTCACCTGACAGTTGCAAACCTGTTAAAAGGAGCCAGCCACAGAGAAGACCACTCCACATCAACTCTGTTTGTGGTGCAAAAAGAAAATGGCAACTTCTGCCCTGTAATCAACCTTCAGACCCTAAATCATTTCTAGGGAAAGGAGTCCTTCATGTTAGAGGGATTGCAGGTAATGAGCTCCCTAATACAACAAGAGGACTTAATGATGAAGTTGGCCTTGAAGGACAGGTACTATGCCTTACCGATTCACACATCTCATTTTGGATCAGGACAGAACATGGGAGTTCCAATGCCTACCTTTCCGTCTGTGCTCAGCTCCCCCTGCCTTCATAAAAACATTGAAACCAGTGTTGGTAGTTCTATATTTGCTGGGTGATTCAGATTGTAATCTACATAGACAATATGTTGTTGCTCTTTCAATGGAACAGCATGTTGTGGATGCTTACTCAGGTGGCAGACTTCCTGGAAAACTCTGGTTCCTGGTGAAGAAAGAGAAATGCTCAACCACCCCCAGTAAGCAGATAATATTTCTAGGGGACCACCAATTACACTCTCCCTCTCTCAGCCAAAACTAATTAACATTCTGGACACATGTCATCACTTCCTTGCTCAAAGGAGTGTTTCAGTGAGGATCCTTGTCCACCTTTATTGGACAAATGAGTCATGCCTTCCAAACAGGGATCCTACTTTCCCCGCATCACAACAGGAGCCTTGGAGCTGTGGGCATTGGCCTTGGATGCCAGAGTATCCTTCACAGTACAGCAAAGTCCTGGAATCTAAAACACAGTAGCAGACACAGCTTCCAGACAGATAGAGACCACAACAGAGTGGACCTTGGACAAGGAGATCTCCCAATCCAGTTGTCAGAGGTTTTACACACCAGAAGTGGACCTATTTGCATCTTGCTTAAACCACCAAGTTACCAAGTATGTTTCAAGGGACACAGATCTGGGTGCCACAGCTGTGGATGCCTTTCTCTGTGACTGGAGCAAATGAACCTGCATAATCCACCCCTGTGGTCCTTATTCCTAGGATCTTGCAAAAGTTCTCTTAATTGCCCTGAATTGGCCCAGTCAATGATGGTTTCCAGAACTGCTTCAGATGCTTGTCAACCTACTGCTGCTTCCCCATCACCGTTCTCTCTTGTTCTTTCCATTTTGTTCTGTAGAACGACACCCCCTGTGGCAATTACTTCACCTAGCAGTTTGTCCCCTATCAGGGATCTTTACGAAGCAACAGGCTTTTCGAAGGAAGTGGTTGATATCTTATTGGCATTGTGGGGAACACCCACCCAGAAGCGGTATGCAGGCCCTGGGAAAATATTGGTTCACTGGTGTTCTCACTGGAGTGTCTGTCCCATTTCAGCTCCTGTAACAGAGGTCCTCGCCTTCCTTACCTCTCTGGTCACACAAAGGGACTTAGAATGCCAGACTATACAGTACCGGTCAAAGGGATTGCAGCACCTACACGCGCGTAAAATGCGTGTAGTCTGCGTGTAGTATTCGTGGACAGTGCGTGTAATTACACGCGTGTAAAATTTACTGATATGGTAGTGACACGCATTTGCGTGTAATTTCACGCATATGCGTGTATTTAAATTGGAGGGGAAAACCTTTGTTATTCATACATGCATTTGCTATATTTTGCAAAACAAAAAGCCATTACTACACGCTACTAGTATTGGAAACACGCAACTCTCAATGTTCACAACAAAAAGTGAATTTAAAAGCCGACAAGCATTGGTAAATTAATGGCCCAGCTCGAGGACCTCTCAAACAAACACTCTTTCTTAAACTGTAGCAGCCTGCACTTCTGCTTAACATCAAAACTTGATTTTAAAGATCTCTGAGCTTTCGTTTATGTTAAAACACGAACGGCGTATGTCGCAAGGTAATATTTACCCACACACGAAATGTCATTTCAACTCCTGTTCCTTCGATAAAAATGAAATTGAATCAAACAGAAACAGCGGACTCTCTCTATCTCTTAATCTGTCCACACTTCTGCTTTAAAACGGCAAAGAATCGAACTTTTTTTAACAAAATCTAAGTGTTCGTTAATTTTTAGTTCATCTGGTTTACACCCGGCTTGTTCGATTATTCAGCTCAAATTACAATACAGTTGACTTCCGACTGGATTCGAGAATATCGTGAGCTCGACTTATCGGTAGTCAAGTTAATATTTCAAAGAAACACAGCTTGGATCTCATCTCATATTCTTTATTCTCAATTAAACAACCAGCTAATATTACAATTTTATATGGTGTACGTATAATAAAATTATCTTTTACCGATTGAAACTACACTGTTACTTGTTAGTGGCCCGAGGCTCTCCCTTCACGGCTAATGACTGCAGGAATAACTTTCTGCAAGTGGTTGATGTATTTGGCGCATTTACCAGGTGTCTTGCCATCACAGGACTGCTTCATTCCACAAGTGAAGTTTGGGAGATCGAGAAATACTTGCTGGGGAATTTCAACTTAACTTTCACGATAGCCTGTTCCCGTATGAGCCGAGCGAAATCGGACCCGGCGAAGGATTTTTTTCGCATTCGTATTAAGAGAATTGTGAGCAGTTTTTTAGGTCAAAAGAAGAACATTCGGATTTTCGTGGTCGGGTTGACAAATGGAATAAGACAACTTTCGCACATCACAGGATTTCCGCTTGGGCAGATTTTGGTCACGTGCTAGGCAACGATATTCCAGAAACAGATCAAATTCCATTTCAATCAGATCAAAACATGTTGTTTTCAGATAGACAACATTCGCTTCTGAGTGCTTAATATTAATGAAGAATCTTCAAAGGTTTTTTAAACTTAAAGAAGGATAACTAGTGTTTAAAAAATAGCTGAAAAATCTCGAGCGAAATAATGCCTTTTGCTGTTATATCGTGTTCATCAAGCCACGGGCAACCTTGTTGTTTCGACGAACACTGATAAATTCCGAACGCTTCGGGGTACAAAGTACTTTTATGAATATTTGGATTATTTTAAAGTAGAATGATTGCTGTAATTTAAAATTGAAACAACTTTATGCGTTTGTGTTCTGTTATCTCAGTGAATCCTAGCACGCCTGCTAGTCGCTGGCGCCGCTTGTTGAAATTACAACGGAAAAAATACCTTCACTGTAAAGACGGTAAGCCAGTTTAAGGAAACTTGTCGATTCTATCAGTTACGTTTGACGACCAGAAGCAAGAAGACGGTTAAACCACCGTGTGTAATTTTACACGCAATTCCACGTATACAGTGTAGAAATTACACGCAGTTTAAAGTATTTGCGTGTAAGGTGAGTGGACACTGCATGGGCACCGTGTGTAATGTGCGTGTAGTACACGCGCTTTACGCGCGTGTAATGCTGCAATCCCTTTGACCGGTACTGTAGCCCTTAAGAAGTCTGCCATCTCTCAGGCTCACGACCCTATTCAGGGCATCTGACAGGATGCAGTGGTGCAGATCAGTATAATTTGCTAACATCCGCATCCTCCACATAATTATTAATAGCTTTTTCCACATAAAACAGAAAAATTGTGCCATATTAGCAACGAAAACACGCCAGTCCATTGTGACGAATTTTTAACCTCAAGGCGTTCCAACCTACTTTGAGCAGAGCCTGGAAACTAGTTCCATAGAAAATGGCTGGTTACTAAGCTAGGAACATTCCACAAAGTTACGCAACAACGAATTCTGCACGCAAAATGAGCTAAAATACTAACAAAAACTGTGTAAATGAAGAAATACTTGTCAAAAAACACCATGAAATGATCAAGCATATGTCAAAATTGGCTTAAAAATGAGGTGCGTTCTATTAAAGAGCTTAAATTGTGGGTAAGACTTTGAAGTGCTTCTTGTTTCACTGTTGTTTGGTACATTTTAAAGGCTCTGTTGAAATTTCCACATGATCCGATATGTTTTCTGCATTTTTTCCACAAAAAATGTCTGCATATTTTTTTTTTTTCCGCACTGTGTCAGATGGCATGCCTATTGGCTCTATACATTTGAAAGGCTTTATTATCAATTTTGTCAACTGTTGAAATTTCCACATAATCCGGTATGTTTTCTGCATTTTTTCCACAAAAATGTCTGCATAATTTTTTTTTCTGCACCCTGTCAAATGGCATGCCTATTGGCTCTATACAGCTAGGAGGTCTCCCTGTTGTCTCTCAATTCATAAACATTTGTTTAAGAGTAAACCTCCCAAGCTTCAGAAATGCTACACTTGGCAGGTGGGTGCCCTTTGCAAGGGTGGTACTTAACAGTCTTAACAGTTAATGAACAGTCATCTTTGGATGTTTGCATTGCAGGAAGGTTATGATCTTTCCCCAAAGTATAAGCAATCACCTAACAGGAAGATATGGTTTTCAGAATCATTCAGACTGCAATGCCTGTCCTCCAAACCATTGGAGTGGGTGTCTCCTCCTCCCCACCCTTGTACTGTCAATCGATAGGACCTCAATCTCCACTACTCAGAGGAAGAGCACATGCGCTTCCATTTTTTTATACTGTGGTACCCAGGCCACAGCCACACGACTTATGCACCAGTATTGCTCATATCAGTCTACGAGGGGTTCAGAGAATCACATCTCCCTGTCAGGTAAGTGCTTATCCTCCAGGGAAATATCATTTACCATATCTCATAATCGTAGAGCACATAATTGTGACCCTCCACGGGAAAACGTACACTAACGATCTTCCGTTAAACGGGCTAAAACGTTAGCTATTCGTTAGTCATCCGTTAGAATCATTTGATAAAAACCGTTAGTAGCGTTAGTCAATCCGTTAGCAGGCAACCCTTGCCCGTTAGAGCGTTAGTCATATCCGTTAGTAGCGTTTGTCCATCCGTTAGCACCCGATGCTTGCCCGTTAGAGCGTTAGCCATATCCGTTAGTCTTTTCTTTGTTTCCTTTATCTCCTCTGGGAGAATAGGGCCGTTGACTTGTCTCCTCCAACCCGCTCGGTCTCTTGCAGCAGTAGCAGCTTCGCTCCAGGTGGTGAAACCCATCTTCTGCCTTTCTCCTTCTACTGTTCTTCTCCATGTTACCTTTGGCCGTCCTCTGGTCCTCTTCCCTTCTGGTGCCCAGGTCAAAGCAATGCATGGATTCTGTTGGTTGTTCATGCGCAACACATGCCCTATATCCGTTAGTAGCGTTTGTCAATCTGTCAGCACCCGATGCTTGCCCGTTAGAGCGTTTAATAGCCGTATCCATTCGTTAGTCAATCCGTTCGTTAGCCTGATGATCTTTACTCGTCAGAAAACTGAGCGACAACTCAAGCAGTTTCTGATAAACGAAACTCGAAAGACTGTCTTAAACGGTGAATTTCGTTACAAAAGTGTTCCTGATGCACCATTTATTGATGGGTAATTCACAAGCATAGTTCATAGAGTGAAGTTTATTCGGAATGTGCCGCCTATCGCAAGCATGAATTTGTGGCGTCACTACAGTCACTACAATCAACCAGAGATTTTTTTTTTCTGACGCCACGTGGTGTAGCAAATTTCTTTTGAAGTTGGATTATGTGTAACTGGAAAGCCGTTAGGAGCGTTTGTCAATCCGTTGGCAGGTGACCCTTGCAGTCATACCGTTAGCACCGGATCCTTGCCCGTTAGGTCCTCCCAAAAATTTGAAGTAGAACAATTTCCAGTTACAGATAATCCAACTTTTGTTTTTTCTCTTCAAAATAATTTTTTCTCCAGCACACCGTGTCGAAAACAAAATTGATCTCTATTTCTTTTCAATTTGTCCCAGGCACTCAGCAGCGATTTTTCGCTTCATTTTCAGAGGAAAAGGTGACCTTTAACCTCGGCTGTCAAATATTTCAGTGCTGTGGCTGCTACTGTCATGGCTCGGTGCCCACGTCACATTTTTGGCATCAATTCTCACGCCAAGGAAGACTAGACGGCGACTTCCGCCGGTCGCCAGCGATTTAATTTAATACGGAGAATCTGGTTGATATGTTGCTTACAATGATTTGGCAGATTAAAGTGTCTAGCGACCGGTTTAGAAGCGTCTTTATCGTCTTTCTCTACGTCGCGAAGGTGTTCTCGGAATCGGTCGCCTAGTCGTCTACCTGTTTCGCCGATTTATAAAAAAAATAAGAGTTTGATTATGTGTAACTGGAGAGCCGTTAGTAGCATTTGTCAATCCGTTAGCAGGCAACCCTTGCCCGTTAGAGCGTTAGTCATATCTGTTAGTAGCGTTGTCTGTTGGCCGCATCAGGAAAGAAAACGAGCGACACAGATGTGCAGTGAAGCTCCTGCCATACTTCTTCACTGATGAAGCATTAATCAGCAGCAACACCAACGGCACGCATGGCAAACTGCCCTTAGATAGCAATAAGTTAAATTTTTTGAAAGTATTAGTGTTTAGCAAGCTCCCAGTAGAATCTGCTGTCGAAAAAGAAAAACTATGGAAATTTATTAAGACAAAAATTAATGATAGATGTCATGCTTTTAAGTTTGCTAAAAGGGAACACTAAGGTTTGCCGCTTTTGCCTCGTTTCTGCAGGAACATTGTAATCCTAGGTAGTTTTAAGAAAAAAATAAATGAGACCAATTGTTTGTATGTGTGGACTCTATGTATATGTTGGACTCTACAAACTGCTTGGGCTGTGAAAGCTTCTTTTGATTATTAACGGGTAGTTCTAAAAATCAATGAAAGTCGTGGGCAAAGTTTTGGGGTCATCACACGAGAATTTTATCAACGGAGTTGAAAATGTAAATTGGGGCCACGCAACACTTCAAACGTATGCTCACAGTGGATCAAATTTCAACAACAATTTGCATAAAGTTGTTCATGAAAAATCTGAAGTTCGAAATGACGATGAGGGAGATATTAATGTCATTTTAATTTTCCACAATTTGAACTCAAAGGTCCACTGGTGTTTTTTTTTAAACTTTCAGTATGGGATGGAGAAAACTGCCAACCATTCCCTGTAGTTGTTTAGCGGGATTCTCAACAAAAGACGCCTTGACTGTCGGCGGCACAGTGAATTGTTTATCGATGGTGGTGTGGTGTCGCTTTTTCGCTCGTTTACAACTCCGTCTCTCGCTTGTTTCGTTACGGACAAACGCCGCTGTCGGGAAAAACATGTAGAGAAATGGAAAGTGAATGGTCTGAATATGTAACTGCCGGAAACTCTTGCTTTTTCTGAGTGTTTCTGCTAGTTGTACGTCGGTGTTTTGGGAGAAGATTATCGCCTGTTTTCGGCCTTGGAAGGCCTAATTGAATGTTATCGACCGCTTAACTAAAGACTTGGTTAAACGGCGAGAGATAATACATGACAGCGAAAAAGTCTAAAAACGAACCGATTCGATTCATTCTGATTCAATTTCTGCAGTTCATAATGTATGATTTCATTCAAATCATTACAACTTACGATCCGTTAGAAGTGGTGATCAGTCATTAGAACGTTTAATAACGCAAACCGTTGGAGCATTAGAACAAACCCGTTAGAGCGTTTGAACAAACCGTTAGAGCGTTAGAACAATCTGTTAGAGCGTTAACGCAAACCGTTAGAAGGTCAGGGCTGAGCATTAGAACGTTAATACAAAGCGTTAGAACGACTTGAAAGCTGTTAGCAATCTGTTTATTATCCGTTAGTTTTCTAACGTTTAACGGATGATCGTTAGTGTACGTTTTCCCATGGCGGGTCACAATTTTCCATGCCTCACCAAAAGATAAAATAAAACAATCAGTAAATGAATACACAGCTAAGTATGATAACACTATCTTCAGCAATTTTTTACCTGGTCAGCACATTTTTTATCTCCATCTTTACCCAGTACCCAGGGAAGCCCAAATTTCTCACCAGCATTAACATGATTAGTACAATTCCTGAGGTTAGACATCATAGCTTCATTGATTTCTTTCACTGGATACATACATATGGCAGAATATTTGGAGGGTTCATCCCAACCTTTAGCAGACTCAAAAAATGTAGTAACCAGTACGTCATCAGATGCATGAGACCCAAAGCCATCTCCAGCTTTTGTAAGATAAGATGAATTTGCCATGTTGAAATTTGTTCTGTTGGCTCCTTGGCATTCTAGTGGTAGCTCTATGTATGACAAATATGCTGTATCCTTTTGGCACAGACGTATTAAAAATGTTCTCAGTACTTTGGGGGCTTTATTGTTTTCATAAGATTCAGTAGTCTCTTGCACAGACACAAAGTAGGTAAAACCACCAGATGAAAATCCGTAAATGTACTTTGCTTCATACTTGAGATCTTGAAACTGTAAAAAACTCTGCTTAACACTATCTTCAGCAAAGGCAAAGATTTCAGGGTCATCAATAATACGAGTAGATACAGCAGGTCTGTGTCCAACAAATTTCAAATCTGGTGACAGATATTTTGCATCCCATGATGTTGCAACATACATAGCAAAGGTTGCTGGAGCGTTTCCCCATGGTGTAATCAATGCTACTGCTGGCAAGGCAGCATTTGACACAACAAATTTATCACTATTTGTTAGTGTTTCTAAGGTATCTAGACTTCTCATATTACAGATGCCATGTTTGAGACTGCCACATGTTATTAGACGTCTTTTCTTGTCGTCTATCAGCAATACTTTGTTTCTATTGTTTGCAACTTTGCCAGGACAGTCCTTGTCATCGATGCAATCTATGTAATCTAGTTTGGGACCAGTTATGTTTTTCTTAAGTTCCACCAAACTTGCTGATGCCTTCAACAGTACATTTTCACCTCCAATAAAAATGCTGTTTGTTGTATTGTCATAAGCCAAGTTAACCAGCAATTCTTGGACTTTTAACTCTGGGTAACTGCCAATGCTTGTACTAACACAGGCAAACCAAAAGAGTACAATGCAATGCATTGTATTGGTCAATGTCTGAAATGACTTTTCAAACCAGAATCTAAAACGAGAAAAAGAAAAAAAAAACAATCCAAATGATTACATGTGTATACAAAGCATTGCAGACCTCTACTTTGAACAAAATTCACTAAATTTCACATAAAACGTAACATTGGTCAATTAACCCCTTGGTACATCATTATTGGACCGGGCCCAATATGTGGCTGGAGCTTGTGGTTGGTTCTCGTCTTGTTCCGAGGGTTTTTCTACGGGTTCTCCCGTTTTCCTCCCTCCCCAAAAACCAACACTTAAAATTCCAATTCAACCAGGATAGAGGACTTGCATGAAAACCAGCTAAGGCTGAGGTGGCTTCATCTCTAATTACTGTAATTTATTTATAGTTCCTCCTCAAGTATCACTTAGAAATAAAACAATATGCACATTTGCCATGCTTACACAAAAACTCTTCTCTCAGGCTTCACTACCAACAGATACAACTATTGAACATTTGAAGTCTAATCTTTCATTGAAAAAAGAATTTCCATTTGCTGGGGGAAGTGACAAAGTTTCTATTTTTCTGTTTAAAACTGACATTGTTGCTGTCTTGTCGGTATATCAAGAAATAGATTTGTGTGTCAACAAAGGGAAGATACAATTGATTTGGAATAAAATGATTAGCAAAAATTATTGCTACAAAGTAAATCAACATTTTCATTATCATTTATCAGAGTTCAGCCCTGAAAACATTGTTTGAGGCTGGTTTACTCAATGGGATAATGAAGTCTTCGAGGCCTGAACTCAGGGACCCAAACTAAGGTAAGCAACATTGTTCATCAATAAGTATTATTATATTATATTATTATATATTACATTGTTCATCATCAAGTATTATTTGACCTACTGGAGCGTATAAGCTTTAGTAGATGGAGGGCTGATGGGACTTAATGCACGTCAGACAAACAATTTGTGTATTAATGTTACTTGTTTATTTAGGAAATTTCTTTGTATTTCTTTTTTCTCTAATTACGTATGCATGTAGGATTATAGCTATTTATATATGTCGAGCAACATTGGTGAATCTCATTTACTTAGGTTTTTGCACCCTCACTAAAAGTTCTTTTGTTTATTTTTTTAAATTTGGAGCTAAATTTGCAGTTCATTAACACATACATTAATTTATTCATTTCTTTTTGTCTTTGGCTTCTGATGCAGCTCTCAATTTTGAAACGAACATAACATTTAATGGGCGAGGTCTTTAAATTGGTTTCGCTCAACGTAAAGGGCCTAAGTAATTTAAAAAAAAGAAGAACAATGTTTACTTGGTGCAGGAAACGTAAAGCTGACATCATTTTTTTGCAAGAAACCCATTCAACAATAAAAACTGATACTCAATGGAAGAATGAATGGGGCGCAGATATTATAACAAGTCATGGCAGCTCCAACGCACGTGGAGTTTCTATCTTGATTAAGAATGGCTTAGATTGCACCATCCATCAAAAGATCCTTGACCCTTTGGGACGCTTCATTATTCTTAAAGCTGATATTAAAGACAAAACATATGTTTTAATTAATGTATATGCACCAAACAAGGACAAAGATATCTTATCGTTTTTCAATAACTTACTTGCGACACTACAAAAAGAAAACTTAGATTCGGAAGATAATATCAATATAGGTGGCGATTTCAATTGCCCTTTAAATCCAGAGATTGATAAAAAAGGAGGCATAATTATTCAAAGAAAATCAGTTACTGCCTGCATTGATTGCCTACAAAATCAACTGGATCTGGTCGATATTTGGAGAATTAAAAACCCAGACACAAGAAGTTTTACCTTGCCGCCTCGATTATTGGTTGATTTCTAATAATTTGAATGATTTAGTGAAATCTAGTGAAATAATTCCAGCCCCTTGAACAGACCATGATGCAATTTGGTTAGAGATTGCAGAGCTAGAAAATGAGCAGAAAGGTCCCGGTTATTGGAAAATGAACTGTACCATGTTGAAGGATGAACAATATGTGAATAATGTTGCTGAAACGCTTCCAGTATGGATGGCAGAGGGACGCAAAGAACTTTCGGACAGTCGTAATGTTTGGGATTAGATCAAATACAATATAAGGGCGCACGCTATTAACTACTCTAAGAAAAAGGCCAAGGAAAGAAATGTAACAGAATTAAATCTACAGGATGAGCTTAAAAAGGCAAAGGAAGAATACGAAACTACTCCAAGTGACTCTAACGCAACTCGCTATAATGCAGCTCAGGAAAAGTTAGAAACCTTTTATGAAGAAAAGACTAAAGGAATAATTATACGCGCACGCGCTCATTGGCATGAGCATGGGGAAAAAAGTACTAAATACTTTTTAAACCTTGAGAAAAGATATCATATAAAAAAGCATATACGTAAACTTCACATAAGTGGGGTAATAAAAACAGATCCATTTTGCATATTAAAAGAGCAAGAACGGTTTTACAAAAATTTGTACAAAAGCAGCAGTACTGATCCAGATATTGGACTTAAAATTTCTTCTTTTCTAAACGATTTAAACATACCCACACTTTCTGAAGACCAGAAAAACAAAGGCAAAATTTCAGCAGAGGAATGTTATTGTCTCCTTGATAGCTTTGACAATAATAAAACTCCCGGTAATGACGGTATTCCTATTGAATTCTATAAAATATTTTGGCCAGTAATTAGCGATAGCTTAATGAACTGCATTAATGAATGTTTCGAAAAAGGTGAGATGTCTAGCTCTCAAAAACAAGCAATCATCACACTAATTGAAAAGAATGGGAAAGATCGTTCATTTTTAGAAAATTGGCGTCCAATTTCCCTCGTTAATGTAGATACAAAAATAATGACAAAAGCAATTGCATCGAGGATTAAAAATGTCTTGCCTGATATTATTCATCCCAATCAGACAGGATACGTAAAAGATCGTTTCATAGGCGAAACTATACGATCTATTTACGATGTCATGGACTTTACGGTGAAAGAAAACATTCCCGGTTTAATGTTATTCATTGATTTTCAAAAGGCATTCGATAGTGTTGAATGGGAATTTCTTTTTAAATGCCTTGAGGCATTCAATTTTGGTCCAGATTTCCTTCACTGGGTTAAAGTCTTCTATAAAAATATACAAAGCTGTATCTTGAACAACGGTATGACTTCAAGCTTTTTTACGCTGGAATGAGGAGTTCGGCAGGGAGACCCGCTATCTCCATATCTGTTCGTTGTAGCTGTAGAAACGCTGGCTATCGCCATTAGACAAAATTCGGACATTAAAGGAATTTATATTGAAGAGCAAGAAACGAAACTTTTACAGTATGCCGACGACACCACGGCGATATTAGCGGATACTAACTCTGCCAAAGTATTATTTGAACTACTGGACCGGTTTCGAAACATTTCCGGTCTTAAAATTAACTGCTCAAAAACTGAGGGTATGTGGATAGGATCATTAAAAAAAAGTAAAGAATATTTTGGTATTAAATGGCCTAAAATCCCGGTTAAAGCTCTGGGGGTATATTTTACATATGACCAGAAACTATTAAAGGAAAAGAACTTTATTGAAAGGCTAGATAGTATAAAAAAACTCATTGATATTTGGTCCTCTAGGGGCCTGTCTATCTATGGTAAAGTGACAATAATTAAATCTTTTTTGATCCCAAAAATTCGTCTACGTATGTTCGTTACTTCCTACACCAAAGGAAATTGTGAATAAACTGAATCAATTGCTATTCAAATTCTTATGGAATGGTACAGATAAAGTGACCCGCGTGTCAGTAATAAACGATTATGAGAAAGGTGGTCTAAAAATGATATATTTGGAAAGCATGGTTAAATCTTTAAGATTGGCCTGGCTAAAACGACTATTTAACGATTCAAATGCAACATGGAAGACGTATTTACTTCATTTATTAAAGCCCGTAGGAGGTAAGTTCTTTCTAAATTGTAATTATGAAGTTTCTGATTATACGATATCTTCTCAATTTTACCAGGAACTTCTGTTATGGTGGTCGGAATTCCGCGAATCCTTCGCTTCAGAAGGTGACTGGAAAATTATTGTTTGGAATAATAAAGAGATTCGAATAGACAATAAGCCGGTGTACTATAAAAATTACTTCAAGTCAGGAATCATTTACATACACGATCTTCGATTCGACTTAAGTACAACAGACTCCTATAATTATTTTTCGAACAAAATTGATAAGAGCAATTTTCTGCAATGGGCGGGCCTCCGTCATTCTGTACCTTCTCATTTAAAAAAAATCAACCTAAGTACATCAAGTTCCATATCCCCATCACAACTTTTAATTGGAAATAAAATCTTTGACACTAAAGACAAAAAATCAAAAGATTATTACTCGTTGCTGGTTTCAAAAAAAGCTCAGCTTCCTAATATTGTCCACAAATTGAAGATTGATTTTAATTTCACAACCCAACAATTAAAAGAAATCTTCTCCTTACCACATTTGGTTGCACTTGAGTCATATGTTAAGGCCTTTCAATACAAAGTAATTAATTCTATTCTTTACACTAACAGCAAACTATGCAAAATTGGATTTCGAATTAACGATGCATGCACTTTTTGTAATGATGAACCTGAGAATTTGTATCACTTTTTCTATGAATGCCCTCACTCAAAAACGTTCTGGACTGATTTCGAATCTTACTGGTACTATCTTTCGTGTCAGCCAATCCATCTTTCCGCAGAAAATGTTTTATTTGGAATTTTATCAAAACAATGCTCTTTATCTAATTTATTGAATTATTTCATAGTAATTGGAAAATTATTTTTGTGGGACTGCAGAAGAAGCCAAACACTTCCTAAAATCCAAGGACTGCAATCAAAACTTAAGATTAAATATAAAACGGAAAAAAATATCAACAATAAAACCTTCTTTGAAAAGAAATGGGTGCTCACTCCAATTTAATTATTTATGCCCTTCTGGTTTTATTACTTCTTTTTAATTTTTTTTTTTGTTATAGGAAGGTATCTTTTTTGTTGTTGTTTCATCGTAAGTAGCATATGTAATCATATAATATTGCCAGTAGTGTATAAATTGGTATCGTAAGTCTAATATGTAATTAAATTGTCTTTATTTTGCTGCTCATTGTTACAATATGGATATACATGTAAGTATAGTATAATTTTTGTAAGTAGTGTATAAATTGGATTGTAAGCTGTATAGGTAATCAAATTGATTTGTAATGTAGGTAATGTAAATTGTATTATAGTAAGTTTAAATAAAAAAAAAAAAACATTGTTCATAAAAATTGATTCATTCAATCAGTACAATATAGTTGTGCTTTACCAGCAGTATTCTATTGATAGAATCACCTCTTGCTTTAAAAATATTAAAAAAAATGTAAATCTTATTTTATAGTGGTCATGCACTTAGCTATACAAGCACTAAGCTTTAGCTAGTTTACAGACATGCCACTGAAACAGAGGAAACAAATATTCCAAATAGACATAACATACTTAAAAATCCCAACTGGCAGGAGGCAGACCAATTGGCTATTTACAAAGTGTGACAGAGGATTTGAACTTGGGACTACCGAAAAACAAATCCTGCTATTGGCAGGGTGGAGGCCTTGAACCCGGGACCTCCGGATTACAACACCAGCGCCCTAAACCACTAAACTCAGGAGGGGAGTTTTTTGTTTCCATTCTACTCTTGATACTATAAAATCCAGGCTAACCCATAAGTTCAACTGAGTGTAAGTTTGACTTGTAACTGAATGGTTTGGTTATGAACAATTCATGCAATAATTCTATGAAGTTACAACAATCTTGCTTAATTTAAAAATATGCATCATATTTAAACTGAGCAAACAGCCACCAGTAATTATTTTGTAATTATTTTGTAAACAGAACCAGGTCAGCGGCATAATGCCAGACGGACGCATGCTTTTTGCTCTGTGAAGTACACACCGGGGAAGCCAATTTTAACGTCTAAACGAAGCGCTAGAGCAGCAAGAACATCAAGCTCTTCCTCACAGTCTCAACCATCGCCAAAAAGACTCAATAACGACGAAATGGAATTCAATGAGGAGAACATATCGCTTCAGCATATTCTTGACAAGCTTGCCAATATGGAGGACAGAATCGAAGAGCACTTCGGAAGCTTGACAGTCGAGATATCTCGCCTTAGTGCCGAGCTTAAAGAGGAGGTTGAGGCTATTAAAACTAATCTGAAAAGTGTAGAACAGTCCCTTCATTCTGCGTGGGATTACATTATTGATTTACAAGAACAAAGTAAAACTCACAGCAACTTCAAGAGAACAATTCAACAAACACTGGATTCGTACCAAGAAGAAATAAATTTGCCGAAAAGAAATAGCGCGAGCGCAGTTATTCAAAACCAACAAACAGAGAGTCTGTAGAAGGAAAAGGAGAAGATAATTGCTTTAGAAAATTATTCATGAATAGAAAATTTGCGCTTAATGAACATTTCAGAGAGAAAAGACAAGAACTGTTTTGATGTTATATATGACATCATTGAGAATGAGCTGCGTATAGATCCTAAAAATATTATACTATTTCATGCTGTTCACCGAATTGGAAAGCCACGTGAAGCAGATGACACAAAGCCCAGACCGATTATAGCTTGTTTTCTATGCAGAGAGGACAGAGACAAAGTTTACAGGATTAAAAATCAGTTAAAGAAATCAAGGAGGCTCAAAGATGCATACATCACTCAAGATTATGCCCAAGCTATAAAAATGGAGCGGATAATAAAAGTAATGTTTTTGGCAAGAGAAAAAGGAGCTGGCACAAAGGTTGTGGACAGAAAACTGATCATCAGAGATAATACATTTCATGTCAACAACATTCCAGAAGAATTTAAACCACCACCGACTGCATCTGCAGTAGGATAAGTAAATTATGTTTTTGTTGTTGTGCACATTTGTATTACCCCTGTTTTGCATCTTAGGTTAAGACCGCTGTTGCTGTTTTCTTAATGCATTTGTGAAATGTTTGGCTTCCTCCTTTAAAAATCGCTATGCGCTTCCTAGCCTGCGGATTTTTTATTTGTGTTTTGTTATGCTGCATATGTGCATATGTGTTCGTTAATACATTGTATATTTTATCATGCTCCGTTATTTACTCTTCTTACAAATTATTTACATTATCTTTCGGCGTTACCTGATGCTCAGTTTTTTCAATGGCTGCACAATCAAAAACAACATACCCTATTAAAATAAAGGTTTCTATCCTGCATATTTAATTTATAAGCTTAACGCTTCCTGCAAAATCTGTTTGTCTGCCTTTCGAAACGGCAAATTACTGCAACTACTCGCTCTGGTAAATCTCTTATTCTCGCATACTGAATATCTCGCAGAGAATGGAAAGCATACTTCATCTTTGGCCAGCTGTGTATATTATACCTCATTTCTAACATATATCACGAAAAATGAATGCAATTAATGATCTAAATTTTAAATGCCTGTCATTAAATGTAAGAGGCCTAAACAAAACTTTCAAATGCCGGTTAATTTTTCAATGGCTGCACAATCAAAAACAACATTTTATTTTTCTACAGGAATGTTATAGTACAAATTTATGCACATCCTAATGGCAAAATGAATGGGGTGGCAAAGTGGCTTTTAGTCATGGTACAAATCACAGTAAAGGCGTCATGATACTGATTAACCCTTCGTTAGATTGTAAAAGTGAAAAAATTATTACTGATAAAAATGGCAGGTTCATTATTCAAAAACTTTCACTTGATGAACAAGCTATTGTTCTAGTAAACATCTCTACCCTGAACGACGCTAATCAGCAAGTAGCTTTCTTTTCTAAATGAAACCACTTGTTACAAGAATTCTGAGGTGACTTTAACTGTGCGCTTTCCCCAAAAGATAAATTGGGTGGTACACCAGTCACACAAAAAGCTTCTATTATCAAAGAAATTGAAAATCTCTGTGAATCACATAATCTACGTGATATTTGGCAAACTTTAAACCCGGACCTCTCTCGCTTCACTTAGAGAAATAAATCACTTATAATAAAGTACAGTGTCGATTGGACTTTTTTCTCATTTCAGATGATCTATGCAATCTAACTAACTAACCAAAAAGGCATAGCTATTTTCCTCGATTTCAAAAAAGCGTTCGACTCAGTTGAGTGGTCTTACCTCAATGCCACTCTTGAACTTTTTAATTTTGGCCCAGACATTTTTAACTGGATTAAAATAATCTATAATGATGTTTCTAGTTGCGTTGTCAACAATGGCCATGGTTCTACCTTTCGTTTGCAACGGGGCATTCGTCAAGGCTGTCCTCTATCAGGAATATTGTTCGTCTTGGGTATCGAACTTTTTGCAAGAGCCTTAAAAAACAAGCCTCTGTCAAAGGCATACAGTACCGCTCAGAAATAAGCGAACTTCGCATACGCAGTCTATACGCGCATACGCGTATGACAATATGTCTATACGCGTATACGCGTATGCCTATACGCGTATACGTGTATACGCATTTCTTTGTTATTCACCTCTAACTGTTTCTTTTGTAAGTATTGTTGGACGAAACAATAAATAGCTTTGTTAGGAAAACTTAAAAAGCGAGAGCCGTTCGATTACAGCCAAATTTGCATATTGTAAAAACATCTTCAATGAAGCTATCGTATTTCCAATGTAGTTCGCTTTGGAGATTTACCAATTAGCCACCGGTCGAGTAATTCCTGCCTACTTGCAACGACTGCTTGGATTTCTCCCTGTTTAGGAAAAGAGAATAATCCGCTAAGCATACATTTCATTTTACCGCGAAGTTCACGGGAGACACTCCGATAAAGTCTAGCAATGCCGTGTAAATAGTGTCACAGCGGAAAAGCCGCGTCACAGTCTTTTAATAGGGAACTTAAGCACGCGCGTTTTTGAGACGCGGACGGCAACCGGAAGAGAACATTTCGCGTACTAGGACCATATTGTCTCCCAGATTTCTATACTACTCATCTCTATTGGAGAAAATATACTTTGCAATTTAAATGTGGTTGTGTGAGGGCAAGTTAAAATTGAAAATAGCTCACTTCCGGTTGCCGTCCGCGTCTCAAAAACGCGCGTGCTTAAGTTCCCTAATTGCTTTAAGAGCGAGCAATATATCGATGCAAAATGTTGTGTTTGGACAATAAGCTTTCTCCCAACCCAAGGAGTTTTGGTTCAGAAAGAAATGGTTCATTCGTGCAACATGTTCGCGACACATTTCGCCGACTACTATTCCTGCTAAATTTAGCGCGAGTTTGTAAACAACACGTCACTTGCTTTCAGTTCAAAAAGCGTTGTTTTCACATCTAAGTTCGTAGCTTTAACAAGAATATCACTAAGTATTGTGAAGCAAATTGACTAAAGTTTTCATTCACGGTAAACAGAAATTAACTAGTTTTCAATATGAAGTTTTCATCATTCATCTTTCGGCACGCGTCGGCGAGTCGCTTGCTAATTGTCTATCGACTTTAAGCGTCACGGCAAGTACTGAAAATAATGATATCTCTGGTTCTATTCGGCATAAATCGGCGATTTAAACGGTGAAATGATCTCTATCCGCAGAAACGATGTTTCATTGAAGTTTTTATGATGCGCCGCGAACAGGTATTAACTTTTTTGCAATATAAAGTTTTCATTTTCAGCACGCGTCGGCGAGTCGCTTGCTAATTGTCTATCTATTTTAAGCGTCACGGCAAGTAGTGAAAATAAGGATATTTTCGGTTCTATTCGGCATAAATCGGCGATTTGATCCCTATCCGCAGAAACGATGTTTCGTTGAAGTTTTTATGATGCGCCGGGAACAGGTAATAACTATTTTGCAATAGAAACTTTTCAAGACGTTTATCTTTCGGTACGCACCGGAGGGTCGCTTGCTTTGTCGACTGAAGCGTCACGCGGCAAGAAGTGTAGTGAAAATGGCGTCTCTGGTTCTATTTAGCACAACTCGGTGATTTCAACAATGAAATGATCTCCATCTGCAAAACAATGTTTAATTGAAGTATTTATGATGCACCGTGAAACTTTACTGCCGTGAATCTTGTTGACAGGCGACGGCTAGTTGTTTTTGTCGCTGCCGTTTTTCGAAGCGTCACGACAAGATGTGAAATGGTTCTGTTTGGAGCAAGATGAAGTTAATGATTAAAACGAACGGTAAAATGTTCTGACGGAAACCCGACTACAAGTTTTTCCGGATATGTTGTGTAACGACAGTTTATTGCAATAAAATTATTTTAACGCTACAGAACGCATTCTATAAAAATATTTTGTGAAACTGTGGCTAGTGCTACCGTATTTGGCACGTAGCGATTTAGGCAGCCCATATAATCCCAGTATTACTGGGCCATTGAAACAACATTGAACTACAGCATTACAAAGAAAGCAACAATAAGCTAGCTCATAAATACTAATGAGCATACGCGTATACAAAGTATACGCGCATGGTAATACGCGTATACGCGTATTGGAATTCGCGTATTTCGCGTATGTTTTGGTTCGCTTATTTTCGAGCGGTACTGTACGTGTTAACGACCATGAAATAAAGATAGCCCCATATGCTGATGACACCACTGTTTTTGTTCGTGATAAGGAATTGGTTCTAGAGCTCCTTGAGTTCCTCAGAGAATTTAGCTCTTTATCCAGGTTTAGAAATTAATACTTCTAAAACTGAAGCAATGTGGTTAGGGCAAAGAAAAAATAACCAAGACACTCCCTTTGGTTTTTAGATGGCCAAAGAACCAATACTTTCTCTAGGTGTTTTCTTCTCACACAATCAAACTGATGCAGACGAGCTTAACTTCGGGGCCAAAATATGTGACTTAGAGAACTCTTTGCACACCTGGAAAAGAAGAAAATTAACATTGTATGGGAAAATCAACATAGTCAAAACGCTAGGTCTGTCTAAACTAATTTTCAATGCTTCTGTTTTATACATGTACATTCCCCACCACTAAATAGAGCAAATCAACAAGATAACTTTTAATTTTATTTGGGACGGTAAACCTGCCAAAATCAAAAGAAAAACTCTAATTGATGAAAAAAAAATGGTGGCCTAAAAATGTGCGATTTTTCTATTATGGAAAAAGCGTTGAAAATCACTTGGATCAACAGAGTCCAAAACAAATCTTCTGCTTCGTGGAAAATTATTCCAAATTATCTTTTGCGACATCATGGGAACCTTGCCTTCTTGTCAAATTGTAACTACGACACTAAAACACTGAAGCTGGGAAATCTCCCAGATTTCTATTGCTCACTTTTAGAATATTGGCAATATGTTAAAAACACATCAATTGACGAAACAGACATCAAACATGAAATTTTATGGAACAACTGCAATATCTTAATTGACAAGATGTTGGTACTTTATAAAAATTGGTTCACTCATAATATTATTCATTTAGATGACTTACTGAACAAACACAGTAATTTCTACAAGTTTCACAAGTTCAAGGCAAAGTATAACTTTGATGTGCCTTTCACTGTCTTCTATGGCCTTATTGACGCCATTCCCAATGCGTAGAAAGATAAAATTAAACAGCAAAACCAAAGTGGCAAGGTTAATCAAAATGATAATACAACACTTAACATGAGCTCAATTTATTCCTCTATCTTAGAGAGTTCCTTCGCCCCGCCAACTTTGCAAAATCAGATCTTGTATCATGGTTTTCCTGAAAATAGTGTTCACAAAGTTTATCAACTACCCTTCACGATCACAAAAGAAGTTAACGTCATAATGTTTCAATATAAAATTATACACAATATACTTCCTACTCAAATAAGTCTATATCGTGACGGTTTTTCAGATAGTGATGTGTGTCCCCTTTGCCAACACGAGCAACAAACTCTTAGCCATTTGTTAGTTGCTTGTATTAAAACTGCTTCCTTCTGGCAAACCTTTCAGGTTTGGTGGTATGGAAAGACTGGTGAAAACCTTCTACTGAATCAAGGTAAAATACTTTACGGCTGTTTTGAAAACACAGCACATTGGCAGACATTCAACTATTTAATCATACTAGCGAAATACCACATCTTTTGTGCTAATGGTCATAAGGATGAGATATGCTTCCAAAGTTTTCTTCTGCAAGTAAAGGAGAAATTAACAATACTCAAGGAAATCACAGTTGCAAAAAAAAAGATTACATAAGTTTCAACATACATACATGTAGTCACCATTTTTTGTAATTTTTTAACTCCGATATTCTATTACTAATGGTACTAATTTAAAGCATGCATGAAAATTCTGCCGGAAAAATCAGCAACGTAGTTAAATATTGTATTTGGTACACAATGAATGTTAGATTAGTAGTGTTTGTAGCTGTAACTTTAAATGTTTTTGGTGTAAATGTGTTAAACGCAAAATAAAATTGGGTCCATTGTCAAAAAAAAAAGAACAAACCCATAGATTTCCCAGTGAATGATGACATGCTCGTTGGTTAGTCAGTTTTCTAGCTAACGGTTACTGCGCATGTGTAAGAAAAATATCAGATTGGAAGGGAAACATGGCGGACAATTAAATTTTGTTTGTGCGGTCAGCAAAAAGAAAATAATATTTCCCGAATTCGATCGTGTTTGTTCCATGTTTGGTTCGTTGCACTGAGCGATTCCTCTAGCAGTTCAGATTATTTTTCCGAGAAGAAACAAATGCTGCGAGCGTTGCGTGAATTCTTGAAGTTCAGATCAAAGCATTCAGAGGAGCAGAGGAGTTGTGCTCAATTTTAAAACACTGGATGGGGAGCCAAGAGAAGGCTACAGCTTGGGAAACTACGAGGACTAACTGCCAATTTATGGTATTTTCCTCAATCTTTTATAACGCTGCGACTAAAAATCTGAATGTTTTAGAATTTTACTGACTGGTAGTGTTCCATTTGCTTCTTAGGTTAGTGAAAGAAGAATATATACGGAACTTTTAGAATGTTCTACAGTTGTAGTTGTTGTGCCTTTGCTATCAGTAATGAAGGATCAGGTTAAGGGCTATCGAGCGTAGGCTTCTGCAGAGCTTGTGATTCAATCGGCGTTGGATACGAACGGGCACATTTAATGAGCTACATGTATCTATTGTTTATTCGCCCTCCTCTCGAAACTCGCAAAATTCACATCCACACAGTTTTATTTCCAGAACCAAACATAAGGCAAAGAAAATTGAAATGCGCCAAAATGTTGTCGAAAATTCCTAGGGAAAACTACTTCTTGAGGGAAGTTGGGCGCGTGTGTACACTTCATTTGCATCGGGCATATTTAATGAACTTTCTCACCTTCTCCTTCTCTGCTCGAAACTTGTCTTAGTTCGTTTCAAACTCCTATTTCTTTTCTCTCTTGAAGAAATTAAACTAATGAAAGCGTAGACATGCCACAGAAATTACATTCCAATGCGCCAAGTTACTTGAAAAGTTTTCTGAGTGCTGCCAACCTCACTCGCCATGAATATATTTTCAGTCAGGTGAAATCAACATCCTGCGCTCTGATCCGCTCTGATTGGTTTAGCGCGAGCATGCGCAGACAAATGTCCCTGGACCCTCTCTCTCCGAGAGCGGAGTGTGACAACAGAGAGAGGGGGCCAGAACTGGACTAAATGTAATTGTGATAGAGTGACACTGATTACTGTGTCTTACTCCTCTACATGTTTCAAATGTCAACAGCATCCATGCAGTTAATGTCAAAAATGCAAAAATGTTGTTAATTCAATTAAACAGGACTTCATGAAAATCGCAAAAATTGTACCCAGCAAGGAAAACAAGTCTTCTACAATCACAAAACATAGTTCCAGCAAAATACAAAATATCACTGATTCACAAAAATAAACTCCTGCAAAAATTAAGTGCCACACTATAAATAGACACAAGCTTATAACAAGAGCTGTTGTGTGACCTTGTGATATGATAGCTCATCATGAAGTCTCGGATTGGATTTCAGTTCTTGAAATTCTACAGTACAGGTCAGAGATAAATAAGCAGCCTACGCACACACAAAACGCATGCACCATTTTCGCGCAAATGCGTGTTAAAAACGCACGACAAAATGCACATTTACACACAAAAGTGCATTTGATGAGCATGTTTTCTTTTGTTGTTCACTCTCGTTAACTGTGCTTTGTGTGGCATTCTTCTTTACAACAAAAAACAAAACAAAAGGTAATTCCCACAAACACTGCTAAAAAGATATCTCCGCCGACAAACAAAGAGCCGATATGTTCTTCCTTTGCCCTTGTTTTCAATCAGGCTCTACAATCCAATCACTGAACGAATGAAAAACAAGTTTGAATTTTCATATATCTGGTTCTACAAGTCATAAGCAAGTGCTTAGAGCGGGAAAACGCACTGTTGTTGGAGTTTTAATTTGTGATGAAATTTTTTTGACGCACCAGACATGAACCAGTGCTTGCGAGTGAACTTGAATTATGTTGTTTTCAAGATGACATGCAACGCAACATTTGTTGTTTTCATGATTTTGTGACGTCAAGTTTGAGAAAAGAAACTGATTCTTATCTCTGATTCTGTAAGGAGAAAGAAAGTGCTTGAAATGGGAAATGTTCCTTTGTTTAGCTTATATTGGAAATGAAATCTATATAGCCCATTGCAGAAACATGAGAGGACTGGGACGAGTTTCTTATATTGATTAGATTGAAAATCTAAACATTTCAACTGAAATGTTACTGAATGAAAAGCTACCCAGCCAAGTTTGAGAGTTTTCAGTTGAAAATTGTTCAAATGGGAGAATCTCAAAAGTTGCAAAATTCCATACAAATCCTTATAATTTTGTGGCTTGTCTACCCAATCCATACAAACTCTCTATTTTAGGTGATATTTGAAGAGCTACCATTTTGCCATTTTCCTTCTCTAAATACTTCTATTCTTGGTAAATATTCTCAAATTTAGTTGATCTTTCATTTGAATATCTTAGTTTTTCAAACAAACGGAAAACAACCATACTCTTTCCTAGTCCTCTCACGTTTCTGCAATTGCCTATTGACGAGCCAGACATAAGAAATTTTTGCGAGCACTGTATGAAAAGTTCTGTTAATTCAGACGGGCGATGCAACGTGTGACAACCAATTCTTTTGAAGATTTTTTTAAATTTTCATATCTCTGGTTCTACAAGGCGTAAGAAAGCGCTTGAAATGGGAAAGTGTTACGTACTTTAAGCTTTTATTTGAAATGAAATTGATTTTGATGTGCCAGACATGAGTTTTTGCGAATGAATTATAATAAAGACAAGCAACGCGTCATGTGTGATAACCGATTCTTTTGACGATTTCGCAACGGGAAGTTTTGAATTTTCATATCTCTGGTTTTATAAGGCGCAAGAAAGCACTTGAAACGGGAAAATGTTGCATTGTTTAAGCTCTTATTGGAGATGAAATTCATTTTGACACGCCAAACAAGACGGGTTTTTGCGAGCGGATTACATCTCCCTCATTATTTTTTACAAAGACATGCGACTCCCATTGACTTGTGTGACAATCATAGTAACGGATTCTTTTGACAATTTCGCGACAAGACGTTTTGAATTTTCATATCTATGTTTCTACAAGGGATAAGAAAGTGCTTAAAACGGGAAAGGGTTAACATTTTAACGCATCTGACGTAAATATTGGGCAAGCAAATTGTTGCCATGTTGTTTTAATCAAGACCCGACACATGTGTGATTTCGTAATGGGAAGTTTGGAGTTTTTATCCTTGGTTCTTGACGGCGTAAGC